>JAMXBB010000002.1:56839220-57199463 GCA_024138015.1 Lumnitzera littorea
CATAGTTTAGGGGGGATGCTTGGGTACCACTCATAGCTTGTTCGTAGTAGCCTCATCATAGAGGCGCTTGTATGTAGGAGATTTTAGGCGGCTATGCTACGTGCTGTCATAGATGACTCCAAGCAGGTGAGGGCGACTATGGTGACTATGGCAGCAAAGGAGGTCTTTTCTCCACCTTAAACTGCTAACTAAGGCATTCATGAGGAATTCTTTGCTTTGCTAGTACTTTGGTTCATTCGGGGTGGAGCATCCACCTTACTTTGACGTCGGTAGGGCCACTGGAGCTCAGTGTTTTGAGTGGAGTGGTTGGATCAACTATCCCTTTTGCTGCTTTTGTGGAAGAGAAGTTTTGCAAGGTGAAATAGGGACCTTCACTTAGAGGTCGAGCATCATTGGGATTCCTGTAGCTTGGAGCTCAACACTGTATGAATTTAAGGATGTGGTTATAGCTACCCTTTTAGAGCTCGTGGGTTGAGTCAAAGTTGAGAGTAGTTCCTTTTAGAGAAGAGTATGGAGTGAGGAGCTAAGTTGGAATCAAGAGTGGCTGTTCAGGTCAGACATGCAGCTATAGCGTAAGATGTGGCTTCATGCCTTTGTATTTTTACTTTTCCTTCTAGATGTAATCAAGGTTGGTATGTTGACTTGTTTGTAAACACCCAATCTTTAACACATTTTTATTTTAGGATCTTGTCTTTTCCCTTTTATTTTAGGATTTTTTCTATTTTTAGGCTAGGTTTACAAAAATCTAAAAAAAAAATAAAAATTAAACAATAAAAGTGTTAAAAGAGTTTAAGTTAAGTCTAAGTCATTTAGGGTTGAATTGGGTAAAATTCAAAATATACATGCGGTTTAATATTTTTGGGCTTCATAAAAAAAAATATTTTTTAAATAATCTAGTAAAATATTGGAGTTTTTTTATAAAGAAAATATTTTAACTGAACTAATTAAAATAAAACTCTAAATTTACTAAATCTGAAAGTGGTGTTGAAATATATCTAGCATATATATTTTAAGGTTATTTTAATAAGTTTGGGTCATCTAGGTCAATGGGCTTGGACTTGAAAGTAAAGATCAAGGTTTTTGGTTTTTATAGTTTAAGTATAAATGGATTACAGTTAATAACCAGAACAAAGACTAAGAGAGGTGGCAAGAAATATTGACTTAGTGCTAGTAGGTAAAAAGAGGTTAAGGGTTTGATCCCTAGCCATGCGCTATGTGCATTTTCTGTTTCTTTTTTTGTAAGCACGTGACTACATCTTCTTCCCCATTTTGGTCGAGAAATGAATAGATAGAACAAGAAAATCAATTAAAGTCTAAATCCACAACAAAACTTATCAAACTCCATTATTTTACATGGATTTAATAAGATCATGATGAAATCATTAGGAAATTAATGAATCTAACTGAAATATCGTTAAATCTTATTAAATGAAAGATACGTTAAAACCTTAATCAAGATTGAATCTTTATCTTGAAAGATTTAAAGAAATTTAAAAGATTCAACAACACTAGGACTATTAATTTATAAAAGGGAGGGTTCATTTGCTTCATCTACATAGATTCATACACATATACACATGTCAATTAGTCACAATCAACCTACCATCTTTTTCCGATCACAATCACATCTACGATTGATCATCCTTCGACCCATCCCCTTCCTCACACACATTGTTCTCATCTTCAACCCACTCGACTAAATCGATCTTCACCGTCTCTACTCAACCCATTAAACAGAGTACCAACGATCATTTCCATTGTAACCCCAAACTAGCGATGCTTACTACACACACCTTAATTGAAAACACAAAACACCCTTCGACCACCACTCCTAGCCTTCTTCTACAATGGCGTGACCAACACCTTCTTCATCACCAACCAACAACTACGATTGCCATAGCCCCTAACCTATCATCGGAACTAACCCAGTTGTAGCAAGCCTAGTCACGACCTTGTGCAACTAACTGAACCTGACGACCACCAATACGCTCTTGTGATCTACATCCAACATCACACATAGTAGCACCATTGTACTCTACTTACGGACCTACTCTCTTACGTACAGCAAACCATTGTCAATGCCCAATCAACCCCAACCTCTTAACCGCTACTCACATACACCCCTATAACCTAAACCTAAGGAATCCCAATCCTACGTGACAGCACTCTAACCAAACCCATTCTTATACACACATACGCAAGTAGCCATGCATACATGACAGCAAATGGATTTACACACGATATACTACTACAGTAACACATAACCTATACACCAACAACCCTTGAACGAACCCTCATACTTGACCACTATAAAAGGTAGGCACTATCGTTACCCAATTTTTAAATCACCTCAAAACAAGCACCGTTCTTTAAGGCGTTGGCATCAAACACACTTTCCATAATATGAAGCACACGAAAGGGTGATTTCTTGCTTAAATTGGTGCTAAAAACGCTCCTTATAATGTCAGATTGTTTGTTGTGCTAACAAAATTGACTTAACTCATTAAGATTGGATTTGACCCGACTACTCAAGTTTTCCTCTTAGTCTAACTTACCTGAGTAATTGAGTGAGTTGTTTTTTTTTTTTCTCTTATTTAGTTTAGTTATTTAGTTAATAATATTATTTTACTAACTTTATTTTGTCTTTTAGTGCAGGTTTTTAGTTTAGTTTTTCTTTTTAATAGAGTAGTTCCTATACAAATTACTTATATGTCATACTTTTTTTAAAATCACATTTTTAGATAAATTGCATTTTCTTTTTCAAATAAATTGCATTTTTAAATATAGTTGCATATTTGTTTTTCCAAGATTCATATATTTAATAAAGATGTGTATCTAAATTATATATCTTAGTAGATTTGCATAAATCTTGCATTTTAGAGTTTGTAGAAAAAATAAATTTTTAGTACGTAGTCATTTATTTTTTAATAAATAAATAAATGAAATTATTAACTGAAGACTTTTCAAAAAATTAGATTGTTTAGGTTTTTTAAAATTGGGGAATAAAGTTAGATCTTTTTAGGTTTCTTTAAAAAAATAATAAATTGTTAAAAAATGTAAATTTAGCCTAATTTTCAAATTAAAAGCAACCAACTAACTAAATCTTTTCTAAAAAGGAACTACAATTTGTTTGATATTGATTAGTGAGTATGTAGGCACTTTTGAGGCAATCGTAAAAATTTGTAAAGTATTTTTTTATTTCAATTTTATGCATTTGTAACATCATTGCATGTTTTTCATATTTTTAAAAAATAAATAATAATAAAAGCCTATTGATTTCTTTCTTAATTTTTACATAAAGACCAAGTCTTAATTAATTAACCTTCAAACCCGATTTCTTTAGTTTAATTTTTTCTAAAATTTTTTAGAAAAAATCTGCAGGCAAGTGACTTGATCAAGGTTTCTTCCACCTAAGAAACTGTAATCCATTTTTTACCAGTTTTATTAGTTGGTGGCTTCAAGTTATTCTAAAAAATATCATATAATTTCTTTTAAAGAAAATTGTTTTTTCCTTAATTTAATTTCAAATAATCTATATCAAGCAAGTTGGAGTTAATATAGGTTAAATTAAGGAAAACTAAAACAGGGTTTGACAGAATAGACGACTCCATTGGGGACCTAGTGGGCTAGCCATGTAAAAATTAGAAAATTATTTAATGGGCTTTTATTTGTTTTTATTTATCCTTTATTTAATGTATATTGTAAGATAGTTGTACTAATTGGGTTTTAGTGATACATGCCTTTAAGAAAAGCTTAACTTAATGAGCCTTTTAGGGGAGACGCTTGAGTTTTTTCTTTTTTTAAATCATATGTGTACTTACATGTGGTTAGACTTGGGTTGCCTTAGAAACTTAGAATGGGCCGCAATTGTGTAACTCTCAAGATGCTAAGGTTTTTAGCCTTGCCTACCGGTGATAAGTAGGCTCACTTAGGCTTTAATGTAGCCCACTAGGGATTCCTTTAGGAATACTCGTGGCTATAGAGCTTAAGACCTATAGATCCTATTCTCCTACGTCATTTTTTTTTTTTTTGAAAAACAGGGAATTAGTAATTTTTAAATTATAAGAACAGGCAAAAACTTAATTATTATAATTTGTGATCAAATGGGCTTTCAGTAAAAAAAGAAATCCAACAAATCAATACACTTATATATAAGTGTCCTTGAGCCTCATGTTTCCAAAAGTTTTATTTTATAAATTTATACACTTATATATAAGTGTAATCTCGACCATGGGTTTATAATAATTCTTATAATTTATTAATTACTAACCCTTATTACATTGCATGCATGTGTAGCGTACTGTATAGAATTTTTTTTTTTTAATTTATTTGTTGTTTTATATGTACTAACGTTTGATACTACATGTCTTTGCTTGTACTATATATGTTTTTTTTTTTTCACATTATCTTATAAAGTATGCATATCATGTAGTTTATCTTTCTTTTTATGAGTAAAAGGTTGCACAATTTAAAAGACATGAAGGAGTTGCAAAATTATTGATATCATATGTAGCCTTATTTTAAATTTTGTTGTATTTTAAGTTATTTTGTAAATAATTGGGTAATCTCATATTTTATGTATTATAGACCTGGAAAGCTAAGGTAGTGTCAATCTTGAGCCCATCTATAAAGTCTAGCTTGATAAGTGCTCTTTCCTTAAAGATATATTGAGAGACTGGTTGAATCATCTCCTATCCATCAAGCAAGACCACATTTGCAAGAAGATTAGGCCGGTCACGTCCCTCATGCAAATCCAACTTCATTGGCCCCTGATCTAAGCCCTAATCTACTATTGGGACCTAAAATCCTTAGCCTTTAAGTTCGGCCCACATTTGTTGACACCTACTTTAGAATAGTATTCCCAATTACTTAGTGCTTTACCTCTCTAAGCGGGAATAATGATTCCAGATCTTAGAGTCCAGCTGAGAAAGCCTTCATGACCTTCATGGGAGTGAAAAAAAATAGCCTTAGCCCCTTTCTTATCATCCAAGGGCAAGAAATGCACCCATATTTTAAGACTAGTTGAGTGGTTTTTAAGCTTAAATGCTTACCAGAAGCATCGTTAGATCTTTTATGGGAGATATGAATGATGAATTGAAAAGTGAGTGAATGATTTTATTCTAATAGTATTCGAGATGGTATTATTTCCTTTTAGGTATGGTTAGGTCCATTTCAGGGTGGCCAAACTAGTAACCCCATTTTTAGCTAGCAAATCCTATATATCACTATTATTGGTAGAGCAATTTGGGATACTTACCCATCTAAGGAAGTAGGGGAATAGGTATTTGATAGGAATTGGACCACCGGACCCTTGACTCGAACTCGGGCTCGAGGCTTAGAAAGCATAGTCAAGCAAATTCTTTCCTTACGACCTACTACTGAGCAATTTGAGTTGTGTAATCTATTGACCGAATGCCCTACTCGAGCCAACCCCTTTTGTACTCATTAATTATCTCTAGTTACTGACCAGAGCTACACTTGAACAACGGCTCAGTCTATTCGACTGCCTACCAGGCGGACTTGAATTCAAGCCGTATCGAATATGTTCAAGCTGAATTCACCTAAAAAAAATCTATTTGCTCAACTTGGCACAACTAACTTACCACCTCAACTTAGCACAACTAACTTACCACCTCTGCTTGGTACCTCAGCTCAGCAGTCACCAACCTGATCGTATAGTTTGTCCTCTTTTGCTAGAAAGTCACCCATCCATGGGAAGCTATGTGTCTAAGCACTCACCTGACAGAATCTTCTGTACAAGATACCTATTTTTGTTGTATTTTCAATTATATCTTTTATTATTCCTTGTACATTACTTTTTTTAGATATTATCTTTTTTAGTCTTTTCCATTTTGGGTAGGATGCCCTAATATTTTGGGTATAGGTACCCCATTGTAATGCAGTTATGTCATCTCATATCACCATACTTTAGAATATTGAATATTCTTCCTTTCATGAACTTGCTCATAACTTGATTACTTACTTCACTCTTATCTTAACCCTTAAGTAAGGCTAGGTAGCAAGTATCTTCATTGGATAAGCTCATGAGTCATATTGAGTTGAGCTGTGAGTTTTCAAAAGTTCCTTGGTGTGCTACATCTTAGGAGTTGTTCAAGGGTTTGTTTGTTTTACTTTTCGTTGCTCTTTGTGCATTTTCCCTCCATTTTCAAGCTTTCTACAGGCTTGGACCTACCGTGATACGATTGCCTTTGTTAGCTCTCGGTACGGTGTATCATCTTGGTGTCAAAGTGGAGGTTCATTTGGGTAAGTTATGTTTGAACTTTTAGGTGAGTAGTGATTGTTATAGTAGCATGTTGTCATTGCCTAAGAAGTTAATTGTACATATTTTGGTAAGCGAAAGGAATAGTTATTCACTATGGTTATATACGCTATTTTGTCTTGTTTCAAGTCTACGAAAACAGAGCAAGTTTTTGAATGGATTTGTTGTTCTTCAGAGGCATTCGCTGTGTTAATAGCTAGCTTGAACTTTCGTGTAAAGGGAAGTGTGCGTGGTTTGTTTGAGTTAAGAAGGTAGTTTCTGTTGTTTTTGAGGATTTTGCATTTGTTTATTAAGTTTTGTCGAAAGAATGATGGATCCTAATGTTAATGTCGGCATTAGAGATGATAATAGTAGCGTTGTCCATCATAGTCGATAGGCAATAGGCGATAGCCCTAAGACACCCTTAGGAGTACAAACGAACAACTTGATGAGGTCGCTAACTTCATAGCAAATTTGACTCGAGCTGTTCATACAATGGCTTATTGACCTATTAAGGTAGTGCGGAGCACTCTATAAGCTGCTTGACTTACTAGAGGATAGATCTTAGCTTGACAAGTTTAAGGTAGAAGGGTAGGAGGATGGGTGATATGGATGATGAAGAAGAAGTATATAATGAGGAAGAAGAGCGAGCTTGAGCACCCTGAGCTATCAACCATGTGAAGCTTCATATCTCGAGCTTCAATGGTTCTAGGGATGTAGATGACTATTTGGAATGGGAGGAAAAGGTTGAGTGTATCTTTAACTATTATCAAATAAGGATTGAGATAAGGTAAAGATTGTTGTTGTAGAATTCTCTTGGTATGTTGCATTATGGTGGAAGAACTTCCAGACCATGAAGAGGCGAGAAGGATGTAGAGAGGTGAGTGCCTAGCTTGAGATGAAAAGGATTCTTAGAAATAGTTTTGTACCAAATACCTACCTATAGGACACTTTTGCTAGGCTTCAAAAGCTTCGATAAGGGAGTTGAATTGTTGATGAACATGTTTGGGAGTTCCAAATGTTGATGATCCAATATGAAGTGGGTAAGCCATTAGCCCAAACAATATCCATATTTCTTATTAGATTAAGAAAAGACATTTAAGATATTATAGAACTTCAATAGTTTACTACATTAGATGAGGCTATAAGGATAGCCTAGCGAATAGAGATGCAGAGAAGGAACAGGCTGACCTGACTTTCAGTGAGCTGACCTACTTAAGGAAGTTACCGAGCTCAGCAAAGTTTTGAGTTGACCAGATGGGCAGAAATTAAGGTCGAATAGAAGTGCTAACAAGTTGATGGTGAAGTGCCAATGAGAACATATGAGAAGGGACAAGGATCTAAAAGGAAGATGAGTCATGCTTTAAATGCCAAGGGTTTAGGCACATGGCTGCCTAGTGTCTGAACCAAAGGATTATGATTATTAAGGGAGATGTCTTGAAAATTGAAGTATATAGCACAAATAAGGAACCAGAGGAGGAAAAAGAAGTAGGAGATGAGGCTGAGGTTAATGCCAACTTGATTGAGGAAGATGTGTTTGCAGAAGACTTAGATAAGTTGACTTTAGTTGTCTGATGTGCAATGCGTTTGGAACCTTCTACTAAGGAGGAATAGAGGGAGAACTTATTTCACATCACTTGTAAAGTGAATGATTAGGTGTATGCATTCATAGTAGATTGTAAGAGTTGCACAACATAGCATTTGCCGACCTGATTAAGAAACTAAAGTTGATGACCATTTCACATCTGAAGCCACATAAGTTGCATTGGCTGGACGAGAAGGAAGCACTATATGTCATACAGTAAGTGTTACTACTAATTTTTATTGGGAATTACTCTGATGAAATTTTCTGTGATGTCTTGCTTATGTGTGCATCTTATGTATTACCAGGCCGACCTTAGCTTTTTGACTGGAGGGTTATGCAAGATTGATGGATTACCGACCTCTCGCCCTATTACTTGTACATGCCTTCGAGGCCTTCAATCTCTTACCTACTAAGGAATCTCTCTCATCAACCTACTGAAAATGAAAGACAGTATACTAAGGAATGGTGGGTGAACTCCCTAAGTACTCAACTTGGGTACACCCTGTTTTGTGTGATCCTATGCGCTATTGCTAAGAACCCATGTGTAGAGGACTGTCTGCTAAGTACCAAGACATAGGCTCTTATTGGCTGAGTACTTCTCCTTCAACCTACTATTAATACCTACGGCATTCCTTACTCATCTTGGCAACCCTAATGTTGCCACATCATGATCTAGCTCAGTTGCTGTATCCAGAGATTCCTTACTTTGAAACCATTGGTAAGCTGCCACCTATCCTTTTACCTGATATTGTACTTTTATTCCTTTGCGTCCTTTGTCCTTTTTACCCATTTTGTATGTATTAGGAATCTCTTTTTCATATATGCCTTTTTGTAATTTTCCTTATTTGTAATGTCGCCTTAGGGACTTATTATAAATAGTCCCTTTTGCTTGTAGCCGGAATATCTTATATTCTTCACAAAACTTTTGAATATGCTTGTTCTTGTGAGATATTCCTCTCTAAGTCTATTTTCATACACTTTTATCTAGTCTTGTCGAGTAATATAAGATTAGTGGCAGGTGGACCTTGGCATTAGGTTATGTATTACAACAAGTGAAGTGCCAAGTTGTGTTATGTTCGTAGACGAGTCATATCCTTCAAGCAGCTTCATATTAGCTACTATATTTAGTTCGCTGATTGACTCATACTATTTTCTTTGATATTTTGCAGGACCCATTGGTTTTAATCTCCTACGGTAAGTCCTAGTGATAACTAAGCTCTTAAGCACATCAAAGATGGATTCAGGAATACCTATGTGTTCGAGAAGGATGGTAGAAAGATCACCTTGAACCATGACCCCGAGTCAAGTACGTAGATTGCAAGCCAAATTGGCTTGAGGATTAAAGAAGGCTTTGGTGTTGAATAGAGTCGAACTTTGAGAAGCTATTAAGGTCAATACACCAACTTTTTTGTTAATCAGGCGACTGCTAGAATTTTACAAGCGAGATAAACTACCCTTGAGAGTTAAAGAGTTACTTGAAGAGTATATTGACATGTTTCTAGAGCAATTTCTTAAGGGATTAGATCCTTTAAAAGGTATTGAACATTGCATTGACTTGATACCCAACGTTGGCCTATTAAACAAACCAGCTTATTACATGAACCCCGAACAAGTTGCTAAACTTCAGAGACAAGTCAATAAGTTATTAGTAAAGGGTTATGTAAGGGAAAGTCTCAACTCTTGTGTTGTACTTACATTGCTTATGCCAAAGAAGGATGGTACTTGGCGTATATATGTAGATAGTAGAGCCGTGAACAAGATCAAGATTATGTACATGTATCCTATTCTTAGATTAGATGATATGTTGGATGAACTAAGTGGTGTGAGGGTATTCAGTAAGATTGATCTAAAGTTTGGATACCACCAAATCTAAATGAGACAAGAGGATGGATAGAAGATTGCTTTTAAGACTCGACATGGCTTGTGTAAGTGGATGGTCATGGCTTTTGGACTATCAAACGCCCTAAGCACTTTAATAAGGCTAATGAATCACATTTTAAGAGATTTGATTGGGAATTTTGTCGTTGTCTACTTCGACAACATTCTTGTCTATAGTGCCTATTTAGTAATGCACACTGAATATCTCAGAGCTATTTTTTATATCCTCCGAGTAAAGAGATTGTTCAGAAACTTGAAGAAATGCTGTTTTTGTCAAGAAGCAATTTTCCTAGGTTACATGGTTGGAGGAAAGGGATTGAGAGTGGATGAAGAGAATGTACTATCCATTATTGAGTGGTCGACCCTAACTTTGTATGCCAAGGTAAGAAGTTTTTACGGATTGGCATCATTCTATTGATGCTTTATCTAAAGATTTAGTACCATAGTCGCACCTCTGACTAAGCTTACAAAGAAGAATGTGGAGTTCAAGTAGGGAGAGAAGGAGGAGAAGAGTTTTGCCGAGATAAAAGCAAGGTTGACCTCTGCCCTAGTCTTGGCTCTTCTAGACTTTGATAGAGTATTCGAGCTTGAATGCTACGTGTTAGGAGTCAGCATTTGAGCCGTGCTAATACAAGAAGGTCAACCTATCGCTTATCATAATAAGAAGTTTAGAGGAGCACAATTAAAGTATTCTATTTATGACAAAGAACTTTTGGCCGTGATTTGAGCTCTTTGTGTATGGCAACATTATTTGCTACCAAAGGAATTTGTCATATACAAAGATCATGAGTCTTTGAGATATTTGTGGAGTCAATTGAAGCTTTCCAAACGTTAAGCCCAATGGATTGAATTTCTAGAGGGATTTAATTTTGTCATCAAATATAAACAAGGCAAGAATAATATAATTACTGATGCTTTGTCTAGAAGACATGTTCTTCTCATTGAGTTACAAACCTGATTGTTAGAATTTGCAAGCATTAAAGAGCAATATTAAGATGATCCTCATTTTGGCCTTATACATAAACACTATAGAGAAGGAAGAACAGTGGATGAGTACTATGTAGAGGATGGTTACCTGTTTCGAAGTAGCAAGTTATGTGTGCTAACCTGTTCAATTAGGGAGTTGTTAGTGAGAGAAGCCTATAATAGAGGATTCTCTGGATACTTTAACGAATGAAGAACGTATGTGTTGCTAAATTATAGATTTTTCTAACCTAGAATGAAATGTGATGTACATCGTGTGATTGAAGGATGTGCCATTTATAAGAAAGCAAATAGCTAATTGGAGCAAGGAAAGGCGATGCCTCTACCTGTTTCTACTAAACCATGGGCTGACCTATGTATGGACTTTGTCCTCGGATTACCATAAATTGCTTGAGGTAAGGAATCTATAATGGTTGTCATGAACAGGTTTTGTAAAATGGCACATTTTGTGCCTTACACCAAATCTAACGATTACTTCATCTATTACTTCTTTGTTTTTATAGGTAGTAGTTCGCTTACATAGAGTGCTAAAGAGTATGGTGTCTGATAGAGACTCAAAATTTCTAAGCCATTTTTAGAGAACCCTCTGGTATTAGATGGGAACCAAGTTGCTGTTTAGCACCTTTTGCCATCCTCAAATCGACAGCTAGATAGAGGTAGTCAACCGCATCTTAGGATCACTGCTCTGAGCTGTAGTAGGAAAGAACTTAACTGATTGGGACGTTTACCTACTTGTGGTTGAGTTTGCCTACAACAGGATAATACATGCCACTACTGGGTATGTCCCATTTGAAGTCATTTATGGTTTCTATAGACACCACATTTTTACACCCACCCCCCTCCCCCCTCCCTCCCTTTTTTTATTATTATTTTATTTATTTATTTTTATTTTTAGAATTTTTAGGATAGGATCAAGGGTCCTAATTTAGGAAAAATGAAAAAAATAAGAAACTTAGAAAAATACAAAAAATAGAAAATTTAAGGAAAACCCCAAAATAATGATAATAAGAAACTTAGGAAAAATTTAAAAAAAAATAAAGAATTTAGGAAATATAGATAATAAATTTAGATAGTACAATAGAATAGATTTTTAAAAAATTTAAATCAAGTTTAGAAAGAGGGCGTTAGGTTTGGGCTTCAATTTAAATCTAGCCCAAGTAAACTTTGTTTATATGTACAATTTAATTGTAAATATAAACAAGGCATATGCCAATGGCCTAATAGATTAGCACTTGAACAATCGACATGGGTTTAACTAAAGGTCATGGGTTCGATTGCATCAAAGCATAAGAGTGCCTTTTACTTTTTTAAAAAAAATATATAAACAACAACAAAAAAAAAAAAGAAAGAAAGAAAGAAAAGACGAGACAAAGCAAAAAAAATGAGAAAAGATGAAAAAAGAGAGAATCAAGTTGGGCAGAGTGCCTTATGCATGGACGGGGGTGCGTGGCATGTATAGTATGTTTTTCCCTTGATTTCATCTCCTATTTCTAGCATTTTTCCTCCTTTGTGTGCTCGGTTTGGGATCATTTTTGACCTCATTTACTACCTGATTTCACCAAATTTAGGTTAAATTGTATAGTACACTTGGCATACTTTGAATTGAGACCCAAATTTTGTCTAAATTCAGTCAAAATTTGACATTAAATTGGCTCCAAAAGTGGAAAAAAACTATAAGTCTGACATCCCCATTCATAGTCGATTTTTCCATTCATGAGCTTTCTAAGCTCGTTCAAGCTTCATTTTGTATGAATAAGGGCCAAGAAACATATAAGAACATACAAGCAAGCTTTAAAACACTCAGGATAAGCTAAAATTAGAGCTCTCTCTCTCTCTAAGCTGCCCCCTTTCTCTCTCTAGGAATTCGATATTCACAACCACTTTTAAAGAAAACCGCCACCATGGTTGAACTTGCAATAGTAAAAAACCTCAAGCCAAACTGTTAGCTTGTCCCAAGTAATCACCACTGTTTGTCAACCACCACCACCACTGGTGGCCAAATCTAACCATTACCCAAACAGACTCCAATCGCCAAGGCATCAAGGCCCCCCCCCCCCCACTCCAAGCCCAATAAGATAGTCGCAAAAATCCTTTTTCCCACTCATTTTGGTGCCTAGAACGACTAGAAAATGCACTTCATCGATTGTTGTAGTTGTAGATTGGAGCCAATTTGAAATTGACTTGAGCAGACCTAATCTGCTACTTTTTTTTATTAATTAATTTTATTTTTTACTCATGTATTTGTAAATGTAAAAAAAAGAAAGAAGAGAAAATAGAGAAAAAGAGAAAAATCGAAAAGAAAAAAGAAGAGAAGAAGAAAAGAAAAAAGAAGGAAAAAGAAAAAGAGGAAGAAGTATAGTTATTTATTTATTTATATTTTATTAAGAAAATGAAAAAAAATAATAAAATAAGGAAAGTAAAAAGGATAAAAAAAAAAACCATTTTATTACTTAGAAAAACCTATTCTCTAAATAAATAAAATAAATCAACCCTTTTTCCAAATTAAGACTTTTTTGAGAACCTTTAAAAAATGAAAATAAAATCTAAGACCCTTTCAGAAATTTTCCTTTAAGTGAACTCGAACAGGTTTACAAACGCAAACTCGACCATTTTCCAAAATTAAAATTAACTAACCTACTAAAGTTTTCGTTAAATAAACTACGGAAGTCTGATCCCAAATAGCGGGTATGTAGGCATTCGTACGTAAGTATGGGGCGACTTAAAACAAGAAAAATTTTCTTTTTCTATATTTTGCATATAATTTATTTATTTTTTCTTTTTTCTTTTTAGTGTTAAATTAGGTTGAATGTAGATAGATTTCATAATAAGGGTATATTGAATGGAAAAATTAAATTTGGAGAGATTAAAAGTGGTACCCATTTAGGGTTTAAAAAGTTAGCCATCGGATTCAGATCATTGGTTTTCAAAAGTCATTTTAACAAAAATCGGTTTTATCGAAAGATCAGTAGTTAAGTTATAATCAATCTACCTAATTGATTATACCAATTAATTATAACTTAACTCTTTTTTTCAACTTTGGTTGGGTGGTAACTCCAAAAACATTTTCAAAGTTAAAATAACCAGTTTTCTTTAAATCCTAGTCAATGGTTAGTGTTAAACGGGTAGACTTTAATATTGATTGGTTTAAAGAAAACTTATTTGTAAAAATCGGGGGGGAAAAAAAAAACCAAGCTTGACAGTTTCAACTTGGACTGCCCCTCAATTACACCCCCATGTTGTCCGTTGACCAAGAAGATCCAGAAGCGAGAACCAAAGCCCAATTCATCCAGCAGATCTACCAATGAATCACCCAGCAAATTGATCGAATCGCTAGAAATCTAAAAGAGCAAAGCAAAGGGAGGAAGACTATGAGTTTCAACTCAGGGACCAAGTATGGCTATACTTAAGTAAGGAAAGATTACCTAATAAAAGGAAGAACAAGCTGTTTGCCCGAACTGAAGGAGCATTCTGGATTCTCTAGAAAATCAATAACAATGCATACAGGCTCGAGCTTCCAAAAGACTTTGGAATGTTAAACGTATTTAATGTTGTTGACCTTAGCCCTTATTGACCCGAGGTGAACTTGGACAAGGACTAACCAGATTTGATCTTAAATCCCAATTAACCGGGTGGGGATGATAGGAATTGGACCACTTGACCCTTGATCTAAGCCTGGGCTCGAGGCTTAGAAAGCATGGCTAAGCGAATTCTTTTCTTATGACCAACTACTGAAGAGTCTGAGTTGCTGCAATTTGTTGACCTGATGCCCTACCTGAGCTAAGCCATCTCGTACTCATTGATAGTCTCTAGCTACAGACTAAAGCTACACTTGAACAATGGCTTGACTTGTCCGACCACCAACCCAATCGACTTGAATTCGAGTTGTACCAAATATGTTTAAGCTGAGTTCACCTTGGAAGAAATATCTGCTCAGCTCGGCATAGCTAACATACCACCTCTGCTCGGCAGTTTGGCTCAGTAGTCACCAACTTGATCTTATAGTTTGTCCTCTTTTGCCAGAAAGTCACCTATCTATGGGAAGCCACATGTTTGAGCACTCACCTAGCAGAATCCTCCACACAAGATACCTATTTTTGTTGTATTTTCAATTGTGTCCTTTATTATTCATTGTACATTACTTCTTTTAGACGTTATCCTTTTTAGTCTTTTCCATTTTGGGTAAAATGTCCTAATATTTCGGGTAAAAATACCCTATTGTAATGTAGCCGCATCATCTCATATCACCATATTTCAGAATATTGAATATACTTCCTTTTGTGAACTTGCTTACATCTTGTTTGCTTACTTCACTCTTATCATAACCCTTAAGCAAGACTAGGTAGTGAGTACTCTTATTCGATCAGCTCGTGCGTCATATTAAGTTGAGCCTTAAGTCTCTGGAAGTTCCTTAGTATATCACATCCTAGGAGTTGTTCGAGGGTTTACTTGTTTTACTTTCATTGCTCTTCGTGCATTTTCCCACTTCGTTTCAAGCTTTCTACAAGATTAGAACTATCTCGATATCACTGCCCTTGTCAGCTCTCAGTGCGATGTATTAGTATTTCACAGCCAAGTCTATAATCCTTATTTTATGGTTCTTCAGTCACATACAGGGGTATGGAGGGAACCTGCGCAAAGCATCTTTGACTGGGTGTATGAACTTAATTAAAGACTTTGGTCGTCACCTTAAGGTGCTAGAAGAGGCCTAGCTTAAAAGATGGGTGGCTATGATAAACATGATGTAGATAGAGGATTTTATGTGGACAGCTAGGTGGAGCAATTGCACTCGAGCTATCCTAGGGTGTATCGATTATGTAGGGGTCCCTCTTATTGGCATGATGGACTACATAAGGTATTTCTCAGCTTATGTCACTAGACAGCTGGGCTTGGTTCAAGAGATAACATGTAGGGATTCGTTAGAAGATGTGACATTAAATTATCAAGATCCTTGCTTACCCATAGCCACCTTGATTCAATGACTAGTAGAATTGGTAGAGTTATAGGAGAGAAGGGAAGTTAAGAAAGTAGAAAAAGTGGGGACTTTGAAGGGTAAAGTCAAGGAATACTAAGCTATTAAGTAGTTTATCTATGATCAAATGAAGTAGATTGGAAAGAACCGGTATGAAGTTTCAGATGTATTCAGACATGAACAAGAGCCAGAACACCTTTCGCCTACCAAGCAAGCATACCAAGACACCATACGGGCTAGAGTTGAATCCTAGTTTCAAGAAGGCAAAAAGATCATTAAAGAATTAAAAATGGATAATGAGAGGTTGCTGGAAGAAAACTAGTTCCTTAAGGCAAAGATTCAAGAAAGAGACGTTATCGTCCGAAAACTTATGAAAGAAGTTGATGAAACCCGCCCTAGCCAAATTTGTTGGCTTTTATAAATATAGGATTCAATTTTTTTTAGTTATTAGGAAGATTAGTTAGACATTTTTCTTAGCTTATTGTCTAGACTTGATTCTATGACTATTAATAAATTTGTAGCTCATTTGAATAAAAGTCTCTATTGCTTGTGCAGTTTTTTACTCATTCTTGTGTTTATTACCTTTATTTTTGCTTTTGTTAGATGTCTTAAAAAAAACAAAAGAAAAAAAAAATATGATTGACAAAGTTTCTAAACTTGGGCTTTTGTAAGATTTTGAAGATAGCATCCAAATGAGCAGACAATATTAGAAGCCCAATATTCACTCGTTCTAAAGCAAAAATGTCGAATCTTGGTATCAAAAACATTAGCCAAACTGAACCTGACCCAAGAGTTATAGCCCTCGAAGAGAACATGATCAATATGACGGAAAAGATTCAAGCTCTCACTCGGGCTATTGAAATTCTCAATGACTACCAGGCATCTTAAGTCAACCTAAATTGGAATACAGATATGATCTCTCCTCATGAATTGGAAAAAGTGGAATTAGTCCCTAATGCTAAGACATGGAGAAAAGACTTTGAGGAAAAACAAAAAGAGGTAGAAAGGAAGTTTAAGCAGAAATTGATTGAGAAGATGAAGCCCTGGAAGTAGTTGTGGGCTTAAGTAGATCGGAATGATTAATTTGTCGGAGTATGAAGACGATGCCTTATCGAAAAAAGTTCAAATTTTTGGAGTTTGACAAATATGACTGTGGTTGCTCGAAGCTTTACACTGGGTTATACATAAGAAGGATGGGAATATATACAAAGTATGACAAGGTGATGGTCCGAACATTCCAAGAGAGTCTAACTGGGCTAACCCTGACTTAGTATGGCCAACTGGAACTGAACGAGATCAATTCTTAGGATAAGTTAGATTGGGCTTTCTACAACTAATATAAGTTCAATATTGAGGTAGCTCCATCTATGTGGGATTTGAATAACTTATGTAAGAAAGCTAACGAGAGCTTCAAGGAGTATACTCAAAGATGGAAGGGCATGACAGTTAGGGTTACCCCTCTCGTAACAAAAAAGGATCTAACCTTTGCTTTTGTTAACACTTTCAGCAATCCATACTATCAACATTTGGTAGGTTACCCTGCCTCTAACTTTAGAGAGATTATGGCTGCAGGGTGCCAAATTGAGGAAGTTATCACTACGAGAAGGCTCCCTAATCCTAAAGCAATTGAGAAGAAGATGTCTCTCGCAAAGTTCTCTAATAAAGCTAAAGAGGCTACTGGAAGTGTTGTCAATGTTAGCAACGTTGCTAGGCTTGCGGCTCTAGTAACCATATCAGGAGACTCAATCACCCACTAAACCTAGATAAGAATATTCGCTTGCAAATGAGATAGTCTACTGAGATACCTATTCCTATAAGCTAGGTTCTCATACGATTAAGAAAGGAGAATCTCTTGACATTTGAAATATTGAATGAGGGTCAGAAGCCAAGGGACTATGACCTAGAACTTTGTAGCAAATATTATTAGGGGTAAGTAAGCCATTCCACAGACTAGTGCTGGAGACTCAAGTATAAGATCCAAGATCTTATTGATGCTAAGTTGGTTCAATTGGACTTCATCTAGACTCCTGGGTGAAATGTAGGTAATAATCCTTTACTTGATCATGCACACTCAATAATATGATCATCATTGAGGCGTTCGAACCAGAAGTTGATCTGGATAGTTTCCCTATCACTATTGAAGAGGTAGCTTGGAATTTGAGGTAGGCTGAACACTTACAAAAAATGAATCTCAAAGATAGAACCTGGACTAGACTAGCAATCTATCAATTGTTAAAGGATAGGAAGATAAAGAAGGCTAACATTATGACTATGCTGGTCCTAAAACCATGAAAAAAAAATGTACTCAGAGGGAGCTTAAAAAGAGGTATGAAGCCAAAGGTCCAACAGTTGACACCCTAGGAGAGCTGTTAGGAAACTTTGAGTACTTAGTCTATTACTCCAGTTCATCTGTGATATATACTAACACACTACCCATTAGATAGGGTCTCGAATTTGAGGAAGAGGATAAGCTCATTGCAGAAACTAAGAAGGCAGCTAAGATGATTGGAGACAGGCCTAAACACTTGGTTTTTGAGTACTTTGGGAAAGATGAGAAGGTTAAAGAATTGGGTAAACTTAAGAAGATTTTTTTTAATGTCCTGATAGTCTTAGAGAATTATAAAGCAGCTCCTTTAGATTACCAGGTGATGGATCAAACAACCATGTCCTCTCCACCTATGGTTAGAAGGCTTGCTTACTTAGGACGAGTCTATGACTAGAATGAGGAGGCTAAGAGAAAGACTACTATAGAGGAGGCTTTTTGAAAGATCCTTAAGGATACGAATGAGAAAGATTAGAACGCTGCCAAGAAGATAGTGAAGGCCAATGAGTACAAGACTATGTATCAGCTAGCTAAGGTACCATCTTAGATTTCCTTGATGGGCTTACTATTGTCATTTGATACTCACTAGGAAGCTTTAATCAACATCTTGAAGGATATTAAAGTACCTAAAGGGATTTCCATTGAAAAGTTGGGATTGGTAGTCAATTATGTGTTTATAATGGATTGGATCTCATTCTAACTTGATGAGTTAGGTGAAGAGGGGAATCAACACACAAAACCCCTCTTCATAGTAGTCAAGTGTGCAGGGAGAATCGTTGCTTTGGTATTGGTTAATAATGGCTCTTTACTGAATATGTGTCCACTATCGATATTGAATTTGCTTAGAGTGGATCTAACTGAGATAAAGCCCAGTTCGATTGTAGTAAGGGCTTTTAACTGATTAAAGAGAGATATTCTTAGAGAAATTGGGCTATAGGTTGAGATTGGCCCCCAGATGTTCACTATTCCATTCTAAGTCCTGGATATACAGCAAACCTTCAATCTACTGTTAGGTAGACTTTAGATCCATTTGGCAGGGGCAATTCTATTAAGTTACATTAGAAAGTGAAATTCATAGCTAACGGGCAGCTAGTTACTATTCTTGAGGAGCAAGATTATGATGTTTACAAGGAGATAGCTACTTTGTATATCGGGACTGAGGAATTGGAAGAACTAGGATTATAGATTTTTTATGAGGTCAACATGATTGAAGTGCTATGATAAGGGGCATAGGGTCATTTAGAACAACCTAAGTTGCAAATTGGAACATTTGGGCTAGGATACAAGCTCATTGAAGTAGAAGTTCAAGAGATGAAGGCCAAGATTAGAGGAAAAAGAGGAGATAAGTTATACAATGCTCATATGGACTTTCCAAACATCCATAAGACGTTTCTAGCACCTACAAACATTCAAGAACCTAAAGTGGTTGGTTTAGCCAAGGCTTTGGCTTAGCAATGCAACATCAGTCTAAATGAGGAGAAAGATATTGATACCCTAGTTTCCTTATGCAACTAGTTTTTAGTTCCTGTTAATGGATCTATTTTAAAAAGTAGCTTAAATCAATTAGGAGAATTCGATTTCAATATTAGTTTGATTAGTTAGGCCTTTTCTTTAAGATAATTTGAATTCATTTAATGAATTATTTCTTTCCTTCTTTTCTCTTGTCATTACTTATTACTTTTTTCCTTTTTCTTTACTTTTCAAATAAAAAAAAATGATGAAAATCATGGATATCTCGTGCTTGTAAATGATGAAAGCACCAATATTACCTTTGGCCTTACTAGGTCAAATGATAAAGATGATATTGAGACCCTAAACAAAATACAAGAGAGTTAGCGTCAATTTGAATAAGGCAGAGTGATTATTAATGAACCTATAGTTATGATTAATTTAGGGACATAAGAGAATCCTCATAACTTGAAAATTTAGGGTAATTTGGTAGACAATCAAAAGCAGGAGTTGTCACATTTTTTATTAGAATACTTAGTTATATTTGTTTATTCCTATGAGGACATGCTCGGTTTGGATTCATCAATCGTAGTTCATAAGTTGCCTACAAGAGATGATATTAAACTCAAAAGGTAAAATCTTAGGCGATTTAGGCTTGATATACTCCTTAAAATAAAAGAGGAAGTGAAGAAATTACTGGAAGTAGGGTTCATAGAAGTATCAAACTACCTCGAATGGGTAGTGTCACATCCTGGCTTAGCACGGAATGCACTATCACACAGGGGTATCTATTGAAAACTTAACTCAATCTGCTCATTTATCCAAAGACAACATTGTTTACACGATAAAGGGATTTCTACATCGAAGTTCAACTAGATATTCTGCTACGACTTATGTGTACAATATAATAATTACATCAAGACATGAATTGGCTTTTTTCTTTGTCATCTTCATAATAATAGGATTCCTGACTTAGTATAGGTTCCATACAAAAATCCCTAACTCCAACTTACGCTCTCAGTATATACATATCCCCTCTTAGTGTTGGGCCCTTTAGGATGTAGTTAACTTGAGGATAAAACATTTTATCTCCTTAGCTATTGAAGTTGAGTGAGAGTGGATAACAAACAACATAATATAGAAAATATTGCATATCACAACTGAAACATTTAAACCATAACCCACAGGTTCAATCTTTTCATATGCATTCGCCCAACCAAGCATTTATTGCTAGCAATGTAGCATGCTATACTTATGCATGCGGCATGCATCGGTACTCGATATCTTATGCCCTCAAATCTTCATCTAATTAGTTGACATAGCTAGGTAACGTCCAGGAACCTATAGGCAACAAGGAGCTGCCTAGGAGTAAGACCCCTACTAAATTGGATCGTACACTATAATCTATTATTATCAAAAGGGCAACAAGGAGCTACTTAGGTGTAGAACCCCCAACTTTGCTTTACAAAATTGGATTACACACTTTAGTTCACCAAATCAAAGTGGTAATATTGCTAAATTAGACCATACACTGTAGTATACCAATTTTGACTATCAAAATAGTCACAATGTTCAAGCAATGCAATCTATATGCTTCTAAAAACTAAGTTCATAAAGTCATGTGTTTTTATAATCACTTGGAAGCCTCATTTTGAAAATCCTAAAATTTAGGTCTCCTTTTATGTCATGCCATGCCATGATATACAATGACAACTCAAGTATATCACTCAACATAACTAGTCTTTTAGTTTAATTCAACCTAGTGATCTAAATCTAGTTTTTGAACTCTCCCTAGTAGAATTCTAATATCATACTTAAGGATCACTTATGTAAACACCCAGAAGATTGAGTTAGCAATCACTCAACTTCTCTAGTTAGCATAAATATTCATAAGCACAAATCATCCCCAACATAGCAACATAACATTTTAACCAAGATATAACTACTATCATTCAAAATCACCATATCAACATTCACTATAGCAACATATCAATTCACCCAAGATATGCTCATATTCAATCAACACAATATCAAATAACACGTAGTGTTATGAGTAGCAGTATATCTACTCTAAGCATAGGTTAGATCCACTTACCTGGACTCAATAATAGCACAAAATCCTAAACTCCATGATGTGGTTCTTCTTTATTTATCACACGTATGAAAATATAGCACAATCTTCAAATTAAGTATGGGTAAAACCCAAACTGTTATAAGCTTTCATTTCCGTGATTTTAAACTTCATGTAACTGTATCTTGTTCATTCCCAATCCAATTTCAGCAAACTTTATATCCTCACGATCGTTATTTCAAGTCTATTAAGATATCTTAAGAATAAAGTCCATAAGTATTTTCAAAAGTCCAAAAATACCCTTTCTCATTACGACTCAACTTTATGTTATTCTAGTTTCGTAATTAACTCGAGTAAGCTTTAGTACTCAACTAAAAACTCTAAAAGTTATACTTTCCAAACTTGTCTAGCAACCCTTAATATGCCCTAATGTGTTCATTTTACATAAATTTGACAAGTATATTATTAGTACTAATTACTATATTATATATTAAGCCAATATATAAGCTTATATTAGGAAAATATGTAATAAATAGTAAATGAGCCCGATTAATCTCATAAAAAATCCTATAGACTTACAAAGATATATAGTTTAATTATCGATCATCAATTATGCTAAACTAGCTCTTACCAATTTCTACAAAAATAGTGGTTTTAACTCGGAATTACAAAAAATTAGGAAAAATAAACAAATTCATGTGTGAGATAAAAATAAAAAATTCCAAATATCATTATAAACATCCAGAAGTCTAAACATGTAAAGCTTATTTATTAATTTCATTAAAAACTAATTATTTCAACAATTTAGTAAAATTAGTAGTTCTATTCAAAATAATTGTAAAAAATAGTAAACATGCTTAATTTCAAATATTCTTGTTACCACCGTTAAATATATATATATATATATATATATATTAGGTGTATCATATACACAAATTGAGCTTCAAACAATATTATCTAATATTTATAAAAATTTATTTAATTTTCGCCTAAATAAGGCATTTTATTAAGGAACCCATATTTCCACTAATTATTTAATTAAAATAAAATTACTACATTAATCTAAACCTAAAATAATCCTAGAAAAACAAATTTCATAATTAATTGACAACATTTGATATTTTTAGCAAATTAAATAAGTTATGAGTAAAAAATTAGTTCACTTGAATCGACTGTCTCTAGCCACCACCTAGCCACCGCACCTTGTCAGAACACCTTCTTCGGCTACCCTCTATTGTATCTCTAAGCAACTCCAAGTCAAGTTATGGTTTGGTACACGAACTGCCCTAAACCCATTCCAACCCTATTTCTTATTCTATTCTTATAATTTTTTCCGGTTTTCTAAAATTATGTTCTTGTGTTTTTAGGTTGCTAAAATATTGCAAATGAGGTTTGGAGTCCTATTTATAGGCTTTAGGATTTTTGCATGTAAAAAAGTAAAATTATACATGTCATTTTTCCGTTTTCCCTATGTGCCATATGTTATTCTCTAAATATTCAAGTGTTGACTCATTATTTTTAATTAATCCTAGGTTAACACATCATTTGATGACTCATCCACTCAATTTTTTTATTAATTTTCTATTATTTTACCTAATTTTGATAATTTATTATTATTATGTGTATATATTTAATACATATAATGTATGTCACATGTAAATACATGTATATTATGTATAATTCAATTTCATTTATTATTTTTGAAAGTTAATTAACTTATCTATAATATCCGCTATATCTAAAATCTTAAATTTTACGATCATCAGCTTTATTGATAAATTAACGTTTTTTTCAAATTAATATTTTTATATAGCTTATTTTGAGAAATTGACTCTACATAAATTACTTCGTCTAACTTTTCAAACTTTATTGTAAAGTTTGAAATAAAACGGATAATTTAGTCTACCGGCTTAAATTTAAAGGCTGGAATCCTAGAGTTTTATAGATAGCCAATGTGGTGTCAGTACTTAAGAAAAAAGGGAAAGTTAAGGTATGTATAGACTTCTGTGACTTAAATTAGGTTATGCCTAAAGATAATTTTCCCTTATTGTAAATTGATGTCTTAGTAGACAACACAGCTAGAAATCATCTGTTCTTGTTTATGGATAGTTTCTCGAGATATAATAAAATCAGAATGGTAGAGGAAGGTAAAACCAATACCACTTTCGTAACTACTTAAGGAACATCCTATTACCGTGAATGCTAAGGTAACTTATCAATGCATTATGGTTTCACTATTTCGTAACATGATGCACCAGGAGATTGTAGTATATGTAGATGATATGATTGCCAAATCTAAGTAAGATGAAAATCATGTTGATGTTCTGCAAAAACCGTTTGAGTGGTTGAGAAAGTTTCAATTGAAGCTGAATCTAGAGAAATGTACCTTTGGAGTAACCTTAGGCAAATAGTTAGGTTTTATAGTTGGTAGAAAAGGGATTGAAGTGGACTTAGAGGAAGTCAAGGCAATCGTAGGTATGCTTGTACTAAAGACCATAAAAGAAGTTAAGGGATTAATGGGGAGGTTGAATTATATTGCTCGATTTATGTCACAACTAACTGATAAATGGAACAATAGAATGGGATGAAGAATGAATAAAAAAGTATCTCATGAATTTTCCAGTATTGATCACTCCTATACTAGGATGACCATTGATACTTTATTTGATAATTCTCCTTAAATCGATGGGATGTATGTTAAGGTAGAGAGATGAAACAGGTAGAAAAGAACATTCCGTATATTACCTAAGCAAGAAGTTCATAAAAGGCGAGAAGAAATATTCAAAGGTAGAAAGAACATGCTGTACCTTAGTTTGGGTGATGTATAGACTTAGACAGTACACTCTCTATTACCTAGTGGAGTTGTTGACAAAACATAACCCTTTGAGGTATTTAGCAAAAAAGTCAGCATTGATTGGGAGAATATCTAAGTGATAGATGTTGCTCTCTAAGTTTGACATCAAATATGTAAGTTAGAGCTCGGTCAGATGGTAGCGGATCAGTTGGTAGAATACCTGCTAGAAGATGGTGACAATGGTTCTAAAGCCCAGTTTCTTGATGAAAATGTAATGGTGGTAGGTGAACTGAGTAGTGAAAGACCGAAATGGAAAATGTAGTTTAATGGAGTAGCTAATGTATTCGGATGTAGAGTAGGGCAGTACTAGTATCACTTTAGGGAAATCATTTTCTTGTAGCAGCCAGGTTAGTATTTTCATATATAAACAACATAGCGGAATATGAGGCTTGCATTTTAGGGCTCAAGATGGCTTTAGGTAAGGGAATATGAAGGCTTGAAGTGTATGAAGATTGCTTTCTTATAATTCTCCAAATTCTAGGAGAATATAAGATGAAAGATTGCAAGTGGATACCCTATCATGAACATTTGGGAAGGTTGATTGAAAGGTTCCAGGAAATTTCATTCATTTACATTCTAAAAACCCAGAATCAAATCTCAATGCATTAGCTACATTAGCATTGATGGTAAAAGTTACAAATGGGATAGAGATTTAACCCCTAAAGATTAAGGTAGAGGAAAAATTTGCCTTTTACCTGGCCATTGAAGAGAAAGAGCAAAAGCAACCCCGGTATTATGATATCAAAAGGTTACTTCAAACGGGTGAGTTCCTCAATGAGGCTGACAGAAAGGACAAAAAAGCATTAAGAAGATTGGTTGCTCATTTCCCATTGAGTGGAGTCATGTTATACAAAGATCACTTGATATAACATTATTAAGGTGTGTAGATGAAAAAGAGGCCGAGAAATTAATGAAAGAAGTGCATGAAGAGTTCTGTGGTTCTCATATGAACGGGTATATGTTGACTAGGAAAATCATGAGAATTTTTAGATGACAATGGAGTCAGACTGTATCAAGTACGTAAGGCAGTGTCACCTATCTCAAGTTTACGTTAATTAAATGAATGCTCCTCCCCAAGAATTACATGTATTGTTAGCTCCTTAGCCTTTCTCAATGTGGGGAATAGATATGATTGGTCCGATCTTACCAGTGGCTTCAAAAGAGCATAGATTCATTTTAGTCCCGATTGACTATTTTATTAAGTGGGTAGAAGTAGCATCGTATGCTACGGTGACTAAAGGAGTGGTCATCAAATCTTTGAAAAGAGACATCATTGCCAAATATGGTATGCCTAAATCTATTATTATAGACAATGGATCAAATTTAAATAACGAGTTGATGGTCAAGGTATGCAACCAATTTAAAACCAATCATAGAAACTTGGCTCCATATCAACCTCAAATGAATGGGGCGGTTGAAGTGGCTAACAAGAATATCAAGAGGATCATCAATAAGATGGCAATCACTTATAGAGACTAACATGAGATGCTCCCCTTCGCTTTCATGGCTTATAGAACCTCTATAGGTGCGATGCCCTATTCATTGGAGTATGGAATTGAAGCAATACTACCTGTAGAAATAGAAATATCTTTGTTCCGAGTGTTGGTAGAAACTTAGCTTGATGAAGTAGAGTGGATAAGGAAATAAATGAAGCACTTGCTCTTCTTAGATGAAAGGAGACTTGTAGCAAAGTGTCACGGTTAGTGTTATCAGTAGAGGATAGTCAAGGCTTTTAATAAGAAAGTACACCCAAGATACTTTAAGGAGGGAGATTTGGTATTGAAAAAAGTACTAAAGAATGTGAGAGACCTTAGGGGAAAATTTGCTCCAAATTATGAAGGCATTTATGTGGTAAAGAGGGTATTGTGTGGAGGTGTATTAGTATTAACAAAAATGGATGGTCCAGATTTAATAGACCTTGTGAATTTGGATGCTGTTAAATTGTATTATCCATGAAATGGATAGTCTGAATTCAGTTTCTTTGGTTTAATTTTTTCTAAACTTTTTTAGAAAAATTTGCAAGCTGGTAACCTAAAATTAAAGAATACCCCCCAAAATAAGAGATTTAGGAAAAATAAAAAAAAAAGGAAATTAAAGAAAACAAAAAAATAAAGAAATTTAGAAAAAAAATACAAAAAATGGAAAAATAGAAAAATTTGAAAAAATAAGGAATTTAGAAAATAATAAATTTTTTAAGTAGTTTAAATAGAATAGATTTTTAATTTAAATAAACTTGAATAGGGGATCGTTAGGCTTGGGCTTAGGCTTGAATCTAACCTAAGTTGACCTAGTCTATATATGCAATTTAATTACACATATGGATAAGGTACAGGTTAACGGCTTAACGAATAAAGCATTAGACATGGCATTGGGTTTAACTTGGACGTTAGAGGTTCGAATCTTGGTGAGAGCATACAAAGTTTTTTTTTTTTTTTTTCATTTTTATCATATTAGGAATTGCTACGTGTCATGATCTAATTGTGCCACATGTCCTAATATGTAGCATCATCGGTTTGCACGTGTGTTGATGTAGTGCCATGTGGCATGCTACGTCAATTGTTACATGATGACGCGTGAGACACTATAATTGGTTGGTATGGTTGATGTGGTGCTACGTTAGCATTTTCTCTCTCTTTCCCTCCTCTTTCTTCCCCTTTCCTACGATTTCCCCCCTCTTTCTCAGCTGAAAAACAACTCGACCCCTTCACTTTGAACCCAATCTTTGCACAAATCTCACACACCGAGGTGAGATTTCTTGCTCTAATTCTATTCTAGACATGGCCTGCTATGGATTGAGATAAAAAAACAAGTCTAAGTTCGGTTAAAAATACATTCAAATCAAGTTCTAAAAAGTAGAAAAAAGCTGAAGTTTCGGACATTGTCTTTTAATCCGAATCTGAGCTATAAATAGAGGGCTTAAGGATACAGATGATCATCCATAATCACACACAAGCTCCAGAATCACTCAAAAACACCTTCTCTCTCTCTCTCTCTTTCGTGATCACTTTCTCTCTCTAACTCAACCATCAAACCTTTTCTCTCTCTTCGAATCTCTCTCTTTAGCCACTTTCAACCAAGCTCACCACTACGGCTGACCTCCCATGGACTTGAGGATCTGAACCCAACCACCCTTGTCCATCGCTGTACCCCCTAACAGCATTGCCGAACTGCTAAAACCCAAACCTTAACCACAACTATGAACCACCCTCGAACTACCAATTTGAGCCCAACCTAACCCCACGGCCAGCTGCATCGCTACTCGAAAAACTCAACCCTGTACCTCCCTTAGTTTTAGTAAACCTAAAATGCTAAGACCCAAACTCCACCATCGCTGCAGCTTTTGAAAAACCACTAAGCTAAGCTTTATTGTTCTTGGCACTTTGTTTACCCCCTACAAACTTAATAAAATATGCACAAAACTCCCCTTTTCCCTTCGATTTAGTAGCCAAATCTAGCTGAAACACCCTTTGCCGCTGCTGCTATCGTTGGAGCTTAACTCGATCCAAGGTTTAACTTAAGATCCAACTCACGACTTATGCCTAGAACCGACCCGTGTTCCCTTCCTGGTCTAAGCCTTGTTTTCATTTTGATTTTGTAATTTTTTTTCTTATTTATTTATTTATCCATGTAAACGTAAATGTAAATAAAAAAAGAAAAAAAAAAGAAGAAAGACAAGAAAATAGTTTATTTATTTTTAGTATAATAGAAATAGATAAAAAAAGTAAATAAGAAAAAAATAAATAAAAATAAAATAAGTAGGTTGATGAATAAATAATTGTTTTGTTACTTAGAAAAAAACATTTTCCAAAATAAGAGAAATAAAATGATCCATATTCAAATTTAGGGCATTTTAGAATTTTTTTTCAAAAATAAATAAAAAATTTGATTGAGGACCTTTTTTAGAAATTTTCTTAAATAAATCAAAATGGGTTAAAAATGTAAATCCGGTATATTTTCAGAATTAAAACAAACCCAATCTTCTAAAGTTTTTATGAAAAAGAACTACGTACGTCTGATCCTGAATAGTGGGTATGTAGGCACTTATGGGGCGATGATGAAAATAAAAAAAAAAAAAAACTAATTTTCCTTTTTTCTAGATTATTTAAGTTGTCCAATTAGAGTAATTAAATTGAGTTTTGTCTAATGAAATTAAAAGGTGATTTTTTAAAGATTAAGGTTAAATTTGGAAAGTTAATGGTACTCGTAAAAGTTTAAAATTCCTAACCTTTGGATCTCGGTCTCTGGTTTCAAAAATCATTTTTTAATATTGGTTTAATCGATAGACCAATAGCTAAATTATAACCAATCCACCCAATTGGTTATAACTTAACATTTTTCTTGACTTCGATCAGGTGGCAACTCCAAAGTGGTTTTTAAAAAATATAAAAACTGGTTTTTTAAACCTTAGTCGAGGGTTAATATTAATAGAATTAGGGTTTAATATTGATCAGTTTAAAGAAGACCTAATTTTTTTAAAAAAAAATTGGGAGGTGAAAAACCAAGCTCGACACCACTTAAGAAACCATAATCTTTTTTTTTTTATTAATTTACCCAATTGGTTATAACTTAACTTTTTTTTCAACTTCGGTCGAGTGGTGACTCCAAAATGGTTTTCAAAAAATATAAAAATCGTTTTTTTTTAAACACCAATCGAAGGTTAGTATTAAACTGATAAAGGTTTAATACTGATCTGTTTAAAGAAGACCTAATTTAAAAAAAAAAAAAGAATTAGGAGGTGAAAAACCAGGCTTGACACCACCTACGAAACCTTAATCCATTTTTTACCAATTTTATTGGTTGGTGACTTTCAATTATTCTAAAAAATATCATTTAAAACATTTTTTAAAGAAAATTTTTTTTCCTTAATTTAATGTTGAGTGATCTGTATCAAACAGGTTGGGCTTAATATAGGTTAAATTAAGAAAACTGAATTTTACGAGCAGACCTTACATTATATGTAGGTACTTGATCATTGTTTCGCCTTTGGTTCTGTACTCTCCCTTAACTTGTTATAGCACTAGCATGGAATATGAGTGTATACTGAGTTTTTCTACTTCGATGTCTTTGGCAATTTCTAAGCTGGTGATGAGTGCCTCATATTCGGCTTCGTTGTTACTCAATGGAAAACTGAATTTTAGGGCATAGAGGATTTTCGTTTTATGTGGGCCTTGTAGTGTAATACCTACCTTACTCCCCCCTTAGTGGAAAAGCCGCTAATGTGGAGTATCCAGGTAAGTATGGTGAGCTTAAGTTGCGGCTCATCCACTCCGATGTGTTCAGTTATGAAGTTAATAAGGACTTATGCTTTGATTGCTCTTGGGCAGAATTAGACCCCATCGGTGTTAAGCTCGAGAGAGTACTTCAGCATTTTGCCTGATATGTTGGGCCTCTACAATGTAGTTCTGAGTGGTATATCTATTAGTATGACAATTGAATGTGATTAGAAATAGGGCCTATGCTTTCGAGTCGCGATGACCATCGTGAGGGTAAACTTTTCCATTTCATGTATCTAAGCTTTGGTCCTTATAAGATGTGACTAACATAGTAGACTGGTTGATGCTCTTGGCCATTTGCTCATACAAGCATTGAGGATAGTACCCTATCGCTAATTGCAAGGTATAAGTATAACTCTTCTGCAAGTATTAGCTTAGAGAGCATGGGTAGAGTCGGTAAGAAATTCTTCAAATCTTTGAATGTTTGCAGACATTCAGGTGTCCACTTGAATTTGGTAGGGTGTTTTAGTAGATTAAAGAATTTGACGCATTTATTAGTGCTTCGAGATACAAAGGGATTGAGGCAGCTATACTTCCTGTTAATTACTGCACCTCCTTAATTTTGGTCGGGGCTTGCATGTCCTGGACTGCTTTGATTTTGTTAGAGTTGGCTTCTATCTCTAGCTCTATCCCTATGAAACTAAGAAATTTCCCTAATGTGACTCTAAAGATGCATTTCTGGGGGTTAAGTTCCATTTAGAATCGGTAGAGGGTTTGGAATGTCTTGTAAAGGTTGTTGATGTAGCCTTTTGTATTTTTGGTTTTGGTGATCATGTCGTCAACATAGACCTTGACGTTCTTACCTATTCATAGCTTAAAGATTTGGGTAACTAGCCTTTGGTACGTGGCTCCAGTGTTTTTAAGATCGAAAGGCATTACTTTGTAGCAGTAAGTCTCGAAGTTTATGAAAAAAGATGTATAGACTTTATATTTAGGAGCCATCTAAATTTGATTGTATCTAGAGTAAGCTTCCATGAAACTAAGGAGTGCATCATTGGACGTCGAGTCGATGAGTCAATCTATGTATGGTAGGGGAAAGTAGTCTTTGGGGTACACCTTGTTAAGGTTGGTGTAGTCGATGCACATTTGCTAGTTCCCATTTGCTTTCTTGATGAGTACTGTGTTGGCGAGCCAAGTAGGGTATTTTTCTTGTCTAATGAAGCTTGCTTGGAGCAGCTTTTGCACTTCCTCCTCAATCGTAGCATGGCATTCCGGAGCAAAGCATCGTTTCTTTAGCTTGACAAGTCAGACAGTAGGATTGGCATTTAAGTGATGAGTGGCCTTTAGTATCTTAGTGATTCTTATCATTTCTTCTGGTGTAGATGTAAAGATGTTTGAGTTTTTCTTGAGGAAATGTGTAAGTTTGGATTTGTTGTTGTCTGGCAGTCCTACCATTATTTTGGTTATAACTCTTAAGGTGTTGGATAGCTGGACTTCTACGGTCTTTTTTGCAGGTTCTCCTCGTAAGGTAGAGGTAGAGGAGTTGGTTGACTCGATATTAATGACATTATTTTTAGATTAGGTTTTGAGGTGGAGTGCTCTTGACATTATGCAGTCTCTAACCTAGCTTATGCTAGTGAGTGTCATGAACTTTGCTTTGAGGCATTTTTGGTTGATGATCATGTCAAATTTTCTAATGCTTAGTTTGCCAAGGATGACATTGTATGGTGACCATAGATCAACAATGATGAAGTCTATCGACTGTTTAGTGATGTGCCTATTGTTGCCTAGCTGGATGAGTAGGGTGATGATTCCTTTGGTAGGCACTAGTTTGCCACCTTCGAAGCCTATGAGGCTGTGTTTGTATGGTTGCAGAAGCTCTTTAAGTTGTTCCTTCATTTGCTAGCAAGTGCTGTAGAAAGGTATATCCGATTGAACTTTCACTGTTGACAAACATTTTAGGGGTGTCAAAGTACCCAATTTCAGCGTTTATGATGAGTGCATCACTATGGGGTCGGTTGATTCCCTATTCGTCTACTTTGGTAAAAGTGATTGCAGTTTTGGTCTTCAACTTCTTAGCTCTTATGAGGTATACCTCGTGTTTAGCTGCTATGGTTGTGTTGTTTAAGAGGAGACTAGGTCCTCCAAATATAGTATTGATTTGGCCTCGTCATCCCTTGCGATTCTATTTGTCTGCAAGGGCATTAGCCTACTCATTGTGATGTTGTTGTTGGTGCTTTACTCGGTGGTGTTGGGTTGGTCGTTGAATTTGATTTTTCTTGTCTATGACAACATGGTCAATGTAGCCTTTGTGAACAAGGCCTTTGACTGCTTTCTTAAGGTAGCAGTACTTGTCGATGTTGTGTCCATATACCCTATGGTAGTCACAATATTTTCTTGAGTTCACCGCTTTTAGTGTTTCGTGAATGTGTAGTCACAAGAGTTGCTTCGAGACCTCGTACATGATTTCGCTGAATGGTCTACTAGGGGGTATGTATGAGGCATAGTCTTCAAAATTTTGTCTTTGCTTATTATGTCTATAGCATGCTAAGGGTTGCAGTTTAAGGTCATGAGGCCCCAGATGGTCCTTTGCCAAGATGTGTATGTTGTTTTCCACCTTGAAACAAGCTTTGATGGCATTCTCTTGAGTTATGTATTTCTTGGCTACATGTAAGAACTCGTCCAATGATTCAGGTTTGTCCAATGAGATTGCATTGAAGAGCCTTTCTTAAGGTTTATGCCTATTAGGAGTGATTATAGGGTCATCCTAGTATCCAACTTAGAAACTTATAGCTTTGTTTGATTGAAATGTTCAAGTTATGCTTGTAGAGTTTCGTTAGGGCATTACCTAACATTGTAGAGAATGGAAGACTCTCTCCGTAAGACTTGAGAACCAAGCAAGTGTTGTTGGAATCTGCTTCCTAAGTTATCAAATGAAGTGATAGATTCATTGGGGAGATTATAAAACTAAAGCAAAGTAGCTTTTGCTAGTGTGCTAGGAAAGGCTTTATACATGATGGCATTTAAGAAGTTGTAGAGGCTCATTATCGTCCAAAAGTGGATGAGATGATCATTTCGGTCGGTAGTGCCATCATAAGTGTTCAGGTATGGTAGCCTTGCACTTGTAGGGAGTGTTTCTTCCAAGATAGAAGCGATGAGTGGGCTTTTTGTTCGCATTGAGTGTGATGCTCGTGTGGATGATTCTACTTTCTTTTGGTTGCACACATTGGAGGTGTAGCAGATATGCTCATTTAGTTCCTTCATGTTCATGTCTTCGTAGTCTTTAGAGACCGCTTTGGTGATAGGTCATCCACTTGTTTACTTGTTGCTGTACGCTCACCTTACACTTGTGTTTTGTTGCAGTTGTGATTTAGTTGTTCGCATAGATCTTCATGGGATTGTTGATCGTGTTGAATTTGCTTGTGTAAACGCATCAAGCATATGGTGCACAAATCTTCATTTTTGCTTGGCTGTAAGGAGGAATTGATAGTTACCTCCTCGTTTGGGTACTTTTTGCATGCGTTTTTAAATAACATAACATCTTTGTGGAAGGCTGTAGTAGATTCATGCCCTCCATCATGTTGAGATGTGTTAGTATCCCTTATTTATGAAGCTTGTGGATTAGTCTCTTTGCTTTTAGCCATCATTCTCATGGTGGCTTGAAACGGTAGGCAAAATATTGATTATAGTTGAACCAGCTGGGATAAGTGGGCTCGTACGGAGTCCAGGTGACATGGCCCTAGATCTCGCCTCTTGCTTCTTGATCCTTGTGAAAAAGCCCCATGTGGGTGTGGCTATGGGAGCCTTCTGATGCTCAAATTAGTAAGGAGGACTTAAAGGAAAAAGGAGCGAGCACTAAAAGGCTAAGGGATAGTGCTCGTCTTAGAAATGTGTGATGTGGGTAGTGTGTTTAGATTGGATAAAGAGAATAAGAGTATTCCCAGAGATGAAAGTGGATTTTTGAGAAAGGGGAAAGAAGAGAGCTCCCCTCACTCTTTAGCACCTGGCACCTTTTATGTAAGTTGCCTTGATACATTGTAGTCTAAGGTTTGTTTGTACCAGCCACCGACAAACAGTGTGCTCTTTGGTAGAGACTAAGCTGCTCTGTAGGCGGTTAGTTGTGACCAGCCAAGCAACTAAATCTGTAGCCTTGAGGTTATCGATTGTGTTAGCTGTACTACAGATGTTAGATGCTCATTAATGAGTTGCAGTGGAAAGCAAGCATTGAAGACAAAGGTTGGGTCAGGACGCTAAGGAAGGGGTTAGTTAATGCTTGTTGCGGGTGAGTTGAGGCTCGAATTGATGCTAGATGGTCGACATGTATCAGCTTGATAGTTGGGCTAAACTACTAGGGTAGGGTATTGTATAGCTTGCTAAGCAGGTTACAGTATAGGAGATAAGCTTGCTGCTAGCTTGCGTCTACTTTGGTGTACTTGCATGGCTCCATGTGTAGGTCACAGTATATCGAGCTTTATTTCGCTTTTCCTTAATTCAATTATATTAAGCCCAACCCATTTAATATAAATTACTCGATATTAAATTAAGGAAACGTTTTTCTTAAAAAAATTTTTTAGAAAAATATTTAAAAAAATTGGAGTCCCTAACTAGTTAAATTGATAAAAAAAAATTAAATTAGGATTTTCGATTGGGAAAACCCTAATTTAGCTACCAATCTGTAGATATTCTAAAAAATAATGTTTAGAAAATTAAACAAAAAAATCTAAGTTCGGGAGTTAACTTATTAAGACTAAGTCATCATGTAAAGATAAAAAAAAAAAATAATGGTCTTTTATTTTTTTATAATTTTTCTAAAAATGTTCATTCCTGTAAGGATATGCAAAAATATAACTAAGATGAATTTTTTATGATTTTTTTGTTACGAATTTTCTAAAAAGGAAAATTCTTATAAAAGTATGTAACTTTATCCTAAAACATGCAATTTATACAATAGATACAAAAAGTACAAATCAATGGAAATCGATATAAAAGACCTGCTAAGACTTAGATTAGTAATAATTCTACGTAAAATCCTAATAATGTAAAACCAATATAACACTTTAATATACCTATGTAATAAAACTAACAAAATAACAATAAATAAATATATCATATAATTAAAAAAATAACTAAAACTATTACTAAAATAAAACCTACATAAAAATAAACTAAAGTTAGTGTAGGTTATTAATAAAATAAATTATTAAAACCAAAATAAGAAAAACAAATAAAATAAGAGGGGGAAAAAATATAACTATACTAGAAAAAGAAAAACTCACCTATACTCTACAATGCGGGTCGAATTGGGGAGAAAACTTACATGGATTGTGTTTTTGTTTAGCTTTGTATGGAATTACTATTTGTTAGGTCGCTAATCGCGTGGAGTTGCTGCAAAGCATACATGTATTGTTGTGAAGCTATACATGATCAGAAGTGTGTGCATCGGACTAGATCAGATTGTGTGGAGTGTACATAATTGGGAGTGTGGAATGTGCCTGTAGAATTGTGCATGGGAGTGATTGTGTGTAGGTTGTGTGTGTATGTGATTGGAGTGTGTGCATAGATCTGTATGAAGTGGATCGTGTGGAAGCATAGACATGTTGCTATATGTGGGATTGGGAATTGTGCAAGTGGGATTCTGTTTGCTATGATTGTCATAAGACAATGCTATATGAGAGTAAGGGATTTAGGTTATGAGGTACAAGGGTTAGAAGTGATTGTGTAGTTGTAATTGTATTTGGCTGTGTGTAAGTGAATTTGTGAGATAGTGAGTGGTTTAGAGTGTTATGTGTGTTCTGGTTGTGAAGACAGTGAATGTTGTATCCAGACGTGTGGAGATTGTGAAAATATGGATGTGTAGTGATTGTGTTTGTAGAGTTTGTGAGTGAAAAACTTCAAATTTTTACAGCAAAAAACTACTTTTTATAGGTCACACACTTAGATCTTTTTAGATTTTTTTGGACATAGATTTAATCCTAACAAATCTAAGATACAAGCATACCCGATTTGGATTTATTAAATTCATTGATGATTTAATCCAGTTTCTACAAAACCTTACACTTATTTGGGCTTTCTATCTTGGGCCTGATTTAGTTCGTCTTATTATAGCCCAATATACACACTAACCCATTTAATAAATCTTAAGACTATTTAGTCCAATATAAATTAGATAAAAAATTTGCTTTATATTAGACTAGATTAAAAAAGTTTTTTAATGAAAGCTCGATTATTTAAAGCTGAGAATTTATTAAATTGAATGTACATCTTCAACCATTGTCTAATCTGTCCCTAAATGACTCAACTTGACTTGACACTTTTTATTTTTTATTTTTCTTTCAATTTTCATCTTTTATTATTTTTTTAATCTAGCAATGATAAGAAAGAATCCTAACGGTGGCAAAAATGAGGTGTTTACAGCTGTTTCTCTTTATAGTAAAGTTTGATTAAAACTTCGTTTCAAAGAAATAAGAAATGCCCATTTTTGCCGAATCCTATCTTGAATTAACAAGGTGAAGATTACTGAGGGGCTAACACGATAAATCTTTCTGTTTTAACCAATGCCTGCTGAAGCTGAGTACTTCCTTATCGAGTTACCTTTAATGCCGTACCATATGACTGCCCATTTTTCTGTAGTATGTCGAGTTGATGATTACTTTTTAGCGCCGAACCAACCAATTACTCAGCATCTTCCTTATCGAAAAGCTGAGAGAGAGAGTTTAGATTGACTAAACCATCCCTGTTTGGACAAGCTCATCTGTCCGTAGTTTTTATCCGCTTCTCCTAACAACCTCCCTAATACAGCATCACCACATATACAGTATCATATGTAGAATTTGTAGCACCAATGATTGTTTTCCTTATATATTTATTTTTACTCTTTTGTATTGTGTACATTGCTTCTTTAGGAAATGTCCTTTTTGTTTTTTCCCTTTTGGGCAAGTTGTCCTAACTTACGGGTATAAATACCCTTGTACTTGCAGCTGTAATTCATTAGATTATCTTCAATACACTTTTGAGTGCTTTCTTCCTTACGTAAACACTGTTGTTTACTCTCGGCATCATTCTTATTCTTTCATTTAAGCAAGGTTAAGTGGCAAGTAATCTCATTAGACCAATTCATGTGTTATATCGAATTGTACCGTAAGTTTTCAGAAGTTCCATTGATGCGTCGTATTCTTTGAAGCTGTTCGTGGGTTTTTTCTTATTGTTTCATTCGTCATTTTTACCCCCTTTTGTACCTTTTCCCCATTAACTCTTTTCAAGCTTTCTACAAGCTTGGACCCATCCAGCAACTAACCTTTTCTGTTCTTGGTTACGGTTTGCAACATCTTAGTATTAGAGCGAAGGTTTTGTGTGAACTATAGTTAGTTCTTCTTAAAGTTCTGTTGTACTTTGTTTTGCGTATGTGAAACAAAGCCAATTATTGTGTTCATTTGATTGCTATGTTATTAGTTGTTCACTTTCTAAAGTGTTTGTTTAAATTTTGAATCCGTGAGGAAAAATGAGAGACCCAAATATGAATGTTGTTACTGGTGATGACAATGGAGTTATCCACCATGGATGGCAATCTTAGGAAAGTCTTAGAAGTATTGACGAGAGACTTAATGAGGTATCTAACCTCTTAGTAGATCTGACTTGAGCTATTTATGCGCTGTCTTGCCGACCTACTAAAGCTACACATACCACTCTACAAGTTGCTCAACTTGTTAGAGGTTAGAACCTAACTCGACCAGTTTGAGGTGGAGGAGTTGGTAGATGAGTAAGGTGAAGAATAGGCTTGAGAGAGCTTGACGAAGAGGAAGAGGAGTATTTTGTAGAGAAGCATATACAAGTCCCCAGAGCATCCAACTATGTGAAGTTTTGGATTTCGAGTTTCAATGGATTTGGGAATGCTGATAAGTATTTGGAATGGGAGGAGAAGGTAGAGCATATGTTTGATTATTGTCAGTATGAGAATTATGAGAAGGTAAGAACTGTTGCTGTTGAATTCTTCGGATATGTTGTCATGTGGTGGAAGAATTTTTAGGCCATGAGAAGATGAAAGGGGTACAAGGAGGTTAACACTTGGCCCAAGATGAAGAGAGTACTTAGAAACAGATTCGTGCTGGAAACATATCTCTAAAATAATTTCACTCAGCTTCAGGAGTTAATACAAGGGGGTTGTAAGCCCTAAAGCTAAGCCAAAAAACCGTAGGATTAAACTTAGAATCCAAGGTTTAGGGCGATCGGCTAAAGGATCTGATTAAACCCAAATTATAAACTATTGAGAGAAATATTAGTAAAAATGACCCCGTAAACTTAAATTTAAGAAAATAAATAGTAAAATAGGAGACTATAAAATTTTCAAATTTTAAGCATAATAATTGCTAATTACTGAAAAGGCGAAAAGTGTAATATAATAACTAATAAATTACTAGAGATAGATTATATGTATACTAAAAATTTAAGAATGACCAAAATAATAATTAGGAATGTTCACATGTACTCCACATATATTTACGTGTAGATAAAAATACGCGAAATTACCTAAATTGGCCAAAAACTAAGTAAATAATTAAAGAAAATTATAAATTAATTATGGAAAAATCAGAAAAAATCAGAAGAGGATAAGATGAATCAAGATCAGGTCATGGCATGTCAGGATGAGCAAAAGAAAAATCAACCAATAAAATTTGGACAACATAAAAGCCAAAAATCAAGGAAAATGGGCAAAGTCTTGTCAAATTAATGTATATTAATTACAGAAAATGTCTATAAATAGGGGAAAAATTTACAGAAGTCATTTGGACAGTTTAACATTTAGGAAAAATAGGAACACTGAAAAAATCGAGAGAAAATCCAGAAAAAAAAAAAGAAAACTGTGTAGATTAGGCAAATGAACCAAACCCACCACTCACCATCACTTGGGATCGAACCACCACCACCACCCTACACAAAACCCACCATCTAGGCCGGCCGACAACCTTGGACCGGGTTTGGACGACCAGAAAGCTTTGAACCGGTTAGTCATTTATTTACCCCGATTTTTGAATAATTTTGTAAAATTAGTTATTTTGCCCAAAAAATTATGAAACTTGTTATTCTGAGGTTTTATTATATGTAGATTTAGGAAAAAAATATTTATTTAGTTTAATTATGTCTGAAAATATAGGATCCTTAACAAATTGTTCAAAACCAAGCATGATGAAAACCGGAAAATAAATAGGCTTAGGAGTGTAGTTTGGAGCTCAAATTTTTTCTGTAGGATACTCATATGATGTAGAACAGTGCTATGAAGCCATTTTTTTTAAATTAATTTTTGAAATTTTTAAGTTAATTTTTAGCCCTAAAATGATGGAAAAATTGGATGATTTGGGGTTAATTAGGTAATTAAGATGTTAATTACTAATTTAGATATTAATTATATGTTTAGGGATGTTAATCTCTGAAGGGGAACCCTAATCCTAGCTTTTGGAGTATTAAGTATGGTTAATTAGGGAAATTAGGTAAGTAATGTAAGAAATTAGTAATATGTGAAATTGTAAATTAATAAATCTAAAAATTAGAGTTATTTAAGTAATATTATAATAGAAATCAGAAAAATAATAAATTTGAAATAACATTTAATTTTAAGTAAATATCTCAAAATGTAAGATTTTCACACATCGGGAATAAATCCGATACCTCAATTAGGGTTAACGTGTACCGAATAGTTTAGAATACCAAATTACAACCCAATAGGATATTTGAATACCCGAGCATAATGTGATTAATGTCACACTGGGATTCGAGCCTATTTAAGACCTAGGAATTAAAACTAGAATATAGTTTAGGATTCAAACCCCGAAATAGAGTACAACAAATCATTGGTACGTTATAGGTATACATGGGGAAAATGAGTTACATTATGAATTAGAATAAGAATCCATAAAATATAAGTACTGAAAAGACCTATTTGTATTATAGGACACCCAGAGATAAATCAGCTCGCAACTAAGGGATCGAGCGATCGAGCAATTTCAAGTAAGTTGGGTTATTACTTATTATAATAGAGTACTAGTTTTGTAGTGTTCAGAGACTTAGGCTTGTATATGCTTGTGATTGTAAGTAGTTTACAAATGTGTTTGATGTATCTAAATTCGTGCTGAAACTTGCATTGTGAGTGATTTGTGACTGATTGAATTGGTATGAAATTGTTTGAACACCCTAAACGGAATTTAATCTTAGTCGACCCTAATAACAAAAAATGTTATGTATTGCAACCCGTTAGGGGATCATAGGACTCTCCAACTAAATACCGACCCCTTCAAAAGGGATAGCGCAGGATTGCAAAATGGTCCCTTCTTCATCTTTAGTCGAATTAAGTGACAGGAGAGGAGGTCGCGGCGGGGGTGAAGTCAATGGTTCGAAGGTAGTCGCGGGAGGAGCGAGGTCTCCATTGTACAAGCTTAGGTTTAGTTATGAGCTGCTGCATAACATGGAACTCCTCAACCCGGATTGGACCAGGTGAAATTTCTCTGATTTCACAACGAACCGGACTACGTTGTGCGATAACACTTGATTGTTGCATTGCATAAAAATAATTGTTTGATAACCCTATTTGTGCTTGTATGCATTCATGAGTCTCCAATTTAACTTATTGAGCGATAGTTGCTCATACCCTTATAGATCCTTTTGCAAGTTTTGATTTGTGATCACTTTAAGTACTATGCCGCCCTACAATTACCCAGAGGTTAGTCCTTTTGAAGCCAGGGGTGTGAAGATCAAGTTACTTAGTATAATGTATAACTAGACTGACCTTGTAGTTAAAGATTAAAGACTGATAGTTATTCTGTAAATTAGTAAACTGTGGTGATTATGTAAAACTTCCTGGGAAGCTCTGTGGACTTACTTATAATTATTTATGTTTATTAGAAATTTGTAATATTTATCATAATTGTAGTATAATTGTTAATTAGACTATTTACTTCAAAGCAAGGAGTCGTCGACACCTTGTGTAGATCATGTCTATGGTAGGCACTGTGAGGCCAGTTACTATCAAAGAATGGTTTACACAGTGGGACTGTTACGACTCTGCGACTTCGGGGTGTAACAGGGGTCGAATTGTTGATGAGTATGTTCAAAAATTCTAAAGACTTATGATATGATGCGAAGTGGAGGAACCATCAGCTCGAATAGTCTTAAGATTTATTACTAGATTAAGAGGAGACATTTAAGACATTATGAAGCTCCAACGATTTGATACAATAGATGAAATTGTTAGGATTGCCCAGCTAGTAGAGAGGCAAAGAAGGAGCCGAGTAACGACCCGAGTAACGACCCGAATGCCAACTAGTCGACTAGGATAAGCAAGTTACCTAGCTTAGTCGAGTACAGAGCCAAGCAGAAAGGCCGATGTAGTACCAACTTGAACGCATGACAAGGGGCAAGGGTTTGGCAAGAAGACCAGCTAGATCAAGTGCTTCAAGTGTTAAGGTTCGGACATATGGTTGCCCAGTGCTCGGATCGAAGGATAATAGTCATTAAGGGAGACATCTTAAAATCAGAAGTAGAGAGTACGAATGAGGAACCTAAGGAGGAGAAGGTTTTTGCCAAGAAAGAATTGATTGAGGAGGACGTATTTCTCGAGGACTTAAACCAATTACTCATGGTTGTCCGGTGCACTATGAGCGTGGAACCCTCATGAGAGGAGGAGTAGAGAGAGAATTTGTTTCATACCACCTACAAGGTGAATGATCAGATGTGTGCCCTTATTGTGGATAGTGGAAGTTGCACCAATGTGGCATTGGTCAACCTTGTTTCAAAACTGAAGCTGCCAACTATTGCACATCCCAGGCCATACAAGTTGCGTTGGTTGAGTAAGAAATGAGCATTACATGTCACTCGGCAAATATTACTGCCGATCATTATAGGGAATTACTTTTATTAGATCCTTTGCGACGTGTTACCTATGTATGTTTCCCACATATTGTTGGGTAGGTTGTAGTTATTTGACAGGAGAGTTATACATGATGGCTATAGAAACATGTATATGTTTGAGAAGCATGACTGGAAGATCACACCGAATCTGATGCCACCGAGAGAAGTTCATAAGTTATAGACAAAACTCGTTCGTAGATTGAAGAAAGCTCTAGTGATGAGTAAAGCCGAGCTTTGAGAGGCCATCAATGCTGACGAATCGACCCTACTGTTAGTTAAGCAGCTATTGGAAACGAAGGAGCGGAGTGAGCTTCCCTAAGAAATCAAGGAGTGGCTAGATGAATATGCCAACTTGTTCTTAGAACAGTTACTTGAGGGTTTGCCCTCAACTCGAGGCATAGAGCATTGCATTAACCTAGTACCCGATGTTGTACTGTCGAATAAGCCAACTTATTGGATGAATCCTGAGCAGGCTTCTAAGCTCCAACGTCAAGTCAATGAGTTGCTGGAGAGAGGCTATGTAAGAGAGTCTTAGCTCTTGTGCTGTGCTTACACTTTAGTGCTGAAGAAGAATAGAACTTGTCAGATGTGTGTTGATAGCCAAGTCATGAACAAAATCATGATCAAATACATGTATCCGATCCCGAGGCTAGAAGACATGTTGGATGAATTGAGTGGAGCTAAGATTTTCAGCAAGATTGATCTTAAGTCTAGCTACCATCAAATCCACATGAGACCAGGTGACGAATGGAAGACTGCGTTCAAGACTCGACATGGACTTTATGAGTGCATGGTTATGCCCTTCAGCTTATCGAATGCCTTGAGCACTTTCATGAGATTAATGAACTATGTGATGAGACATCTCATCGGGAAGTGTATCGTAGTGTACTTTGACAACATCCTGGTTTACAGTGCCGACATATCAAGTTACTGTGAATATCTCAAAGCAGTCCTAGATATTTTTTGTGTTGAGAAATTATTCGGTAATCTAAAGAAATGTTGTTTTTGTCAGGAGGAAGTAGTATTCTTGGGCTATGTAGTTAGTAGAGGAGGCTTGTGAGTCGATGATGAGAAGATTTGAGCAATTGTCGATTGGCCGACTCTTACTACTTATGTCGACATAAGAAGTTTCCATGGACTGGCTTTGTTTTATAGAAGATTCATCAGGAATTTTAGCACTCTCGCTGCACCACTTACTAAACTAATGAAGAAAAACACCAACTTCCGAAGGGAAGAAAGGGAGGATAGGAGTTTTACTGACATAAAAGAAAGGTTGACCTCCGCTCTGGTATTAGTACTACTTAACTTCGAGAAAATTTTTTAGTTGGAATGTGACGCATTGGGCAATGGAATAGGCACTGTCCTGATGTAAGAAGGCCGACCAATTGCCTTCCACAGTAAGAAACTCCGAGGAGTGTAGCTAAACTACTTTGTGTATGACAAGGAATTTTTGGCACTAATCCGAGAGATGCAAGTATGACAATATTATTTACTATTGAGAGAATTTGTCATATATACTAACCATGAATCGCCGAAATACCTTCGAAGCCAGACCAAGTTGTTGAAGTGGTAGGCAAAATGGGTTGAATTCTTTAAAGGATTCAATTTTGTAATTAAATACAAAAAGGGAAAGAGCAACGTAGTTGCAGATGCTCTTTCGAGGAGGCATGAGCTTTTATCAGAATTGCAGACTAGGCCGTTTGAGTTTGTAAGTATCAAAGAGTAGTACTCTAAGGATCCACACTTTGGATTAATAATTTTGTGATGTGTGGATAGGAGGACAATGGACGAGTATTATGTAAAGGATGGCTACTTGTTTCGAAGGGAGAAACTGTGCATGCTGACTTGCTCTCTACGGAAATTATTAATCAGGGAAGCTCACAATGGAGGACACTCTAAACACTTTGGGAAGAGGAGGATCTATGAACTATTGAATAGCCGATTCTTTTAGTTGAGAGTGTGGAGAGATGTGCATCAAGTTGTCGAAAGCTATGCCGTATGCAAAAAGGCTAGGAGCCAACTCGAGTCGAGCAAAGGAAAGTAATGCCCCTACCTATTCTGATGAAGCCGTAGACTGAACTAAGTATGGACTTTGTTCTTGGACTATTGCAAATTGCCTGAGGCAAAGATTATGTAATGGTCATCGTAAATTAGTTTAGTAAGATGGCACACTTTATGCCCTGTACCAAAACTAATGACGCTTCGGCTATTGCTTCTCTTTTCTTATAGGAGATTATACGGATACATGGCATGCCGAGAAGTGTAGTTTTTGATAGAGACCCGAAGTTCTTGAGCCATTTTTGGAGAACTTTATGGTGTCGATTGGGAACCAAATTACTCTTCAGTACCTATGTCACCCCTAAACTGATGGCTAACCAGAGGTGGTTAATCAACTTTGGGGTCATTGCTTCGAGCTGTAGTAGGTAAGAACTTAGCTTATTAGGATGTATGCTTGCCAATGGTCGAGTTCTCCTATAATGGAACTGTACATGACCCCACTAAGTAGACTCCCTTTGAGGTAGTTTATGGATTCAATCCCGAGTTGCCCCTCAATCACACCCCTGTACCAGCACCCACGCAAGAGGACCTTGACGCCTCGACCAGAGCATAATCTCTTTAGCACATTTATGACAAGGTCACTTGTCACATTGACTAAGCTATCAAAAGAATGCGAAAAATGACCAAGGGTAAGTTTGCCAAACAATTTCAGTTGGGAGACTTAGTATGGCTACACCTCAGTAAGGAATAGTTCCCAAACACGAGAAAGAACAAATTATCTACAAGAGTAGAAAGACCTTTTAGAATCCTCTAGAAAATTAGTGACAACACCTACAGGTTAGAATTACCTGAGGACTATGGGGTTTCTGACGTATTTAACATTGTTGACCTCAGTCCATATCACCCTAACGGAGAGCTGAGCGAATACCATTTAGATTCGATCCTAAATCCAAAACAACCCACAGGAAATGATGGGAATCAGGTTACCGGACCTCTGACCTGCAGCTGAGCCCGAGGATTAGAGGGGCTGGCACGACGAATCCTTCTGTTCTAACCAACCCTTATTGAGGCTGCGTACTTCCTTGCCGAGGCTCAGTACTTCCTTGCCGAGTTTGCTTTAATGCTGTACCATATCACTGCCCATTTTTCTATAGTATGTAGAGTTGATGATTACTTTTTAGTATCGAACCAACTGATTACTTGGTATCTTCTTTGCCGAGAAGCTGAGAGAGAGGGTCTGGACTAATTAAACCATCCCTGCTTGGATAAGCTCATCTATCCGTACCTTTTTGTCTGTATCTCCTAACAACCTCACCAATACAGCATTGCTACGTATATATAGTATCATATGTAGAATTTGTAGCACCAATAATTGTTTTCCTTATATATTCATTTTTACCCTTTTGTATCGTATACATTGCCTCTATAGGAAATGTCCTTTTTGTCTTTTCCCCTTTGGGCAAGTTGTCTTAACTTGCAGGTATAAATACCCTTGTACTTATAACTGTAATTCATCAGATTATCTTCAATACACTTTTGAGTACTTTCTTCCTTACATAAACTCTGTTGTTTACTCTCGGCATCACTCTTATCCTTTCCCTTAAGCAAGGTTAGGTGGTGAGTAACCTTATTAGACCAATTCATGCGTCATATCGAATTATGCCGTAAGTCCTCGAAAGTTCCATTGGTGCGTCATATCCTCTGGAGCTATTTGTAGGTTTTCGCTTATTGTTTCATTCATCATTTTTGCCCCCTTTTGTACCTTTCCCCATTAACCTTTTTCGAGCTTTCTACAAACTTAGACCCATCAAGCTTGGACCTATCCAGCGACCAGTCTTGTCTGTTCTTGGTCACAGTTCACAACAATAGGGGCTTATCTTGAATGGACATAGCAAAATGATAGGGGCTATTTTGAAAGGATAGGGCAAAAGGATTAAGGAAGCCCATCTTGAAAAGATAAGGCAAAAAGATAAGGGCCTATCTTGAAAGGACAGGGCAAAAAAATAAATAAATAAATGAAGGGAGCCAGTCTTGAAAAGACGAGGTAAAAAAAGTTAAGGTGGGCACTATGCCAAAAAATTGATGCTCTTAAAAGAAAAATTGGCTTCTCAAAAGGATAGATCTTTTGAAGAAGAAAACTTAGCAAAAGGGTTTAAAGGCATGGCTAATTGTTTTTTTATCCTTGGATAATTGATGTTCCTTGATGTAGGATGACAAAAGTTCCTATGGTGAAACTTTCGATACTTTGAACACAGGATAATTAAAGTTCCAAAAATTCCTAAAATAGCCTAAGCTCTTGGCATGATGACAAAGGTTCCTAAATATTCTTTTCATAGGATGGTTGAAGCTCTTAAATATTCCAACACCATAGAATAACCAAAGTGTCTAAACTAAGGATGACTAAGACTCTTGGATTAGATGATCAAAGCTCCTTAAGGATGGATAAGATTCTTCGATATAAGATAACCAATGTTCCTAAGATAAGGATAACTAAGGTTCCTGTTAAGATAACCAAAGTTTTGAATGGATAACCAAGGCTCCTATTTAGATAACCGAAATTCTAAAAGGATAACTAAGGTTCCTATTAAAATAACCAAAGTTTCGAATAGACAACTAAGGCTCTTGATTTATAAGAGATTACTGAAGTTCTTAACTCGAGGATGATTAAACTTCTCATTGCAAATTCTCAAATCTTTTATTTTTAGGAACTCGAAGGAAAAATGTGCTTTATTCAAAAAATGGTTTATCTTTCCTTGCTAACAAGTAAGCAAATTATATTAACTTTGAATATTACAAATAAGCGATATGCTCATTCTTTTAGCCCATCAGCCATTCATTCTTCATCTTTGATTGCTTGTCCACTATGATAAGGGAATAGGAAAAAAATTTAACTGAAGACCTTGTTTTTCTTGCCATAGGGAATTCCCATTTGATTTCAAGGTGAAGTGCTTCCCTTGCTCGTAGGGCATGCTTGACTTTTGCATCCATAAGTTTCATACTAGAAAAAGTATCCCAATTATCAGAATTGTTTAGTCCAAGAGGACTTTGTCACACTCTCAAATAGCTTGTTTCATTGGCTTAAACAAAGGGGAAATGTTGATGTGTCAGCCAATTTTTGAAAAAAAAAATTAATATCTTAACTCGAGTCTACAAGTCAAGAACCTTAAAGAAAAATGCTAAAATAGGCTTACCCTAGTTTCATAAGCAATGATTGCTTAAGATAAATCAAATTCTTTAGTCAAAAGAATTTCATTAGGGGTAGTATAATGAGTAGGACCATAGAATTATAGTTTCATTCGTTTGGGCTTGGAATCTCTTGCTCAAGTTTTGTGCTTTGAAGGATATTAGGGGAAGACTCGGGTCCTTAATTTTGGAATTGATGGGTTCAGCTTTTCTTTGGTACTTGATCCCTAGGCTCTTGAAAAGCTTTTGAGCTATCCTTTAGGATGTGATCACCTCACTTTTGTTTTCTTCTTTTTCTATTTTTTTCGTTTTCTATTTTTTTCATTTTTTTCTTTGTTCTTTTTTCTTTTTTTCATTTTCCTGTTTTTTTTTTCTTTCTTTTTTTTTTTCCAAAGGTGATCGCCTTCCATGTATTTGAGTTTTCACTTGAAGAGATTCAAATCCCTAGAACCAAAAGTTTGAAGTATATAAGCCTAGTGAAGTAGGTATGGCTTTGGGGAAGTGTTTGAGAAAAATTCATGGCCTTGTGTTGTTTGAATGAGTGTATGGATTTGAGTGAAATGTATAGTTTGAAACTCTTCTTCATTCTAAAATGATCAAGTTATCAATGACAATTATTGCTCTTAAATTGACATGATTTAAGCAAGCACATGTTAGCTTATCCCTTTCGCTATATTAATGACCTTAACTCTTGATTACCCTAGTATAGGGTAGTTCATGATAGGGTTTATTTTTTTTTTTAAAACTTCCCTCAAATGGCTCAAATGGGCTTACATGGGATAAAAATGTTTAGGGAGTAAAATGAATGCTTATCATCCTTTCAATTCTTGTATCACATGCAAGATAAACTTTCTTTAAGGAATGAGTCTTATCCTCACTTTCATGTCTCTCAGCTATGTCCCTCAGCTCTCATGAGTGTTTTAGGGTCAGTGTTTGGGATTTGGACTTTGCTCTTATCATTCTAAATGCTTCAAACAATGAGATACTTTCATTAATTTGAGAACGAAACATCTTATGCCTTCATGTTTGCCCTTATCTATCCTAATCTCATCTTATAAGATTGAATATTCTGTTATGCCCCAGCTAGTCACATGCCCCCCTACCTTTAAAAGATTGCCCCATATGTTGCCTTGCTAGCCCAAACTCATTAAGATTATTGATTGAATGATTCATAGTAAAGACAAACTTCGTATTCAGTTTTAGGATTGGAGCAAGTGGGCCAGTTTTGGTAGAGTGAATGTTTAAGACCTTCTAGGCTTAGAGAGGATTGTTGAAGATGGATAAAGCTCTAGGTGAAGTTAGTAGGTCACATGTTTAGTTTTTTTTTTTCTTAGCGTAGGTTGAAATAGATGTGAAGATCTGGTGTTTGTGTTTTAAGTTTTTTTATCTAGGGCTTTTGAAAAGGTTTGGTAATGAGCTTCTCTTCAAGGATTATGTTTTTAGTTTAGGCTTTTCCTAGGGAATCAAGAGTAATGTTCATTTTGGGAATGGGTAGATGGGTTGTGTCACCACTATTCTCATTTATCAATTTCTAACGTGCATTCCTCTTTTGTTCTTCAGCATTAGTTTTAGTATTAAGCCTAATTGATAGACTATAAGGTGCCTTGAGCTTAAAAGAAGTGACTACTCAAACTAGGCTTAGGTTAGAATTGTCGTTGTTGTCTGTCATCTTACTTTAGAAGGAACATGGGCTTTAGAAAAATAGGCTTAACCGCTTAATAGCAAGAACTCAAAGCTCATAAATTTCGTACTTGTTAGTAGATTTTTTTTCTTTGAAAAATTTACGATTTTTTTTTTGAAAAACTTTAGTATAACAAAAGTGTTTGAAAACACTTATTACAAAAAATTACGTTACAAACAGGGTCACCAACATCTCCTAACTGATTGGAATGACAGAAAAAGTTATAGAGTTGACAAGAATTGTTTATTTTACAAAGTTAACAATTGAGGGTAATGATTTATTTACAAGTAAAAATGTTTTTTGTGAAAGACTTCTAAAAGACCTTCTTATTTAATGGAAACTAAAGAGAAGTTATACTATAGATGACTACATTATTAACACTACCCAAAAAATAGAAGAAATCAATTACTAAGATGAGATAACAAAGACGAAAAAGCTACAAAAGGACTTGAAAGTCCTACTTATTAATGGAAGCTAAAGAGGACTTATGCTATATATAATTGGATTGCCTATATTGCATGAAGAATAGAAAACACCAAATGATGAAAACGACATGATGAGAACAACAAAGCTTCAAAGAGAATAACCAGTAATTGGAAGGTGATAATTTTATAAGAGAGGGCACTTAATATTACAAAAAGATAATTAAGAGATACTTTAAGGATGATATTTACAAAATATTTACAAGTTGAAGGATTTTTTATTTCTTTCTTTTTAATTTACATGAAAGAATGTTATTGTACAAAAAAAAATTAATGGAAATAAGCAACACTAAACAATAGAGTAACAAAAATAACAAATAATTAACATATAATAAAATGGCACACACGAATATGCTAGGCTAGCAACTGGATAAAAGTACAATAATTTATTACTGTAAAAACTTTTGGATTGCAAGTTTATTATAAGCCATGATTATATCAATTTGAGTACAAATGCGCCAGGACTTTGTTAGGTATAGAATTTTTCTATGAGTATAAATGTGGACAAAGCGTAGAAATTTTAATAGTTTATAGGGAAATTTTTTTTTTTTTACATGAAAGAAAATACATGAAAAAAAAATTGTACAACCAATATGTCACATGAGAAAATAATAAATTTGCAACTCTTTACTTATGATATATTTTTTGAAAACATTACACTAATATTCATTTGCTTATCCACAAAAAATTTAATGCAATTTAGTGAGTTCAATCTTAAATTTTATTGTGACACCTTTTATTTGTAAAATGAATAGAAAAAGAAAAGCAATACATAATACCTATAATACAAGATAATATATGGGCAGTTATATAATACAGAAAAAAAAAGGAAGATAACAATATATATACAACAAAGTATAGTATAAATTAATATAATATACTACAAACACATGCCATGCAATAAAGGTCAGTAAATATTAAATTATTGAAATGGAATCATTATTAACCTGCGGTCAAGAAATACACTTATATATAAGTAGATTGAAATAAAAAAAAAATGAAGCCCAAGGGCACTTATATATAAGGGTAATGATTATTTTAATTGCCCTCCTTTTTTTTTTTAAAAAAAAAAGAAAGCCCAACCAATTGCAGATTATCAAATTTTCTTATAATTTAACGATGACTAACCCTTCTTTTCAAAAAAAAAAAAAAAAAAATGATGCAGGAGGGTAAGGTCTATAGGTCTCAAACTCTATAGCTCCAAGCATTTCCAAAGAAAAACTTGATGGGCTACATTGAAGCATGAGTAAGTTCGCCTATCACTGCTAGGCGGAGGTAAAGATCCCAACGACTAGAGGATTACATAATAGTGGCTCATCCTAAGTTCCTAAAGCGATTTAGGTTCAACCACATCTAAGCACAAGAATGATTTTTTTCTTTTTTTAAAAAATAAAACCCTAAATCTCCAATAAAGGGCCTATTGAGCCAAGCTTTTTTTAGAGGCCTTACATTGCTAGCTTACTAACATCCCCAATGGGGTCATCAATTCTATCGAGCTTTATTTCGATTTTTTTTAATTCAATCTATATTAAGTCTACCTCGCTTAATATACATTATTCAATATTAAATTAAGGAAACATTTTTCTTAAAATTTAAAAAATATATATTTAAAAAATTGAAGTTGCTAACTAGTTAAACTGGTAAAAAAGTCAAATTAGGGTTTTTGAGTGAGAAAGTCTTAATTTAGTTACTAATTTGCAGATATTCTAAAAAATAATGTTTAAAAAATTAAACTAGAAAATCTAAGTTCCGGGGTTAACCTATTAAGATTAAGTCACCATATAAAGATAAAAAAAAGCTAATAAGCTTTTATTTTATCTTTTATAATTTTTCTAAAATTATTAAGTCATGTAAGGATATGTAAAAATGTAATTGAGATGAATTTTTTATGATTTTTTTGTTACGAATTTTCTAAAAAAGAAAAAAAAATTTTATACGATTGCCTCGAATGTACTTACGTACCTACTAATTGGAATCAAACAAACGTAGTTCTATTTTTTTAGAAAAGATTTAGTGGGTTAATTTCTTTTAATTTGAAAATTGAGCCAAATTTACCTTTTTTAACCAATTTATTTTGATTAAGAAAATCCTTAAAACAAAACTCAATTTTATTCCTAATTAAAAAAAAAAACCTAAAGACTTAATTTTAAAAAAGATTCTAAGTTAGTATTTTTTTTATTTTTAGAAAAAACTACTACATGACAAAACTTTAAAAAAGAATCCTAAAACACCTAAATAAGAAAAATAAACAAATAAATAAAAGATGTAAGTTTTATAAAATTATGCTAATATGCAATTATCATGAAAAATGTGTCGTTTTATGAAAAAAAAAAATGCAATTACTATTGACAATATGCCTAACCATGGAAAATACGTTTAAATAATAGAAATATGCCTAATTATGAAAAAAAATGCCTAAACTATGGAAAAGAAAAGATGGCTAAATAATACAAAAGATACCTAAACTATGAAAAAGATGTCTAGATTATGAAAAAAAAATGTCTAAACAATAGAAAAGTAGTCTAAACCGTAAAAAAGATATTTAACCATCGAAAAGACGCTAATTAAAAATTTTTTATTTTATGAAAAACTAATAAGTGACCAACTAATTTTTCTTAAAATCCCTAAAATACTGACTTTATTTGAAAAAGTAGATTTAATGAAAAACATGTAAATTTAAACAAAAGATGCAAATTTCCTATAGAAGTACACTTTCTAACAAAAGTATCGAATTTTATTAAAATGTGCAATTTTGACTAAAAGTATGAAACTTTATGTTAAAACATGCAATTTATGGAAGAGATGTGAAAGGCGTGAATTAATGAGAATCGACATAAAAGACTTGTGAGGACTCGGATTAGTAATAATTATACATAAAATCCTAATCGTGTAAAACCAATATAACATTTTAGTAATACATATAATAAAACTAACAAAATAACAATAAATAAATAAATCATATAATTAAAAAAAAAAACTAAAACTATCACTAAAATAAAACCTACATAAAAAAAAAAAACTAAAGTTAGTAAGGGTTATTAATAAAATAAATTATCTAAATCAAAATAAGAAAAACAAATAAAACAAGAGAAGAAAAAAAAAATATAACTATACTAGAAAAAGAAAAACCTACCTATACTTTACAATGTAGGTTGGATCAAGGAGAAAACTTATATAGATTGTGTTGTTGTTTAGCTTTGTGTGGAATTATTGGTCATTGGACTGTTGATCATGCGGCTGCTAATCGCGTGGAGTTGTTGCGATGCATACATGTATTGCCGTGGAGCTGTATGTAGTCAAATGTATGTGTATGGGACTGGATCGAATTGTATGGAGTGTGCATAATTAGGAGTGTAGACTGCGCTCGTGGAATTGTATGTAGGAATGATCATGTATGGGATGTACATGTATGCGTAGAGATGTGTGAAGTGGATCATGTGGAGGCATAGATGTGTTGCTGTATGTGGGATTGGGAATTGTGCAAGTGGGATTCTGTTTGCTATGATTGTCGTATGACAATGCTATGTGCGAGTGAGGGATTTAGGTTATGAGGTACGAGGGTTAGAAATAATTGTGTAGTTGTAATTGTATTTGGTTGTACATGAGTGAATTTGTGAGATCGTAAGTGGTCTAAAGTGTTGTGTATGTTCTGGTTGTGAAGATAGTGAATGTTGTGTCCAGATGTGTGGAGATTGTGAAAAGTGATTGTGTTTATGGAGTTTGTGAGTGAAAACTTTAAATTTTTACAACCAAAAACTACTATTTATAAGCTATACACTTGGATCTTTTTAGATTTTTATGGATATAGATTTAATCTTAACAAATCTAAGATATGATGATACTTGATTTGGATTTATTAAATTCATTAAAGATTTAATCCAGTCTTTAGAAACCCTACACTTATTTGGAATAAAAAATATTTTTAATGAAGTCCAACTATTTAAGGCTCAAAATTTATAATATATATCTTCAATCATTGTCTAATCTGACCTTAAACGACTTGACACGTTATATTTTTTATTTTTATTTCAATTTTTTTTTTTCGTTTTTTTTTCTTTTTATTATTTTTTTAATATAGCTTGATAAGAAAGAATTCTAATGATGGACAAAATAAGGTGTCTAGAAGGTGTAAACGATGAGCTCGTTGTTTGCTTACATACATTTCGATCTCCTACATGATAGGCTTTGCATGCTAAGCCTTAGTCTAGACAAGAATCGGGAATCAAAAATACCCAATGAATTATCCTAATCTAGTAAATCAAATTAATGATTAAGAAAAGATTTTCAAAGTTTAATTTAAAAAAAATTATAAAGTTAAGGGGCAGTAATTAAAAAAGTTGCAAAATGTCCCTAATTTAATTTAAAAAAAGATTTATTTGGAAATGAGCTTTTACAAATTAATTAAGTTTAACAAAGTCAAAAGGGTTTCTTAGAGGCAAGCATATGTACAATGTAGGAAGTCATCGGCTTACTTCAATGAATTGAAGCTTTTAAATAAAGTAAAATAAAATTATAAAAAACAAAAAGAAGAAGAAGAAATCAATTGAAATCCTTGAGACGAAGCTAATAGCTAGTACACGGGAGTTAACTAAGTGAGACTGGTGACTCAAATGAATTAATTAGAGCAACAGATCAGCTTGCATAAAAGATACTTATCAAAGAAGAATTATTCAATCTCTACCACCTTGAAGGCAAAAGCCACTCTAATCAGCTTAAAGCAACATACGCAATTAAATGGTGCTACAAGTTCTCACAGTGAAAAAAGAAAGAATTAATAAGATTGCAACACTAGTGTTAGGCTCATATATTATGATCTACTAAAAAAAAAGAAAAAAGCTATGTGAATGCACTTAGCAACGATGTTGCTATTCCATAGTGCGCATGTGTCAACTAGCAACCTAGTTCTCATAGCTTGCAATTGATGTCCAAATCCCTTCCGCTCTATTTGAAGGACTTTGGTTAGGGGCAAAATGTAAACAGCTAAAAATGGTTATTAGGCCTTAAGCCCATTAATAACATAGGCTAGCTCTTTGAGCTAAATGATAGAGCCTAGAGAGTTAAGTCTATGAAATGGGAAAATTTAGAGAGATTTGGTATGTTGGGCTTGGAGTAGGTGCTATTGGATCGATCTATCCATTCTTGACATTTCTTAAGGAAGCTCATGTACTCAGAAAAGCTACTCATGAACTAAACTTGATAAGAGCCTAAGGAAGAACCTATTAACAAAAGGACTTATGTCGGTTATTGGTTGTTAAAGTGACTTTATGGACATCATTGATGGGCTGACTCTATAAATACTAAAGAGGTCTTCCCCATTTCATAACATTTTAGAGATCAAAGAAACATTGTGGTGCTATTAGATTGTTATATGCTCATTCAAGCTCCCGATATAGCCTACTCCTCCTTCCTACGTCTTTCTCTTTATGTTTTTCTTTGAGTATCATTACCAAGTCACTCCTTTAAAGCCATGAGCAGCGCGAGATTCAGATGATACACATGTGACCATTACAACTAAATCCCTCTATCTACAATACGTATTGTATGAAGGAAGAAGCATGTGCATTACATTATAAGTAAACTACGATTCTTGACGTTGAATACCAGTAGCGAACTTCGTAGGAGATTACTGTTCATTTTTCTCTATTGGGCGTGCAATCTAGTTGCTCTTGTTGCATTGAATAACGTACTACAATGTGATTACATACTGTATGCCCTTGTTATGTTGTTTAAGAGTCAAGAGTACTTGTGTGTTTCTTGTTTAGCTCTACCTAATTATACATTTTAAATGATCCTGTTGGATTGCATTTATCTGTCTATGAAGGGCATGATGCATGTGCTTACGGTTATTAATGTACTAAGTTTGTTGTAGCTCACTTTTATAACTTTAGAAGTGAGGACCTTTTATGTGGCTTCATATACGATTTGCTTGGTTATGGCTTTGATGATGTATCGGACAATGGAAGGGGTGATTTTTAGTGATGACACTTAGTTGCATTGGTTTTTGCGCTTGTTATACCTATTACCTAGTATTTATATAGACTGCATATCCATACAATTTTGTTTTTTGTATTAGACCCTTTATACATTTTGGAGATTGTTATTTATGAACTGTTGTTGAAGTTGACTTGTGGGCTTGCCAATCTTTGTTATATTTTTATCTTTATTTGAAACTCAGTACTCATGTTTTGTGAACTTTGAAAATCGTTCATGTATAACTATCATTTCCTAAACTACAAACTTATTGTAGCCAATCAACTTTCTAAACTTTTTTTTTTTTCCTTTTAACCAAGAGTGACTTTTTGAAACTTAAATGAAGGATTACATTAATCTAAAATTGGCCAAAAACCCACTCTAATAATAGAATATCTAGTGCACTACCTATGTAAGACATGTAAAGAATTGCTATCACTCTTCGATTTCTATACAGGACACCTAATTTGGTATAAGGGAGCTCAATTAATGAATAGCAAGTGGATTCAGCTCCTGCTTAGTAGATCTCATACCTCTTCAGGCTAAGTACCTACTTTCACTTTCTAAGCTCTATTGTTTACCGGCTTTACTTATGTTTCTCAATTGCCCATATGTATTTACTTATTCTACTTTGTTATTAGATAATCAGAGAGGCTGTAGTGTACTTACATACTTTGAACTTAATGATTTACATACTAAGTGTTAGTTTGTGCTGTGTGAAACTTGTCTGTGCTCTTAACTTGAAACACCATGATGAATTTACTGTTCATGTTAGACAATTTGTAAGCCATAACAAACCAATATCGAGAGATAAATTAAGCATTAGAATGAGCACCTTATATTGAATAGAGTTGTTAAAATAAATTACTATTTTTTTAAGGAAACGTTGGCATGAAAATATTGAATACTCAAGAGAATTCACAATATTAGTACGTGTTTCAACAATAATGTTTGAAACTAGATTAAATTTTAAAATAATTATAACTTGTAAATTGTGTTTATTTAGCCTTAGAATGCAAATTTTTGGACTCACCAAATGATACATAGTCACATAGTATAATATTTTGATATATCTCTTTTTGTGTCCAAATGTTGATTTGTTAAATGTTGTAGCATATGAGATATCATATTGCTAGAAATTAAAACTAAATGTTATGAGTTATTTAAAGGTTGTTAATTTGATTTGAAATTAAAACTTTTTTTGTTTTTGTTGGAAATTTCATTTAAACATAGCAAACTTTATAAATTGAGAAATATAAAAAATAACTGTCTCTCATTGTGTTCTGTTTTAGAGGCTTTTTACATGCAGAGCCCAATTACTACCGACAAATACTTAGAGACAACATTTGGTGTCGTTTGTAGGAAATTGAATTCCTACACCCAAAATCTCAAACATACTAAACACATACCCTACAAGCAATTTCCGAACATCATGTCTCAACATGATGGAAATGAGAACCACCAGATGGTAAATAACTAGCCCATGGGCAACCAGCCCCTTCCAAGGGCCGCGTTGGAGGAGCGGCTAGAGTGCATGGAGCCCTTGGTTGAGGAGTATGCTACACAAAACAGGCTACTTCGCACTCAATTTGAAGAAGTAGAGAGCTACAACGCATAAACCTACCCCCTCGAAGTTTCAAATGCCCGCACCAAGTAGAACAATCCCCTATAGTCGCAGCAAAATGGCAGGGGTTAGCAACTTCATCCACCCTTACAATAACAGCCAGCAAGGTTTGCGGCCACCCACGACTAAGCTCTGGCTGGGAACAAGCAAGAAGTCGACTCGTATTAAGTATAGGCTCACTTAGCTGCATACCGAGCTTACTCAGCAGACGATGCCAACTTTAACGAGCTCTATGCCATAGTAACGAAACGATCTGAATAGTAGGAGAGTAAGGTTGCTGGCGACGTTAGGCTAGTTGCCAATAATAAGATCCCCTTCACCAGGGGTATCTAGGATGAAGTATTGCCTCCAATAGCAAACTTTCATCCCTGGACCAGTACAATGGCAAAAGTAACCTTAACGATCACCTTCTCCACTTTTGTACCCTCATAAACCTCCATAGTCATGGGGATGCTATAATGTGCAAGGCCTTCCTAAGTACTTTGTGGAAGGCAGCTTGGACGTGGTTTAACCATCTCCCTAACAATTCCATGAGCTCCTTTAACGAGTTGGCGTGGAGATTCAATCTTCACTTCAACGCTAGCAAGCTCCCATCCAAGGATACATTGTCCTTGTACCTCATAAGGCAAGGTAAAGGTAAGTCCCTGCATGACTACATAGCCCGGTTTAACAATGCCATATTCGGAGATCCCTTAGCTAGATGAGGGAGTTGTTGACCATGTTGCTCAACTCAACATCCAACCTTCGGGAGACTTCTTTCAATCACTTGCAAAGAGCAAGCCAAAAACCTTAGCAAACTTTGGAATAAAGCCTAAAAGTACATCGATTAGGAAGACAACATTCGTGCTAGGCACAATACTAATTGAAAGAGGTCGGGTGAAAAGCAGGACAAAGAAAAATTGTCCATGAATGATCACCTCAATGGTAGGTTGCCAAGCAGATCGGAAGGGGAGAACTTTAGGAAGAAGAAACGTCGAACCAAACGTAACTCGCTCCCTCCTCCTACATGCAATACATGCTCTTGAATAAACTCATTGCTCAAGTCTATTCTGAAGTGAAGCATCGTAATTTACTCTAGAGGCCGCAAAAAATGTAGGGAAACCCTAGTCATCGGAACTTTGACAACTATTGTTAGTTCCATTATGGCTACGGCTACACTACTGAAGAGTGCTTCCAGTTGAAGAATGCCATCAAGCACGCTATTCAGCATGGCTTCTTCAATGAATATGTGGTCCATCCGAGGAACAACAACTAATCTAACAATGATGGAGATAGGGCACCTTAAAGGTGATGGATCGAGAACGCCCATACTGAGCAGAACAATGACTATGGCTCCAATGGTGTTATTAACGTAATTATGGGGAAGCCGTACCTCGGTAGCCGGCGAGCACTAATAGCTTGGTTAACACCTCATCCAAAGTGTTGGCTATAAGGGAGAAGAGATAGAAGTTGGATACTTTCATCTCTTTCTCCAATGAAGACCTTGAAGGGGTCAATACACTCCATTAAGATACTCTAGTGATAGAGGTAAGGATCTCAAATTTCGAGGTCCTAAAGATTATGGTGGACAGTAGTAATTCTACCGATATACTTACAAAAGGATGAGGAAGAAGCTGCCAATAAAAATAAAGTTGTACCACCATAATTTGATCGGCTTCAACAGATGTATGGTCTGAGCTAAGGGGATCATTACACTAGACATGGAACTTGATGATGACAACCACATGGCACGATGATTGGTAAAATTCATTGTGATTTATTGCCTTTCCCCTTACAATGTGCTCTTGGGAAGACTAAGCCTAAATGTGTTTAGGGTGATTACATCCTCCCTTCATCTAAATGCCAAATTTCTGACCCTAACCGAGGTAGGAGTATGCAGGTGTGATTAAAAGCTCTTGTGAGAGATATACGTCAGGGTTACCAAGGGAGATGGCATCTTCACCTTAGAAACAGGCCCATTAAAGAGGCCTGTGGAAGAGGGTGGGGGGTGGGGTGGGTTAAAGAAGGGCGAGTTGAGGGAAAAAAACAGAAGAAGTCCAAAAGTCTGCCTCTTCAAGCAACTCAATTACAACGTACTCATCCTACTAACCTTTCACCGAATCTATGAGGCCGCATAACAACTTCTTTCCTAAACGCAGTTAGAGGTATGGTTGCCCCCTAATGCTTTCCCACATGTAAAAATGATCTAAGAGCTTAGGAGTAACCCTTACCATCAAGTACTTGCACAACGCTTGGAAAGCCTTTAGCACCCTTCACCCATTGGGAGAGACCTGTGACGGACTGTATCGGTAGTGGTTAAAGAATTCCTTCTTGAAGCGACTCGGAAGGAGGCGTTGCTTAAACTTTAGGTACTTCTCAAACACCATGAAGCACCTCCCTGATGGTAGGGCCACCCAGTCATCCTTGTTCAATAATCTTATTTGTCACCCAAGGATCATCTTAACAACAAAGTTACCTAGAATTCAACTGGGGGTGGATTGTTTGCTCTTACTCAATCAGCCACTAGGGCCTTTACTCGTCCCAAGCGCATCACAAATCCTTGGGAAGGGGTAGGGGTAGGGGAGGGTATGCATATACATCCCTTAAGGTGGCATTGATAATCCTGGCCCTATCTAGCACTTCTATGGTCATCTTAGTAGGTTCGTTAAGTTGTGTTAGTGATGAGGCTTTGTCCTCTTCTATCGGGGGGAGGGGGGTAAAGGATCACTCCTTGTTATTTTGGAGTCAGTAAGGCTAAACCGTGACGAGTTATAACTCGCCTCACCTGTGTTCGTTGATATGATTATAGAAGGTGACGAAGAAGAAGGGAGTTTGAAAGCTTTCGAAGGAAGTTTGATGCAATGCAAGAAAGTGGAATTCATGATAGTAGAATAGAGAGATTATAGAAAAGTAGTCTCTTGTTGTGATTGTATTATTTATAGGTAAAACGCTTGGGAAATCGTATAGTTGGTTATTAGGATTTGTATAAGCATAAATCTCTTAGAATGCTGTTAAGTAGATACGTGGAGTGAGTTTTGATTGGACGGCCTCCTTTAAAAGGAAAAATGTATGTAGTTGTACGATAGTCTGCTGGGACATGACACTTATCACATCACCTTAAATGCATAGAAAAGCGAGTATGCTTAAGTCAAAATTTGAAAAAGTTTTTTCCACAAAAAGTTTTCTTATGATCCCTCCAACTTCCACCTAGTTGGCATGATAGCAGCATAACCCACTTGCGCCTACTCGATCTATGACGAATGCTGTTTGGCTTGACCAGTTTGTAGCCTCAAATCACCTACCCAATGAGATGTGAACGTGTCCTGCTCTAATACCCCAATCGAGGCTCCATCTTGTTAGGGCCTTCTATACTTCGCATTGGAATAGTTGCTAACCACTTCGGTCCATCCCACCTCAAACATCTTCAACCCAGGTATCTATTGCCTCGGACATCTCCTCTTCTACTCGCTTCTAGCCTAGACCTATACCTTTACCATGTTAGTACTGTAGCGTTGGCTTAAGCCTCTTTGAGTCAGACCAATCACACCTGAGTAGCCCATATATCCCATCTCCTTGCCTTCACCTCGGTAACCAGATTATCGGGGGGGGGGGGGGGGGGGGGGGGGGGGATAATTGTTGATAAAATTCTTTAGACATAGGCTCCTTAGACTCATTCAGATATAACACGTCTTATTGCTTGGGCCTCATCACTATGAACTTAAGTCCTAAGTCTAGATTGACTAAGCCCAAGGAGTCCTGTAATGGTTAGAATGCACAAGATAAGGATAAGATATGAAGTTATTCCATACTTGCTGGAGAAGATCTCTCTTCACTAATTGTTCTGCAATTGTCAATGTTACTCTATTATAAATATCAATTCACTATCTAGTGGTAAATTTCTCTATAATCTGCACACTAAGCTTGCTCATTAGTCTAAAGCACTTTCTACTTTTTAAAGATTCGTTGCTAACTTAAATATTAAAATAACCACGCTGAATAATATCCTAACATGCTTTCACTGTGTTTTGTTTGTAGCCTTTTTACGTGTAGAGCTTAATTACTATCGATAAATATTCAGAGATGATAATATAAAATAAACATTTTATGATGTTGCTTAGTACAACCATGTGCAAGGAGGAATAGGACCTAAGATGGAGCATGGAGTTGAAGGAAGCACAGAGAGGAAGCAAATTGGGGGGAAAAAAAAAAAAAGGGAAAAGACTTACAAAGAAAGCGGAATAACAGACAAAGAGAAAGCACGTGATATTCACGTGATGATATAAACTTATTAATAAGACTCGAACCTTAGACAAAGCAGCGATGGTTACGACGAGGAGGAGGAGGAGGAAGTAGAAACGCTGGAAGCGATCGATGGGAGGAAACGGAGAAGATGGACTTCAGTCTACGAGGCATTCGGAGCTTTTGGACGATCTGGAAACTCGATGGGTGCTCTCCCGCTTGTCCTATCACACATTATATCTTAACAACCAGATTGATTGATTTTTCATGCGCATGCTATTTAATTAGGTTTCCTTGCATTAATCATCTTATAATTAGTAGGAGCACAAAAAACGACACCAATACCATTATCCATCAAATCAATATCACTAGGAGAAGGCCATAGGCCTCAGCCTGCGTAATGTGCAGGCGTAGTGTAGCGCATCTTGTTCACGTGTTTTGCCAGCACATGTCACCAACACTCGCCGAAATAAAGCAAGCAAGACAATGTAATATATCCTTAATATGTTAGCGACATTTATTAAGATTTCAAATAAGTTGTTGATCTAATCTTCATATAGTTATTCTTTAAGAACAATCTGAAAAAGAAAAGGTCTGATTTAGATTAGCATACTATCTAGCTAGACACTCGCTTATTAGGGAAAAATAAAATATAAAAAATAAAAAATTATTTTTCTATCGCGGGAGATATAATCTTCGCCCCTTTTTTTGGGCGTGGGGGGCGGCCGCTAGTCAAAGGCATAGTAATCGTTACTCTTAACGAATGCAACGTTCCGAAACATTTTTTATGGAATGATATAACCAAAGCTCATGTGAATGTCCCACAAAATTATAGTAAATATATACTTCACATTCAGCTCTGAAGCGATGCAGATGATAAAACGATTACACAAATTATCAAACGAAACAAATCTTGGGCTACAACTGTATCAACAGCTGCTAAAGTGCTAATCTTGACAATGCAAGGGAAACTGTAATCAGTATATCCTGATGATTAAAAAATATCCTGCATGAAAAGCTCTATTGATCTGTCCAGCAAACGCCTTGTAACTTGCTAAGAACCCATCCTCAAAGTCATGAGCGCTCGTCTTGGAACCAAGAATTAAACAACCCCTGCTCTTCAATCAATCCAAAATCATAGTCGGGCCTCAGAAAATTATAGTCATCAAACCCGGTTTCTTCTTGCTTCACTACTTGACTCAAGTTCCTGGACGAATCTGCTTCATTTTTCCGTGTAGTAAAGTTGTTATTTGATATCAAGCTCGCTTGTGAATTACCCATCAACCCACTCGAGTTTGCTTGGATTCTCAGTTCACAATTATCGCTAATACTAAAGGAATCATCAGTGACGGGCATCGCTGACGACCAACCATACATAGGATGACCAAGCCTTGCATTGATGCTTTCAAAGCCACCAACTTGCAGTACTTCCATCTTTTTCAGTCTCTCGTCCCCAACGCCAACGTTGGTGATCCGACGGTCATTCCCACCAATGAAGCTTTTCTGAATCTGTTTTTGATCCACATTGTACTGATCGTCATCATCAAATAAGCAACTAGAGTAAAACGACTTCCCATAAACTACATTTTCAGCATTCAATCCTGGCCTTATTGCTGCTGGAGGTATACAAAGGTTAAGATCACTAGAAATGTTAGGATGATTCTCAGGACCGAAATCCATGTTGACTGGAAAGCTGTTTAGGTAATCCATCAGAGCTAACAATTCATCATCCATGTCTCCTCCTCTTACACCCGGATTTTGAGTATCTGCATCGATAAGCAATCCTCCATCAATTACTTCACTAGAGTCCACAATAGCAGGACTATTTGCTTTCTCAAGACATAAATTCCGTGGAGAATTTTGTTCCCTAGAACCAACCAAGCCCGTAGATATGTTCTTCAAATAGTTGCCATTATCATAGTGTATCAACTCCTGTCCATTAAACTCATCACAAGCTCCCCCATTTGACACCCCTCCATTACTTCTCTTATTTTCTTCTCTTTTAACCACAGGTTGATGGTCATCATGCTCTAAATTTTGTCCGTGAATGCTCCCGACAGCCTCATGACGATTTTGCTCCTTGCTGCTGACCTCATGAGTATCACTTTTCTCCAAAGCAATACTGTCATCCCTGCACCGACTCATTGAAAATGTAGTAGAGCCATCCGATGATGAAACCACCGACTTATTCGACGAGAAACTCCTATCGGAGAACTCCTCAGAAGCAAAATTCACTCTAGCAAGAGGACCATACATGGCTCTAGCAGCCTCATCATAAGCCCGAGCTGCCTCCTCCGCAGTTGGGAAAGTCCCAAGCCAAAGCCTATTAGCTTTAGTATTACCTCCTCCAGCTCTCTTATCGATAGGTTCTCTAATCTCAGCAACCCATTTACCCCAAGTCCTCTGTCTCACTCCTCTGTAACTATAAACAGAGTTCTCTGGCCCTCCTTTCCCTCTCATACACCCTTTCTTCGACCCTTTCGCGGGGACTCTACGGCCTCCCATTCCATTATCTTCGAGTCCCATTTGGTTATTGTACTGTTTCCACTTCGCAAGAGTATCTTCCAGCGAATCGCTTCTTCTCTTCCTCACCCTCTTGGTCTTGGGTGTGAACTCATTGACTGTAGTAGCCGTAGAATAAGGGTTCTGTTTTGCTGGGTTACATGTCATACTTACAGGAAAGCGTAGGCACATGGTTTTTCTATGGAGTAAAGAGACGAAGTTTATCCCAAAGTTTTCTTTTCGAGATTACCCAGGAATGGAAATCCTTGAACTTCGCTGGTTTCACCGTGTTTGTGTGCGTGTGATTCTTCTGCGTGGTTCTGCTAAATATTTCAGTAGGTTTTTGAGGTTTTGAGTTGTTCAATTACTGTATATACTATAGATAGGGTTTAGGGTTTTTGATATAACAAGTTGAAACTCGGAAACTTTGTAAGGAAGTAGCCTAGAATGGTGGGTGATGGGTTTTATAGTACCGGGACTCGGGTCCGTAGGGGAGGGGGGGTTTCTTGAGGAAAAAGTAAGAAAAGGGCATTCTAGAAGTCACCTTGGGTTTATTGAATATTAATTTACTGAAAAAAAAGTGAATTTCGCATTCCCAAAGTGGATAAAACGATTACGTGGCTTTGGACAGATATTTCGTGGCTGTTCTGTGATGACCATGTGGTATGCGTGTCAACACCCCATTTCTTGTTGGCGACATCCTCCGCATCATTTTCTTGTCTACGAAGATTTGTCTTTTCTTAATAAGGCTAGAATTTTAAAGTAGGTTCGTTTAACCACTACTATGGTATGATAAGCTCTAAAAGATAGACTTATAACTTTTTATAGATATTTGGCAAAAAAAAAAAAAGAAAGAGAAAAATTTTCTAGATAATACGTATAAAAATATCAGAAACTTTTTATTTGATATTTCAATAAATATTGGTAAGAAATAACATATAAGTAATTAAATAATAACATTTTTATCATATATTATTTGAATTTTAAAATTATTAATTTGATGTCCGATCTTTATCAATATTTATAATTAATTACTTAAACTTTGCTATTTTTACAATTAACTACTTGTAATTTGTTTACTTTGCTATTAGTTATCTAATTTAAGTAGTATAAATGACTCAAAAAGTTTATAAATAGTAAAATAATATTTTTAAATTTTATATAATTAAATATAAAAATCAACATAAACATTTATCCTTATAAAAATTTATCACTTCACGTAAAATACATAGATATCATTAACGGTATATACTCGATTCACCAATCCGGTACTATAAATAACATCAACCTAGTTAACATTTTCTTTAATTTAATTGGATTAATATGCGATGTATAATAACAGGAAAAAGTTACTTTGTCTTTTCCCATTTTGCATTATTCTTTCTGAAGAAGTAGAGCCCGTTTTCAATTTGGTTTCTGCTAGTGGGGCCGTGCTGTCGTAGCAGTAAATCGGAAAGTTCATGGAACCGCACAATGGAGTTGAATCCGAATTTATTTCATGACGCTGCAAAAAGAACCTATCACGCGAGCATAAAAGAGATTCTTATGGGAGGTCATGTTCGGGTCCTTTTAGTTTCCCCTATCAAAGCAAATTCCATTAGACTAGATAAGTCGAGAATACAACGTTCCGGAAGACAATCAGACAACAACAAACATAATGAGTGAGTTGAGGGAGAATAATCCCTAAAACGAGTATACAGTGTCTTGAGATGCAACTCCATCAGCTGTAGCATTTGCTTTTATATGGATTAACATACATAAACAAACATCAAAGTCTTAACTTCATAACCAAAATATCATTAATAAAAGCCGAAATAGCCCAATGGCTTTCTTTTTCCATCAGACAGTTGAAGATCACTGATGAATCCATTTCCATAACAACTTGTCGCCATCCTTTAACTTTGGCCAAGCTTAATGCCTCCTTTACTACAGCAGCTTTAGCATACATTTTGATGAAATCAACCCTCATGATACCACATAATTCTTTACCACCTTATGACAAAAGCACATTCTTCGAAGCTTGTAACTTTAGTCCTATCTTCTTATTCATAAAAGTTAGAGCAACTGCCTTGAACTGACCCTAAATTGTGAGTAATCTAAGATGTTTATGTGTCAAGTTTTGTATTGGAATACCATGATACCACATAATTCTTGCTTATGTTCCCTTGCAAGATCTATAAAAACTTAAAAAAAAATAAAATAAAATGCTTTTATAAGAAAACTTAGAAAGTGATGAGCTTTTTGAAAAAGCGAGTTCTCTAAAATATTGTTGTAACACTTAAACATTTGAAATGAGTTCCTTTGCATTAAATGTAGTTGGCTAAATTACATGGACTATCTCAGTAAGTTTTCATAATTATACCAACATTCCTCATTTTTAAAATTGAGTAAATACACCCCTCGTAGGACTTAGATTTTTCAATTATGTAGCATTTAATGTGGACACTTTTGCTAATTTCAAAATAAAATTCTTTTGGCACATTATTTAAATTGTTGACATGATAAAATCCAATTTAATTAAAATTTTCTTTTTAAAAAAAAATAAATTCCTTTTCTCGTTCTTTTCTTCATATCCATAAAAAATAAAGTAGGTACTAAATGATTCATTTATGTGTTCTAACTCTTAGAAACATTTAAAAATAGTTTTTAACTAAAAGTAGAACATAAAATGCTAATAGAGACATACATTGTAAAAACTCATGTATTATGAGTTTTTTTGTTCATTTTCCTCTCCCTAAAAGCTCAAAAATCATATTTTGTTTGCATGAAGTTTATGCTTGTTTACTTCAAGTGATATTAATATTTAAAATTCAAGAATGGAAAGTACATCCATGAAAGATATTAATTATTAAAGATGAATATCTATTTCAACAAGAAAAATGGTTTTCTTCAAAAATAGAAATACAAGGTCAATTAAGTAGTTAACACTACTGATGGCCAAAAAGCAGGTACCCAAATATTAAAATTGATTGATTAAATTAGATTTTTCCAAATCAACAAATTTAAATAATGTGGCAAGTTTTTTTATTTTGAAATATTTCCACATTAGATTAAATGCTACATAATTGAAACATCTAGGCCCCATATACATTCAAGGAGTATAAGTGCTTAATTTTATAAATAAGGAGTGTCTATACAATGAAGAAAGTTTACAGGGGTGGTTTGCATAATTTATATAATATAGTTTTAGATCATCCCAATGGGTAATGCACTTTAATTGCTAAGGAACTCATTTTTGGTTTTTAAAGCATGTTTATCAATGGGGTATCTAAGGAGGTGCTTAGAGTATCATATTAACATCTTAAATAACTCTCCTTTTTAAGTAATTTGTCATTTTACCGATTTGGGGTCTATCAAAGTTACTTAATAAATTTTTAAACTTTTTGTAGGTTTATATTAGAGGAAAAGATAGCAAAAAATAAATTATACATAACTAATGCAATGTAATGGCACAACATAACAAGGTGACATCAGAATATATATATATAATACCAAACTAGGTATAGATGAGAGTTAAAAATCTTATGATGCTTGTACTTTATCAATAAAAGTGGTGTCCTTGGTGTGGAAATATGTGCCAAACATCCTAATTAATATGAAGGCGTTAATGATATATGTCTAAATATTATTAATATTTGCCCACCACTCATCTAAACATATAGTATGTTAGTATTAATGAATCTTTTTTCATCATAGACATGCTTTTATTCATTAATGGTAAGCCACTCAAAAAGTTGAGGCTGTTAATTGAGAGCATCCCATTCTCAAGATCCTTAGCTCTAACTCGAAGGGGAAGAGCTTGCTTAGGTTCTTATGCAATGGGTAGAGGTCCTTAGTTAAAGACCTTAGCTAAGAACACAAAAATATTTACCTTTTTTTTAGTCTTATTTTAATTTAAATTTATTTGTTGTGTGTTTCATAAATTATATAAATAAAATGTAAGGGCATTTGTTTAAAAAACTTAGAAATAAAGTAAAAAGGTTCTTAGAAAGAGTTTTTTAGAATGTTGATATGGTATTATTGACCCTAACTAGCTCCTTAGCAACTGAAAAAGTTACTCCTTTTTCTTTTCTTTTAGTTGTTTAAATTGTGTATTGTTGGTCGCACCAATAATATCAAATAAATGTCCCACTTACATTTTTTTCTTCTTTTTGAGAACATAATAAATGCTAATGCCATACCAATTCACATATACAAAATATTGATATTATAAATGGTGGAAAATAAATTTATTAAACATTTATCTTTTTATTAAGTTTATAGGTAAAGCTTTTTAAGTATATGAATAGCTAATTATGGATGAACAATCACCATGGGTCATGACTTACTTAAAAAAGTAAGTTATAAGACCTATTAATGACCAATTACTCTTTTGGGAGATCACGTAACTCCTTTTAACTGTTCTAATAATTGAGCTAATGATATGATTTAGAGTTAAATAAGGTATAAATAGTGATAATTAAATTTTTAATTAGATACATAATTAGATAAGTTGACATTTTAAATATATAATTGCAAAAAGTGGTAAAGTTAAAGTGTGAACTGTAGTATTGTCCTTAAAATAAAAATAAAGAAATACAATGCACAACTTATTAACAAAAACAACTTACTATAATTTTTCTTAGCAGGGTGAGAAGTGGTCACCAACTCTAGAAGTTTCATAAATGCCGACAAGGGCATGAAGAAAAAGACATCTTACAACAAGATTGCAACATATCATATAATGTAAGTTTAATATCAGGTTAAATGAAGGAATAAGTTAGTAATTAGCTTTCAAGATTTATTAAGCCTAATGATCGATCGATAAACATACACTCGTTAGTACAAAAGAAAAAATAGAACTTTCGCCCTTAAATTGGCTTAAAATCAAACCAATTATTTCTATGCCGGTTGTGCTCACCAATCAACAACCATGCAGAAATCTACTAGATGTGTATATTAATTAGACACAAATATTTTCTAAAAAGAGTAAAAAATTGAGTGAAATATTCACATATTAATTTTGTTATTGTTGGTTTTAAGGTTAGAAATAATGAAGTTAAAAGATAAAGAGAGAGCTATAAGTATCAAATTGCCTTATTACGTAGAAGAATATGAAATACTCAAATATGGCTAGATTTAAATAACAAATTTTGATGCAAATTAACACAAACAAAAAAATAAAATAAAATAAAATAAATTGTAGTAGAAAAATAGAAAGAGAAGAGGTAAAAGAATCAAGCCTAATCTAACCTGACGTTCATATAATCCCCTACTCTCTACAATCTCGAATTGTTCTATCAAGATGTCTTATTGATCTTGGTTCTTAATAATCGAATATATATAAAGCTCTCAACAATTATAACCGTAGTGTTTTTACAAATTGAAAAAAATATAACTTATTGTAGTATGCTTTCTCTCTCTAGAGATATGTAGTCACAAGAACACAAGAGAGATCAAGTAAGTGATCAAAGTAAAAAGTCTGGCCAAGGGCCTTGTAGTTTAATGCAATAGATGTTAATCTTTCGGTAAGATAAATTAGGTTTAAATCTTCCATTCATCATTGTAATCATAAAAAAAAGAGAGTAAAAAATGTGTTGACGATGAGATTTTTCTCTTATGGTTGTTGAAATATTTGATCTAAGTGATGTTTTATGGACCTCCAAAGAAATATGGCAATTTCTCTTTTCTAAGTTCAACCAAATTATTTTATCTCATGAAAATCATAATTGAATTCCTAATTTTAATGGAATGTTGCTTCCATTTTAAAAATTGAGCTTAAAATTGAAAATAACCTTAAAAATTAAGGCAATAATTACTTAGTGACCCTCTCTTAAGAGATTTAGTTAATCTTAATAAAGCTTTTAGCTCATTCTTATTTTAAGTGTTCATTCTGATAATTGAGTTAGTATTCACCGATAAAAAAAAAAAAAAAAGATGAGTTATGCAAGTATTCACCTAACTCTATTACAATTTTAACACTGTGTTAGGTTGGGCTGAATGGAATGCCCATTCCTACTGTATTACTAACCTTACCCTCTATTCCATTATTCAATTACTTTACACACGTGTAATTTCAATTTTGACTAGAAAGTGAATTCCCCTCCGTTCCTGTAAGACTATTGTATTTTATTTATTTCCACGTATTAGTTTATGTGTAAAATAGTTAGTTTTAGTTAGTTATAGTAGTTAGTGTACTTCCCTTTATATAAATACTTGTCAGCAGAAATGTAGTCTTTTGTGAAGATGTATTTCCTTTTGCCTTATAATTCACTCATACAATTGATTGTTCTTTTGAGCCTTCCTTTCCATCCATACCTTTTCCTATTGAGTCATCTTTTCTTTAAGCAGTGTTTAAGCCCTCTATTACCTCTTATTTGCCTTTTGATGAGATGCCTTCTATGTCATCTTCCCCTGCTTCATTTCCTCTATCATCTATTGATACTACTCTAATACCTACTGTTGTATGCAAGTCTTCACGTGTTATTAAGCCACCTGCTTAGCTAAAAGATTATCTTACCAACATGGCCACTACATCTATCATTCACCCATGTCCATATCCATATTTTTCTAAACATATTTTCACTAAATTCCCATCTAATTTTGTTCACTCAATTACTTTACTATTAACTACTAAAGAACCTACATCCTACTCATAAGCGGCTAAGATAGATGAGTAGATTAGTGCTATGAACAAGGAGTTAGAAGCTTTAGAGTTAAATGACACTTGGGAACTTACTTAATTACCTAATGGCAAGAAAGCAATAGAGTATAGATGGGTGTATAAGATAAAGTATAAAGTTGATGGTAGTATTAAGTGATATAAAGTTCAGTTGATTGCTAAAGGTTACACTCAAATAGAGGGTATTGATTACTATGATACAATTTCACCTGTAGCAAAATTAGGAATTGTTCGTTTTCTTCTTGCTATTGCTTTTGTCCATGGTTGGCCTCTTTATTAGTTAGACATCAATAATGCTTTCTTACACAACTTTCTTGAAGAAGAAATCTACATGACTTCACCTAAAGGGTATTTTAAAGCAAAGCCTAAGTAAGTTTACAAATTAAAGAGGTCGTTATATAGTCTTAAACAGGTCTCTAGGCAATGGAATGTGGAGATAAGCCAATTTCTTATTAAATAATGTTTCATTCAATTTAGGAATGGTTATTACTTATTTGTTAGACATAGAGAATTAGGTTTCACTGTTCTTCTTTTATACGTAAATGACTTATTGATCATAGGGACTTCTCTTACTACTATACGGCAGCTCAAATAGGATCTTCATGTTGCCTTTACAATAAAGGATTTAGGAGAGGCATCGTTCTTTCTAAGATTGGAAATTTGTCACACGTCATTGGGTATTTTCCTTAATCAACATAAATTCCTTTTTGATTTCATCTTTGATGCTGGATTGACTAAGTGTAAACCTTCTAATGTTCCTCTACCAACTGGGTTGAATTTATTTAAGGATACTAATGATTTTCTTTCTGATCCTCCGCCATATCATTGGATTCTTGGGTGTCTTTTGTTCTTAGCCATTATAAGGCTAGATTTGTCCTTCCCTGTTCATCATCTTAGCTAATCCCTTTCTAGACCACAGGTTACTCACATGAATGCCACTTTACATGTTTTACGCTACTTAAAAGGCAATCCTTCACTTAGTTTATTTTATTCTACTTCTTCTTTCGTAGAGTTAAAACACCATAACGACGTAGATTGGGGTTCTTTTTTGCTTGACAGAAAGTCTATTTCTAGGTTATGTGTTCTTCTTGGTCAATCTCTTATTTCTTAGAAGACCAAGAAGCAACATATTGTTAATACATCCACCGTTGAGGCTGAGTATAGGAGCATGAGTGCAGCTACTAAGGAATTACTTTGGATTTCATATATTTTACAGGATTTATATGTTCTAATTGATCTTCCTATTCCTTTACATTGCGATAACAAGTCTGCAATTCAAAGCACTACCAACCCTTGCTTTCATAATTGCACTAAGCACATTGAGGTAGACATTCATTTCATGTGTGATCATATAGCTAAAGCTTTTTTACAAACTTCTTATCTTGCTTCTCACTCCTAATTGGTAGATCTCCTTACCAAGCAATTGCTTGCTATTAAGATGTCTGATTTTCTTGTCAAGTTAGGCCTTAGATCAGCTCCAACTTGAGGGGAGGATGTGAGACTATTGTATTTTATTTATTTCTATGTATTAGTCCACGTGCAAAATAGTCAATTTCAGTTAATTATAGTAGTTAGTGTACTTCTTTTGTATAAATACTTGAACAACTGCTTAATTTAGTTAATAGAATCAACACTTTATAGAAACACTCTCTCTATGGCTTATCTCTCATTTCTCTTATGGACATTTATCAAGATCAGTGCTGGTTAACTTTTGATTGCAATTGCTTCCACAATCCTTACATCTGAATTCTGTCGTAAGAGCGAAGAATTGTGTTTCCCTCTCAAATACGATATTTTTGTTCCTTTATTGCCCTCATTATAAATAGTAATATATGGTTCCTTTGCTTTAATATTTTATTATTCATTTACATAAGGGATATTTTCGATGTTTCACTTTTTATTCATGCCTTATTTATTAATGAGTTTTAGTCAAGCGAACAAAGCAATAATGATTTAATTATACCCATCTAAACACCATAATATTTATTCGCCACTAATTACACCCTAATTCCATTCTTAAGTAATCATGATTCCATTCTATCCTTATTTCATTCAACCAAATAAACGAGCTATAAAAATTTAGACATAGAAACAGTTTATAGTTTCCCAATTGAACCAACCTTTGCCTTATCTTGAAAAGCCAGTAAAGCCAATTATTCTTATTGAACCATCTTGTTGCCTGCTCCTCGTTGATTTATAAATATTAAAAAGGGATATTGCTAACGAATGCATTAATATAAGCACTCATAATTAGCGCATTCCCTTTATCGAGTAGGGGACTACCATCTTCTTGCCTATTCCTCATTAATTTAAAAATATTGCAAAAGGATATCGCTAACCATTGTATTAAGTGTGAGGGCCTATTCATTACACATTATCCATGGAATGATTAGGTGCAATTTTGCAAGGGATCCTAATTGTGTAAGGATTTTGGGTATAAGAAAAATGTGGTAATTTATAACTTTTTGAGACAAAAAAACATTTCAGCCCAAAATCTCAATAGGCACAACAAATTTGGTCGTAGCTCACATCACTTATCCTAGTGGATTTTAGGTAGCTGGTTCAAGAATTGGCATGACAACTTTCTCAGAAATGATTCATGAAAATATCCTTCTATGTTAGGACAACTAATATGCAATGACAAATATATAAAGGAATCACAAGTTTGGTTTTAAGATTACCTCCTAATATCACTTGATCAGTGATGGAACACCGATAGAATTTTGAGAGAGAACCAAAACCACTAATGCCAGACTCGAATCCACTACAAAATCAAATAAAAGACCAGTTCGATTACCATGCTCAAAACCTCCAAGTCCGGACCAAATTGGACAAAAGTCAATGCCAACTTTGGTGGTCTTTCTGTTCTACTTCGTTCAAACGAAGACCTTTAGATTCAAATTCTTGATGCATCAGCTCTAACTACGATGTTCTTCATTCCTTTTCTCGGTCAACTTTGGCAGGATTTTTATAGATTTGAACACACACAAGCATCCAAAATGACTAAACTAGGAAAAATTTTACGTAAACAGAGTATTATTAATTAGGTTTGTCCAATTAAAGAACTGTATTAGTATGTTAAATAAGACTTCTAATTGAATCTTGTGCTTAAGAAGTCTTAATATTATTTTAGTTTTCTTTTTCTTCTTTTTTTTTTTTTTTAAAACTTGCATTTTATAGGAGATGGGTGCGCAAGAATCAAGCATTTTTCATGACTGTAGAAGAACAATGCTTGCATCATATGGATGTGAAGACCCAAACTAGATGTTATGTTATTTGACTCCCCCCGCGCATATTGTGCATTTTGAACTTTCAATGTTTTAAATATTATTTCAACTTTAGATGAAAAGAATGGTGGAACTTTGGTGCAATCTCATTTGATGGATTTCTTTTTCTCAAATGTTTTTTTAACTTATTTTTCTTTCAAAATTTACGAGTAAAATTTTAAATTAACCAATTCATAACCTCTCATTAATCATTATATAGGTCAACTAAATACATAGATAGGTCATCTAAATTATATAATTATGGTAATGAAAATATTGATTTTACTAAAAATATAATCATAATTAACATATGAGCGATTTATATTTTTTAAGTTGTTATAAATGTAGTGTCAAGACTATTATTTAATTATATAAATATATATATGTCATAGCCACATACAATAACTTATTAGTTTTCATATGTATGTATGTATGTAGTATGCATGCGACATGATTTGGAGTCGCAAAGAGTGAAACTTTATGAATGTTAAGAATTCGTTACCTTTTACGGTATAGCATATAAAAGCATGATCTTCTTGTTCTTTTCTCCTTTCTTCCTTTTAATCTTTCCTTTTAGAAAAGCAAAAGCATATTTCTTGCACATATATAACTCATATACACAAAAAAGGCAGCAATTAACATTTCTTTTGAAAAGAATGTTACAATAGATCACCCTTTTTTTTGTTTTTTTTTTTTTTTTTTCAGTTCACCCATTGCAAATATTTGGTTTAGCTTAGTTGGATATGGGATATCTCAAAACGAATCTGGTAAAAGAAACGAGTTAGGGTTTTATTAGATCTGATTTATGGTTTGGTTTCTTTGGTTTTTTATTATGCTCACTCTTTCTACAGGCAAGCATCTCTAGGAGTATTGTGAAATGAATGCTTTTTTAACTAACGACTACTAAAAAGTAAACCTAACAAAAAAATTTATTTGAAAAGAAGATCCTTCTCTTTTGGCCATATCAATTATGCTATGTACAATCAAGGATTAAGAAAACTAGCAACTATATTCCATAACATTATAATCTATTTGTTTCATGATCACCCTGACAATCTCTGTATACATACATACATACACTTGCATAGGATATGGATCAAACAATGAAAGAATAAAGAATCGTATACCACACAACTCTCTAATCCAATCTTACTTATTCTTGCACTATTAAAACAATGTACAATCCACCAAACAAGACTAAATAACTTCACTTAGCCAAGACCAAACCAACTGTTTAAAACCCTTCTAGTGTTACTACCCTCCCTCCTCTTTATCATTCACTCTGTGGTGGGATATCAGCTTCAGTATCTTTAGGAGGCTTGGAAGCCAACTCTGGCTTGATTTCCTCCAATTTCGCAAGTACTTGTTGAACTTCTGGACGGGCTGCTGGTGAAGGATCCACACAATGCAGAGCTAATTTCAGAGTGTTGAGCAACTCATCACCTATACTCGGCGTATCCCTCATAAGCTCCAAATCAAACACTTCATTAGTCCACTCCTCTTTAACTATGGATGCCACCCACTGAGGCAGATCCTCGCCGTTTGTCCCTTCACTTGGAGACTTCCCCGTCAACAACTCCAATATCATCACTCCTAGACTGTAGACATCTGTCCTGGTGTCAGGCTTCTTTGTCTTTGGTAGCTCGGGTGCACGGTACCCGACCGTTCCTGCAGTACCCACCATGGTCGTGTTGTTGGCAGCAGTTGTCATTAGCCTGGAAATGCCATAGTCCGCAATGTGGGCGTTGTTCTGCTCATCAAGTAAGATGTTGCTGGATGTGAGATTACCATGTACCATATTCTCTTGTGTGTGAAGGTGATTTAAGCCCCTTGACACGCAAATGGCTATGTTCATCCTTGTTGGCCAATCGATGGTTGTTTCAGGTCCTCGGGCTGCAATAGATCAGGAGCATAACCGAATACAATACCATGATTAAATGAGCAAAACCGAGTTAAATTTACCAATGTCAAAATGCTGTTTCTTAGATGATATAGAACATATGATCTCGATACATACATGGAAATGTGATTTTCAACGAATATAGCTCAAGTACTTACCATGTAGGAAGGATGCAAGACTGCCCTTGGGCATGTAATCAAAGACAAGAAGCTTCTCTCCCTTTGGTCCCAAATAATAAGCTCTTAGGGCTAGGAGGTTTGGATGTCGAATTCTTCCAAGCGCAGATACTTCGCTTTCAAACTCTTTCTGCCCTTTTGTAGTTTTTTCCCTCAATCTCTTCACAGCAACTTGTTTTCCGTCCTCAAGTGTTGCTTTATATGCTGTACCATAACTGCTCTTTCCCATGATTTCTGCAGTGGCACACAGTAGATCATCGGCTGTGAAAACGAAAGGCCCATCAAAGTGCACCAATTTTCCTCCAGTTCCACCACCAGACTCAACATCAATGCTAGGTGGAATAGCTTTGTCAGAGATCTCGGGTGCTTCTGCTGATTTGCCATTTTTCTTCTTGGCAGCAGACCTCTTCCTAATCAAACAACAAAGCAGAAAGCAGCATAGCAGTAGCAAAACGACCAGGAGTATTCCTGCTGCTATAAGGATGATGTCTTTGGTGCTAAGTTTCCTGTGGTGGTGCGATTCTAATGGCTGTGGAGGTTCTGCAGGAGGACCCTCAGGTGGTGGAGATGGTGGAGGACATGGAGTGGAAGTGCTGAATCCACACAGTTGAATATTCCCAGCAAAAGAGCTTGAATTGAACTTTTTGGCAAGAAGAGAAGGCACAGGACCAGAGAGGCTATTGTAAGAAACATTAAAAGAAGTGAGGTTAACAAGACTGGCAAGTGATGTTGGGATATTTCCCGTGAAATTATTCTGTGACAAATCGAGCTGGTTGAGTCCAGAGATGTTTCCTACAGATGAAGGTATTTGACCTTGAAATTGGTTATTCTTCAAATTCAGCACTGAAAGATTTTGCATCGTGCTCAAGTCCTCGGGAAGGTGAGTTTTAAGACTGTTGCCTTCTAAGTTCAACATAACTAGAGAAGACATGCTAGGAAAACTCGAAGGCAAACTGCCACTAATGCGATTGAAGGACAAGTCCATTTCTTGAAGCCTAGAAAGATTCCCAAAATCCAGGGGGGTGTTGCCTTCGATCTGATTGTGGCTCAGATTGAGCTTTTGAAGGGAACCCAGCTTCGCAAGAGAGCCTGGGATACTACCCGACATGAGATTGTGACTTAGTGTCAAGGTCTGAAGTTGGTAATTGCTGTTTCCTGATCCACCCCAGGTATCAGGAATAGGGCCTGTGATGTTGTTGTGATCAAGTGCAAGTATAATGATGGAAGCTGATCGAGTGAGACTATTGGGGATGGATCCAGAAAATGAATTGAAGCTCAAGTTGAGTCTAATCAACTTGGTGGAGTTTGCAATGCTAGGAGGAATACTACCAGATAATGAGTTATTGCTCAAGTCAAGAGCCTGGAGGAGGAGACAGTTACCAATAGCAGGAGGGATGGAGCCCGTAAGCCGGTTGTTGAAGAGATAAACTCCTCTGAGATTGGGAAGGAATGCAAGTGAGTTTGGGACAGGGCCAGCAAGCACATTGTCATGAAGACTAATCTTCCGCAGAGACTGAAGCTGCCCGATTTTCTCGCTTATTCGACCTCCTAGTCCTTTCCAAGGAAGCTGGATCGCAATAACTTGTCCGTTAACACATTTGATTCCAACCCAATGGCCCGAACAGGCTCCATAGCCACTGTCGTTCCAGGATTTAAGTACTCCCCGGAAATCGATGAGCTCGTTTTTAATTGCTCGAAGGGACTGAAAATCAGCTTGAGTAACGATAACCCCATCCCAGTCACCAGTTGAAGAAGTCGCATGAATTGGAAAAAGTACGAGTAATAAACCAAGCAAGAAGAATAGCAATCTACGAGGGGGAACTGGACTGGTTTTGGTATTCTCATCGTTGAAATAGTGAGCGTGGAATCGTTTGGAGTTGTTTCCATCTCCCATGAACATACGAGACATGGAAGCAAGATTAGATTACCAAGTATATGAACTCTGTTCTTTGCTATTCAGCCAAACAGTGTAGTTAGTTCGTCCTAGTCCCAGTGTTTTCTCAGTAGTTTTCTGTTTTTGGCAATGTGGAAATGAGCAGTAACAAGTAATAGAGAGAAGAGCAGTGAAATGGAGAGGTATAATAATGATGACTACTCTATACTAGACTAGACAGCAGAAGTAGAGAGCAGAGAGAGAGGGAGAGAGAGAGAGAGAGAGAGACAGTGAGAGAGGGGTGAGGATGAATGAAAAGAGGGAAGTATAAAAGAGAAGAGGAGAGAGAGAGAGAGAGGATGTGAATCTGACAGAAGGCATATGAGAGAGGGAAGGGAACAATTGTAACGTCTACTTAAGGTATAGGGCTTGACTTATTAAAACTAGGGCAGACGGGTCATGGAAATGTGAAAAACCTAAACTAACGTTGTGTTGTGTTATGCAAATAAACGGTCATTTGTGAAGACTTGGTCGTCCTCACTTAATTTGGGTGTTTGTGTTGTTGTTTTCTTTTAATTTTCATTTTTTCACCTTCCTAACCTCAAACGGCTACTTTTTCGATGGGGACAGGATCCTATGAATATGGCCCCAGCTTGGCGACATTATATGTATATATACTATTACTATTTGCATTGCATACGGGATTGCCCAGGTGGACTTGCCCATTCGATTAGCCCATGGGCCACTTAGACTGCAATTTATCCGTTGAAAACGCTATGATTTTCTCTCTTTCTTTCTTTCTTTCTTTTTTTTTTTTTAAAGGACCCTTGAAAATATTTGAAGGAGAAATCAAACCAATCTTGTTGTAATTAGAAATGCAATCGAACAACCTGCTCTATCTAGTAAAAACTTTATAAAGCATTTTTTAATGAGATTTTAAGGTGGGTTTTTTGCGAAATATCTAAAAACCCTATAGGATTTTAAGATAAGTTTTGAATATTTTAAAAGACTTGTATTGGAAAACCCGATATCTGGTAAGAAATAATTCAAGTATTATATATTATAAAAAATAAAAACTATTGATTAGAAAACTAGTAAATTCCTAGATATCATATTTTTGATTAAGTATATATCCGGTAAGAAGTAACTCAAGTATTATATATTATAGGAAATAAAAACTATTGATTAGAAAACTAGTAAGTTCCTAAATTTTATATTTTTGATTAAGTATGAATAAAATATCATTATACTTAATTACAGTAAATCTAATATGATAAAACAAAAAAATTTATCTTTATGGATTTACACTATTATGGAAATGCTGCTATATTTTGAAACGTAAGTATCAATTTTTGCTTTACTTAAGGAGCCAATTCTTTCATTTATGACTCATTTATTTTTTTTTTTCTTAGCAAAAAAGTATTTTTTTTTTCTCCTCATTGTAAGGTAAAACTATGTGGATTATAATTGTAAAAATGTTTATGTTATAATATATGTCATTTTTTTGTTTATATAGTATAAAAGTTTCTTTTTTTTTTTTATGGGTAAGAAAGCAATATGATTTGATCAAGTAATAGTTTTGGAGGTTTTTTCTTTTTTCTTTTTACTTATAACAAGAATATGGAGCTTATTACTTTTTGAAATAAATTCTTGCCAATTAATAGTTCAATATTTAATTGTTGATTCGTATATTACTACTTTATATCTATAGATTTTTAATACTTTGTTTTTCTTAATCTTTACATTCCATATCTATTTGTGTAATTAAATTTACATAACTTACTATTAAGGAAAAAAAAACGAGAAAAAAGGGTTTCGGATTCGAAAACTAGGTTTTCAATGGGCTTATTGAACGAATTTTGAGTAACACCCTCAAGATCTTATTGAGTAAGTTTTTGATCACTCTATAGGTAATGAGACGGGTACAGAGATTGTCAACTCATCCCAAACTCACCCTAGTTGCATTACTAGTTGTTATGCTAATATTCCTGCCACTAATTATAGTGGTTTTAGCTAATGAGATGATTATTTGCCTTAACATTGTACTTTGTTGTGAGTTAACATATGTTTTAACAAGTAATTACCAGACCAGTCAAAGTCAAAACAACTTTCAAAGCTTTGATCATTTCGGTTACTTGTGCATAATGTGTATGGATTAGATCAAATTGAATAGGGGTTCGATCATATTTAACTTTTCTGTCCAGTTGTCAATTCAAATCATTTTGCCTTTTTATAAAAGAATGACTATTATTCTTTATATATATCAATTTGTACATAAGATCAGGCCTTTACGATCTTATACTAGGGATTCCCATTCTATCAAAAGCTAAAATGGTCCTTATTGTGGATCAAAATTAAATGAATGAAAAAGAATTAAGAAGGAATTCCGTTAAATTATTTTTAGCTAAATACGCTAATTCATCAAGAGTTTTATTTTCTTTCCTGAACACGTGTAACATCTACATATTGAATTTACAACATTATAATCACTATACATAGACATAAAATTTGCTAAAGATAAACATGTGTCTTCCATAATGCAACCAAGTATATAGGAACAAGATTAGCAAATTTTTTTCCTAACAAGCATGCTAGGTTTGGTTTCCTAGGTTTTTCATTTTAAGCTTCGAGATAATGCAGTGTTAAGTCGAGCTTAAACTTGATTAAAAATTTCAAAAGTCAAGCTCTTCAAGTTCAAACTCAATTTAAAATAATATTTAAAAAACTCAAACTCTGACTTAGTTACAATTAATTTATCATAAAAATATATATATATTTTTTAAAATAATATTAATGTCTTAACTCGACTTAAACTTAATTAGTATTTATACATAACTTAAGTTAAATTAGGCTTGTAAGCTAATCGAGTTAATATTATAAAACTCAAACTCATTTCAATTAACTATTTGTATAACTCGCAAGCGAATAACTTATTCCCATACCTAGCTGTAATAAGATCTGTACTTTTAATAATGAAAAAAAAAAAAACAATTTAGTTACTAGAAACGACACTTCTTTTGAGCTAAACTTGTTAGTTTTGAGTAGACATAAAGCTCTACTAAAGCAATATGAGATACTTTATCATGAATGAAGTGTGTTACTAGTTTGAGCAACCACGAAACTCTCCAAAAGCATATTTCATATGAATGGTAACATCTTATGAATGAAGTCTCTATTGAATCTCTCCAAGCTATCAATAACATTTGTTTGGATCCCATACAAGTGAAATTTTGACTACTTTACAAGACACCAAAAAAAAAAAAAAAAGACTTTGAATTTCGCATGTAAAGATCCAACCAAAATGCTTATTTGCATTTCTTCCATCTCCATATTACATTGGAACACGCATGAAATCCCAAAGCACTTTTACTGGATCAGCATCTTGACTGGATGTCTAGTTTTGGTATTACCTTTTAAGTAAACACCAAACCCTCGATACTTCCAGGGTCCGCTTAAACATATATATATTTTTTTTAATTCCAAACACATAATTGGTAATTTATTCAAATTTCCTCCACCATGTTGCCGATATTACATCAAATATTCATAAAGAGAGGCACCATTAGTCATTAGACTTGAAGCAATCACTGTCATCCTATTCACCCTGAAAAGTTAGGTCGAATAAAAACATATCTCACAAATTCATTATGTAATTTTGTTTATTTCTCATAAAACCATTTGTTCAGGTCATGACTTCAGCATAATCTAAAATCATTTGTTCAATACAAGATTTCAAGTATCGTAATCCTCGAGATTATTTTCCCTCGTTTCTTGGAATCGTATTTGAGGGACTCTCTTTAAAAAGAAAGTATTTTTTTCCTTTACTATCCTTTTTTCCCCTTTCCCACCGCAACCATGACAATTCTTTTGAGTCCCCGGAACTAAAAGACGTGCCTATGCCATGCCCAAGTAAAACAACCCACGGATCATATTGTCATGGCACAATGGTAAGAGATATAATATGAACATAATAACTAAACGCTAAATATATATAAAAGCTTAGCTACCTGGTGTACAACTGAAGATCCCCACTATAAAAGTTATGCTCAAGGCAATATCACATGAGATGGGATTTCTTTTTCAAAGCTCAACTAGAGAGCAAATTGACTTCATATTTACCCAATCAGTGAATTCAGAATGAATCTGAGGCCGTATGCAGAATGCAGGAGCCGGAAAATCCGGCAAAACAGAATTAATCCTGGAAAACATCTCAAACAATAAAAAGCAAATCTCTGTGAGACCTGTGAACAATTACGATCCCATCGTTGCTCAGAGTTGTCGAAGATGTATGGCATCATTAAGACCTACATGTATTAAGTGCCGAGAGCAACAACATGTGGTGCTTTGCATGGACAAGGCTTGGGAATGCAGGATGGTCAACACTCGGTCATGATTTGCTTATCTTAATTTGTTCATTCCGTGCGTTCATATCAATCATGGTAATGCAGCCATTTATGTACAGAACAGGTAAATGCAGCAGGAAGGTCATTACAACGAGAAGATTAAGTAGGCACCCCCACCAGCATATCTGCAGAAACAATCCATACACAAGGTTGTGATGAAGCTATCGAGCAGCAGACATCAGCAATTCCTCAAAAAAGCACTAAACCCAGTAATATGACATTGGATGAGTGGTAGCTAGAACCTAATAAATATTCTAAAGTAGTAATAAGACCTCAAACGTGTTTATTCATCACATAAAATGGATTCCTTTCATCCTTTGGGCTTAAGTCACAAGGGCGCAGACTTTCAAGAAGGAACTCAACCTATCTATGTAATCATTAGGAACTTAGAATCCAACAAGAGTTCAAAAACCAGTTGCCTAGTCGTTGAAATTCAACCTCTCTACATGAGAGATTACATTGTTTAAGTTCATTGAGAGGCCCAGTAGAATCTGTTAGAACAAAATCATAATCTCGGAACAGTAACCCCAAGAACAGATGAAACCATAACGACAAGTAAGGAAAGAATTAACCCCACGACTAGGTCTGATCTTTCCCCGACACACAATGCAAGCTGTGGAAAAGGCATGCACCTAGTTGATGGCCAAGAAAATTCAACTTCATCATAACACCAACATGAAGATCTCTCCTCTCGCAAGGCTACCAACAAGTGACGCAATACTAATTGTATTTGCACCAAACCATACCAATCAAATATCAGACAAGATGTCTAACACATCTTTCTCGGATCAGAAATCGATTCAGTCAGAGCCACAAGAATAAGGTATACATTGACAAAGAAGAATAAATTACGCTAACATCAACAAAATCATTCAAAGAATAAGGCAACCATATTAGTGGTAGATTTACATGAGACACGTAAAGAATGAACTCGTTTTTTTTCATTTTTCATAATAATCCAACTAATAGAAGACCCATTACAAAAATAGAAGTAAAATACACTTCAAAAAAAAAAAAAAGAAAGAACAGAAGAAAAAGTATCAGAAATCTATATTCAACGAACGGTCATCAAAAACTGCAATTACTTTCATTCTTTTTTCTTTTTATTCTTTATCTACGATAAGAGATCACTAGAACAAAAAAAAAAGTTTTAATTAACCGACAGATAGAGATGCAGATCCGGATCCAGATCTGTTAAATATATTAACATCAGGTTGTTGTATCAAGAACCTCACGATCAGACGCGAGCGGCGACAGCCGGAGCAGCTGCAGCACTCGAAGCGGCGTTTCCGAGGAACGACAGGAATCCGGTGGCTGCAGGCTCTTGCTCGTCCAAGAAAAGATCCTCCGGAGCCCTAAAAGCGGCATGCGTGCAAACCACAGCGGTTCCCGCCAAAAGAGCCGAGATCAGAACAGATCCGACACTGGTGAGGAAAACTACCACGATACTGACAAGGACCAGCATGCCTAGGGTTTCGCGATCGGAGAAGGTCCGGCCGAAGATGACAAGAGGCGAATCCGACGGGCGGAAGAGGTAGAGGAAGAGCCAGGCGGCGAGGAGTCCGGCAAGGAGGAGAAGAGATAAAGGGTTGGTGATGAGAGAGAAAGCGACGACGAGAGCAACGATGGAGAGGTAGTTAACGCGGAAGTACGAGTAGTTCTTGCGGATGCGGAGGGCGGCATCAGAGAAGGACTCCGGCTTGGAAAAAGCGGAGCGGTCGGCGAGTTCGGACCAGGGACGGCGCTGGGAGAAGCCATTGCGGACTGTTTCCGTGATGGAGTTGATGAAAGAACGAAACGCCGGGGTGGCGATCGGCGCCTCCGATTGGGTGTTGTTGTTGGTGACAGGGAGGACTGGTGGCACTGTGGATGACATTTTGGAAATGTTGAGTACAAATTGTTTCTTTGAAATCTTTGAGAAGGAAGATCAAGCGAGAAGCAGGAATCTGATTCGATATAAATCTCGGGGGAAGAGAGAGAGAGAAATTTTTATAAAATTATGGGAGGTGGAAAGTCCGTTTTCTTCGTTTATAGGTGTCGCCGACAAAATAAGAGAATTGGGAGGAATTTTCTTCTTCTTTTTTTTTTGTTTTTAGGTTTGCGTCAATTAGATTTCGATGTTGTGTTGGAATATTGTTATCACCGTTAGATTTATTTCAACGGGCAATCCGTGGTTGATCCGACGGTGGAAGAGGGCCTTCGTCCAATGAGAGATTTGTTTTACTTAGGGTTGAACGTGTTTTTGTTATTTTTCGGTGCTGAGTTTGGACGTGTTTTTGAAGTTCCCCTGCACACGCAAACATGATATTCTACTATTAATAAGTAAAAATGTATGGCCAAAAAGAATTAGTCAAAATGTATTTGGGTAAGAATTAATGGAATTAGAAAATATACAAGTTTTTAGGGATTTTACTAAGGAGAGATGAAAAGAAATAGATGATATGCAATGATATAATAGTCAAATTAGTACAAATCTTTTTAGATAACAAAAATACTTATGCCCAAAAATAGTTGCAATTTAGGAAAGCAATTATAAATATTAATTAAAAGACAGAAACAAAACCCAAGTATAATTATTCTTACTATTTAGCTCCGAGCCTTATGAAACATAAGGCCACGCACTATGAGTTACCACTAGCTTGTACCCCTATGAAACAAAGGGCAAAGTACTACAAGTTAACAGGGGTTCAAAAGTTAAGATTATAAATATTTGGTCTACACTTGTCAAAAGTAACACTTGAGACTTTTATTTATTCATTACTCTCAATTGCTCTTAGTTCTTTGTTAAGCTCTTACATGCAACGTTCGCTCCTTCAGAAGCTTTGTGAATTTACCAAACAACCCCTGATTGCTTTACTCACTCGTATCTGTTTTATATAGGTTAACTTAAGCAACCTAAAACCACAACCCACTTATCTCAAAGAGCCCATCAACCATCGAACTCTATGAGCTCAGAATTTGAGGCAACAATTGTCATAGAAATTCATCCAAAAGATTTCTAACTTTCTAATATCTTGTTTAGGATTTTAGGGGAAAAAAAAAAGATTTAGAAGCTCTAAGCATGTTTTATGGCTTAAATTTTAAAGAATAATATTGTATTAATTTTGTTTAAACGTTAAAAATATATATTAAGTTAGTAATAATATTTTACTATTACAGTTCCCCACTCTCTTTTGCTAGTGCAAGTTATTTCCTTTGTATGTGCAAATACAACTTCAAGTAATGCATTTCTGTTCGTTACACATTCACGTACTAGAAAATCGATGCCATGTGTTCTTACAATTTATTTTTTCCTCTCAATACATGCCAAAACTTTTACCCTTTGTTTGGAATGAGGAAAAGTGAGAGGGAAGAACGAAAAGAGAAAGGAAAACTTTTGAATTTCATTATTTGGTGAATGATGGAATTAGGAAAGAAACGGGGAGGAAAAAAATTCGTACACCGTAGCAATCTTCAATCCCTCCTAAATTAGAGAGAGATGAAAGGGAAAGTGAAAAAAAAAAATAAAAAAATATTGTACAATTTTCAATTATATATCTTTCATCCACCGTCTTTTTATTTAATATTATTTTATATTAACATATTAGTAATTTTACCTTACACACCATTTTTGTCTTTAGTAATGACTATATCTTCTTTACTTTTCCATCCTTTCATTATCCAAACAAATTCAAAACAATCCTTTACGATTCTTTTGTTTTTACTTATTTCTTCCCAAATTCTTTTCTAATTCTTTCCTTCCTATTTTTTTCCCTTGTAGCAAACAAAGATTTATGCTCCCTCCCCAACGTTTATTCAGGAAGAGAAATAGATGGGAATTTAAGAAATCAACAACAACGGAAAATTACAAGCATAAAGAGCTAGCTTATAACAAACGGTCGAAGACTGCTTCATTTTAGAGTTGCAAATCATAAAATAGGCATCATTTTTACCAACAGCTTTTTATGCAAGGCAGCGTCAGTGGCATGTTTCTGGCGGGTGGTATGGCACAAGTTTTCCCCGTTCAATGCTGAAAATACCTCATCTATCCATCAAGCATTGGGTGAACACGATGACTACGACCAGATTCCCCAGCTGTTAGTGAAATAACCAAAAAGAAACCACGGACTTGGTACACTGCAATAAGAGAGTTCAACTAAACATTCACAAATATCTGGTGCATGGTACACCGAGGAGAATACCAATAATTTTAATACGCGAGAGTAGCTCCAAACATTTAACGTCGAATGTCTTTCGAAAAAAGCGCCTTATCATAATTGATAGATCTAATTGTCATGGGAGCTTTTAACCAAATTTAAGAAAAATCATGCAATAATTTAAACCACGTGATATAGAGACATTACATCTTAGGTCATGACGATACTCAAATTTGCTTGTGAGATGAAAGATTGAAAAATGACAAACGGACAGCAATAGTAACATGAGATACGATGAAAAAGAAAAGGCAAAAAGGTAAAAGGCTAATAAGATTGGACCGAACACAAACATATATATAGATATACATATGAATTTGAACCATTCGACTCAATTTCACTTCCAAGCAAAAGTGCAAATTATTTGAACATTCTTCGAACCAAACCAAAATTAATGGTTTGTACCCTTTTCGATCCAAAACCGAATATAAAACAAACGCATTTCAGTTTGATTTGGTTCTCAGTTCAGTTCAATAAAAAGCCTGATAAAGTCAAAAACCTTAAAAGGGAAGATCCACCACGGAATCTACATCATTGGCTACAATACCAATAATAGTTTCTTAGTAGGAAGCATCCACACCTCATAGTATCAGTGCTCCAGGTGTACATATTTCAACATAGACTAGTTCATGGCATCACCGAAAACAATTATGATAACCAGACTACAATAAGAAGCAGGGTGCTGTCTAAATAAGCATCATTTGCCAGGGATAGACCAAACAGCCCAGAAACTAGAAAGTCGACCCATTCCATCCGAAGAAGGATCCCTGCAAAATACGCAAAAAACTAGTTAACCCCCGGTGGACACTATCAGGTATTCTAAAAACAGTAGATGGAATCCAGAAAACAATAAGTTATGAGTTCAAGGTCTTGATAGTAAAGTATTGTTAATTACATGATCTAGTTCTGATGTAAAGCATGCAAACACTGTGCATATTCTTGACTTTGATGTGCCTAAAAAAACAGGAAGAATGCAATGAGAACAAAAAGAAAAGTGCATGAGATGCCTCTCCTACTAGAAATTGAAGTAAAGCTACTTGCCTTGGTGTCGTAGAACTTCAGGAAGAAACGTGATTTTGGGACGGATAACTTGGTTTCAAGGATAGCTGCAATAGCACCACTGAGTTTCTTATTCACATCAGGGCTAAGACCACCAATGGACACCAACTCTCCAAAGGCTGCTGGCTCCTCAGTTCCACCAAAAGCTATGGGAACTGACCCTTTCAGCACAATCATCACATACTGCATTACACAAATCATAAATCTAAGTAATAGACCTTTTTAACCTGACATTAAATTTTGCTCTAACCATATTCAAGCTCTTCAGACGGATACCTTAAGCAGCCCATATCAAACTCAACTCTGAGCCAATTTCCATCATGAAAGAAATGAAATGCGCATACCTTAGATGGCCCTTCAGATTTGCAAAACTAGCTTTTAATAAGATCCATTAACCAATTACACTAAACAGCTTATCATATTTCCACACTGCTCATTTGAAATTTCAATTAACTCCATGGACATACAGGTTAAAAGACATACATAAGGGCCTTCTGCAGTTCTCCTGACAAATGGTACTTAGTACTTACTGTTGCAAGGTACAAGCAGGATATTGAATTTCTTCTTGGTTATTGCAGGATATTAAACTTAACTGAGGAAATGTGAGGATATTAAAGTATATCCTCAAGTATATATTATAAAGAATTCACTAAAACTACCCACTTTGATTGATAGCTAAACAAAACCTCAAACAATCATCAAAATATTAGTAACTTACTGGATTCAACAAACAGTATAATTTATAGGTAGGTCAAATTTACACTATAAAGAAACGGCTATAAAGAGAAGGACCCAATTTGTTAACCACACTGCAGATCTCAAAATATCTGCATTTTCTCCAGCAACAATAGGCATGTTTCTAATGATTTGAAAAGGATTACCATCTGAAAAAATTGAAAGATAAATCATGGCCGCTATTTTCCCCAGAAAAAAAAAAGGAGGGGGAGGGGGGGTGGGTGGGGTGGGGGTGTGTGGGGGGTGGGGGGGAGGGTGGTGCTGAAGAAATTACGAANAGTATATATTATAAAGAATTCACTAAAACTACCCACTTTGATTGATAGCTAAACAAAACCTCAAACAATCATCAAAATATTAGTAACTTACTGGATTCAACAAACAGTATAATTTATAGGTAGGTCAAATTTACACTATAAAGAAACGGCTATAAAGAGAAGGACCCAATTTGTTAACCACACTGCAGATCTCAAAATATCTGCATTTTCTCCAGCAACAATAGGCATGTTTCTAATGATTTGAAAAGGATTACCATCTGAAAAAATTGAAAGATAAATCATGGCCGCTATTTTCCCCAGAAAAAAAAAAGGAGGGGGAGGGGGGGTGGGTGGGGTGGGGGTTTGTGGGGCGTGGGGGGGAGGGTGGTGCTGAAGAAATTACGAACACATGTGAAATTATCAAGTTAACAGGATAAAACTGGAAAATGAGATTTCAAGCTCAAATCTAGACCCCAACCTACCAATTCAGCTCAATCACCCCAGTTCTTACTTCTTGAACTTCAGCCTTGCCTCAAGGGGGGAAATAAAACTTCCCAACCTTCTTTTTGTGATTTCTTAAGAAACTTTAGTTTTAGTTAATTGCACATCATAAAAATAATAGCATAATATTAAGACATGTTCAGTGCTTCCAACTAGACAACATTAAAAAATAATAATAATAAAATAAAATAAAAAATTTAACCCTTCATCGATCATGTATAGAAACATATGTCACCCATTCCCATCACAAAACAGGTCGACCATCCATATAATAAAAATCGAGACTATAGCAACCATTTTTCACCTCTAACTTCTTCTTCTGAGAAAATTTCAATAACGTGATGTGATTATATATGCAAGATCAGGCACCAGAAAGTTCAAATTGCAAAGCAGTTGCTACATGGAAACATAAATTTCTAACATCTCTGAGGGTATTTAGAAGCCAGAAGAAACCACGGGGACATGGTGAAATGGAGTACTGATACAACATTTCTCACATGCAATGCCCGGTTTCACTTCCTTAATTAGACCGGCTACCCCCGGCCACAGGAAACGTGCTACAAACCCCAACCTCTGGTTCACCTAGGCATAAGGGTTTTATTTCGTACTTAAAGTGTGCAGATAACATATAAATTAACAACCCAAAAATAAGAAACAGTGGTCTCGGATTAAGAAGATTTTAAGTTCTGATAATTAATTGGGAAGCATGCAATTGAGAGAGAGAGAGAGAGAGAGCATACAGATTCGGGCTTGCCGATAATCTTCGCGACGGTAGAGGTGGCTTCGGATAGAATGGAGGAGGTGTTGACGCCTTCAAGGCTGACGTTGGTGGAGAGGTTCAGGCAAGGCATCCCGTCTTCTCTTTCACTATTGTCACTTAACTCCCAATGCTATTCTGTTCCCTCCCTGCAACTTTTTGGTCGGTTCGTAGATGAGAAGAAAACCTTTGTTGGTTTTCTTTTTATATGTGTTTTTTTTATGGCCAGTGAAATAATGTTTCTGGAATGTTCATTTTCATATGCATCGTGCTCCTCTTTCCATCATGTGTATACCGGCAGATGACACATCAATAAATGTATATAGTAAGTAATAAAAAAAATTTAATACATCACTTATTCTATTTTTAATTTTTTAAATGTGAATAATGTTATTGTTTTTTTATAAAAAAGCGAGTGGAAAACAAAGTGTTGAGTAGGAATTTCACTATTGCAAGTATTAATTTTTGATTTCTACATGTTACCTCCTCATGAAAAAAATAAACATTTTTTAAATCAATGAAAATTTTAATTTTTGTGGAATTGATTTGAGCTCCCCCATATTTTAATTTTTTATTAATAAAACATTTTATGCAGATAAATTTAATATTAAATCCCTATCACCTTAATTAAATAGTATAATCTCTATAATAAAGTTTTTTCATAGTTTTTATAATAAATAGGTTCTTACTTTGCAAACTTAACCTAAATTTGAAAAATTAAAATTACGTCACTTATGATGACTATTTATTCTTACCATAAGAACATTGACAACAATAACCATTATCAAATATTTCATTATATTAATTAGGAAACTGTTACGTAGTTAATCGATCTATACTTCTCACTTCCTTTTTATTAAAACCACCAAATAACTCCATCATGTATTTATTTGGCTACTCCTTTTTTTTTTTTTAATGAAGTTGAATAATTATCCATTCCTACTTAAAAAAAAATGGTATTTATATCTTATGATTTAAATCTTCCCATATTCCCTTCATTTCTAATCATTCTTTCCAAATAATAAGAATTCCTTTCCTATCCTCCCTTCTTTTTCCATTTGCTCAAACATAGTGTTACAGTTTCAATATCAAATAATTCGACTGGTACCTATCAAAAGAAATGATTTTAAAACATGTTTAAACAACACTAAACATTCCCATAAAATGAAATAATGTCAAAAAAATTGTAAATCATATTATACTCAAATTTAGTTTGAAGAAGATAAACAATATTGAAGCGAAAAGCAAAATGCATTAAAATAAAAACATATCATATATGATAAACAACATTAAGTGAAAAACAAATGATATTAAAACAAAAATATACGATAAAAGATTAAAAAAAAGTTTACACTCTTTTTCTCGAATTGAGATTAGTGTATTCATGTAAAGCATCAAAATAGATAGCAAAAAGATCTAAGAAGATATGTAGCACAAAATTCACCAATTTCTCTGCTTTATCTTCTATCTTACCTTTCATTTCAATATACGCTCAAATGTACAATTATAATGATAAGAAAATTATAAAACATTAACTAATAAAACTCATATCTCCCATTTCAAAAAAAAAAAAATTATTACAAACTCATATCATATTTAATATAAAAAATCCCAAAAAAGGAATTCAAGAATTACATGTGATATCGTTCTCTCTATTTATTTTGGAAAAAGATGTAAAGAATTAATATGATAATGGTACCAACCATCTTTCATGACAAATGAAAAAAAAATTCAAAATTACTACAAAACATATCATATTTAATATCAAAAAACCAAAAGGAAAAAAGAAAAATCAATAATTCCATGAAGCGCTTTTATTTCCAAATCCTTGTGATGGACTCTCGAACCACTGATTCTTTAAAGTTATGATTTATGCTACTTGCTTTTCACAAATTACATTGTTAATGAAAAGGAAGCTAGTTACATTATATAAGTAGATTAGAGTGAACTAGCTAGAAGAGCAGACAAAGAGTGATAGTTGTAGAGAATGTATGGATACAGAAAAATGCTTTAAAAGTAGAATTTCAGAAAGTGGGAACATTTTTGTTGGCTATGGAGGGAGAGAATAATTTGGAAATTACACGTGCCCTCGAATTATTTAACCCCATAAATATAGTAATAATGATAATAATTGTAAAAAATATTATATATAAAAATAACCATTTTTAAAGTAATTGACATTTATAGCCTTAATGAAATATTATTGTTGCATGTATTATTATAACATTTTCATATAATAAATGTATAAATAATAATATTTTCATTGGCAATTTTGGGCAAATTAAAAAAAAAAAAGATGCCAAACCCATCCCTTTCTCTTTAATAATGTAGATATGAATGTATGTATGTATATATATATATATATATATGTATATATACTAGCAGTTGATACACTCGCGTTACGTGTGTAAAAAATACAAAATGAGGAAAGAAATGAAGAGAGAGAAAAGTAATTATCCATTAGTTATAATTTTAATAATTTATTTTATTATTAGTTTTTTTGTTAAATAATAGTAAATAGAGAATAAATATATAATTAAAAAAAAAGTTACTTAAGGTCCTATTTATTTTATTAATATAGATATAATTTAAGCTCGAGACTTTTAGAAACCTACTCTTGGTGTCTCATTTTTTTCATTTATTTTAATAATATAGATATAATTTAAGCTCGAGACTTTTAGAAACCTACTCTTAGTGTCTCATTTTTTTTCTTCATAAAATTCCATTAAACCCCTTAAAAGTTCATCTTATTTAATGCTACAAAAATATTTACACTAGATGTCATAGTAACTTTCTTAAGAGCTAATGTCAATTTTAGTACTTGAACTTCACTTAAATTTGCATTTACTACCAAATAAAGCTATTTATGGTTAATGATATTACCTGATATCTATGTAGGTGCTAATGTGCTATTTGCATGTTTATATGGCATCTAAGTAGCATTTTCATGCCTACATAACACTATTTATTATTAATGTAATCATGTAATTATTAATTCTATGTTGATGTGGCACTTACATGGCACCCTGATGTCCATGTGGTATTTTCATACCTACGTGGCACAATTTATTGTTATTGTAATCATATTATTATTATTAATTTAATGCTAATGTGGTATTTACATGCTACCTTGGTGTCCATATACATATTAATCATTATTATTAATTTCACTTTGACTGCATGATGCCCATATGACGTCCAAGTAGCATTATTATCATATACTACAAATAAAATGTATAGCCCATTAAGACACATATGATATTAAGCCTCATTTTTCCATTTAGCAATGCTTTGCTTAATCAATGATCATTTTATATTACATTGTATAGTGGGATAAAATCTATAAAATGAGCAATACGGGACAACAATTATAATGTATCATTCATTTTCTTCATAAGGAAGTGTAAAACCAACTTTTTTACTCTTTAGTTCTCTTCCCTTGCTTATGCAAATTTAAAAGTAAGACCTCAAATAAAAAATACTCCATGCACTATATTGTCCTAAAACCACCAATTACCACCATCTCATTGAAAAATACTTGTAAAATATATCCCCAAGCTGTTTTTGGTAATTTGCAAAGTAGACCTTTGGAATTATTTTCCATGTAATACAAACAGCCTAATGGATCTATTTTGCAAGATTTTTTTTTGGTAAGATGGTGGTATTTGCTGGTTATTGGTGATTTTGAGGTGATTGAGGGTGCAGAGTATTTTTTATTTGAGCTCTTTCCTTTGGACTTGCATAAGTAAGAGAGGATTAGCAAAGAGTTCAAAAGTTGGTTTTACATTCTTCATGAAGATTAGGAATGATATATTTATAATTTTTATCTTACATAGCTCATTTCATAAACTTTATCCTGTTGTATAATGAAATATAGAATGGGTATTAATTGTGTGAATCATCGGTAAAGAAAAAAAGGATGTTGGATAAATGGGTTTAATATGTGGGTATCATTTCGACATGAAATTAATAATAAGAATTAATATGTAATTATAATAATATTAAATAATACCATATAAGTAGGTAATAGATTGCAAATTTAGGCAAAGTTTAGGTAAAAAATTTGACATTAACCCATTTCTAAATAAATTACTCAACTACACCTTACATTTATTATCTCCTCTTTTTTCCAAGCAATAGTTTTGCTACTTAACTACAACTTACTTCCACTATATCCTCTTTTTACACTATATCCTCTTTTTACGAGCAATAGTTTTACTTATAATATTGACATAAATTATGTGTGTATTTTTCTTATAATATTGACGTAAATTACGCATATATTTGCTATGTGGTATGCTATGAAAATTGGTTTATATGGAATTTGGAAACCATATTTGTATCTATATTATTCAATAATTATTATCTATATTATGTCATTAACAATTTTTATACGTGTAATTATCATATGTTCAATAGGAATTGTTTTATATTTTGAATTTGATTATACTACTTAATTAAATTTTTGTACACGCATCACAAGTGTTGTGTTAGCTAACATTTAATTGAACACTATAAACTTGATACAACATCCCATTTTCAACTAATAGTTTCATTTAAAACATTCTTATAATTAATACATTCCCGATATATATTTCTAAACTATTATAAATATAAAATGAGTGCTACTAATAAATACATATTATTTACTATTTTTATGTAAATATGGATATTTTTCAAATTCATATCAAATGTATGTTGATTAAACTAAAAGTTACAATCTTATTTGAATCATGGAAATGCAAGTTTACAATTTTTACAGTGTTAAGATATGAATATATTAAACAAGCTAAACCTAACTAGTAAATGTGCACTAACAATGTGTGTGCAAAATATAAACATAACAGTGTCATAGAATTTAAAATATACAATAAAGTAACTAATTAAATAGTTGCAAAATCAAATATAAAGAAACAACAATTTTGTTTAATCACTCATTGTTTAAAACTTGGGCCAATTGGTATTTATCGACGGAAAGACATAATAACATTGATAATTAGTACTAATTTTATTGGACATGTTATATCATGCATTTAGAGCACACAAATGAAAGAAAATCAAAATTTAAAGCATAATGTTTTCTCTTAAAGAAACATTTTCAGATTGATAAAATATTATGAAGATTTATTTGTGATTGGTCCTTTATTGAATTTAGATATTAAATGAAATTGTTATGTCATTGCTAGTAAAAACATGCGTGAAAAGGAAAAATATAAAATTTTTATATCTTTTTACCAACCAAAATATCGTGTGAAAACACACATGAAAAACTTTCATATTATATTTCCAATAAAAAGCAAAAACATATGTTAAAAGGAAAAATATAAAACTTTTATATCCTTTTACTAACAAAAGCACGATGTAAAAAGGAAAAGGATAATATCCCGAGTTATTACTGAATAGAGGGAACAATATCAAAGCCAATCTCTCTAAAAATTAATATATTTAGTATAAAAAAGGTAAAATTATTTATCTACATTTGGGACTGTTCACTTGATTGTATAGATATAAATTAATGTGTATTATTACAGTTTAACTATATAGGATACAATAATCATTTTGCCTTGTCATCATTTTGTATAAATGCATAGTATTATAATTTGACTATAGAGAGAGGGACTTGTTATAAGGTAGGAGTAGGAAATTACTTGAAAATATTTAAGTAATTATTGATGATAAAAAAGGATATGTGATAATTATTTTGAGGATAAATTAAGGAATACCATAAACAAACTATGATTTAGAGGATATGCAACTAAAAAAGGAGTATTGAGTTATTATAATAGATAGAATAAGTAAAAATGAAGGGATGTAAATGGGGCGAGTTTGGGACAGGTTATGTGAACTTAAGACTTGTCCTATTACCTAATAGGGATAAGGACCAATTATATGCTTATGAGCCTAAAGGCTCTCTTAGGTGGTCCATCGAGCTGTTCGAGGTGAGTCAAGCACCGAAGAGCAGTGCTTGCCCCAGTCCAATTTGTCAAGCTATTTTGTTCTCCATGCTATCTAAGTTATTGCTGAGGTGATCAACTGACATGTCGAGCCGAACCCTCCACTAAATTGTAGTCTAAGCGCCAATTCCAAGTACAACAATCTCTATTGTACTGGGGCCTAGCAAGACTGTTAGGAGTCGACCATCCGGAGCCGACTTAATGTGAGCTATCCTTGAACCGACCACAGTCTAACCCCTTCTGACGCCAAACAAGCCTAAACAAAGGCCGGCCCCTACTTAGACTACAATACTGTCAAAATCACAGTAAAAACGCGCGTACATTGTCTTTTACTAACATCCGTACTGTCCTTTTTGATAAAGGACGTTTGCATTTGCATGATTTTATATTTTCCTTATAAATTATTCTCTTTTGTTTTTAGCAAATAAGGATTATTTTTTTGTAATTTCTGTAAGTTAGAATTTACCCTAACGGGATGATATAAATACCGTTATATTGTAAAAGTTGATAATAATATAGAGAATATACTAAACTTTTCACCTTCTTGAGCTAAGTGTCCCTCTTTCTCTTGAGCTACTCTTATTTAGCCCTTCAAAGCGTAGACTAGTGGTGAGTGACCTCCGGCCATACTTGTGCATCATATCAAGTGTGACCTGAGCTCGTGTGAGGCATCGTATCCTTCGTCGGTACACGGGAACCTCCTGTTCAACCTTCGACTATCATTTACTTTTCAAGCTATCTTGTGGCTTGGACCCACTCCCTTAGTTACGGTGATATCAGGTTCGTATCATCTTGGTATTAGAGATTGGCTACGTTCGAAGCTGGATTCTACTAATGTATTCTTTTAATAGTTTGTCACTCCTCTCGTGTGATAGTGGTTCTATTGTTAGCTTTGAAGTTTAATAGTGAGAAGTGTTTTGTACTCTGTTTTCCCCTGTTTTTGATACGCCAAAACAGAGTATGGTTAACTGTATATTTGTTAAGAAATTGTCATTATAAATTTAATCATCAATGTCAGATTCAAGTTTGCAAGGAACTTTGAGAAACTAAGAAAGTGGTACTCGAAATGATCAAGGGTAGGAAAGAAGCTTCTCACCTTAGTTAGTAGGTGACCACTTAGATAGGCTTACCAAATTGGTAGCTGGCTTGGTGACCGTTATACAAGAAGATAGACAACAAGCAAGAAATTGCCCCATTAGGGAACGTGAGCAACAACAACGAAGCAATGGTCAATTTGGCTGAGCTAATGCCTCAGCTTGACTACCTTGAGCTAAAGAAGTTAGTAGGGATGCTAGACGTAGGTTAGTGCTTGAAGAAATTGAGGAAGAAGTAGAAGGAGATGATGATGCAGAAGAGTACTACGAAGCTGAAGCAAGAAATGTGTGGGCCCCTAAAGTCGAAGGACTCAAGATGCGTATCCTTAGTTTTTCTAAAAGTGGTGATGCTGAAGACTACTTAGACTGGGTAGACAAGATTGAAAAGTAGTTTGAATGCCACGAAGTGTCCAAAAATGCAAAGGTTAGGCTAACTGTATTAGAGTTCACTAGTTATGCTGCCTTATGGTGGAAGAACTTGCAATGAAGAGAGTTATGTAGAGAAGGTTTATGCCGAGCTATTATTTGCAGGATGCCTTTAAGAGACTGTAAGAACTAAGACGAAGAGCATCAAGTGTGGATGCTTACGTTAAATAATTCCATATGCTAATGGTCTGGTGTAAAGTCGTCGAGCTAGAAGACCGAAGTGTGTCTTGATTCATTGGCAAATTGAAGTATGAGATTGGGAATGTCCTGGAAACCTTGGATGTTAGAACGCTCAATGATGCAATTCGAGCTGCTTAGAGGATAGAAAGGCACCGAACAAGAAGATTCCGACCACCCATCAATCGTCTAGTAATAGCCGGCCTATTTTAACCAAACCTATGCGAACAGAATCAAGCAAGGTTACTAAGACCTGACTTACTTAGACTACCTGAGTAGAAGCGAAGGAATTATTGAGGAAGTTTGAGAAAGGCCAGAGTTCAGGGAGGAAGACGAGTGAGATCAAGTGTTTCAAATGCTAAAGATTTTGACACACGGCTGCTTAGTATTCGAACAGACAAACAATGGTGATTAGAGGTGAGGCGTTGATTATTGAAGTCAATAGTACTGATGAGGAAGTAAAGGAGTCGAAGGAGGATGAATAGATTGAGTTACCCGAGGAGGAAGTTATCTATAGCGAGGAAGGTAACTTCATGCCAACCACTCTAGTGTTGAGGAGGACAATCAGCATCGGTCTTATGCTTGAAGACAAGTAGAGAGAAAATCTCTTCCATATTAGGTACAAGGTGAACGAATCACTATGTACGCTGATTGTTGATAGTGTGAGTTGCACCAATGCAGCCTTTGCATTTATGGTCCAGCAGCTGAAATTGCCAACCATGCCCTACCCGAAACCTTTCAATCTTCATTGGCTTAATGATAAGGGAGCTCTGCAAGTGAACAAACAGGTGTCTATGCTGATTTGTATAGGCATGTATTGAGATGAAGTGCTCTATGATGTATTGCTCATGAGTGTATCTTACCTTCTACTTAGATGACCATGGATGTTTGATCGAGCAGTTATATATGATGGCAAGAGGAATGCATGTTTTGTGGAGCATAAAGGGAGAAGGTTCAAATTAAGTCTTGTGACTGTTGAGTAGGTAAAAGTCATGTAGTCCCAGCTTAGCCGAACCCTGAAGAAGGAGGCTTTGGTATTGACCCGAGCCAAATTGAAAAGAGAAATGGAGTTGGAGGGATTAACCTATTTTCTTATCAGGAGACTTCTGGAGATGAGACATAGAGAGGAAGAGCTGCTGACCGAGGTAAAAACCCTATTAGAGGACTTTGCCGACCTGTTTTTGGAGGAGATATTGCCCCCCAATCTGAGGCATCGAGCATGTAATTGACCTGTAGCCAGGAGTCACCCTATCAAACAAGCTTGCCCATAGGCTGAACACTAAACAGGTTGCTGAGTTGTAGAGGTAAGTAGATGACCTTATGAGGAAAGGGTATGTATGCGAGTCCCTGAGCCCCTGTACTGTATTGGCCTTATTAGTGATGAAGAAAGATAGGTCTTGGAGGATGTGTGTAGTTAGCCGAGCCATCAATCGAATAACCATCAAGTACAGGTATCCCATACCTAGGCTTGATGACATGCTCGACTAGTTAAGCGGAGCAAGAGTGTTCTCCAAGATCGATCTCAAATCTGGATACCATTAGATCTGAATGCGTGAAGGAGATGAGTGGAAAATCATATTTAAGACATGACATGGTTTATATGGGTGGCTTGTAATGCCATTTGGGCTGTCTAATGCGCCGAGCACATTCATGCAACTTATGAATCATATGCTTCGAGAATTACTAGAAAGGTTTGTCATGGTTTATTTTGATGACATTCTAGTATACAATCCCGACTTGGAGACTCACCAAGAGCATCTCTAACAAGTGCTTGCAAAACTCTAAGTTGAACAACTTTATGCCAATCTGAAGAAGTATGATTTCTATCGATTCGAGGTGATCTTCTTAGGATTTGTTGTGAGTAAAGGTGGCATTTGAGTTGATGATGAGAAGATAAGGGCGATTATAGATGGCCCAAGCTGACCTGTTTTACCAACGTGAGAAGTTTTCATGGCCTAGCATCATTCTATCACCGATTCATAAAGAATTTTAGTACAATTATGGCCCTACTCATCGAACTCTTAAAGAAGAATATTGAATTCAGATAGGGTTAGAAAGAGAGGAGTTTTGAAGACATGAAGGAGAAGCTAACTACAGCCTTCATCTTAGCTCTGCCAAGCTTTGATAAGGTATTTGAGGTAAAATGTAACGTGTTCGGACTAGGTATAGGTGTTGTGTTGATGCAAGAAGGCTGACCTATTACTTATTTCAGTGAGAAACTTTGAGGAGCCACACTCAACTATTCTGTTTATGATAAGGAGTTATACTCCTTAATTTGAGCCCTAATGGTGTAGCAACATTACTTGTTGCCTAAGGAATTCATGATCTATACCAATCATGAATCTTTAAGATATCTAAAGAGCTAACCGAAGTTATCCCAGAGACAAGCTAAGTGGGTTGAGTTCATGGAGGGTTTTTCTTATGTCATAAAATACAAGAATAGAAAGAATAATGTAGTAGCCAACGCCCTATTGAGACGACATACTCTCTTGATCGAGCTGCAGATGAAGCTACTTGGTTTTTCAGCCATCAAGAGTTTATATGCTGAGGACCTATACTTTGGTCCTATCTACGTCCATTGTGAGGAAGGACAAATGCTAGACAACTATCACAGGGAGGATGGATACTTATTCAGGAAGAGGAAGCTATGTATCTTGACCTGTTCCATGTGATAACTGTTAGTGCACAAGGCGCATGGACGAGGATTGACAAGACACTTTGGCCAGTGCCAAACTTATGAGGTATTATCCTCTAGATTCTTTTCGTCGAGGATGAAGAGAGATGCCCAATCTATGTTGGAAAGATGTATGACTTGTTGGAAAGAGAAGAGTCAAGTCGAGCAAGGATACTACCAACCTTTGTCAATCTCGACCAAACCATGGTCCAAGTTGGGTATGGAATTCATGTTAGGATTACCAAGGATGTCCTGAGGGAAGGACTCCATCATGGTGGTTGTGGATGTAGATCGATTTAGTAAGATGGCACATTTCGTACCTTGTTCCAAGACTAACGATGCTTCAACTATCTCTTTTCTTTTCTTACAGGAGGTGATTAAGCTTCATGGCATGCCTAGAACCATAGTTTTAGATCGAGACCCCAAGTTCATGAGCTACTTTTGTAGGACACTTTGGAGGCGACTGGGAACCAAGTTCTTGTACAGCACATCCTACCATCCACAAATCGATAGGCAGACCGAAGTTGTCAACTGAACTGTAGGAACTTTGTTACGGGTTGCTGTCGGACGAAACATGCACAATTAGGATCTATGTTTGCCAATCATCGAATTCCCCTACAATTGGACTACCCATAGTGTCATAAGCATGTCTCCATTTGAAATCACCCACGAGTTCAACACCAAGCTCCTATTGGCTAAGCACCCTAACTGAGAACTGATGATGATGACCGGCCAGCCGTCGAGAAAGTTGAAGCCATAAAAACCATGCACCAGAAGGTTGTAGGGCAATTGGGTTGAGCTGCTATTAAGCTTGAGAAGCGAAGCCAAGGATGGAAGAAGAGAGAATTTCTACCAAGAGATTTGGTCTGGATACACCTTAGCAAGGAACGATTCCTAAACTTGAGGAAGAGCAAGTTATCTCCTAAAGCCAATAGACCTTTTAGAGTGCTTAAAAGAATCAATCCTAATGCCTATAAGATTGAATTACCTAAAGGATATGGAGTCTCAGACTCTTTTGACATTGTCGACCTCCAACCTTATACTCCCGAAGATGAGCAAACTGGACTCGAACCAGATTTGATTCCAAATCTCAAACAACTCGGAGGGGATGATAGGGATCAAGGATCGATTATACCCTCCCGAGCTCGAGGGCTCTCTTAGGTGGTCTGTCAAGCTGTCCGAGGTGAGCTAGGCATCAAGGAGAAATGCTTGCCCCAATCCAATTTGTCAAGCTACTTTGTTCTCTATGCTATCTAAGATGTTGCTAAGGTGATCAACCGGCATGCTAAGCTGAACTCTCCACTAAACCATAATCCAAGTGCCAATTCTGAGTACATTAATCTCCACTGTGTTGAGGCCGAGCAAGACTGTCAGGAGCTGACCATCCGAGGCTAACCTAATGTGAGCCATCCTTAAACCAACTACAGTCCGGCCCCTTCTGACGTCGAACAAGCCTAAACAAAGGCTTACCCCTACTCGGACCATAATATTATTAGAATCACAGTAAAAATGCATGCATACTGTCCTTTACTGACATCTGTACTGTCATTTCTAACAAAGGACGTTCGCATTTGCATGATTTTATATTTTCCTTGTAAATTATTCTCTTTTATTTTTAGCAAATAAGGACCATTCTTTTGTGATTTCCGTAACTTAAGATTTGCCTTAATGAGATGATATAAATATCATTATATTGTAAAAGTTGATAATAATATAGAGAATATATTGAACTTTTTACTCTCTTGAGCTAAGTGTCCCTCTTACTCTTGAGCTAAGTGTCCCTCTTACTCTTGAGCTACTCTTATCTAGCCCTTTTGAACGTGGACTAATGGTAAGTAATCTTCGGCCATATTTGTGTGTCATATAAAGTGTGACCTGAGCTCGTGTAAGGCGTTGGTGCATCATATCCTTCGTTGGTATATGGGAAACTCTTACTCAACCTTTGACTATCATTTACTTTTCAAACCATTTTGTGGCTTCGACCCACCCCTTTGGTTATGCATGATATTGGGTTCGTATGTTTATCCACGAGTTCGTATCATTACCCTAATAAGGTTCTTAGACCCGTTACAAAACCTTATAGGGTTTTTAGCCATATACTCAGAGTCCAACTCATTACCCTAATGGGATACCCTTTTTTGACCAGCAAAACCTGTTTATTTCTTCTTTTTTTAATTTTTTTTCCAAATAACTATTTTTTACTTCATTATTTATCACATAGGAAATTGATTTGCATTATTATAACTTATAAAACATGGGCAATGCAATGAGGATACATTGAGGAGAATCCACAAAAACATGCCATACTTCATATATAATATATTTATAGAATACCAAAACACAAAGGAGAAGAGAGTAGATACGTAGAGACAAAAGAGGTGGATGGAGATTAGAAAAAGGAACTAGGTGTATGTCTCGACCCTTTTGGCTAAGAAAATTAGATCACTGAATCACCTCAAGACCAAAAGATATGGAGACATGAAGACTTCCTAAGCCTACTTATGATTTAGTTTGTCAGCCCCATGATAATTCATCAACTCAAGTTCCATAAGGCTGAGTTTGCCATGAAAATCGATACAACCTTGACCTTTGTGAGGGTATAGTTGGCAGAGACTCCTACTTACTATTGGGTTAAGGTCCTTCAAAACTTCAATGTTGAAGACTTAGTGTGGATATCTAAATGGTATGCAGCTAAAGATATGATATGGGGTTACAGAGATTATGACGTAGTTCACTTATTGGGATGAATTAGTGTATAGGGTATTATTTAATCGTTGTGATCTAATAGGTCGGGCCCATTCAATCTACAATCCATAGGTCCTCATTAGATAGAGTAACCATGAACTATTATGACCATCACCTTATGATCGATGCAGAGGTATCTTGCATACTTACCATCAAGACTTTGTGGAGCGAATAAGTTATAATCCTGACACTCTAGCTGGAGGACTTAGTAGAGAATGCTAGGAAGTATTGGGTCATGAAAGATTATGTCTACCAACACCTAAAGGAAGTAGGCTAGAAACAATTTAAGGCCCCTAATGTGCTACAGCTAACCTTTAAGAACCTACCCCAAATATGGAAACTTACATGAAGCAAGTCCAATATCAAGTGGAAGTTGTCTATGAAGATGCAAATAGGTTGGGGAGAATCTGGAAGGCCTTATATAAGGTAGCAAAGAAGTAGGCTAAGATATTAGAGGACTGGCTGATAAGAGGCCATGAGAGAATCCAAGAGTTGGAAGTACTAGTGGAGCCTAACCTTCCTAACAAAAAGAGAAGCAATGAAGTAGGACTCAACCAACTAACCAAGAGAAGATCTAGCAAATAGGCATTTTAGTTTAGAAGTTTTTGTTTCAGTTTTGAAATAAAAAGTTACAATCAAACTCCATTACTTGTAGTCTTAATAAAAATAATATCTTTGCCCCATTATGAATTACTTGCTAATTCTAATATCAGCATCTTGTATTCTCATAAGCATCCTTTATTTCATATTCAATTGTTTAATCTTTATTATTATTATTATTATATGTAAAAAAAAGGACAAAAAATTCAATAAATCTAAAACAATTCAAAAAAAAAAAAAGAAAAAGAAAAAAGAAGAAAGTTATCAAAGAAAAGATAATCATAGGAGGATTCTTTTTAACATGTTTTGAGTATTTGCCTCTATTTAGGTTTTTCTAAAATAGCTTGCAAGTAGTATATTCCAAAACAAAGTTTCATAATCACTTGGCTAAGATCTAGAATGGTTACTAATACTAGCAACACAAGCAACACTAGCAATACTGGCAACACTAACAATGATGTCCCCATTGAAGTAAGGGTTGGACTTTTGGAACAATCAATAAAGAGAATAGGTGACAAAATGGATTTTTTGATTGACAGTTTTAGTCTTCTATGAGCAACTCAACTTACTGTTGTAGAAAACTCCAAACCATATGGGAAAGGGACTGTTGTAAGCCTACAAGAAGGTGAAGAGATAAGCTTAGAATATTTGCAACTAGGGATAGAATCTGGGGTTGATTCTAAAGGTTTAAGGAAAGAATTTGAGAAGTAGAAATAGATGGAAAAGAAGCTATTACAGCAAATGAATGACAAGACGAAGGTTTTTGAAAAGCAAGATGGGTTCGAATAAGTAGGTGCTACTAACATAATTGCATAAGATTGCTCGGCCTTCTTGGATAAATTCCAAGTACTTGATTTTAAGAAGTATGATGGAATTGACTGCTTGAAATTGCACATCTAGTTGCATGTTAGAAAAATGAACAAGTATGCCTAGTATGATCACTTAATGGTCCAGACTTTCCTTAACAGTTTGACCGGTACGACCATAACTTGGTATGCTTAACTTGATCTTAAGCAAGTCAACAACTTGGAAAAGCTTGCCCAAGCCTTTTATGAGCAGTATAAGTTCAAAGTGGAAGTTACCCTCTCTATGTGGGATTTGGGAAGTCTTTGTAAGAAGCTTAGTGAATTTTCAAAGAATAAAATCAGAGATGGAGGGTCCAAGTTGCAAGGTTATCTACCTCAATGCCCAGAAAGAAGCTAACCTTCACCTTTATTAATACCTTAGAGAAGTTCTATTTCACTCATCGCATACCACTTACCTTAACCAACTTTACTAAAGTGGTAGCAAGAAGATGTAGAATAGAAAGTTCTATTACATTTGCAAACTACTTACTTCAGACACCCAAGACAAGAAACCTACCCCTACTAAGCCTAATAGCAAAGGGAAAAACCCTACTATAAACATGGTGACCATTAATTGAAACCTACACTTAACTTATAAACATCTTATTAGACAATTCTAAGCCTAACAAACCCCATAGCTCCAGCCTAACAAACCTAACCATTACAAGCCCAATCCAATTGATCTCTCCCTAGAAGATTCACCAGTAACCCAATTCCCCTAAGCCAAGTCTTGACCTACTTAAAAGTTGATCGCCTCATCGACTTTGAACTACCCAATGAAAGATACAAACTTAGAAAATTTGACCTTAATACTAGATGTGAATACCACCTCGAATAAATGGGTCATTCCACTAATAAGTGTTGGAGGCTCAAAAACAATATTCAAGACCTAATTGATGCTAGGATAGTATAATTGGACTTTGTCGGGACCCTTAATGTTAATAACAACTCGCTTTCAAATCATGCTATCGTGATCAACATGATTAATGTTAGGGAGCTCGAGCCTGTGATGGATTTAGATGAGTTACCTATCTTAGTTGAATAACTTGGTTCCTTAGAGAAAAAGGATATTTATAAGGAATTAATATTTGGGACATAACTTGCAACAAGCCGACTATCTATTAGTTAGTTTAAGAAGGCAAGGTGAGGAAGGAAGAAATACAGGAGATGACGATAACCAAATCTTAAAACCTTACCTACTAACACTTGAAGGAACACAAGCCACCAAGAGACCCTATGGTTGTGTTGCTAAGTCAGAGCCAAGGAGAATTCAAGTACTTGGTGGATACATGGGTCGTACTTACAGTATATACTAAGATGCGCCAATTAAATGGGGGCTCGAGTTTGAAGAGGAAGATAATGTAGGCTACATGGTGTGAATGATTGGGTCAAGCCCAAAACTAATTACGATTCAATACAACAAGTAAGTCAAGGAATAGCTTGTGTATGGCAAAACCAAAAAGTATGTGTTCAATATCCCGATTCCTCCCGAAAATTATAAAGTAGTACCTTTCGATTACTAGAATCTCAACCATTCAAAGATTGCCACAATATTAGTTGGAGGGATTACTAAAATGGGCCAGATTTAAAACCTACGAGAAGAAGTGAGAAAAAACATGTGAGCACAAGGAGAAAAGGAACCTAAGCTGGATGCTTTCAATAAGATGATCAAGGCTAGTGAATGTAAGAGTACAGACTAACTAGCTAAGGTTTCGACCTAAATTTTCCTTATGGGGCTTTTTGTATCATCAAGCTAACATAAAGAGGCTCTCTTTAAGATTCTTAAAGAAGTCAAGTTTCTCAAGAGATCTCAGTAGATAAGTTAGGGCACATAGCCAGTTCCATATTTGCTATTGATTAGATCACTTTTTCACCTTATGAGTTAGGAGAAAAGGAAATTGGTACACTAAGCCTTTATATATAGTGGTGAGATATAAAGATAAGATTGTGGCTAGAGTCTTAATTAACAATGGGTCTTCATTGAATGTTTGTCCCTTAGATACCCTTTGTCAACTCGAGATAGGAGCTAATGAGATTAAGCCCAGTTCTACAATCATAAGGGCTTTTGATAGGTCTAAAAGAGAGATTGTAGGAAAAGTGGACCTTCAAGTAATGATTAGGCCCTAGATATTTAGTGTAACATTCAAAGTGCTAGACATCCCTAGGACCTTCAACTTACTGTTGGGAAGGCCTTGGATTCATGCAACTGCAATTCCTTCTAGCTTACATTAAAAGGTCAAATTAATTACTAATGGTTAGTTGGTTAAGATCTTAGGAAAGCATGATCATGACATCTATAAGGAGATAGCAATCCCATACATAGGGAGAGAAGAACCAGAAGACTGTAGGTTGCAGATTTTTTACTAAGTATTTATGGTCGATGGGAAGAAAGACGAAAACAAAGGGTCTATACTCAAGAAAGGGTAGATTGAGAATTTTGGTTTCAGGTATGCGCCTATAGGAAAGGATTTAACCCAAACGTTTTTTGCTAGAGGGAAAAAGGGTAATTGGCTATACAATACTCTTATAACTTCTCTACCACTTAAGAAAGGCTTCGTTAGACTAGCGCCAAAAGTAACTATAGAAAAAGGAGGCCAACCTGAAGAGTCAATGCCATTATAGAATTAGTTTATTCTCCCATTGATGAATAAAGTTACTTTAGAGTAAGGATTGTAGTAAGGCATGGTATTTGATGAGTTTTATTTCCTTTTCTTTAGTTCTCATTGTTCATGATTGAGCCTTAATGCTCCACCAATTAAATTTTTCCTTTTAGTTGATCTTCTTGAGAAAATATATGTTAATAAGATTATCTTTCCTTTTCATGTCCACTTTCTTCTTCCCTTATTACTTATCTATTTTTCTTACTACCTATATTTTCATATCTAATGTTTATGATGAAAGCCGGGGATATCTCATATCTGTAAATGATGAAAATATCGATATCATGTCTAACCCTACTAGGTTAGTTGTTGGGAATAATTGTTACATCCTAAAGTGGTAGAGTCATAATAGTCCCATCATGTAGACTACCCTAAAATATGAGCCGACCTTATAGTTGCTATTGTTGACCTAGTTTGCATAAGGCATCAATGACTAACCCATTTTGAAGTAAATAGTTTGCGAGAAAATAATAAGATCTTGGCTTGCTGAAGTCTCGAGACTTACATTAAAATCCAGATATTCCAATATTATTTATAAAAATTTAGTAACCTAGTGATTTAATATGTACATAGTTCGATACTAAAAATATTAAAAGACAAGAATCGGAACTTCAGAAGTTTAACTATTCTTTAGTTTATATTCTTACTCTTCAGGATCTAGCAGTCACTAACTTTAAGGTAGTTATAGTGTAGCTTTTTAGTCAGTACTTATAAAAGTATCTATAGGGATGTGAGTAACTAATCACTCAGTAAGTTAGGACGGAGACATAAGACTATACGTCAAGCATAGACAAGGCTATCAAATAGTTATTAAAATGCAATGCAACAAACAAATGCCATTGCAAAACATTGTTTGGACTGTCATGAGATTAGAGAAATTACACCTGCTCTAATTCGACTTGAGGAGTTTTAGCACATGTTGAACAGCTCATAACCAAACTGGGACTTGTACAATGGGGACATTGCTCCTCCCCTGACTACCTTTGAACTACCACTTTTACCCTTTCCATAACCTCTTTTCTTGTTATTTTTTTCAATTAAGGATGAAGAAGAGACCATTATGCTCCAACATTATCCCTTTTAAAGATATTGATATTTGATAAGAGAATCCTAAGCATCCCCTAATAGGTTATAGTGCATGTCCACTTATGATTACAAGTCGTATATCATTAAGTCCAATTTAAGGTGATCAATCAATGTTATGCAATGTAAATAATTGCAAACCAAAACAACAAGCTACTAGTATACAATTAAGTTTAGAAACACGCATACACAAGCATACACACGATTAGGCTATCTACAAGTATAGCTAAGTATAATCTTAAACCGCTAAGTACTATGAAATAATACTCTGAAATATAGTTATGCATTGATCTTAAACTTACTTAAACTTCCTGTATGCATTTAAGGCGTGACTTACAATAGGCCTTCACTGATAGTCCCTATAATGCATATGCCATTTTAGTATTTATATAACTACTATATATAAGCTTTATTCTTGCAACTTAGACTATTATCTTTATTTTAGGGTTTTATTATACTTAATTATTCAGATTTTAAGTCTCTTGTGATTATTCTTGTTTTTAGCTAGGTTTTGATTTAGCTTTTGATTTCATCTCTAATTCAACCTCTAAATTAGGTTCTAATTTAACTCCTGATTATACCTTATTTATAATTTAAAAAAATGCCTCTTGACTTATTCTACAAAGTCTAGCTAACTCTAACTCCAGTGAATGTAGTCTCTGATTCAGGTTTGGATAAACTCTTAGTGTACTATACTACCCTGTCTTTGATTCAACTTTTAAATTAGCTTTCGATCTATACATACTCCATATTTTCAAATAATTTCCCCATGATTTAGTTTAAGATCAAAATATAAGTATAGTATACAATCCAATACTACTCCAACCTAAACCAACTATACCTAGTTCTATTATTTGAGCACTTCACATATATATCACAAATATCAACACTATCCTCTCAATATACAAATCTAATACCCCCAGCACTATAGATTTATTCCAACATTAACCAACATCATAATATGTCATATTACTCACCAAAGTAGACTTTGGCTTAATTTCTTACAAAACTATTAAGTATATTTAGAAAAATAGTCATTTAATGGGATTTTTAAGGCCTAAAAATTAGATTAAAAAATGGGAAATAGTTTTCATGAAAGTATTTTCATGGTAATTTAATATACATTAGAGGTGTTTCACAAAAAAATTTTGGAGCTGAAACAACATCAATAAGTTTTTTGAAAACAAAAGAGAAATTAGCTTGGTTTTTAGTAATTTGTTAAGGGTGATATATTTTGAGACTTAATTTAAATAAAGCAATATTTTCCCTTAAAACTACATATAAAAATATGCAAGAATAATATTTATTTTCATAATTTTTAGGTGAAAATTACCATTTTTATTAATTTAAGTAAAATCAGAGGGTTTTTAGGCACTCACCAGCATGGGGGTGTTATTGGTGGCATTGTACGTTGCCTCCTCCATCAAGTGGTGCCAGCCACTTGCTTGTAGGTTTTGTTTTGGTATGTGTTCCCTTATCTAGCTCCAATTTCACTATATTTTGTATATTTTTTTTTCTGAAAGTACTAACTTAAGTCTCCTTACCCTCTGTTTATTTTTCTTACATGCTAGAGTGACCAAATGTGTTAATGAAGTGCTGTCTTGAATTTATAAAAGAGAATTTAGGTCAGTTGCCAATTTTTTCCCTTACATGTATTAAGTTAACAAATATTCACCTAATGTTAAGTGTCCTTGTACTATTCTAATCATACCCCAATTCGGTGTTTACCTTGCTATGCCATAATCCAAGCTTTTCCTAAGTAGTAGGTGGGTTTTGTTAATTTTTTTAATTAATTTTCTTTATTTATTTTAGCATATTTTAGGAGTTATTAGGTTTTTATTTAGGTATTTACACCTACACATATATACATATTTAGTATAAATAAATACTCTTAAATATCATGCATGTTATTCTATTAATTTTAGTGTACATATATTTTATCTCTAATGACTCATTAACTATTGGAATTCCTTTTACGCGTTTTTGATAAATAATGAGTAATATATGTATAACTAAGTATATATTATTTAATTATGTTATTATTTTATTTTTTCTAAATCCAAACCCATAAGGTCACTCTTACTAATATTTTTAATTCTGTCATAAAATTCGGACTCAATTGAACAATTTATGAGATTGCCTTAAATTTTACATATGGCTTTCAAACTGATCAATTTGAGATAATAACCTATTTTGTGGAGTCTCACAATGATGTCGATGGTTAAAAAAAAAATTAGGAGAGTTGACAAAAATACAAATAAGATCGCATATTCATTGATGAGTTCGTGGAATTGTTTAATTTAGGCTCAAATGATAACCCTAAGAACTTAAGAGTTAGGGGTAATTTATTGTCAAAACTGAATGATGAGATGACTAAGTTATTAGCTGAATATACTAACATATTTGCATGGTCTTATGAGGACATATTAGGGTTGGATTTGTCAAATATGGTCCATAAATTACTTGTTGGTGAAGACATCACACCCAAAAGACAAAAGCTTAGGTGCTTCCGACTCAATATCTTGCTAAAAATAAAAGAGGAAGTTAAAAAGTTGTTGGAGGTAAGGCTCATTAAAGTATTGGATTACCTTGAACGAGTAGCAAATATAGTGCTAGTTCTGAAGAAAAATGGGAAAGTATGGATATGTGTAGATTTTTGAGATTCAAACCAAGCCACTTATAAAGATAATTTCTTATTGCCTCACATAAATGTTTTAGTAGACAACACTACTAGAAGCCATCTATTCTCCTTTATGGATGGCTTCTTAGGGTACAATTAGTTAAAAATGGCTAAAGAAAACAAAGCTAAATCTACTTTTATCATGACATGGGGAACATTTTGCTACAAGGTGATGCCTTTTGACCTAAAAAATGTTGGGACAACCTATCAGGGGGTAATGGTGACTCTTTTACATGATTTGATGCACAAAGAAGTTGAAGTATACATAGATGACATAATCGCCAAATCCCAAGAGAATGAGGATCGTGTAGAAGTATTAAGGAAGTTGTTTGAAAGGTTGCATAAGTTCTAGATGAAACTAAATGTAGGAAAGTGTATGTTAAGGGTCATATTAGGGAAGTTATTGGGTTGATAATCAGCTAGAGGGGTATTGAAGTTAATTTGGATTAAGTGAAAGTGATTCTAGAACTATCTTCTTCATGTACACTTAAAGAAGTTAGAAGTTTACTAAGGCAACTAAATTATATCACCCAATTCGTATCACAACTCATAGATAAGTATTGCCTTTCGTTCAAATTATTAAGGAAGAACAATCCTCTAAATTGAGATGAAGATTATGAGGAGACCTTTTGCAAGACTAAGGAATATCGCATGAATCCCTTGGTTCTAGTTGCCCCAAAACTAGGTTGGCTATTGTTTTTATATCTCATTATCCTTCAAAAGTCCATAGGGTGTATACTAGGGTAGAAAGAAGGAAGAGAAAGGGCCATTTACTACCTAAGTAAGAAGTTTATTGAAGGAGAGCAGAAGCACTCTAACACAGAAAGGACTTGGTATGCTTTGGTATGGGTGATGCATCAACTCAGGCAATATACCTTATACTATGTAGTTGAGTTGTTAACAAGGAACGATCTCCTCAAGTACTTGGTTAAGAAACCGGCTCTGATTAGAAGAGTCTCTAAATGATAAATGATGTTATTTGAGTTTGACATAACCTATGTAAACCAAAATTCGAATAAGGGGTATGCCTTGGACAATCAATTAATCAAATACTCCATAGAAGAGGCATCTAAGGATAAGGAAGTTCAGTTCCTAAATGAGAATATCTTGGTGATAGAGCATGATCCAGACCTTTTCAAGTGGAAGATATATTTTGATGGAATAGCCAATATATTAGGATGTAGAATAGGGGCAGTACTAATATCCCCTAAAGTTAACTAATATCTTATCATGGCTAGGCTCAAATTTTCTTATACAATAATGTTACAAAATATGAGGCTTGTTTCTTATGCCTTAAGGTGGCTATAGATATGGGGGTTTAGGAGTTAGAGGTGTATGAAGACTCCTCTTTGATTGTTCTTCAAATAACTAATGAATACAAAATGAAGGATCCAAAATTAGGCCTTACTATTAGCACCTTGCTGAATTAGTAGAAAATTTTGAAAACAACTCCTTCACATACATACTAAGAACTCAAATGCCCTTACTACACCGACATCCCTGGTTTATGTGTTAGGTGGGATGGAATTACAACAATTGAAAATCATGGTGGAAGATAGCCCCACTTTTTGTTTAGTAATAGAAGTAGCCAAAGATAGGAAGCCTTAGTTCCATGATATCAAAACCTTTCTTCTAATTAGCACATACCCAGAAGGTATATGTAAAAAGGATTGGAAGATATTAAGGAGGTTAGTAAGCTACTTTCTTAGTAGTGCCATGTTATATCGACGATTGTTTGACACCATAGTTTTAAGATGCATGGATGGGGAAGAGGTAAGTATTTTGATGAAGGAGGTACATGAAAAGGCATGTGGTTTGCATATCAATAGGTATATGTTAGCTTGAAAAGTCATGCAAATGGTTATTAGCCCATAATGGAATTGAATTGCATCACACACATAAGGCATTACCACCTATGCTAGGTATATTTTAACCGGGTGAATAATCCCCCTTAGGAGTTGGATGCTACGTCTTCATCGTGGCCATTTTCTATGTGGGGAGTAGATGTTATTGGTCTAATTAACCTGAAGTCATCAAATTGGCACAAATGTATCATACTAGCCATTGATTGCTTTATAAAGTAAGTTGAAAGCTTCCTTTTGTGCGAATGTCATTAAGGAGTAGTAACCAAATTTTTGAAACGGGATATAATTGGCCGATATGGAGTGCTAGAGTCAATCATCACAGATAATGGTGTGAACCTTAATAACAAACTCATGACGGAGTTGTGCCAACAGTTTAGGGTCCCTTATAGGAATTCTATACTGTCTAGGTCTTAAATGAATGGGGTAGTAGAGGCCGCCAATAAGAACATCAAAAGGATTATCAAGAAGATGACTATGACCTACAAAGATGGGCATGAGATGTTATGTTCGCACTCATAACCTACAGGACTTCTAAGGTATCAACGGGAGCTACGCTTTACTCTTTGGTGTATGGGATTGAGGCAGTTTTGCCTGTTGAAGTTGAAATATCGTCCTTAAGGGTACTAGTTGAAACCCAGCTAGACGAAGGTAAGTGGGTTAAGAAGAAGATCGAGCAATTGAACTTGGTAGATGAGAAAAGGCTAACTGCATTATGCCACGGGCAATACTATCAGTGACGGATGATTCTGGCCTTCAATAAGAAGGTATAACCTCGATAGTTTACAGAAGGAGACCTAGTGTTCAAGAAAGTCCTCTTAAATGTACAAGATCCTAGAGGGAAGTTTGTCCCTAATTATGAAGGTCCTTATACAGTGAGAAGGATATTGTCTGGGGGAGCATTAATTTTGTCTTAAATAGATGGCTCATATTTGAGGAATCTTGTAATTATTGATGTAGTCAAGATGTACTATCCTTAAAAATCAATGGAATGATGTTATTTTGTCTCTACTTTTGAATACTTTATGTACTGACTTTTTGGTTCTTTACGCATAAAGTAGATACCCCCAATAGTCATCAGCATTATATCAGTCATTGCTACTCTCCACTACATTAACAAGTTGTTCTTAATCTCAACTCCATACTACACCATGCATTTCTCCCTAAACACATACCTAAAAATTAAAAAAAAAAAACCTTCAATCATGAACACTAATGAACTGCTAAAACTCCTTAAATACAATGCTTTGATATTTCCTTTTCCAATATTTGGTCCAAATAGATAAAGAAGAAGTGGAAGCGACCCTAAAGAAAGACTAAAAAGAAAGAAGAAGGCTAGTTGAGTTTGTAAATTCCCATGTCTAATCTTAATGAAGATAAGCCAGTCTGTCAAGTTTCCAAGCCAAAGGGTGATTATGGGCCTCTAAAGTAAGATCTATTGATAACCTGATAAAAAATAGGTATGATACTCATTCAAAACTTTAGGGTAGGATGTTTCATAGAAGTCTTGACCTGTTAAATTCTTGACCCTTCCCTTCGAGGATAGGATATTTAACTAAAGGGTTTCGCTAAGATAGACCATAAGGAGCCTTACTTGTAGATAACCTTAGCACTATTGCTCTTTTAAGAAAGGATATCTCACCAAAGAGTCTCATTAGACAGTAAGGAGTTCGTTTACCTTAAAGATAGCCTTAGTGCTGACATCCCTTCAGATAAGATATCTTGTCAAAGTGTCTCGCTAAGATAGATCGCATGGAGCCCTACTTGTAGATAGCCTCCACGCTATCACTTTTCTAGGAAAGAATATCTTATTAGGGTCTATATTTATTTAAGACGATAAATAAGGTTTAGTTTTATTAATTATAAAATTTGTTAAACAGTTGAATAGGAGTTAAGGCTTGATTAACCAAAACCCTAAGAAATATATATGTGTATATATATATAATCTATATATTTTGTGTAGATACATTAAATATAGCTTTTCTTTAAAGATTTTAATTAAAGGGATGATAACTATACACATATGTAGGGGGTTATAAGAATAAAAAAGAAAAATCTAAAAGATTTAGGGGTGTTTAAAATAAATCAAAATTATTATAGTAATAAGTTTTATTTAACCATGTACTATAGGATAAAGGAAATAAATTAAGTAGAAAGGACCAAAATGCCCTACATTATTAAAAAAATAATAATAAAAGTAAAAGGTAAAGAAGTAAAATGTAAAAAGTAAAAGTAAAATAGTAAATGAAGGTAAATTGTATTTATGACATCATAACTCATATCTTTTGCATGTAGGGCAAAACCCTTTCACATATTAAATATAAAATCAATAATATCAGATAATTTGGCTATATTTTAGTAGAAATAATCTTAGTATTTATTAATTAAGTAATGAAATTACCAAAATAACCCTAAGTAATGAAATTACAAAGCTAGATTTTTGTCGAAAAAATTAATTATTATGCTTTTTATGTGTAAAAAATTTAGCAAAAATTGTTCAAATGTCCTAAAATTCCATAAAATTTATAGGATATGTGTAAGTATTTTAGAAAACTACAGTAACAATGATAGACCTTAACTCTTAAGTTATTAATAAAAAATTAATTTTTACAATAGGGGATATGCCTATAAATATAGCCTCTTGTTGGTAAAATTTCAACGCAGTTGCTTACGGCTAAAAAAATCACCAAAATTGAATTGGAGCATCATCATGTTCTCTTCTAGGTTTCCAATAAGTTGGGGGTGGTAATGGTGCCGTTACATGGTGGTTTTGGCCTTGTGAGAGAACGAATTATTGGAAAGGCACTAGGGCTAATTTCTCCTTGAAATTTTTACAATAAGTACTCTATAATTGTAATAATATATGGGTATTTTTCTAAAAATTATTTTGCATGTATGATATATTCAATAATTTTTGCAAGATTCTACCTAATAATGCCTAAAAACCTAATTTTGAAGAAAATTTTCAAATAAATAGCTATTAACCTTATAATGCTACCATGAGTTTTTCTATATTATAGTATATTATTTATGACTATTTTATGTAAAAAGTACTATTTTTCCAACTACTCTCTATTTGTTACTATTTTATGACTCATTTTTCAAGTAAATCACCCAAAAATAGGTTATTTATAAAATTTTCAAAATAATAAATAAATGATATACATAACTTAAAACACTTAGTATGAATATGAAATGACTATTTTTAACTTTATTTAATTAATATATGTCCATCTCTATCCATATCCTTAATTATACCTCATTTTTAATAAACTAAGATTAGGCCCTTAATACCATCAACTGAACTTTTATAATTGCACATTCTCATTATATTTCAATAAGCTAGATTTAACTTTTCAACTTAAAATATAGCTATATCAAGTGAATTGCAAATCAAGAACCAAAATATTCAATTTTTAGTGATACGATTAAGGGGGGAGTATTATATTAACTTACTTAATAAATTCCTTTTTGACTTCCAGGTATATAAAACAATTACATAGCAGGTAAGTTGGCCTGCTTCATTGCAATAACAAGGAACTATTAGTCATTATACTGTTTGTGGTTGTAACTAAGATATATTTGTGCACATGCGATGTGTGTGATTGAAAATATGATTTTAATAATTGAGTTTACCTTCTGAGTGTGCTTATGGTACATTTAAATTATAATGTTGTGGTTTATCCTATTTGTTTAATCACTAAAGCATTCCTATAAAGTGTAACATATCTCACCAAAAGGTCTCGCTAAGATAGACTGCAAATAGCTCTTTCTAGCCTCTAGACAGCCTTAATGTCGTCGTTTCCCTTCATGGATAGGATATCTTACCATAGGGTCTCATTTAGATAGATCACAAGGAGCCTTGTCCTTAGATAGTATCAGTGCTATCGTTCCCTTTAGGAAAGAATATCTTGTCAAAGGATCTTACTATGATAAACCTCAAGAAACTCTTTCTACTTCTCTTGATTAATAGCTCATCAAAAGGCTCCGTTCTATAGGTGGCCTATTTCGTCTCTTAAAAGTCACCATTAAGAAGATTTCCTTCTCTCACAAGGGCAAAAATAGAGTCTCTTTCTAGTGTTCATGGTAAAGTTTTCACCAAGCTTTACCATAAAGAAGAGCAGCTATAGACACCTCATTTTTTCCTCCCTTAAGTCTGTCTCTAATTTAGAAACTCTTCTATAGAAAAAGCTAAAAGGTTTTTTTAGATGAGAAAGAAAAATCATAAAAAATTTTGTACATTGGTCCATTTAGATGAGTTTGGGTTATAAATAATTTTTCTAAAGTCCGAAATTGCTTTTTAGAGTCAAAATAAATATATGCGATTTAATCGAATTTGAAATCTCAAACAAAAATGAACATTTTCTAAAAATCATTTTTTTTTATCGCAGGTTTAGACTACTCATTTTAAAATATTTTGAAAGTATACTTTTCTAAGAGATTATGGCTTTAAATCGCACCTTAATTGGAGTTATATTTTGTGAACATTTGAAGTTTTTAAATAAAAGCCAAATGCGGGTAGAAACGAAGTCTTAATTTGATCAAATTAGAAAAATTTTGAAAATATTTTAAACATATATTTATTAGACTCTACAATTATTTCAAGGAAGTAGTGCATTTTTTAGAAGTTAGGTATTTATTTGAGTGTAATTTCGAGTGTCAAGAAATAGAAAAAAATCGAAAATGAAAAGAACAAAAATAGGGAACCAACACAGTAGTGGAAAAAGGAAAGAAAAAGAAAAAAAAAAAAAGATAAAGGTGACATGTGTCACTAGGGATGCAATTGGGTGCATTGTTAAAGGGTACTAAATTTGCCAAACCTGATAAAAACCTTATAAGATATTACTGCATAGGGTTTAGGATTATAAAAAACTCGATGGGAAACCCAACTTGGTAAAAAAAAAAAAATATATTAATAAAAATATTTATTTTTAACTTATGCATCATGCATATCTTATATAAGTTTTACATTGTACAATACATTTAATTCTTAATTTTTATTATTTTTTAAATCAGTAAATATAATCTTAATTCTATTTAACATCTTCCCTCCTCCTTAATCCTATATAAACTCTGCAAAAACTTGTCCCTATAAGGTCTTTTGAATCCTATAAAAACCTACTGGTTGAATTTTGAGAATAGAAAGTAAAACTCTATAGGGTTTTAAGAAATGCTAAATTCTATAAGGATAGGTTTGGATTTCATAAAACTTGTACTGATTCCATTCCTATGTGTCACCTTTTAGTGGTGACATGTGTCACCATCTATATGTGCTTCGTAGTACCTATTTTTGGGTGCCACGTGTTAGCTACATGGTTGCTATGTAGACCAACCATGTGGTGATACGTGGTAATAAGGGTTAACCCCTTTGATCCTCTCCTTTCTCCTCCTTTTTGGCCCCCATTGATGCACAAAATGTTGCAAATAGTCGGTGGGTTAATTTTAGGAAACTTACGCATTTTTTTATACCCAATTTTGTGCATCATTTTATAAATAAAAATCTGAAAAAATATGGAAACAATAGCTTGGGAAGTCTCCTTTTTGGGAAATTGCATGTTGTGAATTATTATTAAGGAAAATGGGAGAAACAAAAATAATAAATCCCGATGTCAAATAAATACCCATTCAATACACCATGAACAAAATAACTAAATTTAGGTGATTTCTTTGCAATAATCCCAAATAAATCCATACAAAACTAGAAACCACATCCACCATGAAATAAAGGAAAATTAATTTATCTAAACTTTCCATGAAATCGTGATAAATTTGAGCCAAATAAGGAAGAAATTCAAAAAAAGAACTCAGATACCATTAATGAGTGAAAATTGAATCTTGATCATAAATGGAAGTTTCATTGGGAGGAGTCTAAGTATTAAGCTATAAATAAATACCTCCTCCATGCATTCAAAGTATCAAACACATTTGATATTGATCACAAATTCATATTATGTTAGTTTCTCACTCTAGGAGGTTGTAAGTGTAAACCTTCTATCTCTATTTAATTTCTTTCATTATAGAGAAAATTAATTAGAGAAAATTCTTGAGAACATTCTATTTATGTTTATGAACAAAGCCTAAGCTTTGATTTCATCCAATTTTGTGGAGATTTGATCAATTTTGAGGAGAAAGATTAAAAAAAAAAAAAAACTGTATTGAAGTCATTGCACACTGAGTTGTCTTTTTCAAAAAAACCGAAGGGAGAAAGCTCAAGTTTTCCAAAAATTGATTTGGGACTTTTGAAGCTTAATGTCTCAAGAGTCCAATGCCATCAATTATACCTTAAGAACTGGTTGGAAACCACCCAAACCAACCAAGTTTTTTCTATTGTACAGGTTAGTCTTCCACATTGTTTTAGTGTTTATAAATTTGCTCATAAAAAAAAAAAAAGAAAATTCCAAAAAAATAAAAAATGTTGATGAACATGTTTTGATCTTATTTTAATTTGTTTATGGTCATAATGTGTTTGTAATAATTGTTTCTTTTTAAATTACATGATTATGTTATGTTAGGACTAATAGATCATGTTATGTTAATGTTAATTGTTGCTTAGTCTAAGTAGGTTTTAACTATTGATATATTAATGTTTTGTACACTTTAATAAAATGTTAGTGTTAGTTAATAAATTTTAATTTGTTTATGTTGATCTTTGTGTGAGTATCATAATTAGTTAATATAGTTTATTTAATAACATAGTTTGATAATAAATTCAATAGCCATTTTTTTTTTTTTTTTTGTGATGTAGTTGATGATAGTATGTTCTTATGAATAATTAGTGACATGATGGACTTTCATTTTTCCTTGAGGGCCTTAATAATGTTTTCAAATAAAGATGGTTTTTTCTTTTTCCAAATTTTTTTAATAAAATTTTGTTCGTAAAAAAAAAAAATTAGCCTTTTATAAAGCTTATGACTCTTTTTTTAGAATTTTGCAAAAGTGGACCACAAAGCCCTTTTTTAAAATTAATAAAATATAATAAATTTAAAGTGAGAAGAGGGTTTTCATAAATGAAATAAACCAATAAACTAAAGTTTTCTTAAAATAAGAAACACGTGGGCTTGATCCTACTTTGCGGGTATGTAGGCACTTTGAGCAACCTACAATAACAATTTTTTTTCTCCTTTTTTTAACAAAAGATGAAAAGCCTAATTTATTTGAAAATATATTTAAGGCTAAATAAGCAATTTCATGGACTTCTTTTATAGAAGTCTTTGTGTTTTAATAAGTTAGCCTTTGAACCAAATATTCTCTGGTTTCTATTTTTCTAAAAGTTTTTGTCTACAAAATTCATATACCAGTAGTTGAAATTAGGGTCTATCCATCTATGGACCCTTTTTTTTTTTTTACTTCATTTGGTTCCTTTTTTGAAATTATTTTCATATAAAACCTTTTTTTAACCTGATTGAGAGATTTATATTGAGCGGGGTGGGTTTAATATAAATTGAGTTAAGAAAAGAGAGAAACTGAAATTTTAATTCAACACAAAACAATACAAACAAAAAAATAAAAATAAAAATAAAAGAGATAGGGAAAGAGAGATTAAGCCTAATTTTAATGTAGAGTTTAGTCCGTCTCTACTCTCTACAGACACCAATCACCTTTAATCAAGGACTTCATGCAATTTTATTATTCACCAAGAACACAATGCTTAATAAAAGCTTATATTAATTTTCAAGTATGTGACAATCACTAAGTACAACTTAACAACAATCTCAATCTCTAGTGTAGTGCTTTAGTATGATAAATTTGCAAGCTAGAGAACTTCTTGTACTACTTTCAAATTTCTCTCACATAAATAGCAAAATAAAGCTCAAGAGATAATATGTATGATTGATAAGAATAATGTAAGAGAATGTAGGAAATTTGTAGAGGAATATTGATAAAGTGTTCTTTGATGAGAAGTGGGGTATTTGTAGCCTTGGAGTAAATTCTTCCATTTACCTACATTTAATGTAGCTAAAGGTTAGTTTCTTTACCTTACCATCAATCCCTAGATAAGCTACCAATCAATCAGTAGTACAAAGTAACTAACATTAGTCTTTATATCGATTAATCATTCCATCACACACTTGCCTTTAAGGTGATCCTAGAATACTCCAGTTTCACATCAAGGCTACCGATTGATTGCCTTAGGTGTTGTCGGTTGATCACCTTAGGTGCTACTAATCGATTGATAGCATAAAATCTTACAACCTATGGAATTTTTCTTATCAATCAATCAGTATGGCTTGCTATTACTTCACACATCTGATTACCTAGAGTAGAAAAACACATGAACACTAAGGCAAAACATATTTCTAACAGTATAGCTACCAAATACACGCTAACATGAATTTAACCCTTCAAGCTATATTAAACACGCAACTCCAAAATATATTATCATGATTTAACCAATTTTAGCTTAATGTAAACAATCTTAACTTTAATTAAATTTATCAAAATCACTTAAGACTTAGTTAAAAAATCTTCTTATTTTTTATGATGACAAAACTTTATACTTATGCCCCCGTACACCCCTAACCAAACCACCACCATCTTCTCTAACCTGGGGCCCTATACCCACCCAAACAAATCCCCCTTACCCAAACCACCACTTCTTGTTACCCTAAAATTAAAAAAAAAAAAGAAGAAATCTAATACCTACCCTTAATCAAGCATCCACATATGAGATGATTTTCAAATGTTTAACATCAAAATTGAATGCTTAATTTGTGAGTACTAGTTTAAAAAGGATACAAAATTCAATTTTCCATTTTTAAGCTCATTTTCAGATTTTGATATGATTCTCTAAGTGGCTTGGATTCTTTTACCCTTTTGACTTCATTAAAGAGATGAGATTCCATGTGGTGAAGAGGAAGAGAAATGTTAAGTCGAAAATTCTGCATAGTCCCTACTTAACCCTTAGGACATGCTCCCTATAGATAATGGGGAAAAAAAAACCTTTAAAAAATATGTTATTGTGCTTTAACTTTAAGCTAACTAAAATACAAAACAAACATCTCAATCCCCATGTCATCATAATGTCATCATAGATTCATAGAGAGTATAACAATAATTTGAGAAGAGTGCATACAACCAAAGGCCACATGGCTAAAATGTCCAACAAAAGTAACAAAAGAGGCTAACAGGGCCAAGGCTAAGTCCATAGAAAACTAATAAAAATAAGGAAATCTATTTAACTCCTAAGATTCAGGTTTGGTATTGAAAGAAGAAGATGAAGGACAATGTTAAGTAAGATTGAAATGAGCATAGAAATCACTAAAACTGAAGTAAAAATTTTGTTTAATATTAGAGAAAGTTTGCCGGACCTCTTTCTTAAAATGATGCACTTCATTCTAGAGTTCTTAGAAGCGACCCTTAGTATATTGATAAATTGGATGTTGGGTTTCAAGGGGTTTATTAGGGTTGAAAGAGGGGAAAAAAAAATAAGATTGCATGGAAGTAGCTTTTTTAGCTTCAACTTTTACACTTGCAACATTAGACTCTCCCCTCAACTGGTGCCTCAAATACACGAGCTTCATGTTAGATTTCTCCTCCACCATAGAGGGGAGAGAGATCTCCACCATTTCTTTCCCAATGCCTCACATTTTGTTTCTAACCAGCTTGGGAAATGTTAGAAAAGTTCTAGGTGGGTGGACTAACAATGTGAGGCTCAATTGGGAATTTTATACCATCGCGTTTCAATAATGATGTAATGAGCTTGGACAACCTTAAAATGCTTTTAGTAGACCATTGGAGCAATTAAGCACCAAATCAAAGTAATGAATTGTGATATTCCTCATTAAACATGCCATAATCTAAAGATCACTTAGGTGAGATCCTAATGTTATCCATCTCTTAAACAGTAGTTGTCTACAATAAATAGGTGAAGAATTCTTTATTCGTGGGGTAAATGGTGTGCTCTAAGATTCTTCTCACTTTTTCAGTTTGCACCAACCCTTTGGATTCCAAAAACATCATCATAGTTTGATGCCTCATTTCCTTGAAAACCATTCATATAGGTAAAACCACTGATCTTAAATCCTAAAATGTCACAAATATCTTCCTAATGAAATTCAATTTGACTACCATACACATAAGTATATAACTTTCTTCATACTTTATCATGCGACTTAATCCTGATTTCCAAGTTATCATCCTTATCAATGCAATTAGTCAAATTATAGTAAAACAATTTAATGACTTCTTCATGAATTTCTAGAGGATAGTTTTGAGTAACTAATACCTTATTGGTAGTAACTCCGAGAATGCGATTAATGTAGAATTTATGTAGCAAATCATTTGAGAAATTTCGACCAATGTGCGGTTCCAAATCTTTGAAAAGCTCGTAATGTTCCTCATGTCGAGCACTTAGGAACCTACGATGGTCATAGGAGAGGTTAACTTGCATAGATTTCTTTCCAAATTTTATCTTAGGAGCCACTCGGGAATTTCATCAAACGGTTGGTAGGTGTTGGGGTTTTAGGGTTTGAAGAGAGTAGAATGCGTGGGATGGAGAGAGAAAAAATGAAAGATGTTATGTGGAAAGTTATTTTGGTGAAGAATGTAGAGGATTTATGAAGAAAAGTGGAAGTTTTGGAGTGATTAGGATTGAAGTATAAGATTGGTAAGGGTTTGTCGTGGGGAGTTAGGAGCAAGGACAATGTGTTTATGTTATTTTGTAAGTGAGAACTGAGAAGAGAGATATTGTAGGATAGAATATAGTATGATGGGTTTTTGTTTAGTTAATCTATTGGTAGGATGCATGTCCATCAATAGGTACATGTTGGCACTGGAAGTTAGACTTAATTAGCAATCTATTGATCTATGATATATCGATTGATTAGTAGAAGAGAGATTGGGACTGACTAATTGGTCTAAGACATAACAATCGATTGATTTTAATCTGTTTAACATACAAGTTATTAATTGGTGTTCATTACCATTGATTGATTGGTGTGGCAGCTATCGACTAATTGGTAGTTGAGAATTTTGCAATTGTGCAAAATTTTGTAGTACCTAAAATGTAGCTTTGCTAAGGAAAATTCTACAATCTAAATTGTAATTTCAAACAAATTCAATCCTTTAAAGAACTTTTCTTTAGATTCGTAGACAACATTGAAATACTTTAACTCACTTAAGTTGCTAGAATTTACAAAATTATTAGCTTACTTGATTAGAATACAATTGTAAGTTATAACGTCCATAAATTGCTAAATTCAAACTTTGAGCCATAACCATATTAAACGAAGGCTTTAAGCAAACTCCATTTATACTACTAAGCAACTTAACAACAAAATTTAGCCACAAAACTTAAATGAATTTTAAAATCACTACTTAAGTTTCCTAAAGCTAAGTAATGAACACATCAATACTTAAGATCAAACATGATCACTAACTCAATTTTAAGTGAAATTGGTACTTCAAGCATATTAAATGGGCACTTATGAACCTAAATATGCATGATTAACTTTGAGTGCATCCAAAATAAGTCAAATGCCAAAATTAATGCATGAAACCTATATGAACATGTAACTTAGGCCTAATATCATGTTGTAAGCTAGCCAATTCATTGAAATGCTTAATTTTTGCAAAAATCATTGTAGACACCTAATTTTTGCTCTTTTGTAATCCTAATTTTTTTTATTATTATTATTTGATTTGATTTTATTTTACAAAAAGGGTCTTAATTCAAAAATAAAAAAATAAAATAAAAAATAAAAATAATAAAAATTAACAAATGATGAAAATACCAAAAAAAAAAAAATATATATATATATATATATATAATTATAAAAAGTTTTGTAGATTTTTAGAAAGTAACTTATATTAGCAACAAATAGATTTAGTTTAGTTAAAAAATTTTATTTTAGGGAATCGAGTAGTTTAAGTATAATTTAATTGTACTGAATGTCAAGGCGTAGGTCAACGGCCTAATGGATAAGTATTGGAGTATTTGAATTGGATTTAATTTGAGATCTTAGGTTCGAGTCTCAGCAGGCACCTATATTTTTATTTTTCTATCTTTGCAAAAGCGATATGAAAATGGGATTCATATCTTATTAAATCATTTGAATTTAGTTTGATCTTGTTAAATTAAATTTGAATTAATTTGGATCTAGTTTAATTGTTATCGAATCAGATACAATAGATATGATTAGATAGGATTTGATTTTGACTTTATAAATATACGTACATGGGCAAAAAGAAAAAAAAAAAAAAACAACAGGCAGAACTCTAACACGTCCAGCAGTAGAATAAGCCACGCTTCACCAGCGAGCATGCTGTACTCCTTGATTAGCTTCTTACCGCTACTCCCTGCAACAATCCGTCGCCGACAGTAGCCCCACTATCGATGTCCAACTCGTTACTGCACATAAGAACAAACAGAGCACCTGATCTAAGTTTCAACCACGTGTAACACAATCCTAATAGCATGCCAACTCTAGCACGTTGCTGACTACTTTGTGCAGGACAACTCATGTACATTAGTACGAATGATCCGCTTGCGACCCTACTGATTGAACAAGACACGTGTAGTAGTCCATCCATGATGCTCATGCACATTCCTTCACCGACAGTAACTCCAATTATTGCAGTAACCCATCGTGACCAGACACACAAAAATCTACGTAGATCACAGCACGCCCGTCGTCCTCAAGTTGCATACCATTGCACTTTACAGGATCTACAGCCGTATGCATCAATAGCTAATTCCAAACCCAACTGTTGTACACTACAGCTGCAGACCACCCATAGCTAAACACAAACAGCACTCTATCGCGTAGTTGAAGTTTAGGTTCGGTCCCCTTCTTTAGTTTTTTATTTTATTTTATTTTATTATTGTGATTATATTATGGCGTTATTTATTAGTTATTTATTCATTTATTTAAGATTGATAACATAGTATGTAGATAGTATGATATAGATATATTAGCTTAGGAGATTTGTTTATCATTAAATTAGTTTTTTTAGGATTCCTCACATAGAAAATTATTTTTAAGAATAAAAATTGATAAAAAGAAAAAACACTTTTTTAAGAAAGAAAGATAGGATTTTTAGAGAGTTTTTTGTAAAAATAAAAGTATTCGAGAATTAGGACCCTTTAGATTTTCTTCAAATAAATTAGATTGATAAATACGTAAAGTCAGTTGATTTTTCAAAAACTAAAATAAATTAACACACTAAATTTTTTTTTTTAAAGAAAGAACTACGATCGTTTGATTCCGACTAGCGGGTATATAGGCACTTTCGGGATGATGATAAAATACGTTAAACTTAGGTTCTTTTTCTTTTGATTTTTGTTTATTTATCTATTTATTTTAAATATTATAATTAGAAAAATAATCCTAATTTCGGTAAATAAATAGTGGTACCCGTTAGGGTTTAATAGGTTAGCCCTCGAATTCGGAACCCTCTAGTTCTTTATTCAAATTGAAATCAAAGATCGGTAGCTAAATCGTAATCAATCCACCTAATTGGTTACGGTTTTTTTTCTTTTCCTGACTCCGGTCGGGTGGCGACTCCAAAAATTATTTTCAATAAAAAATCAGAATTTCCCGATTTCTTTAGTTGAGGGTTAATATTAAATGGGTTAGTGTTTAATATTAACTGGAAATGGGGAAATTAATTTTTAAATAAAAGAAATCGAAAAATCAGGCTCGATAGTTTGGAGACTCCATTAGGGACCGCTAGAGGGCTAGCCACTAGAAGTTGCCGAGAATAGGATTATTTTTCAAAAAAATAAAAATAAAAATAAAAAGATGAACTGATAAAAATAATAATAAAGAACTTAGGTATGTTGTGTTATGTATTTGTTTATTTTTTATTAATTTTTTTTTTGTTGTGGTAGTTTATTTAAGGGGGAATTTTTGGGGGTTTTACTTTTATTCTGTTTTTCTGCGTCATAAATGCATGGTAGACACGGTCAGAACCGGGCCGTCTTAGGACCTTAGGAGGGGGGCCATTGTGTAAGCTTCGAATGTTGTGAGGTAACTACCTTCCGGGGCCGATCAGGCTACCCCACTCAAGTTCAAATGCGACCATAGAATCGTTGCTTTGAAAAAACGTAGTGGTTACAGAACTTGAAATCCTTTAGAACCCACCCTTTTGCATTACACAAAACCTTTTTTCAAAAAAATTACAAGAACCTATGATGTGGTAAACCTAAATGGATAAAGGCAGTTGTGAAGTTGTGATTGTAGTTGTAATATTGCCTTGTAAATAATTTGTAATAATTTTTATGTAAAGTTTAGATTACGTTGTATTGTAATTTTGATTTTGATTTTAATCAGTCATGGCTAGATCTAGTCAAGAGTCTTTTGAAGACATTCATGTCTACCTACCGCATTGGCCTCAAAAACTGCTTCAAACGTGGTTTCAACTCTTCAGCCCAGATAAACAGGAGTTTATTAAGAATAAGATTGGGCCCATCCTCTCTTTGTAGAAGATCCCTGTGAACATTACTCTAGTACGGGCCTTAGTCTACCTATGGGAGCCCGAATTCACTAGTTTCTATATGGGCCTACATCAACTAAGCCCAACTTTAGAAGAATACTCCCAATTGTTGTGGGCTCCTATAATCACTAATGATATCTATGTCCCAGACTTGGAAGCTGCAGCACCAAAGATCTTTAGTAAGTTGTTGGGAATCAGAAAAATCGAAATAAACCGGGTTCTAATTCAAGGAAAGACCATTCGATTAGAGGATGTCATGGGCTGGTTTTCTACTGAATTGAAGCATAGAGAAAAAGGCGAGGTTTTTTGTGCAAATTTAGAAGCATGTCACCAGTAACGGGTTAACGCTTTTATATTGATGGTCTTTAATAATATCTTGTTCCTTGATGATAGACACCGAGTCCACTTCTGAATTACTGAACTTATAACCCAATTCCTTGAAGGGAAATCATATGTCCCAGCCCTTCTAACCGAGCAGATTCGATCACTAAACCATCTCAAGAAAAAGAAACGAGGAGATTTGAAAACTAATATGCTCCTACTGGTGATCTGGTTCGTTAGCTACATGAGAAGTTACCAACTTGATTTCAATCGGGCCGGGTTTACTCAGTAATACGACCTTATTGAATCTTTTGAAGAAAGAGTTGAGCTACCAGCAAATATAGCTAGCCGCTACTAGGTCCAGTACTTCCAGAATATGAGAGCGGAAGAGTTGTTGTTGATACCCAGGTGGTTTGCAAGCAAGGAAATGATAAGAGGGTGTGAAGACTTTAGGGCGGTCCCTCTGATCGGCTTCAACCTTTGCACTGCATATGTCCTAGCCAATGGACTCATTGAGGACATGATCCTCAAACAGTCATTAGAAGCTGTCTCATTGGACTTTCTTAACGCCGGCATGATGGTTGCTGATAAAATAGCCAAGCTTTGGAGCATCTGAGCTCTTTGGTGCACAAGAAAGAACACCCTTACCACCAAAGGGATAACAGCCAGGAGCTAACAACCAAAGGATTTCTTTATCACTAGCTAATAAGGCTGAAAGATATGGAAGACAACAAAGAGAAAGGGGAAGTTCAAGTTGAAGTTGAACCCGAGAGGATGAGTAAAAGAGAGCAGGAGTTGGAAAACCATTGCAAGGAGTATCATCAGAAGATAAAGGCATTGGAAGCACAACTAAAGAGGACCAAGGGCAAAGAAGAGCAAGCTCCTATGATCTGAAAGAGGAGAAAGACGCAGGATAAGCCTACTAGCCACTAGGAGATTAGATTTTAGATTTTAGGTTTTAGGTTTTTTTTTTTTATGTTTTCTGTAGAATTCTTTTTTGTGAACAGAATAACAGGTGTAAAGCTTCACAATTGCAAAAAAATTAATAAAAGTTAGTTAGGTTTTGCCACATCAAAGGTTTCTTCCCAATTCTTGATTTTTCATTGCACTTGTATGACATGCATCTTGCATTTATACAATTAACAACTCTTTCTTAGGAAAATGTAATATGTACTAACCCATTGTTGAGTTGGTCTTCAAAATCAGGTAAAATTTCAAGATAGCTCCCAAACATTAAGTCTTTCAGAGAAGTCTGATTAGAACACGTTTCCAGACCAGGATGGCCACTATTGAAGGAAATGATGGAGACCTTGAGATTAATGATCCCTCTGAGTTGAGGTTTCATTCCATAGAAAGGGCTATGGAGAAGATGGCAGAACAAATGAGCTTCCTAGCAGACAGCATTGCTTTGCTGCGAGCTATAGCACTGGCTAATGAAGAAAGTTCCAAAACCCGTTATGGGAAGAATACACAAGCTCCTGAAGTAGAGTACGAATATAAAAAAGACCCATTCGAGTTAGAAGGAGTTTACCCGAAAGACAACTCGACCTTCGAACTTGATACGTATGCGACCCTAAGACCTATTGACCATGGGCCAAGTATGGACAACTTGAAAGAACTGGAAAAGAAATTAACACAATAGATAATTGATAAGATGAAGGCACTTGTAGGGTATGATGGATTTAAATAGACGGAGATCACGAAGTTTTCCGTATGTGACATGGGATCATACCCTGAGAAGTTTAAGGTACTAGAATTTGAAAAGTATAATAGAACGGGTTGCCCCAAGCTCCACACCAGGTTGTATGTTAGGAAGATGGGTAAATATGTTCAATATGATCTACTCATGGTACAGACATTCCAAGATAGTTTGATTGGACCAGCCCTAACTTGGTATCCCAGCTTGATTTGAATCAGATAAATACATGGGAGAAACTTGCTAGAGCATTTTATGAACAATATAAATTCAACGTAGAAGTAGCCCCAACTATGATAGACTTGGTTGCCTTACGGAAGAAGAATAATGAATTGTTCGAAGAATAATGAATTGTTCAAAGAATACGCTCAAAGATGGAGGTCCTTAACTACAAGAATCTCTACTCCTACGACCGAGAAGGAGCTCACATCAGCTTTCATTAACACTTTGGAAAGGCCCTACTTTTCCCATCTCATTGGGCAGGCCTCGTCCAGTTTTGCTGAATTAGTAGCAGCAGGGTACAGGATTGAAAGTGTCGTCTCTTTCGGTAAGCTACAAGAGCTAGCAGATAAAAGACCACTAGTGTCATCATCTGGTCCTAGACCAGCCGGCAGCAAGCCTAAAGAATCTACGGTTGGTATGGTAAATTCAAATGCTTGACCCAATGCTCAAGTTGCTTTTAGGACAAATTCTCCTTCCACTTAATAGTAGTTTAAAGACCAGTTCCAAACTAACAGGACTTATAAACAATTTACCAAGATACCGATCCCTTTAAGTTAAGTCTTTGAGAAGTTGCGAAGAGATAATTTGATACGGTACGAACTTCTTAGCGATCGATACTGACCGAGAATCTTTGACCCTACAGTAAAGTGTGAATACCACTGTGGACAAGTGGGGTATTCGACTGATGCACACTGGAGACTGAGGAACAAGATTCAAGACTTGATAGATGAAGGGACAGTGCAGTTAGATTTTGTGGAAGCCCTGATTCCTAATGTTAACAATAATCCCTTACCCAACCACGAGCCGATGATTGGTATGATTTTTGATGACTGTGCTGTCAACGTCATTGATTCAGATAAGAAGCCTAAGGTTTTTGCGTTTTATACTAGCAACCAGACTCTAGAAGTGAAGAGGTACACATTCCACGTACTGTTGCCACCAGAAAATTACAAGACTGCTCCATTTAACTATCACTTGGTAAATAAGGAAAAACCAGGTCCTCTGTTAGGGGGCATTACTCGATCGAGAAACATTTATCACTTGAGAGAGGAGCATGAGAGGAAGGTCACATTGGGAGAATCAAATGATAAGATGGCGGCCGAACGCATTGAGGGGCTATCGGCCTTTACCAAAATGATCAAGTCGAGTGAGTATAAGATCATGGATCAACTCAGTAAGACTCCTACATAAATATCATTGATGAGCTTGTTAATCGCATCTGAACCACATAGGGAGGCTTTGTTTCGCACTTTAAATGAGGTGAAGGTCCCTCAGGAAATTCCAACTGAGAAGATGGGACTGGTTACTAATTCTGTCCTCGTAATGGATCAAATTTCTTTTTCAGCTGAAGAATTAGGCGAGGAAGGGAACAAACATACAAAGCTACTCTTTATCATGGTAAGGAGTGACGACATAATTATCACCAGGGTGCTCATTGACAACGGATCATCGCTGAATGTCTACCCACTCGCCACCTTGGATTTGCTGGGCATCCACACATCTGCAATTAAGCCTTCTTCCACAATAGTTAGGGCCTTTGATGGTTCTAAAAGAGAGATTATAGGGGAGATTGATTTATCCATGAGTATTGGCCCTCAGCACTTTACTATTCGATTCCAAGTCATGGACATTCCAAGATCTTTCAATCTACTCTTGGAAAGACCTTGGATTCATGTAGCAGGGGCCATACCCTCGAGCTTGCACCAAAAGTTGAAGTTTATCTCAAATGGTCAGGTGATTACAATTCTGGGAGATCAAGATTATGAAATCTATAAGGAGATGGCTATACCCTACATAGGAAGTGAGGGACAAGAAGAGTTGGGTTTACAAATGTTTGAAGAACTGAACATGATTACCGGTCCCGACAGAGAAGATGATAGAAGAATGGGATTCAAGGACGGCCAAATTGGCACTTACGGCCTTGGCTACAATCCTACCTTAGCGGAAGAATTCCAGAAGAAACAAACGAGGGGCAAGAGAGGTAATAGATTATACTATGCCTCGATGACCTTTCCACCACTAGCTGAGACATTCATACAGGAAGAGACTGAAGCCCGAGAATCTGGTAAAGAAGGATCAACAAACTCGCCACACAAGTTCCAACATCAGTTGAATAACTGGTTCTCCATCCTAGCGAATAGCAACAGGTCTTTCTTAGGGTAAAGGGGTAACCCATAGTTAGTATTTTTTGAATTTTTATTTTCAATAGTCATTGTTTCAAATGTATCGTCGAACCTTTTGTTCAAAATTAGTTAGGCCTTTATCTCATTTGAGACCCACTTCCATTTATTCAATAAAATCTTAGTTCGTTTCTTTATTGCGTTTCAGTTCTCTTTTGCTTACATACACTTTTCTTTATGCATTCACATTCAGATCCAATGAACCAAGTGAAAACCAGGAATACCTCACGCAGGTAGAAAACAAGAATATTGATATCGCTTCCGACGCTACTAGGTTAGTCGTTGGGAGCGATGTTGATGACTACAGTAATATATAAGAGGAATGGCAAAAACATGAACTAGGTAGAATCACTATTGATGAACCAATTGAGACAATGAATGTAGGGAACGAAGAAAATCCTAAGAATCTAAAAATTGGGGTAAGTTTAAAAAAGAAACAAAAAACAGAAATGATTGCGTTATTAGCCGAATATCAGGATGTGTTTGCTTGGTCGTATGAAAGATATGCCTGGGTTGGACCCGTCGATTGTAGTCCACTGTTTACCCACACATGAAGACACTAAACCAAAAAAGCAAAAGTTAAGGAGATTTCGACCTGACGTTTTGCTGAAAATTAAAGAAGCAGTGAAGAAACTACTGGAAGTTGGATTCATTGAAGTGTCGGATTATCCGGAATGGGTAGCTAATATTGTTCTAGTAATGAAGAAGAATGGGAAAGTTAGAGTGTGTGTAGACTTTCAAGATCTCAACCAGGCAACACCTAAAGATAATTTTCCATTGCCTCACATTGATGTCTTAATGGATAACATGGCCGGAAATCATCTATTCTCTTTCATGGATAGTTTTTCGGGATATAATCAGATTTAGATGTCCGAAGAAGATAAGACAAAGAAGACTTTCATTACAACTTGGGGAACGTTTTGCTACAAGGTGATGCCGTTTGGGCTTAAGAATGCAGGTGCAACATATCAGAGGGCCATGGTTGCAAATTTTCATGATATGATGCATAAAGAAATAGAACTGTATGTTGATGATATGATAGCAAAATCCAAAGAGGAGGAAGATCATTTGGAAAACCTGAGGAAGCTATTTGATAGACTGAGGAAGTACCACTTGAAGTTGAATCCGGAGAAATGTACCTTTAGTGTGACGTCAGGAAAATTGTTGGGGTTTATAGTCAGCCAAAGAGGTATCGAAGTCGATCCTAATAAAGCCAAAGCCATAATTGACATGTCTCATCCACAAACACTCAAGGAAGTACGAAGATTGCTGGGGTGTTTAAATTACAAAGCTCGATTCATATCATAGTTAACAGACAAATGTCGCCCTCTTTTTAAGCTATTAAAGAAGAACACAAGATCAATTGGAATGAGGAATACGAAGAGGCTTTTACGAAAATCAAAGAATACCTCATGAAACCTCCAGTGTTAGTAGCTCCTAAATCTGGAAAGCCATTGTTTTTGTACCTGACCATAATGACCGAATCCATGGGATCTGTGCTTGGTCAGAAGGATGAAGAAGGGAAAGAGCGAGTCGTTTACTATCTAAGTAAGAAGTTCACAAAAGGGGAGCAGAAATACTCAGAAGCCGAAAGAACCTATTGTGCATTGGTCTGGGTCATGCATTGGCTCAGATAATATACACTTTATTATCAAATTGAGTTGATAACACAACACGATTCTTTGAAATACTTGGCTGAAAAACCGGCTCTCATTGGTAGAGTCTCGAAGTGGCAGATGTTGCTGACAGAATTTGACATTAAGTATGTGAGCCAAAGTTCAGTCAAGGGGCAAGCTTTGGTAGATCAATTGGCGGAGAATCCTTTTGAGGATACTCTTCAAGAAGCATGGGTTGAGTTTCTTGATGAAAGTATCCTGGTAGTGGGAAAAGTTTCTGATTGTGAAGTAGTCGAAAAATCTTTAGGGTGGAAAATGTTCTTTGATGGAGCAGCTAATGTGTCCAGATGTGGAGTAAGGGCAATTCTGGTATCGCTTGAAGGTACACAATTTCCAATAGCTACGAGATTAGCTTTCCCATATACCAATAATATTGCAGAATATAAGGCATGTATTTTGGGACTCAAAATCGCATTGTTTAAGGAGATACGAGAATTACAAGTATATGGAGATTCTTCGTTGATCATAGGCTAAGCTCGGGGTGAGTATAAGACGAATGACCCCAAATTAGTGCCTTATCGCCAACACCTAGTCGAGTTGATAATCAAGTTCGAAAAAATTACATTCATGTATGTACCAAGGGTTCAAAACCAATTCGCTGATGCTCTTGCTACTTTGGCATCGATGATCCAGATATCGAGAGGAGTGGAGATTCAGCTACTTAAAATTGAAATCGAAGAAAAGTACGCTTTTTGTTTGGCAATGGAAAGTTCATGTGACGAAAAGCCTTGGTATCATGATATCAAAATATTTCTACAACATGGTACGTACCCTGAAGGAGCAGAGAGGAAGGAAAAAAAATTAATTAGAAGATTGGTGGCTTAGTACTTGATGAGAGATTCTAAGCTGTACCGATGATTGTTTGACGGTATGCTTTTACGTTGTGTAGATGGGAAAAAGGCAGAGATGCTAATGAAAGAAGTATATGAGGGAGTATGTAGCCCCTACATGAATGGCTACATGCTTGCCAAGAAGATCATGAGGATGGGATATTACTGGTTAATTGTAGAAGCGGATTGTATCGGACATGTTAGATGCTACTATTCGTGCTAGATCTATGCGAACAAGATAAATGCTTTATCTTAAGAATTGCATACACTATCAGCACCATGGCCTTTTTCGATGTGGGGAGTAGATATCATTGGCCCGATCACCCCAAAGGCATCTAATGAGCACCGATTTATATTGGTAGCTATTGATTATTTCACTGGGTTAAAGCCTCATCCTACTCTAGTGTGATGAAGGGAGTAGTGGTCAAGTTCATCAGGAGAGACATACTGGCTTAGTATGGTACGTTGGAGACAATTATTACTGACAATGGTATGAATTTGAATAATAAATTGATGTCCAAGTTATGCCGACACTTCAAGATTATTCATAGAAATTTTACTCCTTATCGGCCCCAAATGAATGGAGCCGTAGAAGCAGCTAATAAGAACATCAAAAGAATTATTGAGAAGATGGCCATTACGTATCGAGATTGGCATGAGATGTTACCATTTGCACTCATAGCCTATCGAACTTCTATCAGAACATCAACGGAGGCAACCTCCTACTCGTTGGTATATGGAATAGAGGCTGTACTACCAGTGGAGGTTGAGATCCCATCTCTCGGAATATTGTCAGAAACTCAGTTAGATGAGGTTGATTAGGTAAAGAAGGGTATTGAGTAGTTGAACCTAATTGATGAAAAGAGGCTGGCAGCTTTGTGCCACAACATTTGCTATCAGCAACAAATGGCTAGGGCTTTCAACAAAAAAGTACGACCCCGAAGTTTTGAGCAAGGAGATATGGTGCTGAGGAAGACGTTGCCTAACATAACTGATTTGAGAGGGAAGTTTGCCCCAAACTATAAAGGGCCTTACATTGTGAAGAAAGTATTGCCTGGAGGAGCTGTTATCTTATCTTAAGTGAATGGTCTGGACTTGAAGGACCCAGTAAATGTTGACGCATTGAAGATGTACTATCCTTGAACATCAATGAAAATTTTGCTTAGATTATGAAATGCAAACAATCTTACTATTACTGTGGTCTCATTCTCATTTTTTGCATGCAAAGTTGGTGTTCCTAGTAGTCATTAGCATTGGATAATATCCTTAGCCCTTTTCTTGTTCCACTAAAAGACCCCGCTTCTCGCTCTATCCTCTACCCAAATAAACCTTACACATAAGAAGCACAAGAAAAATAAATACTTAGCTTGAAGCAATGACTATTGATAAAAATTCTTTTAATACTTTATTGTGATTAACCCCCCAAGAAAGGGAGACTTGTTTCCTATTTTTCAGGATAGGGCCATGTTTAGAAAGAATAATGTGTGGCATATAAGTAGAAACTCCCTTGAGAATAGATGCTTACACGAAAAGCCAATGTTTGGACTGGAAGTTCAATACAAGACATCTTTATTCGAGAAATGAATATGTTTTACATTCGTTTCAAGCTTAAGTTGTTGAAAAAGAGAAGAGAAGGAAAAAAGGGCGGGGAGGGGGGGGGGGGGGGGGGGGGGGGGGTGTGGTGGTTAGAAAGAGACAGAAGAAGAAAGAAGAAGAAGAGCAAGAACAAGAAAAGACAATGGTAAGGGTCAGAATTGTTGGTTCTAATCGGATTGCTCAATAAGACATTGGACTACTTGGGAGCTATCATTAAAACCAGGTAAGTGTTTCTAAGCCTAATAAAACATTGCATTGGCAATTGGTTTCCCCTTAAGGATGACAGCTTGTTTTCTAAAAACAATTCCCTAGCAAATCAGCTAGCTCGTAGAGCATGGTCCTCATCCAAATTCCTTAGACTCCTAGTCGTCTAACTCACAAAACGTTACCCAACTTAAAATTTCTTCAAAGGATTTAGCAAGCTCATGGAGCACTATCCCAATACTAAGTTTTCCTGATTTTCAGGTCTTAGCCAGCTCAAAGGGTGCTTTGACTGCCTTGGTTAGTCAGCTCATCAGGGTACGACTAAGTTTTCTTCTTATCTTTAGGTCTTAGCCAGCTCAAAGGGTGCTTTGATTGCCTTGGTTAGTTAGCTCATTAGGGTACGACCAATTTTCCTCATTTTTAGGTCTTAGCCAGCTTAAAGGGCACTTTGACCGCCTTGGTTAGTCAACTCATTAGGGTACGACCAAGTTTTCTTCTTATCTTTAAGTCTTAGCTAGCTCAAAGGGCGCTTTGATCGCCTTGGTTAGTCAATTTATTAGGGCACGACCAAGTTTCCTCATTTTTAGGTTTTAGCGAGCTCAAAGGGCGCTTTGACCGCTTTGGTTAGTCAACTCATTAGGGTACGACCAAGTTTTCTTCTTATCTTTAGGTCTTAGCCAGCTTAAAGGGCGCTTTGACCGCCTTGGTTAGTCAACTTATTAGGGCATGACTAAGTTTCCTCATTTTTAGGTCTTAGCCAACTCAAAGGGTGCTTTAACCGCCTTGGTTAGTTAGCTCATTAGGGTACAACCAAGTTTTCTTCTTAGCTTTAAGTCTTAGCCAGCTCAAAGGGCGCTTTAACTGCCTTGGTTAGTCAGCTCATCAGGGTACGACCAAATTTTCTCATTTTTAGGTCTTAGCCAACTCAAAGGGTGCTTTGGCCGTTTTGGTTAGTCAACTTATTAGGGCACGACCAAGTTTCCACATTTTTTAGGACCTTAGTCAGCTCAAGGAGTACTTCGCCTGCTTTAATTATTCAACCCATAGGGGGCACGACCAAATTCTCATTATTCTTTTTAGGGATTTTTGCCAACTCACAGAGGCGTTACCCTTAACTATTCTTTGTTTCAAACTAACCCTCGTCAAGTGATGAACGTTCCTTAGGATAGAATCGTCTCGAGGCAAAAATGGTGTCTCTTTTGTTTTTATGGCAAAGTTTTGCTCAAACTTCACTACAAAGAAGGGCAGCTATAGACACCTAATTTTTGCCCCTTTGTAATCCTAATTTATTATTATTATTATTATTTGATTTTATTTTATTTTACAAAAAGGGTCTTAATTCAAAAATAAAAAATAATAATAAAATAAAAGATAAAAATAATAAAAATTAACAAATGATGAAAATACAAAAAAAATATATATATATATATAAAATTATAAAAAGTTTTGTAGATTTTTAGGAAGTAACTTATATTAGCAACAAATAGTTTTAGTTTTAGTTTAGTTAAAAAATTTTATTTTAGGGAACCAAGTAGTTTAAGTACAATTTAATTGTACTGAATGTTAAGGCGCAGGCCAATGGCCTAATGGATAAGTATTGAAGTATTTGGATTTGATTTAATTTGAGGTCCTAGATTCGAGTCTTAGCAGGCACCTATGTCTTTATTTTTCTATCTTTGTAAAAGCGAGATGAAAACGGGATTCACATCTTATTAAATCATTTGAATTTAGTTTGATCTTGTTAAATTTGATTTAAATTAATTTGGATCTAGTTTAATTGTTATCAAATCAGATACAATAGATATGATTAGATAGGATTTGATTTTGACTTTATAAATACACGTACATGGGCAAAAAGAAAAAAAAAAAAAAACAGTAGGCAGAACTCTAACACGTCCAGTAGTAGAGCAAGCTACGCTTCACCAGCGAGCATGCGACCACAATCATCGGCACTATACGCGGATCACTTCCAATCAGCTATACACATAGATTCTACGCCATTGCACCATCGCCGTACTCCTTGATTAGCTTCTTACCGCTACTCCCTGCAACAATCCGTCGCAGACAGCAGCCTCACTATCGAAGTCCAACTCGTTACTGCACATAAGAATAAGCAGAGGGCCTAATCTAAGTTTCAACCACGTGTAACACAATCCTAATAGCATGCTAACTCTAGCACGTCGCTGACTACCTTGTACAGGACAACTCACGTACATTAGTACGAATGATTCGCTTGCGACCCTACTGACTGAACAAGATACGTGCAGAAGTCCATCTATGACGCTCGCGTACGTTCCTCCACCGACAGCAACTCCAACTATTGCAGCAGCCCATCGTGACTAGATATGCATAAATCTACGCAGATCACAGCACGCTCGTCATCCTCAAGCCACACACTATTGCACTTCACAGGATCTACAACCGTATGCATCAATAGCCAATTCCAAAACCAACTGTTTGACACTATAGTTGCAGACCACCCACAGCTAAACACAAATAGCACTCCACCACGTAGTTAAAGTTTAGGTTCGGTCCCCTTCTTCAATTTTTATTTTATTTTATTTTATTATTGTGATTATATTATTGCTTTATTTATTAGTTATTTATTCATTTATTTAAGATTGATAACATAGTATGTAGATAGTATGATATAGATATATTAGCTTAGGAGATTTGTTTATCATTAAGTTAGTTTTTTTAAGATTCTTCACATAGAAAATTATTTTTAAGAATAAAAATTAATAAAAAGAAAAAAAACTTTTTTAAAAAGAAAGATAGGATTTTTAGAGAGTTTTTTTGTAAAAATAAAAGTGTTCGAGAATTGGGACCCTTTAGATTTTCTTCAAATAAATTAGATTGATAAATATGTAAAGTCAGTTGATTTTTCAAAAACTAAAATAAATTAACACACTAAAGTTTTTTTTTTTATAGAAAAAACTACGATCGTTTGATCTCGATTAACGGGTACGTAAGCACCTTCAGGGCGACGATAAAATATATTAAACTTAGGTTCTTTTTCTTTTGATTTTTGTTTATTTATCTATTTATTTTAAATATTATAATTGGAAAAATAATCCTAATTTCGGTAAATAAATAGTGGTACCCGTTAGGGTTTAATAGGTTAGCCCCCGAATTCGGAACTCTCTGGTTCTTTATTCAAATTGAAATCAAAGACTGGTAGCTAAATCGTAATCAATCCATCCAATTGGTTACGGTTTCTTTTTTTTTTTCCTGACTTTGGTCGGGTGGCGACTCCAAAAATTATTTTCAATAAAAAATTGGAATTTCCTAATTTCTTTAGTCGAGGGTTAATATTAAATGGGTTAGAGTTTAATATTAACTGGAAATGGAGAAATTAATTTTTAAATAAAAGAAATCGAAAAATTAGGCTCGACAATCACTATCTTGATTCTTAATGCCCTAGCATTTATGTTGCATGATCATTTCTAATTTTCTTATTAATGTACAAAATCGATCCTCACTCAAGGGTTTTGTAAAAATATTCACTATATAATTGCTTGTATGAACAAATTCTGTATGATTAGTCCCTCAATGTTGGATCGAGTTTTTAGTCAATCTAATAGCACTTGTGTTATCACATCAAATTGGGACATTAGTATCCTTAACATCTTTATTGTGTAAGAATTGTTTCATCTAATGGACATGAGCACAATAACTACTGGTAGCTATATATTTGGCTTCGGTAGTTGATAGTGCTTTCGAGTTTTGCTTCTTTGAATGCCATGATATGAATGAATTGCTAAGAAAGTGACATGTACTGCTTGTGCTTTTTCAATTAGCTTTACACTTGGCATAGTCAGCTTCAAAATATCCTACTAGATTGAAAGAAGTAAACTTAGGGTACCATAAGTTGATTTAATAGTGCTTGAACGATACTTAAAGATGCATTTCTTTACACTCAAGTGAGATTATTTAGGGTAAGGTTGAAATCATGTCCATAGACACATGATAAACATGATATTGAGTCTAGATAGGGTTAAATACAACAAACCTATTATAGATGAGGGGTTCCAACTAGAGCGATTACGTATGAGTCACATGAGTGTCGCGTTACACGTAGCTTCAGAGTAGTGACATGGAGATGACACTCAATAGGATGATTAGAGAGAGAATAACAGGAAGAATGAATAGGCAATTCGGGGTCTCAAATTCACAAGTGATAGGTAGGGGAGCTAGGGGATCCAGGATATCAACCTTACAGTTTTTAAGCAATTGAGATCGTTCTTTGCCCGAATGCTATTTGATCTTAGAGATTAGAGGTTTTACAGTGGAATACCGTTTCTTTGATCTCTAGAGTTCTATCAAATGAGGAGGAATAACCAAGTATTTATAGACTCTTGGGCTTGATAACATCTATTAGATTGTCTTACTAATTAACTAACGAGATGAAGCTTACTCAATTCATATTTATCTTGAATGAGCTAACTAATGGGCCCAAGTCAGTAGCTTTCCTTATAGGTGCACGAGCTTGCCTAGGAAGGTTGGAGGCGGATGGATTGATCTAATGTAATTATGTTCCTTTGGCAACGTAATCCTTTTTTTTATCCTCTTTTTGAAGTTTATGGATGCATGAACGTCTTTGGCATTCCTTTCCTTTTTGTCAGTATTAGTAAATATGTCAAGTTAATATCCCATAACTCCATTAATATATGTCTTCAAAGCAACTAACAGCACATATATGAATGATTATATATATATCTTGTCATCCTCTCATAAAAGCTTTAGGAATGAACTATGCTTTAACTAGACTAATTCATATCTAATTGTGAAGCTTAATGTAGACTAAGAAGCATCTTTGATATGTTAAGTTTCAACCCCTTATAAATTATAGTTTTTTTTTTCTTTAGGTACATTTGATTGTGTGTTAAGCCTTGGGATGCCGTCCTCGCATTAATTTTGAATAGTGAGCTCGTCGACTTGGTCTTTAAATATCTAGCTTCAATTCTTTCTCATTCTCAGCCTCTGCTTTATTATTCTTGCTATTATTTTTTTTAAATCGATCATAGAAATTCTTTCCTAGTGTTGTTTTCCTTAACATTGGTTGGATGACTTCTATGATTTGCGCTTACATGATGGCATAAGAAGCTTGATATATGTGTACGTACACACACACACACACACACACACACACACACACACATACACACACACACACACACACACACACACACACACACATACACACAGATACATACATTATCACCCTTAACATGGTTGTCGATATAAATTAAGCACACCAAACAATGGAAACACGATCTCTTTTCCATGAAAAGACTTAGTATGTTTTAAGCTTATTTTAGTTACTTTATATGTGTTGACAATACTTGGATTGATGGCCATTCATGAGAGAGTTTATGTGTACCACATCTTGATGCAAATTTTCATATGTGATAATAATTAATTTGTCATTAGCATGTTGGCTATCATCCCCATGATGTCTAAACATTAACTAACTGGTGGGGCTTACATGTAGATTTGTAACCCCTTATGGGTGCTAATATATGGTGCCTTTATACTACTTATTCTTGTGTTGTCGCTGCCTTTTATTAGTTACTATGAGTTTTTCCTTTTCTTATGCATAACCACAACGTGAAGAGCTTGATAACTTAAATCAAAGTAACAAGACTATTGTCGGTCCTTTAGTTTACCATTTTTCTAACATATATTATTTTCATATCTCCACTTGGTTTCTTTGTACCATCGGATCTTAACTTAAAGAATATATTGATTTTTGTGCTTTGCTAGGATGAGATGAACATTGATCCAAGTTGAAGTAGAGAACTAGTGAAGTTGAAGAACTTGTTGGTGAATCAAGATAAATGTCTGCTCTTAGTCTTGTGTCTTTGGAGTAGGTGGCCAGATAAGACTATTTCTAAAGATATGTCTTAGGATAAAGCCAAGTGTTGAGAAGCTTGCACAACACCTCACACTAATGGTGGTCTTTAGTTTATTAAGCGCGAGCCTCGTACCGATTTTAGAGACATCATTAGGAGAGATTTAGTGTTGTGCTTTGGAACAAGAGGAAAGAGTTACCTCTCTCTTTAACACCCAATTTACATTTCTGAAGGAGTTAGCTAGATGATATGATTGGGTGAAGTACATTGAAGAGAAACTGAAATATGCATTTCTTTTAAAGAAAACTAGAGCCTTCTATGCTATTATTACTTCTACTCAATTGTGGTTCCCACATACGTAGAATGGAAATATGATAGGCTATCATTTTCTAGTAAAGTTTCCAAAGTTTCCAAAGACATCATCCATAGATATTTAGAATTCAATACTGCTACAAACATGGTCGGACTTCTCTCATTATTTGGATGTTTTGCTTCAATCAATCTTTTCTTTTCTTCTTTTTTTTCTTCTTCTTTCAAGTACCACATATGTCTTGTCTTGCTAACTTCTTCCCTTATTCTTATAGGTGCAGTATCATAATTAATAATGCACCCGATCAATCTCAATATCCACTTCAAGAATCAAAGTTGGCTAAGCGGTTCCCTAGTAGGGAATTGACTTCCAGCAAGCACACTTCAAGCATGGTAAGTCCTAACTGACTTCAACTGTAGTAGGCCTTGAGTGATGATGTGCCTAGGAGCTTAATGATTACTAAGGCTTACTGTAAGGAATAGTAACCAAATGGGTCCATTGTAATAATGAAGAAAATGAAGTGAAGAAGTTGGCAAACACGGTAGCTTTCAGGAGCTACTCGAAGGATATTACACACGCACGAACATAACACGACTTAACACTTCGCTTGATATGACTCATAAGCTAATAAGGTCCACTCACTACTAACCTCAAGCTACTTTATAAGATTAGGTAAGAGTGTAAAGGAAATATACTCGGAGAAGGTTATCACACAGGAACAAGTATATGCAATATTAGAAAGGGTGTAAGATGCCTTGTGGCTACAGTAAAAGGATTATTTATAGTAAGTCCTTTAAAGCAATAATACAAATAAGGAAAATTATGTAAAAGACATTGAAGAAAGAGATTCCTAGTATGTATGAAAAGGGTAAATAAGACAAATGAAGAAAAGGAAATATAGTATAGATGTTTAAAAGTAATGGATAAGTGGCAGCTTGTCAATGGGTTTGTGTTAGGGAATCTTAAGGCGTAGTGGTTGAGCTGTATGGATGTTATGGCTGCTGCCGATGGATGTTACTTGGAGTTGCTGAGATGAAAGAGGTATGCTATTGTTCTATAGGCTGAACAAGTAAAGCTCAGCATGTTAAGGCCTTAGTCTTAGTATTCAACAACTCGACCTCGATACTTATCATGTCTGTAGATTGGAGTTAGGCTCGATGCGCAATCACCTTAACTTTAGCATTTAGCAGGTTAACCTTGTCACTAGGCACGTTGGTTGAACTTGTTTTCCTTATTTGATATAAAGGGTGGCTTGAATGCCTCTTGAGGCTAATAAATGGTGATTTAGACTTGGTAGATTATATGTAATTCTTAGATGATGGCAATGGTGGTGATGATGATGACATTGAAGAAACAAATGGATCCCTTTGAAGTAGCTGACATTTCTCTTGTCATTGATGTACTAGTTAGGGAAAGAAGGATAAAGTTAGTACTTATGCTAGTGCGTTATTTACTTAAGTGCATATAGAGGTGAGCAGTGCACTATACCTATTGACATCCTTCCTCCCCTAATTGCTAACATGTCTTGTTGAGACTAGGTAGCAACTCGAGTGATTGTTCCTTCATCAAAGGGAACTTTATGCTTTAATGAATTTGTTATGCTATCTCATTTCATGATGCCACTTGAAGTTCTCTTGGTAACAAAAGTCATTGAGCATTTACAAATCATCATGTGCTTAGGACGTGATGCCTTCACTTAGCAGTAATAATAGAAGTCAATATAATTGGCATTCTTGTGGGTCATTGAGCTCGTAGCATTTAAGAAGCCTTTGTGATCTAAGGAGCTACTTAGAGGGTTGTGATGAACATAAGGCTACTTAGATTATTATGATCTAGGGACCTTCTAAAGTCATCTTGTGGATCGGAAAAAAAGCTCTCACTTGCAATGATAATATTGAAGCGATCCCTTTTGAGAAGGTATTCAATTATGCTAAAGCAGCAATAATAAAATTCATTGTTTGAGATTGATAATTCTCTTTCATTAGTCGAGGGGGTATTTCCCACTATTTGGCTACTTAGAATTGTCTTTGTTAGTTGCAACAACTTGTAATGTGCTTGTGAGGCAATGCTCTTACCAATCTACATTATACACACTTATCTTTTCATCGCGTGCTTGGGAGTCTATGCTCTTACCAATCAGTAATGATGTTTGGTTAAGTGTTTCTTAACTACAGAAGTCATTTAATTGAAGACATCTTATGCTTTAAAGTAGTAGTGATGTGCAATGTGGATGTCAAGGCATTGCTTGGTCTTGAAGCATGGAAGCCAATATAGCAAGGCGTTGCTTCAGCTTAAAGGGTAGAAGCTGAGGTGCTAAGGCATTACTTAGGCTTAAGGCATTGTAAGTCGAGATGCAAGGACATTGCTTAGGCTTGAGGCATGAAAGCTTGATGGGAATCAACCTTCGACTAAATCTAAGCTGAAGCAGGATTGTCTGAAGCCGAGGCCAATCAGTGCTTGCTAAGGCTGAGTTAAAGCAAGAAGGATGAGAGGAAGAAAAATAGCTACTTAGCAACAAGTCTGTCGTCAACCGAGTGGATGAGAGACCATAGGGCCAACCCCTCTTAGGACATGCCAAGTGACTGCATGTCGACTTCTCCTATGAAATGCACAGTTTTGTAATCTTGTACATGTTTTCCTTTGTTTTATTTATGGGCCCCATTCTTTAGGGTTAAGGCCTTGTACATTATTTATTGTTTTGCCACTAGGGTTTAAGACTTGCTATAAATAGCAACATTTGTACTAAAAGAGAGATATACAGATAGTGAAGATATTCCCCTACATACAATGAGTAAAACTTTCCTCCTTCGAGCAAGGTTGTACTTGAGTTAGTAGAGTTTGCGTTTACCGGATTGTCGAGTGTCGATTACTCTCTTTAATCTCTCCTGTGTTCTTATCAATCTTATTCTTAAGATTGTGGTGAACCCTTTAATTTGAACCGATTAGTGAGTTATATCTAACCTCCATTTGAATCTCGAGTGACATTTAGTGTTCGTGAATTGTATCAAACTCTATTTCGAGCTCAAACCCCTGATTATGTTTGTATCTTGGTGTATTATATCCATTCACATTCACCATAAAAAACCTTCCTATTCTTCATAACCATTTTTCTTTTGGAATCTCGAATACCCATTCCTGTTCATCTGACCTACTACTGTTCCTTTGATCCTTATCATCTTAGTATCAAAGCTTTAGGGAGATACACGAACTAATGTTCTTCAAAGTAGATTTGTGGTTCTAACATTTCTGTTAAAAGATTATTCGGTAGTATAACGTATTGTTCGTAGTAGTCGTAAGTAGCTGCAGAAGCCGAGTAGTGGTTGTTTCTGGGTTATTGTTATTGTGTTTTGTTGCTTGTTTAATTCTCTAATCAATTATTGTACGAATAAGAACGTTGGAGGATAGTGTCAATAACATTGGTGATAGTCCTTGTGGAAGCTTGAGGCGACATGTTGACAAATTAGAATACCAGATCTAGAATCTCACTGATTTTATTCAGGAGCTTACTGGGTTAGTAAGAGGTTGTAGATGTAATGGTTGAGAAGGAAGAAGGGAGCGAACACCCACAAGTGGAAGTGGTTCTAATGAGCTTGAAAATAATGAGCGACAGTCAAGAAGAGCTACAAAGCTGAGAAGAAAAGAAAACCAACCTGCACTAAGAAGAAGAAATGAAAGGAGTGTTAACTTCGAAACAAATCAAGAAGCCTAAAGAAGAGAGCTGAGGTCGAGAAGGAACATGGCCGAGTAGAGCTCTAATAGAAGTGGTCGAATGGAGGTGAATCGACCAGCTTAGAATGTAAGGGATGAATCCTAAGCACTTAGTCGAGGAATTGATAATGTCAAGTTGAAACTGCCAGCCTTTTATGGAAGTAACTGACCTGAAGAATTCCTTAATGGGGTTCCCCGAGTTAAGAAGTTGTTTGAGTGCTACGAGTATAATGAACGGACAAAGGTTAAGCTGGTTTCATTATCCCTTGTTGAATATGCAAGTCTTTGGTGGGATAAGCTAGTTGCTGAGTGAGATATCGAAGGAGAGAAGCCAATTAGAACTTGGAGGCTTATGAAAAGATTGATGAACCAACACTTTATGCTAACTTATTTCAATAAGGAGATGCTCCATGCTTTCCAGCACTTGAGACAAGGTTAAAATACTGTTGGAGTATTTGCAAGAGTTTGAGACCTTGATGACAAGATGTGAGATGGCCGAGCTACAAGACTGCACCATTGCCAGATTCCTGAGCAGACTCTAGGATGATATTGTCGACATAGTTGAATTACAGCCGTTTAACTGTTTAGATGAGCTAATTAATTTGGCATTAAGAGTAGAGAAGTAGAGGAGAAGAAGGCATCAAAAGCTGAGTAGCTGACCTTAACAAGGTAGCCCTGAGCCTGAGAGGTATGCTGAGAGAAGGCAAGAAAAGAAGATAGAGAAAGGAGAGTCTAGTTGACCTATCCATGCCAGGAAAAAGAATGCACCCAACAACAATGCTCGAGAAGTGAAGTGCTTTAAGTGCTTAGGTTATGGATACATTGCATCCTAATGCTTGAATAAAAGGGTCATGGTCTTGAAGGGTGAGGGGCCTGAAGCTCAAATCAAGAGTCAAAGTAATAGGAGTTTAGAAGACCAGTTGATAGAAGAAGATGTCTATCTTGAGGACTTTGATAAACTCTTAGCTACACCTATACGAGTGGACCTGAATGTAGATCCAGGACAAAGGGAAAATTTATTTCATATGCGTTGTCTAGTGAATGGGAAGACTTGTTCCCTGCTTATCGATGGAGGTAGCTGTACCAACATAATTTCTGTTGAGTTAGTAGCAAAGAAGAAATTGCTAACCTACCCATACCTTTGACCTTATGGATTGAAATGGTTTAATGACAAGGGTATGGTCCATGTGCGTAAAAGAGTGAGGATAGAATTCAAGGTAGGACAATACGAAGATGAGATTGACTTTGATGTAGTCCCTATGAATGCTGCGAATCTACTTCTAGGCCAACCATGGGAGTTTGATCGGAAAGTGATCCATGACGGATTCCTCAACACTTACACTGTTCGGAAGGATGGGAAGAGCTATCTCTTATCCCTGATGAGCATTGAGGAAATCTAGAGACACTTGACACCTATGGTAAAGTGAAAAGGGAGAAGGAGCTTATTCGGCATCCCAGCCCATGCTTAACACTTAACGTCAAGTATAACTTCCTTTCAAACCTGCGGTAATGATGGGAATCAACCTTCGACTAAATCCGAACTGAAGTAGGATTGTTTGAAGCCAAGGCCGATCAATGCTTGCTAAGTCTGTGTTGAAGCCAAAAGGACGAGAAGAAGAAAAATAACCACTCGGCAATAAGTTTATCATCAACCCAGTGGCCAAGAGATTGCGATGCCAAGAGATAAAACCACTTGGCATGGTACGGTGAGATGAGTGCCAACTAACTTTAGAACTCGGCAATTATGGGTCGACCCCTTTGATGTTGCGGCAAAGCCATGTGAGAATTCTAGGACTCCTTCTTGAACCCGTACAACCAATTGCGGACCCCGTTCGGTTCGGATACTACTCCTCATAGGACATGCTAAGTGACTGCATATCAACTTCTTCTGTGAAACGCATAGTTTTGTAATCTTGTACATGTTTTCCTTTATTTTATTTATGGGCCTGATTCTTTAGGGTTTAAGGCCCTGTACTTGAGCTAGTAGAGCTTGCGTTTACTGGATTATTAAGTGTCAATTCCTCTCTTTAATCTCTCTTATGTTCTTATCAATCTTATTCTTAGGATTGTGGTGAACCCCTTAATTTGAACTGGTTAGTGAGTTATATCTAACCTTCATTTGAATCCTAAGTAGCATTTAGTGTTCGTGAGTTTGAGTTGTATTGAACTTTATTTCAAGCTCAAACCCCTAATTATGTTTGTGTCTTGGTGGGTTATATCCATTCACATTCACCATAAAAAACCTTCCTATTCTTCGTACCCATTTTTCTTTTGGAATCTTAAATACCCATTCCCGTTCATTTGACCCGCTATTGTTCCTTTGATCCTTATCAGAAGCTGATGTAATAGGGCATTGCTTGGGCTTAAGGCATGGAAGTTGAGATGTTAGGGTATTGCTTGGGCTTGAGGTGTGGAAGTTGATGTGCCAGGATGTTGCCTAGGCTTGAGGTATAGAAGTTGATGTGCTAAGGTGTTGCCTAGGCTTGGGGTATGGAAGCCGATATGCTAGGATGTTGCTTGGGCTTAAGGCATGGAAGTTAATGTGCTAGGGTGTTGCCTGGGCTTGAGGCATAGAAGTCGATATGCTAAGGTGTTACCTAGGCTTGGAACTTAAGAGTTGAGTTGCTGTAACATTGATGATATGGGAGCTTCCGCTTTGGTATTCTCATAGATGACTTAGCTTGTATTTCTTTCTTATAAGCATCCAAGTCTTCTCTTATTATAAAGGAAGTTCTTAGAGTCAAGGCCATAGGCATAGGTAGTGGAGTAAGAGTAGCAATGGGGTAGGAAGTACATCTACCCAAGGTTGGGATAGTGAGATTGGATGGAGGAGCAAGCATGCGTAAGGATGAAGAGCCACTTAACTAGACTCTTAAATTCCCTTTTGCAGGGGTTAGTTGTTGTGTAAGTTGTGGCAGGGGGGTTTCATTACCTCCTTCCTTGATGAAAATCTTTCTTAATAGTTAGAGGATTAGTCGGTTAAGTAGAGGTAGTATCGCCTAGCTATGCCGCAATTATCACATCCTGGCATAGCACAAGATGTATTATCACACAAGAATACCTATTTATACTCAACAAAAGTTTTATTTATAACAAAGGAGTATTACAACAGAGTTCAGCTTTATACCTGTTTATACAAAAAGTACATCCGTAAAACTTATCCAAACGTAAAATACAATATTTTTTTCTTTTTTTTTTATATGTACAAATCCTTTATAGAAATAAGAACAAAATACTACAAGACTTCTTCAAAAGCGGTTGACTCTATCTTAAGCACTCTTAAAGGACTACCCCCCCCAATTGATGTTGTCCTATCAATTTTCTTCATAACCTAAGGATACACAAGTACCCCCTTATCTCTCTATGAGCTAAGTGAGAGTAGATAAAACAAAATATAGAACAAGCACAATACATATTCACCTAGATCAATATTATAAGATATTTCGTTTCATAATCCAAGTGACTAATATAAACTGTTTATGTAGGAAATTTGTGCCATGCTCATGTACATGATATGTATTGGTACCAATATCCTATGCTTTTCCAATTCTTCATTTGGTTAGTTGACATACCTAGGCATCTAGATACTACGTCCAAAAACCTAGGGCAACAAGGAGTTGCCTAGGAGTAGGACCCCCAACAAAACCATCTATTGTGGTTTGAAAATCCAACATATAGTTGGTTATATTTTGTGGCCAGAATAAGTTGAGCAATGCCGTTTTATATGCTCAAAAGCTAACTTAACAGTGTTTATGCTTTTAGAAACTTAACCTAGAGGTCTTTTTGTGCCATGCCATGAATGCAATAGATAGTACAATAACTTAGTATGAGGTACGAATCTCAAGTTCCACATTATAAATAATTCAACTATCTTAATTTCAACTTTGTTTCTCAACTTTATATTACATTCTTTTATATAAGGTTCACTTGGGTGAATACCCTAAAGAATAGTTCAGTTTCCAAGTTTTCCAAACAAAGATGCATATTAATGAATTAGTCATATATTAGGAAACATTTCACTCAGTGAATACACATTCAATAGAATCATGTATTCAGTTAATCCAACACATTATTACAATTCACGACACAAGTGATTTCAAGTCAAGTAAACATTGGTCCACTTGCACAAAAATAGAAATATCCACTTACCCAAGCTTGATAGTAACATAAAATTCTAAGCTTTACGATGTGGTGCTTCATCACCTATCACACCTAGGAAAACACACATAGACCTTAAGTTAACTATGGGTCAATACTAAGTTTTTATGCATTTTCACCATTGCATTTCCAAGCTTATTTCGATTATATCTTGTTTATTTCTTATCCAATTTTAATAAAATTTATATAATCACGATCATTATTTTAAGTACTATTAAGATATCTTAAGAATCATAATCAATCAATATTGTCAAATGTCCAAAAATACGCTTTTATATTACCGATTTGACCGTACGTTAATATAACTTTATAATTATCTCAAATAAACTCTAAATCTAAATTAAAAATCCTAAAATTCCTCATTTCCTAAGATAATTATTATTTATTGTGTACCTAAAAATATTAATCTTTTACATATTTAACAAATATCACATTAGCACTAATTACTATATCATATATTAGACTAATATATTGGCTGTTATCATGAAAATACATAATAAAAAGCGTATGAACGCAATTAATTTCACGAAAAATCCTATAGAGTCACAAAAATATGTATTTTAATTATTGACCATGAATTATACTACCTATTATCTATTTTTATAAAAATAGCGGTTTTAACTTAAAATTAGTAAAAATTAAGCAAATAAATGAATTTACTCACAAGATAAAATTGAAGTGCCCTAAACATCATTATGAACTTCTAGAAATCATAATACATAGGGCTTATACTTTGATTTTGTTAAAAACTAATTAATTCAATAAAATAGCGAAATTACCAGTTTTATCCAAAATAATTATAATAAATAGTAAACACGATTATTTTAAAAAATTCTTGTTACTACAATTAAATATATATATTAGGTATGTTACATACAAATTTTCAACTTGAAAGGACCTTATATTTTCGATAATTATTTAATTAAAATAAAGTTACTAAATTAATCTACACATAAAATAAGTTTCATAATTAAATAAAATCATTTTCTATTTTTACAAAATTTACAAAATTTCAGCTAGAAATTTGGTTTACCTGAACTGGTCACCTCCGGCTACTCTCTAGCTACCCAACTTTGTCATAGCAACTCCTTTGGTGGTGCTTTCTTTGACCCCAAATGACCACCACAATCGGACACCAACACATCCTATTGAACTACCCTAGATAATGTTCGTACCCTATTTTTGCTCTATTTTTCTTATTTTCTTCTAATTTTTTTTCGAAATTTTCTTGAGTGATTTTCTTATATTTTCAAACTTCTAAAATGTTGTCTTTGAAGTGTGCATGCCTTATTTATAATTTCCAAAATGGATTAAGGTTAATAAAAATTAGACATGTAAGTTATACATGTCATTTTCTTGATTTTTCAATGCATGTGGTGTCAATTTCTTATTTTTTACCTTTTGACTCATTAATTGTAATTGATCTTAGGTTGCCACATCATGAGATGACTCATCCTTTCATTTTTTTTTATTAATTTTCCATTATTTTATATTAATTTACCTTATTTTAATAATAATTTATTATTATACATATGTATTTAATACATATAATGCGTATTCTATGTTAATACATGTATATTAGATATGATTCAACTTCATTTATTATTTTTATAAGTTAAATAACTTATCTTCAATATCTCTCTATATTTGAATGCTCGAATTTTACGTTTTCGATATTTTTCGGCTTTAGCGATAAATTAAAGTTTTCTTAAATTAATATTTTCATATAGCTTATTTTAAGAAATTGACTTTACTTGAATTACTTCCTCTAACTTTTCTAACCTTACTGTGACGTTTGAAATTAAACAAATAACATAACTTAATGCCTTAAATTTAAGGGCTCAGATCCTAGGGTAATCGTATAGGTGTGAATTCCTAGAGTATTACAACAACTATAGGATTTAGGAAAGCCACATCTTATTGTGCAACAATAATGGTGGCCATCCTATTAAGGATGGGTTGGAACATAACCATGAACTGGTTTAAAGCCTTCATGGCTTTTTGCATTGTCGGCATTATTTGTATAAGATTTAGAGGAGCTTTAGGCACCGAATGGTCGTGGCTAGCATTCTCATATAGTGGAAGTGGATTCTGCTCGGTAAACTCAACATTAGTGTCAAGCTATTAAGATATGATATAAGATGTACCGGTTATTCTCTTCTTGGGAGTTGCCATGTCTTTACAATCATTCATCCCTAGTGGAGTTGCTAAGATGTAGATGAGGGGTTCTGACTGAAATGATCACGTATGAGTCATGCGAGTGTTGAGTTACACGTAGCTTTGGAGTAGTGATGTGGAGATAATATTCAATGGGATGATTGGAAAGAGAAGGATATGTAGGAAGAATAGGCAATCCGGGAGTCTCAAATACATAAGTTACAAGCAAGGGAGCATAGGAGACCTAAGACATCAACCTTGTAGTTCTTGAGCAATTGAGATTGTTCTTTGCCTAAACGCTATTTCATCTTAGAGGGCAAAGGTTTCATAGTGGAACACTGTTTCTTTGGTCTCTAAAGTTCTATCAAATGAGGAGGAATAACTGAGTATTTATAGACTCTTGGGCTTGATGACATTTGTTGGATCGTCTTGGCGATTGATGGATGAGATGAAGTGTACTCAATTGATATTTATCTTGAATGAGCTAGCTATTAGGCCCAAGCTAATAGAATTGCTTATAGGTACATGAGCCTGCCTGAGAAAGGTTGGAGGCGGACGGACCAGTCCAATAAAATTCTCCTTGAATCATCCCAAATATAGATGGGACTTTTTGCACCTTGTCATTTAGCCTAAACAGTTAAGCTAGATTAGTAGTAGGTTTGGCCCAATATAGTAATATAATAAATTTTCAGCCCTCTACACCTATCATAACCCCATACATCTTTTTACATATCAATTTTCCATTTTTATCTTTATCTAGTTTTAATGAAGTTCTCATTGGGACAAGCCCATTCTTACAATTATCCATCAATCTCTTCAAGAGCTCCCTAAAATAGTTAGCTTGGTTGATAAAGTTCCATTCTCAATTTGTTTGACTTAGAGACCTAAGAAATAGTTGAATTTCCCCATCATACTTATTTCAAACTCATTTGTCATACATTTAACAAACTCTTCAATAAGGCTCATCTTAATATCACCGAACACAATGTCATCCATATAAATTCAAACAATTAACATATTTAACTTGTGTTACTTGTTAAACAATATTGTATTAAGTTTTCCTCTAGAAAAGCCATTATTTATTAAAAACCTTCTTAATTTTTCATACCCAGCTTTAGGAGCTAGTTTAAGTCCATATAGAGCCTTATTGAGCTTATAGAGATGATTAAGCAATTCATTGTCTTTAAAACTCGATGGTTGCTCTACACATACTTCTTCTTTAATGAAACCATTAAGAAAATCACTTTTGACGTCTATTTGAAAATTTCAAAATTAGTTCCTTCCTCTTGATTGTAAACTTTAGCTACTAAGTGTGCCCTATTCTTAGTTATTATACTAGTTTCATATAGCTTGTTTATAAACACTCATTTGGTTTCAATAAACCATCTATTATTGGGCCCAAACATTGAATCCTGTACCTCATTTCTAGTGAATTGATTTAGCTCTTATTATATTGCTTGGATCCAAAACTCATCTTTTAAAGACTTATTAACATTTTTAGGTTCTATTTGAGATAGGAATACTCTATTACTTAAGTTCTTTAGGGAAGCACTAGTTTGCAATCTATTAGATGGTTCACCTACAATTAAGTTCTTTAGGGAAGAATTAGTTTGCAATCTATTAGATGGTTCACCTATGATCAAGTTCTTAGGGTGGTCTTTTACAGATCTCTATTCTCTAGGTAAGTTTACATTAGATTGATCAATTACTTCATCATCCATAGAGATTGCATTACAATTTGATTTAGTTTGATTTTTGTCAAGACTAAAAATATCTAATTGAGCACCAACATTATCAATATCATGTTAGGTTCTCTACATGCCAATGCATTATCAAATACAACATGAATTGATTCTTTTGTGACTAATGCTCTTTTATTAAAAACTTTATAAGCTTTACTAGTCAATAAATAACCAAGAAATATAGCTTCATTGGAGATAAAATCAAACTTACCAAGTTGTTCTACACCATTATCGAGCACAAAACACTTTGTACCAAGGTATGAAATTAAGATATGTTAGGTTTTTTCCTCTCCAAAGCTCATAGGGGGTTTGCTTAAGAGTGAGTCTTATAAAAACATGGTTTGATATATGATGGAGCGTACGCTATTCGGCAATTGCACTTATCGAGTAATAGTATAGAGAACTATAAGATTCTTGGGTTGTTGATCCCATAAGGAATGTACACTTGTTCTAATTACTCTTAATCAAAATTCATAACAATATTGGCGAGGATTCAAACAAAAACTAGAAATAGAAAATTACCAAAAGAGTAACTAATAAATCAATACTAAAATAAAACCAAATAAATACAAATTTGGATATCTAGATGTAGATCACCATAAGTGTAACATGTAGAATATTTAGGTATTTTAACAAATCTTTTATTTTTATTAACTGGGGGATTCAAGTGTTAATCTAAAAGGAATTGCTTCTCTACTAGATTTTAGTCCTAATTACGTTTTACTTGAATCATTCTAGAATAGGACTTCTTAGAAGAGCATTAAGAATAGGAATCTTGCACATAAGAAAATATTAAATTAATTTCAGAAGAAACCTGTAACTTATCTCTAAACTTATAGTAATCCTCTTTAATTATGGTAAATCTAATTATGCATTGACCATGTGACTTCAATACATAATATCAAATAAATTAAGCTAAGACTCTAAAAATAACAACTTAATTTAATTTAAATGCACAATTGAATTAATAAAAATATGAAGACTGCATTAAAACAAAACGATTCTTGTACACTACATTGTTACCTCAATGATTTACAAATTTAGATATTGTTGCTTCTAAGTTGTAATCATGAAAAAGATGATAACTTGCATAGTTACAAGAATATTTCTATTCCTTCTCCTCTAGCTTAGGCTCTCTTCTCTCTTTTCCACAATTGTCTATTTATAATATTTGGAAAGAATAATCTTCTATCTTCAAATGGCAATAATAACAAATTAGACGTATATAGCCAAGAATATGATTGTGGTGGTTGGGCTTAAAGATATCTTTGCAATAATTCTTGAAAGAATTATCTTGAAATTATTTACATGGGTAGCATGGTTGGGGAACATGCCCATGGTTAGTTATTGTAGTCATGCCTTTGTTAAATATCCTTTAGACTTCAATTTGCAATTTAAAGACAAGAGCTCCATGATCATGGAACATGGTTGTAGTACGTCTCCTTTGCTTATGTCTTGAACAAATTTTCTCCAATCCTTGCCATCTTCATTTTATCCTTTAAAATTGATAAAATCCTTTTGAAAATTTTCCCAAATTCTCATCTTTTAGTCAAATTACTTTAATCGAGTTCTGAAATAAAAAATAACTCAATTCAATAGCAAATTTAACCACTTGATATTAGAATGGCTTAAAATATTCAGGAAAATATTAAGCTAGATGAGTATAATTTTACACTCATCAAATTTCCTTACACTTGAACATTTGCTTGTCTTTAAGCAAATAAATTGATCCTTAGCAAGGATTGATTAAAAAAAAAAAAGGATAAGAATTTGCAAAATAGATCACTATTATTCAAGAATAAAAAGGAATTTGTCCCCCACAAATAAAATTGTATCCTCTTCTAAAATTTCTAATCACTTGTACACTTCTTCTCCTTGTTCACTTTTCAATGCATGCTGGACATCAATACTAGAATCTAATAGCTAATTCTTGTAAACCAATGTTCAATCATATCATTTAACTAATGATTGTCTTCTTGAATTAGTCTAATTTTTATTTAGTTGGGGAAAAAACCATATACAACTCCCTTCCATTTAGCTAAGATGTATACAACCCTCTCTTAATGCCATCAAATACCATAATCAAGAGTATACATATGTTTTATCCACTCATCACCCTAGCATAAAATATTGTTGATAGGCTTTTAAATTTAATTAATCATCTAAGTTCTATTAGCAACGAGAAAGAACCTTACTCTTTTGAGGGACCAGGGTTGATTCTTACTTATTCAGCTATTCTTATAATTAACATTGATAGCGGGAAAGTACATTACTTTTCTAAGGAACCAAGGCCAATCATTATCAAATTTTTCATCATTAATTTTCTCTTTTTTCCTTTTTTTTTTCCAGTAAATTAGTAGTGGGAGAAAATCTTGCTTTTTTAAGGGATCAAGACCTATCATTACCAATCACTATTCATCAATTTATTTTTAATTATGCCCTTAGCGAAAATTGAAATTTAAAGGGGAATTTACAAGTGATAAGTGACAAGCTTCGTTTACTTATTTACTTAGGATTATAGAATTTTAAAAATCAAAAGGGATAAGCATACATAGAAGTAAATTTTAGAAGTAGCATATGGCTAAAGCTCAACTTCAATGATTAATTAATAAATATGCTAGAATTCTAGGCTAAATAACACATAACTTCTATTCTACAAGAATTTCACAACTCAATTCCAATAATATGTTCTATAATCAATAGTGACTTAAGAAAAACTTTATACAAACACTATTTCCTTACCAATGACAATTGCAAAAAATTTTAGGGGGTTAAAATAAATTATGCAAAATAATTTAAACTCTAGTTCCTAAACAATAGTGTTTAAATAATAATATACCCCTTTCTTACACTTAATTAAGTGCATTGTCCTCAATATACTGAATTCTAAATCGTAGAAAAAACTATTGCATCAATATAGTAGAGAAATACAGAAATATATAGGAAAAATAATACTCCCTTAAATGTGTGGAATTTGTTTGGCTTGTCCATCGAGTTTTTTGTTGGATTTTATCAATGCTTAATATCTAAGTTAGTACACTTAAAAGAAGAGATAAGAGAATATGGGAAAATAAAACTTTCATTAATTCATGAAACTAACAAAAACATGAAAATTGCATAGGATCAACATTCAACCTAACTAAACAATTATTGAAAAATCTCAAAAATTTGAAGACATCAAAATTAATTAGAATTAATCATAAAAGAAATCTAGATTTTTTATAATGGTCTTGTCGTCCAAGTCTACATTGATCGGTTTGGTTCATTCATTGCCTTTGGAAGGTTCTTCCTATTTGGCCTTTAATGTCGCTTCCTCCTCTTCCTCATCATCTCCTAAATTCATCCTTCTCGCTATATTGATTAATTCCTCATTTATAGGTGGAGAGATCTTCATCTAAACTTGATCGACGAGATTGCTATAGAATTCCATCATTTGGCTTTGTCTCTGTAACAATCATTTTAAAAATTATTCCATAATCTCTTGAGATTTAACCAACTTTTAGACTTGTGTTTTAAGTTTCTTTATCTCACTAACAAGTTCACCATTAGAGGAGGTTTCAACTTCTTTTCCTTTAGGAGGTGACCTATCAACCTCGTCAGGAAGAAGTCCCATATGATAGAATGTGGAGAGGTTCATGGGAGCAGCATTTCGGATCATGTGAATTGAGAGTTGTCCACTAGAAGTTTAAGTTGTTTTGCTAAAATGGTGACATGGGTCCACAACCTAATTGATTTACTTGAGAGTCCATCACTTTATGTGACATGTAAAATGCAAGAGTGACCATGAGGTTGATGGGGTATCCTTCTACAAGGCTATAGAGGTAGAAAACTTCATGTATAGCCATCACTCTAATACTTTTCCCTCTCCCTCTAATTATACGTGTGAGAAGCCAATGGAGGATATTATGGATCAAATTAATTAGGTATGATTCTTGCAAATTTAGGATTATAATTTTTTTTACCACTCAATTTAAGCTAATATATTGCATGGGTAACATCACAAGCCAATTCAAAAGAAAGTGTGTAGAACTTCGGTAAATGGACAAAGTCCTTGTCATAAATTCCCATTAAGACCCCAAATTCGGTGATGGAAAGGTTGAATTCAGTGTTTCAGAGTCGAAATGAAATTGTGTTTCATGATCCTAAGGGACTTGGTTGTGTTCTAGCAACATCGTTGTTAGGAATTTGAGTATTAACTCTTTGTAGACCGGTTCTTAGATGGTGAGCAAGCTATCCTAGCCCCTTCTCTTGACCATAGCACGGATTTCATGTTCCATGTTGGAAAGTTTTAGGACTTCCTAATCTATGAATCTCAATTAGGAAAAAGTCTTTTTCGACAAAGCTTCATAACAAGTTTTGTGTTTAGGGATCATCAAATTACAACATTTGTTTAGGGCATGGTGATAGGGTGGATAGAGGATCCTCTTCTAAGATGGTGTTGGAAGAGATCTTGTGGTTAGCTCATCAAGTGTTTCATAGTGCCATGGTAGTTGTTGTGGTGGTTGGTGTGTTTTCTCTTTCCCTATACTATTAATGGACAAAGGTTTAAGGATGGTTAGGATGCAATAGGGTTTTTTAAGATGCAATTGAACTTTAAATATTAATTTCCTAGATTGTTAATATAATATTAATAAAGCAACTAAAATTTCAGGAAAGTTACAATAATAAAAATCTAAGCAGTTGACAAATTAGAAGATATCTTATAATATTCTTTGCACCGTGATAATAAGAAAATGAATTATGAAGAGGAAAGTGGACTATAAAGCAGAAAGTGGATTTTTAGTATAAGAGATTCAAAATAGGAAAATGCACCTTATTTCCTTAAAAATAAGCTTCGAATGCATCATATTTTATTGACATTTGAGGTATATAGGGGCCACCATGGTTGTGGTGAGTAGCTATGTTCGTTGTTAGGGTTGACTCCTTCAAATTTCTCTAATGTAAATTCTTGATGAGAGAAACATGGGTATGACTATGAGTGTAGTAATTGATTGTGGTTGTCTTGTAATTTGTTTTCAATCCTAACATTATACTTTCCACATCCTAAAAGTATACGACTAGTAACATGGTTGTGTTCCTAGACAGTAATCTTCTTGTAATTCACAAATTCAATTTGAAGTCAGATTTTAATTTGCAACAAGAGGAACATAGGCAAGACTACAGGTGTAATCTTAGACTGTAGTCCTTACTAGACTTAAACTTACCTCCTTTTCATTAGTTCTAATCCTTGATTCATGATCATGATTCATTTTGGCCTCTTCCTTAGTCATCATAACCCCTTCGTTGTCTTTGATTTGCCCTAAAACATTAAAAAAAAAAAAAAACTAGAAACTAATTGCATTAACTTGGTATGAAATCAAAAGACATAAATTGAGGATAAAATCATGGAAGAAATTTAACATGCTTGGGCTACCTCCTAAGAAGTGCTTTTGGTTAATGTCATTTGCTTGACAAGTTAAGAGCAAAATTACCCATTTTTTGTGGTTTGATGGAGGTTGTATTTAAGGTTATTCTCCTTTATGAACTCCTTACCTAAGTATACCTTGAGTCGATGTCCATTTACCTTAAAAGTTCCCTTCTTGGGACTTGACATTTCCATTACTCCATACGGGATTACTTATATAATAGTATAAGGTCCCGATTATCGAGATCTAAGCTTACCTAGGAAGAGCTTTAACTAAGACTGATATAGCAAGACCTTATCTCCAACTTGGAATTGCTTTCCTTGTTTGATTTTTGATTGTCATAGAATTGCTTGGCTTTATCCTTGAATATTCTTAAGTTCTCTTAGTCTATATCTCGCCATTCTTCTAGCTAATTTATTTAAAGTTTCCTATATTCATCTACATGCTTAAGATCAAGGTTAGCATGTTTGATAACTTAGTAAGCCTTATGCTTAATTTCCACTGGTAAATGGCATGCCTTTCCATAGACAAGCCAATAAGGGGTTATCCCAATCAATGTCTTATATGTAGTTCAATAAGCCCAAAGAGAATCATTAAGCTTTTCAAACCAATCTCTATGATTTTGCTCAACGGCCTTTTCTAAAATTTGTTTAAGGTCCCTATTTGCTACTTCCACTTGCCAACTAGTTTGTGGATGGTATAGAGTTGCAATTCAATACTTTACTCCGTATCTCTTCAAGACTTGTTCTAGCTAGACATTGTAGAAATGGGTTCCTCTTTCACTTATTAGTGCTTTAGGCGCATCTAATTTAGAAAATAGACTCTTTAGGAATTGTCTCACTACTTTAGAGTCATTAGTGGGTAGGGCTTGCACTTCTACCCATTTAAATATGTAATCTATAGCTACTAGGATATACTTATTCCTATTTGAATTTGGGAATGGTCCTACTTAAATCTATACCCCAAATATAAAAAATTTCACAGATCAAAATCAAGTTTTGTTACATTTAATCTCTTTTAGATATGTTTCTTACCCTTTGACACTTATTACAAAGTTAAATAAACTTACGGGCATCTCTAAATAGTGTTGGCTAATAAAAGCCACATTTAAGGACTTTACGTGCCATTTTATTTGCACTTAAATGTCCTCTTATTGGTCCTAGGTGACCATGATCTATAATCTACCAACCTTCTAAATGAGAAAAACATATACAGATTATTTGATTCGTACCAATTTTAAATAAATAAAGGTCTTCCCAGAAATAACTCTTTACATCATGGAAAAACTTTTTCTTTTGTCTAAAATCTAGTCCTGAAGGAATAATCCTAGCTCCTAGATAATTAGCCATATCAGTAAATCAAGGAGTTTCCTAAGGACTTACCCGGTATAGCTTTTCATCCAGGAACTCATTATAGATCTCTTATTCATCTAGTTTCTCCAATAATGGATTTTCTACAAGCGAAAGATGGTCAGCTACCGAATTCTCCACTCCCTTTTTTATCTTTGATTTCCATATCAAACTCTTGGAGTAAAAGAATGAACTTAATTGATCTCGACTTTGAATTTGTCTTATTTAACAAATATCATAAAGCATAGTGGTCATTGTAAATAATAACTTTGAATTTGATGAGATACGACTTGAATTTATTGAAGGTAAAGACTACTGTTAGGAGTTTCTATTATGTAATGATGTAATCTCTTGTGTCTTAGTTAAAGTCTTGCTCACTTCGTATATTGGTTGGAAGCATTTTTCTCGCCTTTGACCTAATATATCCCCTATAGCATAGTCACTAGTATCACACATTAATTCAAATGGTATGCTCCAATCTAGGGATACCATAATAGGGGCATTAGTTAGTTTATATTTTAATGCATTAAGTGCATGCAAACAATCTTGAGAGAAGATAAATGGAGTATCCTTTTCTAATAACCAGGTTAAAGGTCTAGCTATTTTAGAAAAATCTTTAATAAACCTTTAGTAAACCTAGCATATCTTAAGAAACTACGTATGACTCTCAAAGATGTAGGTGGGGGTAACTTAGCAATAGTATCCATTTCAACATTATCGATTTCTATGGCCCTCCAAGATACCTTATGTCCTTGAACTATCCTCTCTTGTACCATAAAATGGCACTTTTCTCAATTTAGGACTAATTTAGTCTCTTCACATCTAGCCAATACTTTCTCTAGGTTCCTAAGGCAATTATCGAGTGAATTCCTAAAAATAGAAATATCATCCACGAAAACTTCCATTATATCTTCTATAAATTCATCAAATATTGCTATCATGCATTGTTGAAAAGTTATGGGTGCATTATAGAGGCCAAAAGGCATTCTCTTATATGTAAACGTATTATAAGGACGTATAAAAGTAGTTTTCTCTTAATCCTTTGTGGCAATAGGAATTTGAAAATAACCAAATAAACCATCTAAAAAGAAATAAAACATATGACTTAATAGACATTCTAGCATTTGGTCGACAAATAGTAAGGGAAAATGATCCTTCCTTGCAGCATCATTGAGCTTTCTATAATCAATACGGGCTTGCCAATTTGTATTTACTCTCATCGAAATTAGCTCATTTTGCTTAGTTGGTACTATTGTCATTCCTCCTTCCTTTGGTATAACTTGCACAGGACTAACCTAAGGACTGTTAGAAATAAGATAAATCATACGTGCATCTAGAAGCTTGATTACTTCTACCTTGACTACTTCCTTCATGTTCCTATTCAAATGTCTTTACAATTGTACTACTGGTTTGTAACCTTCTTTAAGCGATATCTTGTGTGTACAGAACAAGGGAGTAATTCCCTTGATGTTAGAAATCTTCCATGTGATTGCTCTTTTATGCTTCATGAGTATGTTGAGGAGTTTATTCTTCTACTGGTTAGTCAATCCTAAGGAAACTATTACTGGTAACTTTGAGTTTTCCTCCAAAAATGCATATTCTAAATAGTCTAGAAGCTGTTTTAGCTTTAAATTCGACATCTCTTCAATGGAAGGCTTTAATTTTGCTTCCTTTGCATGTTCAACATGTTCGATTCTTAGCTCCCGAGTTAGAGGATTGATTTCTAACTGAGCTTCAACATCGGTTACATTTGGATTGCTAAATTCTTCTTAAGAAATTCCTTACATCAAACATGATTCCAAGGGTTCCTTATATAATATTTCTTGTAAAGTATCAGATACAAAGCAATAAGTGGAATTAGGACTAAAACATGTATTGCCTTGCTCAGCACATTTTCTCATTGCTTCTTTAATTTTGATTACCATCTCTTCTTCTCTTACCATTAATGTAAGCATAACATTGCTAACATCAATAATAGCTTTAGCTATAGCTAAAAAGGGTTTACCTAGAATGAGAGGTACCTCAATATCCTCATTGATGTCTAACATGATGAAATCAATAAGAAATATAAATTTATCTATTTTAAGAAGCACGTCTTCTATTATACCCTTAGGATATGTTACTGATCTATCAACTAACTGTAAGCTCATCCTAGTTGGTTTAGGTTCACCTAGGCCTAGTTATTTAAATAACTTATAATGCATTAAATTTATGTTAGTGCATGAATTGGCTAATGCTTCTTTAATAGATTGATTTGCAATAAGACAAGGGATAGTAAACCTCCTTGGATCCTTTAGCTTTGTGGAAAGCTTATTCTACAGAATAGCTAAGCGCTCCTCACTAAGCATGACTGTGGGCAATTCTTTTAACTTCTTTTTGTTGGAGAGTAGCTCCTTCAAAAATTTCACATATTTAGGAATCTGCAACAACGCTTACACAAAAGGTAAATTAATATGCAATTGTTGGAATAAATCTAGGAACTTACTATGTTGTTCATCTGTGCGCTTTTTCCTTAATCTTTGAGGATATGGAATGGGTGGTTTATACTCCTTGATTTTTGGGGGTTCTAGTAGTTCTTTAGGGGATTCTGGTGTTTTTGTAACTTTATCTTCCTCCTCCTCTATCACTGGTTTAAGGTTGACCTGAGATTTTTTAAGTGGCTTAGCAACTCGCAACTCCTTACCATTTCTTAAAGTTACGGCTTCTACTTGAGCTTACAGGGAAGATTTTAGTTGCCCTTCAATTGAAACCTTCACAAACTGTTTTATGCATTTCTTAATGCTCAGTAATCTAGCATCGCTACTTTGTATATACCTAGTCAAAATTTCTTCCAATTTTGAATTCTCCCCTTTCAAAGGGTAAGATTGAAATTCATAAGGAAGATTGACATTTCTAGGTAAATTTGTATAAAAGGAATCACCTATATAAGGGAAACACTCCATACCCCTTTCTTCATGGTTGTTAAAAGGTAAACTCTGAAAAACCCATTAATTTATACCATAATAAGGTGGTTTTTGGTAATAAGATGGTATATATCCTCCTAAGCTAACTACATTGGGCATCATAGATTGCTGTACTAACATAGGAATAAAGTCTAACCTTTTATGTAATGCAATCGACTATGCCACTATGGTTGTTGTAGACTCTACATTTTTTATGGGTGATTTCTTTTTACTAAGTAATCACCTTCCCAATGACAGTTGTTCATAGCTAAGCTTTCAAACAACATATATGCTTCACTAGGTGTCTTTAAGGTCAACGTACAACCTGCAGATGCATCAACAAATTGTTCAATTCTAAAATTTAATCCATTATAAAAAGTTTGTGCCTACATCCAAAGTGGCAGATCGTGATTTGGACATTTCCTAAGAAACTCCTTAAAATGCTCCTTTGTATCATAGATTGTCTCCTAATTAGATTGAGTGAATGATGAGATATTACTCTTAAGCTTAGTTGTCCTGGCTAGAGGAAAATATTTTTCTAAAAATCTTTCTATTAGTAAATCCTTGGAAGTGATAAAGTCTTTTTATAGTGAGGCAAACCATTGCCTTGCTTTTCCTTGTAAAGAAAATGGTAACAACCTCAACCTTACCGCATTATCCATGGCTCATTCTATTTTGAAAGTCGTAAAAACCTCTAAAAAGCTTGTAAGGTATGCATGTGGATCTTCTTCTGAAGAGCCTTCAAATCACAATTGTTGCTGAACAATCTGGATAATGATTAGTTAGATCATAAATTCGTTTGCAGTGACAGCTAGTCTTGCAATGCTAAAGTTGGCTCCATTAGTCAACGGCTTAATATAATCGAACACAGTTTTGTGTACTTTGTTGTTATTGGCCATTACTCCAAAGTTCGTCAACATAAAACAAGAAATGTTTCAAGTTAGACTTAGGTTACTTAACAGAGATGAAAAGAAAAATTGCAAAAAATTAAAAATGATAGAGTAATACATGAATGAACTTTCTTGATCAACAGTTCTCGGCAATGATGCCAAAAAATTAATGGAGCGTATACTATACTATTTGGCAAGTGCACCTATAAAGTAATAGTACAAAGAATTACAAGAGTCCTGGGTTGTCAATCCTACGAGGACTATACACTTACTTACTCGTTCTAATTACTCTTAATCAAATTGAATAACAATATTGGTGAGGATTTGGACAAAAACTAGAAATAGAAAATTAACAAAAGAGTAACTAATGAAGCAATCAAAAAATAAAACCAAACAAATATAAATTTAGACATCTAGATGTTGATCACCATAAGTGTAACATGTACGATTTTTAGGTATTTTAATGGATCTCTTATTTTCATTAACTAAGGGATTCAATTGTTAATCTAATAGGAATTACTTCTCTACTATATGCTAATCTTAATTACATCTTACTTCAATCGCTTCTAGGATAGGACTCCATATAACAGCATTAAGAATAGGAATTTTACAAATAAAAAAAATTAAATTGATTTTAAAAGAAACCTATAACTTATCTCTAAGCTTATAGGAAATATCTTCAATTTTCGTAGACCTAATTGGCCTTACAACTTTAAGACACGACATTAGATAAATTAAACTGAGACTCTAGAAATAACAACTTAATTCAATTTAAATGCACAATTGAATTAATAAAAATAAGATGATTGCATTAAAACAAAATGATTTTTGTGCACTACATTGTTACCTCGATGGTTTACAAATCTAAATATCACTACTTTTAAGCTATAATCATTAAAAAGATGACAATTTGCACAATTACAAGAATATTTTGGTTCCCTCTTCTTTTTGGCTTGTGCTGTCTTCTCTCTTCTCTACAATTGTATATTGTCTATTTATAATGTCTGGAAAGAATAATCTTCAAATGACAAGTGTATAATAACAAATTGAATGTATACAACCATGGTGGTTGGGTGAGAAGACATATTTGCAACAATTCTTGCGAGAATTGTCTTGAAATTAATTATAAAGGGAACACGCTCATGGCGGGTGACGGTGGTTATGCTTTTATTAAAAATCCTTTGAAATTTGATTTCAATTTAAAGACGAAAGCTCTACAATAAAGGAACATGGTTGTGGTGCATACCCATTGTCGTCTTCTTTGCTTATTTCTTGAACAAATTTTGTCTTATCCTTATCATCTTCATTTTATCCCTTAAAATTGATAAAATCCTTTTGAAAATTCTCATCTTTTCATCAAACTGCTTTAATCGAGTGCTAAAATGAAAAATAACTCAATGCAATAGCAAATTTAACCAATTTATATTAAAATGGCTCAAAATATTTAGGAAAATATTAAGTTAGATGAGTGCAATTTTACACTCATCAATATATAACAACTAGTATTCATGACTTTGGCCTAAAAGCATTTAGATAGATTACTTTCATAAAGCATTGTTCTAGTCATTTTAATGAGAGTTCTACTTCTCTTTTCGATGACTCCATTTTGTTTTGGAGTTATAGGGGTTGAGAATGTGTGTTCTATACCATTTTTGTTACAAAACTCTTCCATTTCATAATTTTCAAACTTCCCTTCATGATTACTTTTTATAGAGACAATTAAAAAACTGTTTTCATTTTAGACCTTTTTATAATATTTCAAGAACATACGATTTGGTCTGTTTGTACTTATAAGGAAGTAGGTTTGAGTGTATTTAGTGAAATAATTGATTATGACTAAAGTATAGCTTTTCCCATCGAAACATAGAGTTTGAATTGAATAAAATAAATCCATATATAGTTAGAGGGGCTTAGAAGTTGAAATGACATCCTTAGATTTAAAGGAGAATTTTGTTTGCTTACTATGTTGATATGCTTAGCAAATCTTATCTCTATCAAAATTAATCTTTGGTAATCCTTTGATATGGTCATTCTTAACAAGTTTAGAAATCACATCCATGCTAGTATGTTCCAACTTTATACGTGGACAGACAAGTTATTGGACTAAAAAAGATATCAAAATTGATCTTATAAATGTTTTCTTGTCTATACCTCTTAAAACAAATCTAGTCATTTTCAATGCTTTCAATAAAACACTAAGCTAGAAATGTTACTTTGTGTCCAATGTGATACAATTGGCTTATGCTAAGCAAATTGCATTTCAAATTGTTTATAAGTAACACATTCTTAATTGTAAGATTATTATTGATTAGAATGTTACCTTCAACAATGACATGAGTTTTTCGGTTGTCTCTAAAGGTAACATTCCTTCCATTCTTTAAATTTAAGGACTAAAATTATGAAGTTATATGCGTCTCCCGTCAAGTGTCTTGAGAAATCGCTATTCAAGATCCATTTGTTGCTTGTTCTTGAAGTACCCTACAAAAACTAGAGGTTACTTCTTTGGCATGTACATTAGTTTGCATCCTTTAAGATTAATTGCCAACATATAAACTTATACCTTAGAGACTTAAACCATCTTGCATTTATGATCCAAAGTGAGACTACATTGTATTGCATAGATTGTGCAATATGACCATACTTAATACAATAGTTACAAGTCTTATTTGAAGTTTTTACCAAGTAACTCTTATAAGACTTGTAAACATTTTCTTTGTGATAGCCAGTTTTGATTTTGTTTAATCCTTACCTTTGTAAGCTAAGGAGTTTATACAAATTTCTTTTCTCCATCCATGAATTAGGCTATTATCTTCTTTGAATCATCTAGGCTAGATTTCAAAATTGCATGCTCAACTTCTAACCTTAGCTTATCAACTATATTATCATCATGCATGCTAGTTATGTTATCTGCTTTCTTTTCAAGAAACTTATTCTTTTCTTTCAATTCATTATTTTCTTTGATTAATTCTTCATTCTTTTTAATCAACCAATCAACTTTCAATTTTATGTACCTATTATCTTTCTTTAAGCCTTCCTTTGCATCTATTACATAATTATATTAGCTTTTAATTACATCAAATTTATCACTTGCATTATTCATCATTTGTTTTAATACTTTATTTTTCTTTTGAACTTTAATAAATTATTTCAGCAATTCATCATACATTTCTTTCGATTCAGCAAAAGAGGATTTTGATGTAGAGTATACCTTATCATCCGTAGCCAAAAGCACATTTCCTCAATAGAATCACTCGAGTCATCATTGCTTTAAGTGGCTACAGTTGCTTCCTTCCTTGATCCCTCATCCGTCTTTTTAAAAAGAGGGCAATACTCCTAAATGTGGCCTAGCTTTTTGGCAATTATAGCACCTTAGTACTTCTTTCTTCTCCTTGAATTTTGATGTGTTTCCACCGCTATTTTCATCCTTCTCTAGTTTCTTGTTGAACTTTATAAATTTCTTAAAACTTTTTTACTATCATTGCCATTTCTTCATCATCTCACTGCTCTCATTATCATCGTCACTTGTAGTGGCTTCGGTTGCCTTGAGAGCAATAGCTTTCTTTTTAGAATCCTCTCTATACCTCTTGATCATCTCATGTGTCTTGAGATTTCTAAGAAGCTCTTCCTTCGACAGTTTCTCCAAGTCATAGACCTCCTTAATTGTGATTTTTTTTTTTTTGCTTTGCAATCCTTTGGTAGTGATCTAAGAATTTTGGCGTTAATTTCTAAGTTAGAAAATTTTATGCTAAGGACTAGCAAATAATTAACAATATTAATAAATCTTTTATGCATTCCATCAATTGTTTCATTTGGAAACATCTTGAAATTCTCAAATTCTCCTCTTAAGAGGCTTATTTTAGTGTGCCTTACTCTAAATGTCCCTTCATATGTATTTTATAATTCATTCTATATTTCTTTAGTACTAGAGCAAGTACATGTCCTATTAAAGTTTGTTCACTCATAGCACAATGCAAATTGTTTATGGCTAATTCATTTATATTGACCTTTTTCCAATCATCATTAGTATAATCCTTTTCTTCTTTGTTTTCTATTTTAATCAAACCATTTTCTATAACTTCCCAAAGCTCTTGGTTTTGTGTCTTAATGAAAATTTTCATTATATTCTTCTAATAGGAATAATTTCCATTAGTTAGTAGCTTATCCTTCCATGAAGCTCAATGCATTTAATGCCATGATTTTTACTTTAAATGCGATCAAGTAATAAATTTAGAGACCTTACTCTAATACCAATTGAAAAACACTAGGTTATTAGTTAAGAGAGGGGGTGAATTGAGTATTAGGACAAATTATGGTCAATTTTTTATTTTAGCTATTAATGTAATGTAAATGAAAGTAATATGAAGAAGATATAATAACAATATGAACATAAAAAGAAAAGAGAAAGGGAAAGAGAGACCAGGTTTGGATTTAAAATGGATTTCGGACTGCCCCTTATCCATGGACACCAATCACCTCTAATTAAGGACTTCATGCAATTTTATTAATCACTAAGAGCATGATGCTCAGTAAGAGCTTATGTTAATTCTTAAGTACGCCATGATTACTAAACACAACATAGTGTAGTGCTTTAGTATGAATAAGTTTGCAAGTAAGAGAACTTCTTGCTTTACACTTTCAATCTCTTAAATAAATAGCAAAATAAAGCTGAAGAGACAATGAGTACAATTGATGAGAATAATGTAAGAGAATATAAGAAATTTGCAAAGGAATATTAGATGTGAAGTGTTCTTTGAAGGGTAGTTAGGTATTTGTAGCCTTGGAGTAAATTCTTCCCATTACCTACATTTAATGTAGCTAATAGCTAGTTTCTTTGCCAAACTGATTTATCACTATGTAAGCTACTGATAGATTGATAGTACACAGTCATTAGTATTAGTCCTTGTACCAATTGATCATTCCAAGGCTATTAATCGGTTGCCTTGGATGCTATTGATCAATTGATAGCATAAAATCTCATGGCCTATGGAATTTGCCTTATTAGTTAATCAATGATGCTCCTATGGATTGATTGGTAGGTCCTACAACTGTTGCTTCACACATTTGATTACTTAGAATAGAAAAGCACAAAAACACTACTATAAAACATACTTCTAACAGTATAGTCACTAAACACACTTTAACAGGAATTTAACCTTTTAAGCTATATTAAACATTTAACTTCAAATTATATTGACCATGAATTAACCAATTTTAGCTCAATATAAACAATCTTAGCTTTAACTAAGATTTGTCTCATCAAAAAATCACAAAAGACTTAGTTCAACACTTTGATGTATTCGCGAAGTTACCCTAGAACACTACATGACTTACCAAATTCCCACATATTCACCAACTTCAGGTGGAAAACAGCAACCATAGCCCTTCCTAATGTTTTTCAACATAGATTCAATAGTAGCATTAATCATACAAGTTACCAATTAACCATATAAACCAATATATGAGTAAGTAATAGGAAATTATATAATAATTGCTATACATATCGAACTAATTACCAAAAATTAATACTAAAAACTCATAAACATTTAGACTTTAAGGTCTAGTGATTATAAAACTTAAATCTACCTTTACACATGCCTTTTAAAAAGTTTATTATTAGCTCTAAATTATAGAAAATTAGCTTAAATTACATAACTAATCAAATTAAATAATAAGATGAGAATTGAACACTTCTAAAATCATAATTAAGCTTTAAAGGTCACTATTAATCAAATTCATTATGAATTTGACTTAAAAATTTCATAATTTTCTTAATTAAAAAATGAAAAATTTAAAAAATAATTTTAATAAATACTAAACGTGTTGTTTGTCAAAAACTTTTTTATGTAAATTAAATATAACATATGATGAATCTCTAAATTAAAAATTCACTTAAAGTAACATCGTTTACTATTTGGTACCAGTCCTGTTTCTTAAGGAACCTATATAAGCACTCCTAATTTGAAAAATCTAGTTTCATATTATGATTTTGCATACAAAATTATTTAGAAACCAAGTTTCATAATTAATTAATATTGTTTGATATTTTTAGTGAAAATAGCAACTTATAGGAGGAAAATGGCATTTCTCATTTCTTCGGTCACTAAAGCTCTTCCGACAACAACCACCTATTCGAAATCCCTCTTTCAGTGTTAGACTTTAGAATTTCAAGGCCCATGATAACAGTTGTTCAGTAGATATCATTTCTAATTTCAACCTGATATTACTATGTAACTTTTTTTCTTTATTTCCCTTTCAACTTGCTAGAAATGTTAAATGAGTTTTCTATGTTCTCTAATCTGAAAAGAGGAGCTTAAATGAGGATGGGTTTACATGTTTCTAGAAAAGAATGGAGGTAAGAAATTGCATGGAAGGTTAGGTGTCACATTTTTTTCCTTACTAATTAGCTAGCTAAAGTGATTATGATGTACTTAAGAGTTTAGTTATCACTAGGACTTATCGAGGTAGGGAGATGAGAACCAAATGGGTCCTTCGAAGTATCAAAGAAAATAGAAGGGTAAGGTCAGCGAACTGAATGCTGTAGCTAACGTGAAACTGCTTGGAAGATATGATTCACCTATAAACACAACATGGCTTGGCACTTCACTTCATGTAATGCATAAGCTAATACCAAGGTCTACTCGCCACTAATCTTGAGCTACTTGGCAAGACTAGATAAGAGTATATGGAAATGGACTTGGAGAGGAAAGTCTCCCAAGGACCTAGTATATTCAAAATGTCTCTAGAATGTAATATGTCTTACAACTATAGAGAGAGAAGATTATTTATAGTAAGTCCTTAGGGTAACATTACAAATAAAGAAAATTACAAAAAGGTATTCCTGAAAAGAGATTCTTAGTATATACGAAAAGGGGTAAATAGGACAAATGACAAAAAGGGAAAAAAAGTATAGTGTCAGGTGAAAGGACAAGTGGCAATAAGATATTGGTTTTGTATTGGTAGCAAATGTAAGCATCGTCGTATAAAAATAACAGAGATAGAAGGTTGAAGAGCAGGGGGTGACATGAAGGGGATCTTGTCACTCGGCAAATGGGCCTCAACACTCGGTACCTTAGCCTTGGCACAAAAGGGGGCTGGGAGATAGGTGTAGTGTTGTATGACTAAGGCCCTCGGCCTTGGCATTTAGCAGATAATGTTTGGCACTTAGAGCCTAACAAAGCAGTATATGGTCGAGACGATCCCTTAAGGTGTTTTTCTACCATTCCCTTGTTAACTGCGCCTCGTCTTCAGCAAGTTGATCAGAGAGAATTCTTCGGGCAAGTGATTGAAGGCCTCAGACGCGCGTCGGGTGAGAGGACTAGTGGTTGGTAGTCCATCAGTTCCTCAGGGTTGTTGAAGATTTTCCCTCAAATCTTGGCTTTCTTCTTCATTGAGTACATAGGGTGTCAGGTTAACTACATTAAAATTAGTAGATACATCATATTTGTCGGGCAGCTTAAGTTCATATGCATTGTCGTTAATACACTTAAGGATCTTAAAAGGTCCATTTGATCTGGGGGAAAGCTTGTCCATCCTCTTCCTAAGAAAACACTCCTTGTTAAGGTGGACCCAAACAAGGTCTCCAGGATTGTAAATCACTCGTCTCCTTCCTTGGCTTCCTTGCTCATTCTATCGGGCTACAGTTTATGTTGGTAATTCGGTAACCTTTTTATGCAACTTTTGGAATTCTTCGGTACGCTGCAGGCTATATTGACTTTCTTATTGAATGGTTAGGCTAATAGCCATATCCAGGGGTAAATTCAAGTTAAGTCCATAGACAACTTCAAAAGGTGACCTTCTTGTCGAGCTGTGAGCTAATCGGTTGTAAGTGAACTCAATGATAGGTAGGCATAGGTCCCAATCATGTAAGTTATTCCCAATAGCTACTTGTAGGAGGTTGCTGACAGTCCTGTTTGCTACTTCGGTCTGGCTGTTTATCTGAGGGTGGCAAGAAGTACTGTACATAAGCTTAGTGTCAAGCTTCTTCCATAGGGTCCTCTAGAAGAAGATAGTAAACTTCAAGTTATAGTCGGATAGATTACTTCTGGGCACTCTATGCAGTCACACAATTTCTTGCAAAAAAAGGTTAGCGATAAATAAAGCATCATTAGTTGTATGGCAGGTAATGAGGTGACTCATCATATTGAACCGATCGACTACCATCATAATTGAGTCATGTTATCTCGACGTTCAGGGAAGGCTGAGTATGAAATCTAAGCTTAGGTTGGTCCATGGGCATTCAAGTATAGGTAAGGATGTACACTCTCTATGTGGCTCTCTCTTTCCTTTCGTATGTTTATATACCTCACACCTCTTAAGAATTCAATGCACATCCTTCATTATCTCAAGCCAGTAGAAATGTTCTTTTAATATTTCAACCATCCTCTTTTCTCTAAAATGGTTGGCTAAGCCTCCAGCATGAGCTTCTCGAATGAGTAGCTCTCTAGCTGATCTACTCGGCATATAGACTTTCTTGCCCTTCATCAAGAACCCTTGACTTAAGTAGAACCCATCTACAACCCCTCCAATGTTGCACTTGGTCACTAAGGGCGCCAAATATGGATTTTGCTCATACTGATCAGGCAAGGTGCTAAATCTAAGTACCTTAGCTTGTATTGTTATAATGAAGGTATGAGATGAGAAAGGGCATCAGCTATAGTACTAGTGTTGACTTTCTTATACCGGATGATGTAATAGAAGGACTTTAAGAACTTTACCTATTTGGCATGACACCGAGAAAGTTTTTGTTGCCCATGGAGATGTTTGAGAGATTCATGATCTAGGTAGATGATGAATTCTCTTGACAATAGGTAATGTTGCCGGTTTTGCAGTGTTTGAACAAGGGTATAGAACTCCTTGTCATATGCTAAGTAATTCAGGATAGCTTCTCATTGAAATAGGCAATGGGTTGGCACTTCTACATAAGGACAGCACCAATGTTAACTCTAGAAATGTCACATTCAACCTCAAAAACTTTCTCGAAATCTGGTAGGGCAAGTACTAAAGTAGATGTCAATTTAGACTTTTCATCTTCAAAACTCTTCTGAGCTTTCTTCGACCACTTAAACTCAGAGTTCTTCCTGGTCAGTTCGATTAGTGGTGCCGTTATGGAATTTAAGTCTTAAATGACTCTCTGATAGAACGAAGCCAAACCATAGAAGCGCTTGACCTTAGTAGCATCAGTTGACATAAGCCACTTGAGAATAGCTTTGACTTTCTTGTCATCAACTCGGACTCCTTCCTCTCAGACTCCTTCCTCTCAGACTCCTTCCTCTAAAACAACATACTTAAGGAATATAAGCTTACTTCGGTAGAACATGCATTTCTTCAAATTGTCGAATAATCTTTTGGCACAGAGAATGTTGAATATTGATCTCAAGTGCTTAACATGGGCGATGAGGTCGGTACTATAGACCAGAATGTCATCGAAATAAACCACAATACGTTTGCCAATCAATGCCCTTAGTATATGATTCATGAATCGCATAAAAGTGTTTGGTGCATTCTTTAGACCAAAAGGCATCACCATCCATTCGAACAAACCATCCCTTATCTTGAGGGTTGTTTTCCATTCATCTCCAACCTCATTCAAATCTGGTGATAGCCACTCTTCAGTTCAATCTTAGAAAAGATGTAACCACCATGTAACTCATCAAGCACATCATTAAGTCATGGGATTGGTACTTAATGGTAATTTTATTAATGGCGTGGTTATCAATGTACATTCTCTACGATCTATCCTTTTTTGGCACTAGCACAACTGGCATGGCATAGGGGCTCATGCTCTCATGTACATATCCTTGATCTACTAACTTGTTTACTTGCTTCTTCAGCTCGGCCGCTTGCTCAGGATTGATCCTATAGGCGGGTTGGTTCGGTAGCATAACTCCAAGTTGAAGGTCAATGTAATATTCAATGCCTCTTAAAGGTCACAAGCCTTTCGGCATCTCAATAGGAAATAGGTCAGCGTACTCCTGTAGTATTATTTGTACTTTGGTAGGCAAGATCTCAACTTCTCTCAACTCTAAAAGTTTCTTGACTAAAGGGAGCACATAATCCTCGGCCTTGACTTCATAGGCAAATTGAGCTTGGGAAATCACTAAGGACTTCTATTGTAGTGTTTTGGTAACCTTCTCTTGCGCCTTTTGTACTTCCTTAGGACTCATAAGGGTTCGTATAACCTTCTTTCTGTCCTTTTAGAACATGTAAGTGTTTTTATATTAATCATGTAATACTATCAAGTTAGACAACTAAGGTCGGCCGAGTAAGATGTGTGAGGTACACATAGGAAGGATGTTACACAACACTTTGTCCTTGTACCTATCACCAATGGTAATTAGTACTGTAACTTACTCGGCGACAGGTAAACCTCCTTTTTTGTTCAACTAGTGAATCTTGTATGGCTTAAGGTACGGAAGGGTTGGCAATTTCATAGCCTTAACTACCCCTTGCATTATGATATTGGTACAGCTTCCTTCGTCAATGATCAAGGCACATAGCTCGCCATCCACTCAACAAATCGTATGGAAGAGATTCTCCCTTTGTGCATTCTTGTTGGCTACAAAAGTACTGAGAGATTGTCATAAAACAAAACAATACTCGGCATCGTTCTTAGGTGGTGTTATGGCATTGAGGTCTTCCTGAAACTCTCCTAGCATCTATTCAACTCCCATCTCTTCATCTCCTTTGCTTGCACTCTCCACTTCAAGCTAGGGCTTGTCTCCTTTTACAGTCATGACTTAGCGGTTTGGATATTGACTAACTACGTGCCCATAACTGAGACATTTAAAACATTTGATCTTTTAGGTTTTCCTTCTTAAGCTTTGACCTTGGTCCCTTTGGACCTCAGTTTCCTCCACCTTGCCTTTACCTTAACCTTCTTCAAGTCTATTTGGCACTTGTCCTTAATGGTCCACCTTAGAACTGTTTGGTACTCATCTATGATCTAACCAGCTCGGCATGCTACTTTAGCTAGGCAGTCTTAGTTAGCTAATCTAGCTCCGTCTCTGCCTCTCAATCCTCTATGCCACTTGGATGGCCTCATCTAGACTTCCAAGTGTTTGTAACTCCATAATATGACCAATCTTAGTTTTAAGCCCAGAAATGAATTGAGCTATAGTTCGCATTTTGGGCTCATCAACATCACATCGAATCATGAGAAAATGAAACTCTCAAACAGAGTCATCCACTGATTTGTTACCATGTCTCAAGTCTTGGAGACGTCAGAAAGTGTCTTGTTTTCATAGTGTTTGGGAATGAATCTACTTCTCAGGACTCTCTTCATCTCATTCCATGTTCAAATTTCTCATCGAGCTCTCAGGCAAACATTTTGTAACTTCTTCTACAATATTGCTGTATATCCAAAAAATTCCAAAGCATCCACTTGGATTAGGACATCATCTTCGTAGTCATAAAAGTTAAAGATCTTTTTAATCTTCTCTTCCTAGTTGTTACGAACTGTGACCAAGAACAGATAAGGCCAGTTGCTAGATGGGTCTAAGCTTGCAGAAAGCTTGAAAAGGGTTAATGGGGAAAAGTATGAAAGAGTGAAAGTGAAGAATGAAAATAGTAAGCAAGACCTATGAACAGCTCCAAAGGATATGATGCACTAATGGAACTTCTGAGGACTCACGATACAATTCAATATGATGCACAAATTGATCTAATGAGGTTACTTGCCACTTAACCTTGCTTAAGGGAAATGATAAGAGTAATGTTGAAAGTAAACAAACATTGTTTACACAAGGAAGAAAGTACTCAAAGTGTATTGAAGGTAATCTTCCTTATATAGCTACAAGTATAAAGGTATTTGTACTTGTAAGTTAGGCCAACTTACCTATAAGGGAAAAGAAAAAAAGGACATTTCCTAAAGAAGCAATGCACACGATACAAAATAGTAAAAATGAATATATAAGGAAAACAATTATTAGTGCGATAGGTTCTATATATGATATTATACACATGGCGATGCTGCATTGGCAAGGTTATTAGGAGATGCAGACAAAAAAGTACGGATAAATGGGCTTATTCAAGCAAAGATGGCTTAGTTAGTCCGAATTCTCTATTTCTCGTCTTCTTAGCATCTCGGCAAGGATGATGCTGAGTTATTGGTCAGCTCGGCGCTAGAGAGTAATTACCAATTCAACATACCATAGAATAATGGGCAGTCATACGGTGACTTGGTAAGGAAGTACTCGACCTCGACAGGGATTAGTTGGAACAGAAGGATTCGTCATGCCAGCCTCTTTAGTCCTCGAGCTTGGCTGCGGGTTAAAGGTCTGGTAACTTGATTCCTATCACTAATCTAGGTAGTCATTAGCTTTACGAGACCCATTAAGGCTTGGAATTCGTACTTTGAGTGCTTGGCTCCCCTAGGAGCTCTAAGCTCACGTTTTTCCATCCCAACATATTACTCCTCTTCCTCATACTCCTTGACTTCATCTAACTTAAGTCTCCTTCTTGCAACTTTGTTAGTATGACGGAGTCATGCTTGGTTTATAGGAATGGATTTAAGGGCTTGCTACTCATCCATCTATTGTCTCAGCTTATCTCTCATTTCTTAGCCTTGTTCAATGACAACTTTCTCTCGTGGCCCAGTCTTTAATGGCTATAATAGCAGCAAGGTCTTGTATCTGTTCATTAGTAGTACGTGGTGTTTATTAGGTAACATGACCACGACCATGCGCATCACTCTTGGCATCATTAATCTCTCCTTGAACATTGGGATTTGACATTCGCAAAACAAAGCTTTAGAAAATGCTCTTCATATAGGAAATTCCCACATACAAAGAATATCAAATGAACAGTGAACTGCGAATTTGCTCTATTCTTCCTAATGAAAATAAAGTATAACAAACACTGGGCTAGAAGGAACTATTGCAACACAGCTCTCAATTACAACCTCAAGCTCTAATACCAGGATTATATGATGTGCCTAAGAGCTTAGTTATCACTAGAGCTTACCATAGGTAAGGAGATGAGAACTAAATGAGTCCTTTAAAGTATTGAAGAAAATAGAAGGATAAGGTCAGCGAACTGAATGTAGTAGCTAATGTGAAGTTGCTCGGAGAATATGACTCACCTACGAATACAATACGGCTTGGCACTTCACTTGATGTAACATACAAGATAATACCAAGGTCTATCTACCATTAATCTTGAGATACTCGGCAAGACTAGATAAGAGTATATAGAAATGAACTTGGAGAGGAAAGTCTTGTAAGGACTAAGTATATTCAAAATGTTTCTATAATATAATATGTCTTATGGCTACAATGAGAGGAGACTATTTATAGTAAGTCCCTAGGGCAACATTACAAATAAAGAAAATTACAAAAAGGTATTCATGAAAAGAGATTCCTAGTACATATAAAAAGGGATAAATAAGACAAATGACAAAAAGGGAAAAATAGTATAGTATTAGGCGAAAAGACAACTGGCAATGAGATATTGGTCTCGTATTAGTAGCAAATGTAAGCATCGCCGTATAGAAGTAACAGATATAGTAGGTTAAAGAGCATAGGAAGACGTGAAGGGGATCTCATCACTTGGTAAGTTAGCTTTGGTACTCGACACAAATGGGAGTAGGAGAGAGGTGCAGTGCTATATGACTAAGGTCTTTAGCTTTGGTACATAATGTTTAGGCTTCAGCATTCAACAGATAATATTCGACACTTAGAGCCTAACAAAGTAGTGTATGGCTGAGACAAGCCCTCAAGGAGTTCTTCCACCATTCTTCTATAAATTGTGCCTCGTCCTCGACAAATTGATTAGAGAGAATTCTTTAAGTGAGTGATTGAAGGCCTCGAAAGTGTGCGTGGGTGAGAAGACCAATGGTTGGCAGTCCATTAGATTATGTGTCACCCCATTACAAAGTTTAAGTTCCATTTACATTCTTATCTATTTGCCACACCCAAGCTTCTTAAGGAAGTTGTCTTCATGTTGATTTTACAAATTTCAACTTAGTAAGGTTAGCATATGACATACACATTTGAGTATTAATTAATTACGAGTATATATATAACACATAGAATATATTTAGTATACATACATCATATCTTTATTTCACATCAAATTATAGATTTTGTTATGCAACTAATTTATCACTAAGATTTCAATATATATTGAAATTCATGAATTATCGGAACATGAGTCGTACATCACCGATGAATAACAAATAATACAACTATATCTGGCTTTTTAGTTATATTACTCTTTTATTATTGCATTTTCAAAATCTAAACTATTGGGATTGTTCTAACTAATTACTTTAGCTCTTAAGTACTAGTGTCATAGTAGTTGATTTTATGAGGTTTCATAAGAAATATGTCATAGATAAGAATTAATATATATATATATATATATATTGACCAATTTTTCTATATTTATAGTTCAAGTAGGAGCCAAACATTAAGAAAGGTATACCTAGGTTAGTAATTAACAGGTCTAGACACTTCTATGTTCATGGTCTTTTCCAAAAATTTGTTTCCAAATATGTCTTCTCTGTTGAAAAGAACATGTTTGAAAAGGACCCTTTTGAATTTGCAAGAAAATTACACACACACACACACATATATATATATATATAACTTAATTCTTATCTATGACATATTTCTTATATGAACTTTGAACTAGCTACATCTCTTTATTTGTGTAAAATATGCAAAGTATCTCAGTTAATCCTTTTTTTTTTCTTTTTTGCTAGTTATATTATAACTTGGGAGATGAGATATTCGAACCTAAACCATCTTACCAGGAGATTGATGTTCATGTAATAAGACTACGATGGCTTTGATGATCTTAGCTAATCTTAAGTTAATTAATCAGAAAGACAACTATTAGTCTCAATTAAAACAAAACAATCATTGAAAATTTATGGTTTTTTCTTCTAAAGAAAAGAAAATTTATGCAAAGTAGAGATAGGAGAAGTAGGAGAATCCATATAGTAACATACGTTACTCGAAGCTATGCAATGACTTTAATGTGAATGATTCATGTTTAGAATTTAAAAAAAAATGAAAAAGAAAAATTGATGATATCCACTTATTTGCATATATAGTAACTTGCAGGCTACAAAAGATAAATTTGGAAATTAATGGATTTAGATGATTTGTTAATATGTGGAGTAGATTTGATATATATTGGAATTTGTTTCAATGGGAAGTAAAATATTGTTGGTAAAATATTTTAGATAAGATATTTGGCAAATAAAGAATTGAAAAGGAACTGAATTTCACCTTCTAATTAGCTGTTGAGAAGTTGTGAAAATAATAACAAAAATATATAAGCTAATCCAATAGATTTTGCTAGCATATATTGCAAGTGGCTTGTTATTCAAGTTTACACATTGCATTATTTATCTATTTATTTATTGAAAGCCTAAATCTAAGATCATAAAATTGTTTGCTAATATTGTATGTCTTCTTTGTTGGAGACTGTAACTGAGATGGTTGGCTTGAATCTTCAATAATGTGGGCTTGAAAGCTTGATTCTAGAATGATGCAACCTATAAAAACATATTGAGGTTTAGTCTAATGCGAGCACTTTGATGCTCAATTTAGAATATCTCTAAAAAGCAGTAGAATAACAGATATATGACTAAAGGTGATCATACTTGGGGCCTCATCACTTATTTATTAAGGATGAGGTCAGATATTTAGGAAAGACATGTGTTGCCAAATCTGGAGTCAAATCTTCACAAATAGAGAAGTATATTTAATTCAATAGATATGCATCTTCTAAAAGTTAAAGTGTATCTTTAGTATAGATTTAACCTAAATACAAGTTTCTTTGTATTTGATTTGACCAAGGCTAAGTGCTAGGTTGGGATGAGTTGACAAGAGCTCTCATCATGAGCCTTGGTTAAAGATAACTACATGAAGTATAAAGCCCCCTAATAGATAGCAGGGCAAGTTGGCTTGTTAAAAAGAGGAGAGTAGAACTTTGCTAAAATAGGAAATGAGGTCAACTTACGGGGTAAGTTAAACTAGAGCTTAGATTTGATCTAGAGTAGGTCGGGTTAGTTTAATTGAGGGGCGAAGCCCTCATCAAAATAGGCCTTCCTAAGTCACTAAAGAATAGTAGTAAAGCTAGATTAGACTTAGAAGGCCTAAATCCAAATATGTGGAGTTATTTGCACATATACCATTTTTCCTTTTTCCCATATATGTGATATTTAAAAGATTTTGGAAAATGTCATGTGATGATATTTTATCTCTATAAGTCCTACTCTTAACTCCCTCTTTGTTTTTAAGTAAAACATATATTTATTACTAAGTTTTTAAGAATAGCAACATTAACTATTAATGATAGTAGATTTTCATCCCTGAGCACAACTCGACATTTTCCCTATCGAGTTGATCTACTTTGCTATGCCTAATGCTATAACCTGCTCTGATGACCTAGGAACATAGGCTTGGCCACTCTGATGGGCTAGAAAGTCCGGCTTGCCCACTTAACCACTTTGAGTTTAAAAAGAGTCGCAAACAATTAAATACCTATACACTCTAATAATATAACCACCCACTACTCCATGTCAATAAACTTATGCATAAATTATTGAACTACCACATGGTCCATGAATTTAGATTATCAAACAACATAGTTACCAGACAAATGCCTATAAATACGGAAGCATAAGCACTGTAAGAACTTTCTATACACTTCAAATGCTCACTTTCCCTTACTCTTTCGCTCGTAAGCCAACTTAGGCATCAAAGTGGCTATGTCAGACTAGCCCTGGCACTCGCTTTAGCATAACCTTTTCTCTTTTATAGGATCCAAATTATTCACCATTCTTGACCAACAACATTTTGGCACTGTTTGTTTAAACCCTTTCTACTCATAGCTAAGATACAAAGGACTAAAAGTACAGGTGTTACCAATGCTCCTCAGTATACTCAAGGAAAAGGTAAGGGAATAGGCATCCTGAGGAAGATCATTTGGCTAGGTTAGAAAAACTTTGTGTTGATTTAGCCATAAAATCAAGAGCTATCTAAAAAGAATGAAGAAATCCTAAGCCTTATCTAGAAAAACAATTTGCCAACTTAGAATATGGAGTACGAAGGTAATAGTACTGAAGACTATGATAATTCTATCCATTCACCTGAATTACCAAAGAAGTAGGTTAGAGCACCGCATGGGACTTCAACCCCAGCACTTAAGCATTTAGACAAGGGAAAATAGCTAGAGCAGGTGTATTATGCTGGGCATTCGCATGTTAGTACCCTTGCTACTATTAGTCGCAAGTTTACAATCAAGAAGAGTCTTTTTGTTCTTGAGATTTTAGAAGAAATAACACCACGGTACATTAAATTGCCACAATTTGAGACATACGACAGAACAAAGGACCTAGAGGATCACCTTGAGTATTATAGTACTCTAGCTAAGCTGCATAACTTGAGTGATATTGTAACTTGCCAAGTGTTTCCTTCTACTTTGAGGAATGTTACGAATACCTAGTTTAAGCATTTGAAGCCTAATCTTATTTCATGCTTTGAGGACTTAGTAGAAGTGTTCTTGTAGCACTTCCTTGCTAGCAAACTTCCAATTAAGGACTCATCCATCCTTAACATCATAAAGTAGAGATCTAATGAATCTATTGTGGATTATTTGCCTTAGCTTATGGGTGAAATGGTCTAAATTCCCAAGTTAGATATGTGCATTACTTTGAATGTGATGATTGATGGAGTTAAGCCATACAGAGATCTCTTTAAGTCCCTGACCAAAGTCTAAACTAAAGACATTTGCAAAGTTCAAGGCCAAAGCTACATCTTATATTCAGTAGGAGGGTAATATCAAAGCCCAACGTGAAGTCAATCAAAACAGATTGATCGAAAGAATAACAAGAATAAGAAGAGCCTAAAAGATCGACTTGGTGATTGTGACGACAAGTATTATGGAGGTGATCACAGTGACAAGAAGAGGCTGTGCATTCTAACTACTCCATTTACACTCCTCTTAACCGCTCAATATCAGGCATACTGATGGAGGACCTACCACTTTAGGTTGGTCTTGCTCAACAAGTTTGACTATCACCATACAATGTGTTTATAATAGGGAGGGCAAGAAAGTGAAGGTCGACAATTCCATCTCTTTCACATAGAACGATTTCAAAGGTATGTAAAGGCCCCATGATGATGCGCTGGTAATCAATGCAAGGATTGCCAACTTTGGGGTCAAGAAAATTTTATTTGACATCAGAAGAAATTCTATTTGACATAAGAAGTTTAGCAGACATTAATTTTCAACATGCCTTTGACCAAATGAAGTCAAAGATCAAGGTACAATTGAGATCATACGGCTATGATTTATATGCTTTTAACAACTAACCACTACAAGTGTTTAGGGTAATTTCTCTTACGATCTAGATAGGTGATTATGAAAATGTAGTCAAGGATAAGGTAAATTTCCTTATTGTTAAGTGTTGCTCTCCTTATAACATGATTATGAGTCGACCTTGTTAACACTTATTTGATGACTACAGTCTGTTACCTAGAATTTTAGGGGTATTACAAAAATGAAGAGTTTCATCTCTTTTTCTTTTTTTATTTATCATATTGAACACTAAAAGTTAAGTATCTTTCTCTAATGCTATTATATGATTGAGATTATATGTATTTGATATATCTCAATTTTGATCCTATTTGGAGTTTAATTTACTTTTTTCTCTTCACTTTCATAATTTTTTTTTTTTATTGTTTAACATATAAAAGAAATTGATTATGATGAATAGATGATCTTTGTTGATTTGGGTGCTCTTTTTACTTGAAAGAGGTTACAATTCAGCCTTTTCATCTTCTAGTAACTATCTTCTTATAGCATTTTTCTATATATATTAACAAATTAAACTTTAAAGTGATACAATATTTCGATGTTGAAAATAGGACACATAAATAACGAATTCCTTTTTTTCCCATAAGTATGCATATATATATATAAATGTTTATAGAAGATAAAAACTCTATAGTTGAAAATAAGAGACCTCAATGCTATATGATTGCTATTTGGCATGAGATAAGTCCCTAATTAGACATTTAATGACCTAACTATAAAGACAATTTTATCCTTATGTAAATAGTTAAAGTTTCTTGTTCAGACAAGTTGCAATTATCATTAATAACTCTATTTGATATCATGAAGTTGGTGAGTAAAAGTATTTATCTATCTTTCAAATGAAAAACTTATTCCATAAATGAAGTATGAGAAATGCATACACTTACTGCTTGTTTACTTGGGGGGCATTGAATAAACATTCCCCCCTTATCCCTTATTACATGGTTCAGTTGGGTTTTTATTACAGAATCAAGATTTAAGAGGAACCCCTATTGCTTGATTTCAAGGAATAGGGATTCCTCCCTTAAAGTTAAGAATTGAGATTTAACCACTAATAGACATTGTATACCCCTATCTTCTTTATATATCGGCACCACCACACACGCCACTACCATAATCAAAGGCACCATCATCATCACCACCACTAACACAAACACCAACACCATGCACCACCATTAGGCCTTAATAGGAAGCAAAGCGACTTCAAGAATATAAAGTTCTAGAGAGAGAGAGAGAGAGGCAAAGTAATGTCCAATGTATACGAATGAGCTAAAGCAAAATACTTTCCAATCATTTCGATGGTAACAAAGTCATGTTTCATCAGTAAGAAGGCAAAAGTGGAGATATGATTTATAATATTGACGCCATGAAGAAGATGAAGTACATGAGGAGTTATTTTTAGTTGAAGCCAAGATGATTAACGCCATGAAGAAGATGAAGTGCTTAAGTTGTTTCTAGTTGAAGGCAAGGAATTTAGTTACAATCCTTCCAGTTGTTGAAGCTAAGATGATGGACATTGAGAGTTACTATATGATAAGGTTAAAAAGGCAGATCTTTACTAGGGTTGAAGATAGGGTAGAAAAGTAATTTCATTTATGTTACAAATCTATTACTTGGATGCTCTTTTTTTCAAGGGAACATGGGAATATCAACTAAGGCCTTATTCAATTTCTAAAGAATAGGAATTCTATTATATGTCTATTCCACATGGTGAAGTAAATGGATCGTTAATGCATAAAGGGTGAATTGAAAAAGACAAATTTATAGAAAAAATGAGACATGATATTTTTCCTTTGTCATTTCTTTATAGTAACCCTACCATTTTAATTCTAACAAACCTAACTTATAAGGAGTTGATATCATAAACTAATTTTTACTATATAAATTATCTAGCTTATCACAACAACACTTACACATTGGGACGCTTGTCTAGTACAACGATGTATGATCGATGTTATGATGCTTGCCTGTTGCGATGATGCATGAATTGTGCTACAACATTGCCTATTGCGATAATGTATGGTCCATGCTTTGTGGTTCGTTTGCTACAGTAATGTACCATCCTTATGGTGAGACTCATTTGTTGTGATGATGTACGGTTAGCGTTATGATGCTTGCATGCTGTGATGATCTATGGTTCGTACTGCAATGCTCGCATGTTGCAATGATCCATTGTTCATGCTATGATGATCACGTGTTGTGATAATGAACCATCTACATTGTCATTGGTAGCAACACTCAATCTACACTATGATGTTTTCTTACCGTGATATTTGGGTATTGAAATTATATATTCTTAACACATCTGAACTTTAGGCAATGCCCTAACATCCCCTATTGTTTTTTACTATTAAGTAGTAGAACCATCCCCTTGATAAGTACTACTATGTTAGGATAAGTCAGACATATATTACAATACTATTGTTGCCTTATAATAGAGAAATTTCTTTAGCGTGTAATACTTATCTCAAATAAATCTACACCATCTATTATTGTTTCTGCACTATCATGTAGTGGAGCAATCTACTTGATAAACATCAATAAGCTTAGGTAAACCCTTATATGTTGAGTTGTCATTGTTGCCTTATAATAAGTGTATGATATTTATCTTAATAAACCCTTCGCATTACAATCATAGTATTATTAGTTGTAGGAATCATCTTGACAATACCATTAAGTTGAGGAAATTTTCAACACTTCCTCATGATTTTGGTTGTTAAGTTATTGATAAATCTTGTAAACATACTACTAGTTTGGGGAAGTCTCTAACATTGATTATTTATTTAATTATCCTATCAAGTAGGGACAAACTCTCCTTGATGTGCACTAAGTTTACGCAATTTTGGATGTTTGACAATTATTAGTATTACCTCGTATAACGAATTCATGACTTTATTGAAACCTTTTTAAGATTTTAGCTATAAAACCATGGAACATTCTCCTTGATGTGAAATATCAAGCCTCAGCAATCATTAGCATCGCATCAATCTAATTCTATAAAAATTTTTTACAACTTCTTGGTAATTTTTTGCTACTAGATAGTAGCGGTCACATTAGTATGTAGTATTGATAAAGCCTAATTGTACATATTTTATAAGTAGATTTTATATTGTTTTTATAGACTTTTCAGTTTAATTTTAGTGCAATTTAGTACTTTATTTGTTAGAATTTTATTTCAACACTTTATTAAACTAATTTGTATATTTTTATATTTTTGATGGGAAAAATGCACAATACTAGAAAATATACACATAATGACAAAGGCACATGAAATTCCAAGGAAAAGAAATTAGGCTAAGAGCTCCACAAGCAAGGACCACGTCTATAGTCCTAGGCCGTAGTCATTCCATGGAGGAAGACATATCACTTATTGAATGAAGTCGAGTTCCTAATTCTAAGTATGTCATGCATCTCTTATTCCATTACGAGAATTAAAGCATGGAATGACCATATGCAAAGACTATGACCATGGTTTTAAGGTGTGGTCATTCTAGATTATTATTGTAAAGAGTTAAAGCCATTCAAGAAGGTTCAAGTATAACTTTTATGATGGGAATTGGGCTATTGGGCCTTTGACCCATAGTCAAGCCTGAGGACTGAAGGGGCTGGTAAGGTATATCCTCTTACTTTAGTCAACTCCTGCTAAAGCCGAGTATCTCTTTGCTGAGTCGAATGACTGCCTATCTCTTGGAAGCTTTGTGCCGAATAGTAGACTGCCGAGACAGCAACCAAGCCTTGCATGTTCACTCACTTACATCTGGACAAACCAATTGCTTGGCATCACCCTTACCTAGAGGATGAGAGATAGACACCAAACTAATCCTTAGTCACCCCTACTCGGATAAGTAACCTGGTCGTAGTTGTTTGTCTGCATCTCCAACAGCATCACTAATGCATCTCTACCACGTGTAAAATCTACTACACTAATTATTATTTTTCTTTCATATTCATTTTTTACCCTTTTGTATTCTTATACATTACTTCTTTAGGGTATTACCCTTTTTGTGTTTTCCCTTTTAAGCAAGTTGCCCTAAATTTTTGGGTATAAATACCCTTTGTACATGTAGTCACAAATGAGCAGATTACCATTAATACACTGAATATTCTCCCTCTGATAAACATTGATTGTTTACTTTCATTTCACTCTTATCCTAACTCTTCAGCAAAGCTAGGTGGCGAGTAACCTCACTAGACCGATTCGTACGTCATATCGAGTTGTGTCGTATGTCTTTAGAAGTTTCATTGGTGTATCATATCCTTTGGATTTGTTCGTGTGTTTTGCTTACTTTCCATTCACTCTTTCATACATTCCCCATCACCCCTTTTTCAAGCTTTCGGCAAGCTTGGACCCATCCGGTGTCTGGCTTTGTTTGTTTTTGGTTACGGTTCGAATCATCTTTGTATTAGAGAGAAGGTTTTCATTTGGGTTGTAATAGTTTGTTCTCAAAGTACCTTGTTCATACTTTGTTTTAAGGAAAATGACTGACTCGAGTGTTAATGTTAATGTTGGAGATGGCAATAGTAGTGTTGTCCACCATGGTTGACAATCTTAAGGAACTCCAAGAAGCATGGACAAGATACTTGATGAGGTGGCTAATCTTCTTGTAGACTTAACTTGAGTTGTTCATGCATTGGTGTATCGACCTACTGAAGCCATACATAATACCCCATAAGCTGCCTAACTAGTTAGAGGTCAAAACCTAACTTGATAGGTTTGAGGCGGAGAGTAGGTGGACGAGTTAGAAGAAGGATTAACTTTAGAGATTTTGATGAAGTAGATGAGGAAAAGTACTATGAGGAAGAAGAATGAGCATGAGCACCCCGAGCATTCTACCATGTGAAGCTTAAGATTCTAAACTTCAATGGGTTTAAAAGTGCGAATGAATATTTGGATTGGGAGGAGAAAGTGGAATGTGTTTTTCACTATTACCAATATGAAGGTTACAAGAAAGTGAGAACTACTGCTATTGAGTTCTTTGGCTATACCATCATGTAGTAGGAGAATTTTTAGACAATGAGGTGATAAGAAGGATACATGTAGATTAATACTTGGCCTAAGATGAAGAGAATACTTAGAAATAGTTTTGTGCAGGATACTTATCTACAAGATATTTTTACTCGACTTCCGGAGTTAAGACAAGGAGGTTAAATTGTTAATGAGTATGTTTAAGAATTCCAAATGCTTATGATCTACTGTGAAGTAAAGGAACCACTAGCACAAATAATCTCTAGGTTCCTTATTGGATCGAGGAGTGACATTGAAGACATCGTGGAACTTCAACAATTTACTGCAATAGATGAGGCCATGCAGATTGCTCAATGAGTGGAAAGGCAGAGAAGGAGCCGAATATTGATCCTGCAGCCTATTAGCCAACTTATTCAGGGAAACTATCAAGGTTTGTCGAGTGCCAACTCGATCCAAAAGGTGGATGTCTGAGCTGAACAAAAGGGCCGACCTAATAGTGACGTATCAGCTCGAACTTATGAGAAAAGGTAAGGATCTAATAGGAAGACAACTTAGATCAAGTGCTTCAAGTGCCAAGGGTTTGGACATATGGTTACTTAATGCACGTGCCGAAGAACTATGGTCATCAAGGGAAACGTCCTGAAGTTAGAAGTAGAAAGCACTAATGAAGAACCTAAGGAGGAGAGCCTTAACAAGAAAGAAGTTTCTCATGATAATGAATTGATTGAGGAGGATGTGTTTATTAAGAACTTGGATCAATTGATCTTAGTTGTCTGACACGCAATGAACTTAGAACCCTCACGCGAAGAGGAGCAAAGAGAGAATTTGTTTTGTATCAACTGTAAGGTTAATGAGCAAGTGCGCGCCCTCATTATAGATCATGGTAGCTGCACCAATGTGGCATCAACCAATCTAATCACAAAATTGAAGTTGCTGACTGTTGCACATCCGAGGTCATATAAGTTGCACTGGTTGAGTGAGAAGAGAGCACTACATGTTATTCGGCAAGTACTATTGTCGATCACTATTAGAAATTTCTCTGATCAAATTCTTTGTGACGTACTACCCATGTACGCTTTTTACGTATTACTAGGTAAATCGTAATTGTTTGATAGAAGAGTTATCCATGACGGATATCGGAATACATATATGTTTGAGAAGGATGGCAGGAAGATCACACTCAACTCGATGCCGCTGAGTGAAGTTAACAAACTGCAGGCCAAACTTGCTCACGGATTGAAGAAGACTCTAATGATGAGTAGAGCCAAGCTCTGAGTGGCTATTTAAGCCGACACACCAACCTTCTTATTGGTCAAGTGTCTATTAGAGTTGAAAACTACCCTTGGAAGTGAGAGCATTGCTGGATGAATATGCTGATTTGTTCCTATAACAGTTACCCAAGGGGTTATCCCTAATTCGAGGCATAAAACACTGCATTGACTTAATACTTAGTGTCGCCCTATTGAATAAACCAACCTATCAGATGAGTCCTAAACAAGCTTGTGAGCTGTAACAACAAGTTAATGAACTATTAGAGAGAGGTTATGTTAAGGAAAGTCTCAACCCTTGTGCTGTTCTGGTACTTCTAGTGTTGAAAAAGGATGGTACTTAATGAATGAATATTGACAGTCAAGCAGTGAACAAGATAACAATCAAATATAGGTATCCAATCCCCTAATCAGAAGATATGTTAGATGAATTGAGTGGAGCTAAGATCTTCAGTAGAATTGATTTGAAATCTGGCTACTATCAAATCCGAATGAGGCTAGGAGATGAGTGGAAGAGTACTTTCAAAACTTGGCATAGACTCTATGAGTGTATGGTCATACCATTTGGCCTGTCGAATGCTCCAAACACTTTCATGAGGCTAATGAATCATGTGCTGAGACATCTAATGGGGAAGTATGTCGTGATGTACTTTGACGATGTCTTGGTTTACAATGCCAACATGTCGAGTCATTATGAACATCTCTGTGCCATAATGAATGTCCTTCGTATTGAGAGATTATTCAGTAACCTTAAAATATGTTGCTTTTGCCAAAGGGAAGTAATATTTTTAGGCTATATAGTAAGTAGATGAGGCTCACAAGTAGATGACGAGAAGATTCGAGCGATCATCAAGTGGCCAACTCTTACTACTTATACCAAGGTAAGAAGTTTCCATGAATTGGCTTCCTTCTACAAAAGATTTATCAGGAATTTTAGCACCCTTGCTACACCACTTACTAAGCTAACAAAGAAGAACACCGACTTCTGATGGAGTGAAAAGGAGGAGAGAAGCTTTACAGCAGTGAAAGAAAGATTGTCCTCCACATTTGTGCTATCTTTGCTTGACTTCGAGAAAGTATTTGAGCTAGAATGTAATGCGTTAGGAATTGGAATAGGCATTGTCCTAATGTAGGAAGGTCAACCAATTGCTTACTACAGTAAGAAGCTTAGAGGGCCTCAACTAAATTACTTTGTGGATGTCAAAAAACTCTTGGCGTTGATTTGAGCACTACAAGAATGGCAGTATTATCTACTATCGAGACAATTTGTCATCTATACTAACCATGAGTCCCTCAGGTGCCTTCGAAGTCAAACATAATTTTGTAATAAAATACAAATAAGGAAAGAGCAACGTGGTTGCAGATGCTCTCTTAAGAAGATGTGCGTTCCTTACCAAACTGCAAACGAGATTATTTAGGTTTACGAGCATTAAAGAGTAGTACTCCGGGGACCTACACTTTGAACCCATACTTATGTAATGTGTTAATGGAAGGACAGTAGACGAGTATCATGTAGATGGGGGATACTTGTTCCGAGGATGGAAATTATGTGTACCGACCTAATCGCTAAGGGAATTACTAATCAGGGAAGCCCACAGTGGATCGCTTTCTAAATATTTTGGAGAGAGAATGACCTATGAACTGTTGAATGGTTGTTTCTACTAGTCGAGAATGAGGCGTGATGTACACCAAGTTGTTTGTATGCAAGAGGGCTAAATACCATACTGAGCAAGGGGAAGCAATGCCTTTGCCTATTTTGACGAAACCATAGATTGAGTTGAGCATAGATTTTGCCTTCGAATTATCATGAATTGCTCGAGGTAAAGATTCTGTAATGGTTATCGTAGATAGGTTCAGCAAGATGGTGCACTTTATGTCCTGCTCCAAAACTAACGATGCTTTGGCTATTGCTTCTCTTTTCTTGTAGGAAATCGTTAGGTTACACAGTGTACCAAGAAGCATAGTATTAGACAGAGATCCAAAGTTCTTAAGTGATTTCTAGAGAATTTTGTGGCAACGAATGGATACTAAATTACTATCTAGTACTTCTTGTCACCCTCAAATAAAGGTAGTCAATTGTACATTGGGATTGTTGCTTCGAGTTATAGTAGGTAAGAACTTAGCTGATTGGGACGTTTGCTTACTAGTGGTTCAATTCGCTTACAATTGAAAAATACATGACACCACCAAGTAGACCCCCTTTGAGATTGTCTATGGTTTCAATCTCGAGTTGTCCCTCGATCACACCCCTATACCTAAATCCGAGCAAGAATACCTTGACACAAGAGCTCGAGTATAGTCCCTTTAGCACATCTACAATAAGGTCACTCGATAGATCGACCAAGCCACCCAAAAAATGTGAAAGAGGACCAAGAATAGGATAGTTAAACAATTTCAGCCAGGAGACTTAGTGTGGTTGCACCTCAGTAAGGAAAGGTTTCTAAGCAAGAGAAGGAACAAGCTATCTGCAAGAGTTAAAAGACCTTTCAAAATTCTCTAGAAGGTCAATGACAATGCCTACAGGTTAGAGCTACCCGAAGATTATGGGGTTTCTGATACCTTTAACGTTGCTAACCTCAGTCTATATCACCCTAACGGAGAGCTAATCGAAGACCATTCGAATTTAGTCTCAAATCCAAATCAACTTGGAGGGAATGATGGGAATCAAGCTACTAGGCCTTTGACCCGTAGCCGAGCTCGACGACTGGAGGGGTTGGTATGGCAGATTCTCTTGCTCCAACCAACTCCTATTGAAGCTGAGTATTTCTTTACTGAGCTACTCTACATGCCGAATCGAATGATTACCCATCTCTCAGAAGCTTTGTGCCGAATAGTAGACTGTCAAGACAACAACCAAGCCTTGCATGCTCACTCACTCACATCCGAACAGACCAATTGCTCGACATCACCCTTGTTAAGAGGATAAGAGATAGACCCCTGACTAATCTTCAGTCACCCCTACTCAGACAAGCAACCTTGTTGTACACTTTTGCTTGCATCCTCCAACGGCATTACCAATGCATCTTTACCACATGTAGAATTTGCTACACTAATCATTGCTTTTCTTTAAGATTCATTTTTTACCCATTTGTATTCTTGTGCATTACCTCTTTAGGGTAATATCCTTTTTATCTTTTTTCTTTTAGGTAAGTTGCCCTAAATTCTTGGGTATAAATACCCTTTGTACATGTAACCACAAATGAGTAGATTACTATTAATAAATTGAATATTCTCCCTCTCATAAACACTAATTGTTTACTTTTATTTCACTCTTATCCTAACCCTTAAGCAAGACTAGATAGCGAGTAATCTCACCGAACCGATTCGTGCATCATATCGAGCTATGTCGTAAGTCCACAAAAGTTTAATTAGTGCATCATATCATTTGAAGTTGTTCGTGGGTTTTGCTTACTTTCCATTCACTCTTTCATGCATTCCCCAACACCTTTTTTTTCAAGTTTTCGGTAAACTTGGACCTATCTAGTGACTGGTCTTGTTTATTCTTAGTCATGGTTCGCATCATTATGGGCCTACTCTTAGATGTGATTCCTTGTACTATAAATAGGAAGCCTTGTAAATAGAAGAGAGAACATACATTAGATTGAAGAGAGAACACACATTAGATTAGGGTTTTAGAATAGTTTCATATTTTTCTTTTTGGATTTCAACATCGGAAATAATAAGAGATGATATTTGATCTTAAACCAAGGATTGAAACTTCTTACAGGTTGCTTCATTCTTCTTATTATATTCTTGATTTAGATATTGTTTTCCTTATTATTTCTTTTGTACTTTAATGATATTGCTTATTAGATACTTTAGAATAATAGTTCAAGAATTGTACTTATTATTTAAAAGTCTTTAATTCCTTAATCACGAAAACATGTATTTTGACTTTGTTAGAATACGTGTTAATTAGGATTGAGTTATGAGACCTCTTCTAGGAGTTTACTGTAAATTGGATGATTTGAATTAAAGAAGGCATAACATATGCTCTTCAATTCAATTAAGATTTAATACAAGAGCGGATTAATTTAATTCATCTTTTTTCTAGCGATAGAAAAGATAAATCAATTAATCTTAGGTATTTGCTTCATGATAAGGAATACTTAGTGCTTAAATGCTTTAAAACTAAACTTGTTAAAGACATCTTTATTTATACTAACTGATATTTCAAATTATTTGGTTGCAATTGAATCTTTGAATATATTGGATATCCTGATTTATTTATTTTTTTTGTTAATTTAGTTTTCTTTAGAATTTAATTATTTTATAAGCCCTTTATTTTAATTACCTAAATTTAGATGGGACTAATACTATTAATAATTAAACATCATTCCCTATAGGTATGACCAATTCTCACCAATAATATTACTATATACACGATTTAGTGCAGTTGCTAAGAAAAATACACTATTTTATTTGTTATAAAAAGTAAAGTTAGATTAAACATATCAAGTTTTTATCATCGTTGCTAGGACATGTTTTACGCTAATTTCAGTATTTACGACTGTCTAAAGCTAGTTGTTTTGTTTTATTTATTTTCTTTATTTATTTTAATTTTCATTCTTATTTTCTTTTAATTCCTTTTTAGTATCATATTTCTACTTCTTGTTATTTTATTTTGCAGATACTTTTTTTAGTAGATTGTTTGAGCTTCATCAATAAGAAAATTGCCATACACTTGCTAAGATTGTTTATTTAGGTTCTGTTAATAACTCCGTTCGCAAATATATATATATATATATATATATTTTTCATTTAGCAGCTTACAGTACATTTTTGGAGCTTTTAATTATTTTATCTCCTTACAATTTGTGTGGTGTTTTGTTAATTGCATTGTAGGAATAATGTGGAAAAATTTGGCTAAGGAAGCATCAAGAAAGTGGAAGATGAAATAAGTATCTAAGAGGATCATGGGTGAAAAAACACGTTCATGATCTTCTTGCATTGTAGTTAAGGATTTCAAAGCAGTTAAAAATATGAAAGGACCACAACAAGAACCATGCTTGTAGTGTTAGGCGTGCTCCTCTTATCAAGTACATGTAGTTCCTTAGTTTTTTTTTTTTTAAGAAAAAAAGTATCGATATAATCACGAGTAAGGATCATGCCCATAGTCCCTAACTGTTATCTTCTTGAGGAATAAAATTCTTAAGTTTTTTTTTTTATAAAATAAAAAAGCCTCTACACTTGACATGTCAATTCATGGATTAGTAGGATGTTTGTTCATGATAATTGCTAACTTATGTATTTTATTTTATATCTTTTGTAGTTAGTAAGGGATTAGCCCTGCTAACTCTAATACTACTTTTTGAACTTTAATCTGTATAGGAGGAGTAACGTTAGGATGTATTTTTAGTTTGGTTTTATTTTTGTCTTCTTAGATGCTTTTACTTTTCTTTTTTTATTTTTTTTTTTGTTTTTCTTTTGTAAGGTCTATATGGACTTGAATGGTATAAGGAATCCCATAGTGTAGCAATTTTAAAATTCAATGTCATAGCTTAAATTGGTGAAGTCTCAGTTTCCTTTATTTCTTTATTTTGCTATTATTTTTCCCTATCAATTTTTGTGCTTTTTTAGTGATTATTTCTACATTAGAGATAATGTACAATCTAAAGTTAGGGGGAGGGGGAATACAATAATTAGGTACTAGTAAAAAAAAAAAAATTAATAGAAACATGTGAGTTGATTTGATTAAATCCCATACTTACGATTTTTGCAAAAAAAAAAATTTTTTTTGAGAAATATAGAATCGATTTATTTGTATTATAAATCTATTCACCATTATTTTTTATTTAATTAAAGAAGCAATTTTATGAGATAATTTTTTCAATTTTAGTATAGAATTTGCTTGATCATAATGACTTTTTTATACAATGCTAAGATTGAATAATGAAATCTATGTGAAGTGTAAAGTTTTTTGTTTTTTAAGCTTAGATTTATAGTTAGAATTGGGGTGAACATTGCTGATTAGAAACCAGTTGTCTATATTTTACTTTAATGTATACTCACTCCTTAGAAGTCTTAAGAGCCATCTAATTTTTAATAAATGAATAAATGATGTTTATCTCTTGAAAGGTTTCTGAAAAATAAAAAATAGTGGAGGTGATCGAAAATAATAATAATAATAATAATAATACAAGTTGGTAATGATTGACCTTGATCCCTAAAAAAAAGTAAGGTTCTTTTTCACAACCAACTTAAGAAAAGTGGTTGATTAAAAATGGTATGTGTTAAAGTCTCCTTATTTGGTTTTGACAATAATAAAACATATGCTATATTATACTAATATGTTTATTAAGTGTGCAGATTAATTAAATAATTTTACGACATGAAAGCTTAGCTCTACTTGATTGAATATATTAGGAAAATATGTGCAATCCCGTTCTACACAAGTTAGTTTAATATCCATGGGGATTTTTAAGGAGGATAGTTTTAATTAAGGTAGAATATTGCGATGGATAAATAAGTTGGATTAATTATATTTGTGGGGATCAATTTTAATTATGGAAGTGTAATAAAGATTTGGGATATAATTATTTGAATATATTGGTTATATAGTTGAAGAAGTATTTTCAACATGGAGAATTTTATGATTAATGACTATTGACATGAAATGCAATATTTTCTAAGCAATTTGATTAAATCTCCATATCACAATTTGACAGTAACGTAGATGGAGCAATTTAAATTAAAGAGGACCAAATTATTAGCTACTTAAGTCTCAATGTGGCATGCATTGATCTTTTTGTTTTTTTATGGCCAATTTATGATGAGCATCTCTTCAGGTAAGGTAAACATGGAATAATGATTCTTAATCAAGAGCTTATGTCAAAGTGCTGTCAATTTTTTATCAACTTCCAAGTGTTATTCAAATGTTTAGATCATCCGCCCATAGCAAATCAATGGAGTATTTCCTTTATGTGGCTCAGTGAATACTTTAGCATGTCTTCAAGGTAGCTTCAAGGATTAAAGAATGTCTATAATAGCAAATTACATAAAGAAGCTAATAAAGAGAAAATTATGGTTGATTTTTTATGACGAATTTTTTTAAGATAATAGTCACAATAACATATTTTCCTAATTTGGTGAAAGTTTATCACTACAGCAATATAAGCTATTATTCAAATTCAAATTCAAAATTGAAAGATAAAAAGCCCTTAAGAGATTTTCTCCACTTGGTTACAAAGTGCTTAGTTAAGATAACAACAAAAGGAAATATCTCTAGTATTTTCAACATCAATTGTAAACCCTACTTTTAACGGGCCCATGATTTGACTAAGAGTACTTTTTGAACATTTCCAAGGATCAACTAAATTAAGAACTCAAGTTTATATTTAAAAATGAACTTACATTTCCAATTCGAAAGCCTATTATCGATGAAACTCGAACATGAAAAACTACGAACCCTAAAGTCACCTAAAACCTTAAACCTTAAAACAATTAAGGACTTTTAACCCTAGACGACTAATTGATAATTTAATTTGAATAATTTTATTCAACTCTAGAAAATTTCATAATTTTGTAAGAATTGAATCATCATTTACAAAACAATTCAAAAAGTAAATCCTAAAATAATTTCCTATAAGACAATTCCCTTATCTTCATATCTAAAGCTTTACATGTGAATAAGTAGACCAACTAATCACCTTAAATAGCTTATCAATTAAGAGTTAGAGTCATTTATCAATTGATAACCTATCAAAAGCTAGTGATAAGACATTTTCCTTATCACCCATTAACTTATACTGCACCCATTAACTTATACTACATATGGACAAATTTACACAAGATTTCACATGTTAAACTTTAATAAAGGAGATAAGACATTTCCATGCCCAAAAGGACACCTAATGGCTGGTTCTTATATGGCTATAAGGGGGGCCATACTCTTATCTTTCATCCATCAATCACTTTATCTTATACTCCACAATTCACCCCTTAATGCTTACATCATCAAGAGTTACAATTGCTAACTTTTGTACATGCTACAAGACAACAAAATCAAACTTCTTAAACACACTTCTACCCTCATTCCCAACTAGCCACTCTTTCTCCCATTGCTTTTACTTTCAATTTCATTTTCACTGCCTTTTTCTCTCACTTGAAAACAACACAAAAGAGGAATCACAAAACCCCACAAAATCCTTCACTTGCCGCCACATTCCAAGTACACACACACAGCACCTTCAACTTCTTATTATCTTGCTTTTGCCAACATTCAAAACTCCTTTAGAATCCTTAGAAAACTCCTTAAACCCCACTTCAAAAGACCATAACTTAAGTATCTGAAAAGGGTGCAAGGAGGAAGTAAGATAAAGAGCATAAGTGGAACTTTAGTGCACAACCACCATATTTTTACTTTGTGGACGAGTAAGTATTTCTTTGTGATAGTAGCCTAGTGTTACATAGTAGGAGACTATGATTTCTTGAAGATATAAGTATGATCACAAGTTAATGAAACATCTAAGAAAATCATAAGAAGCAAACTCATGAAAACCTTACATGAAAGTTGAAGTATGAGTATGTAAAGTTGGTGTTTTATAGAGATACTTGTTTAATACTTAGAATGGAAGATTTTAAGTTGAGAAAATCTTGAAATGAGAACTTGAAGGAAAGGGAAGCATACTAGACGTGAGGTTTTAGGAGTCATTTGGATGTTTTCACTTCTATTAAGTTAAAGATGCTGAAATCTAGACTTAGGTAATGGAAAAATCTATCACATGAAGTTTTATGAGGAAACCAACTTTGTAAGACATGAACTATAATATGGGATTTATGATAAGTGTGAGATCCTCTATTTTCATGTAAAGATGAGTCAAATAATCATCTTATGGAAAAGAAGTCAAGTTAAGATTTGAATACAAGAAGCTTAAGTTCATGATTTAATGCCTAAACTTAAGGAAATGATGAAACAAGTGGGAAAACCAAGTTAGAAGCCCTCATACTCAAACCGACTAGATCTAGAACCTTCCTAAAAGACACTTAAAAATATGATAAAAGTAAGTAAACAAAGTGAAAAGACCAACTAAGGCAAGTACGATAAGTGTATTAAGCCTAAAGCTCAAAACTGAGCTTAAAACTTCCAAAATGAGCCTTAAACACTAAGTTGAACCACCCTTAAGTTTCTGACCAGCAACTTGACACAACAATAAAAGTTGTCTTGAGACTCTCAAGAAGGCCATAAGGTACTCCCTAAGCTTAAGAAAGTGACTATCTTTGAATTAAATAAAAAACAAGCCCATTTGACAATTTAAGCTCACTTAAGAGCCCAAGAAGTGATTGTTAGCCTTAGGAAAATAAATCAAAGTTATAAATCTAACCTTAAAGAGTATTTTGAGCCTAGAATGAAATCTTAAGCCTAAGCCCAAAGGAATTCCCAAGTTACCAAAAAGCCCATTAACCAAACAAAGCCCAAAAGCACTCTAAATCATGAGGATCTCTATTGTTCTGACCTATGGGCAATTTTATGTGCCTCATCTCAAAAATATAACCTCACTATGTTAAAGTACATTCGAAAAAAATGAAGATTGACTATAAGATTATAAAAATCGGATTTAAAACGAGAAAGTTATACTCGATTGAACTTTAAGTAAGAAACTATGAAAAATGCGAAAACTAGTCAAAAGTATAACTTAAAGGTTTTTAGGGTAGTTTTCTAAGTCTTATTTCAAATCCTTATAATATTATGATTGTGATGTCCAGGGGACCCAACTTTTGGAGACAACTTACCCCTAGACTACTTTGATTGACCTACATGATTGAGTGAGTGAATTCCTGATGACTCTTTACTTGATTTTGCTTGTAGAATAGATGTACCTAAACTTATATATATATATTAGATGCTTGTGGGATATGGGAAATGCATGTGTGATATGGGAAATGCATGTGTATGAATTTGTGATTGAGTGCTATGGCTTATTAATCATATAACAATGGAAATTATTTATAATAATTTATACGTACGATTGTATAGAATGAAATTGTCTAATCACCATGAAAAATCATATTTAACCACTTGTATGATTAAGAAATTAAATGGATCATGCATTCCCCATAATTGCATTTGGATAACACCGACTACCGCTTCACGCAGAAGATGGGAAGGGACTCATAGGAGGAGGGCCTCTTGCAAGATTAGGCACTAGCTATGTTATCATTTTATGAGTCTTTATCTTAAGTTGATGGGCTTACTAGATGCCGGGAGATGTCAACCGTTGACGAGAGGCCGTGTCTTATGGCTTCTACTTAAGGCGTATGTTTATGGATTGCGGAAGCCACCATATCGCTAGACTTGGGATTTTGAAAATATGATTTGTCATTTAGTAAAAAAAGTATATATATATTTATAGTTTTGTTTTGGCTTAACCACAATAATGCAAATGATATAAAACCTAAAGTCTAGAACCTGGATTTTGTTTTAGGTCAGTTAATTATCTCCAAACCTCGACTATAGGGGGCGTGATTCTAAGTCGTACACAGTTCCTAGGCCACTGCATGCGTTGTTCGGCATATTAATTATTCATGCATTCATATGATTGTGCATCTAATAAATTTTTGTCATGTGGTATTGATAAAGGTATTTATCTCACTAAACATAAGCTTACACCTCGATAGATTTCTTTTATTGCAAGGAAACCTCTTTGTTCATCCAGGTCGAGGCATGCTCGAGGTGAGTCTCGTATAGAGACGAGTTGGAGTGACCATGGAGTGGAGAGGAGATTATGTAATAGCTTTTGTAGATAACTATTTACCTTTATTTTTGTTCATAATATAGTTTGAAGTTTATGATGCAGTTTCTTTTATGAACTGCATTTATTTGTAATATTCTTTTGGTGTGGAACTTAACGAGTCTATACGTTTACTTAATTAATTTATGTCTTAGAAGTTAATTTTAGTAAATTGCTTTATATTACTTATCTATGGGCTTAGTGGTAACGTATAGTGGAAAGAGTTTTATGTATCATATGAAAAGTCTACGATCAGCAAGGGGGTTTATAGTAGACCTTTGTACGGTACACGACGATCTACCATGACAATGATATTGTTGGGTCATGATATCAACTAATTGTTATTTTTACTATTAAACTAAGGATTGATAGAATATAAGTTGAGCTACTGAAGAAACAAGAGATATACATTAAGTACAAAATTGAATTTCAAAAAACTATCTCATGCAAACTGTTAAAAATTGTGTTAGAAATTGAGTGAAAACAGATTTCTCATTTCATTGTTCTTGTTTTTATGCAAATATTGTAAAGAGATCTTTGATTATATCATCTTATTTTCATTATAAACATTATTGATATTGTAATTGAGTGAGTGTAATTGAGAGCTAGTGAGACAGAACAAAGAAGTGATTGGATACCCTTGTAACATCAAGATTCATTTTTTGTTATTGAAAAATTAGACTCGTGGAATGGTACTGGTGAGGAAAACTGGGTCTCTAGTAGTAGAGTTAGAAGAAAACAATAGGCAAAAAGCCAAAGCTTTTTAAATCGATTACTTGATTTTCTCTCTCTCTCCTATTTATTTCTTACATTTTATTATTCGAATTGTTCTTTTTTTTTTTTTTTTGCCTAAGTTAACATTAATACTTGACTACTTATATGCCTATTTAAGTTATTAAGAGAGGAGTTGTTTTAGGAATTGAAAAGCTTTCATTTTTGTAAAAGATATCAATTTACCCCTCCCTACCACCATCCCCAAGCCCCCTTGCCCCTTAATATCTTACATGGGACCTATAATATAGATCAGCCTTGGTCCCTTAGAAAGGTGAGGTACTTTTCTGCTACCAATGCAAAAATTAAAATGGTATGGATCGATCTTGATCTGTCAGAAAAGCGAGGTCCTTTTCTACTGCTAAAATATTTGTGTTTAAATAAAGGAATTGAATTAAAAGCTTTTTACTGAAAAATTGAAAGAAGTAAAGAGACAATTAAGAGATTGGCTGATGTAACATGCATTTATTTTTTATTATTGTTCTTAGAGAAGTGAAGGAGGGAGCATATATCCTTTAGTTTTTTAAATGTGGATATGGATGTAACCAAGGTGAGTTTTGTGAAACCCGAACCTACCCTTATAGAGTTTTACATCTTATTTCCAAAACCCGACCCTATATGGTTCTTGACCCAATAAGGGTAGGTTTTTATAGAATTCAAAAGACCCTATAGGGTAGGTTTTTATAGAGTTTAGATGGAATTAAGGAGAGAATAAAAGGAAAAGAAGTTAAGTAGGATTAGGATTATATTTACTAACTTACATAATAATAAAAATTGAGAATCGAATGCATTATATAATGTAAAATTTATATGAAATATGCATGTTATAGCAAATATTTTTATTAATATATACTTTTTTTTATTAGGTTGGGTTTTCCATCGAGTTTTTCTGTAATCCCAAAATGCGAGCTTAATCCCTACAGGGTTTTGAATCATATTTCAAAACCTAACCCTAAACCACATATGACATTATCCTAAAGGGTTTTTATCGAGTTTGATGCGTTGAGTACCCTTTATTGACTTACTAAGTTGCGTCCCTAAATGTGGATGACTTTTTCTTGATTATGTTTATGTCTATTCTGATTCCTAGTGTGATATTTGTTTAAATGAGATGTGGTTTGACTCTAATTTACATAGATTAATTATTAAATTCTAGTATGGTGTTCATAGCTAATACATCTATTGTATACTTATATTTTAAGGACATGTAAATATGATTGAGTGAAATTCTATGGAATGAAAAGTTCTTGAAGCCTTGAGTTTTAATATTTTATAAGGGTGAATTTTAGTAGAAGAGTGTATACTCTTGTCCTTGAATAGACTATGTAGGGTATTTGTTTTTTATTCTATAATTTAAGCATTCAATGAATTTTGTCCTTAAGAGTTTTTCATTATTTTTTTATTTTTTTTTTAGAATAAGCAAAACTTCAAGTGTAGGGATATTTGATAAAGCTTAATTGTATCTATTTTATAGGTAGATTTTATATTGCTTTTACAAATTTTTAGTAAAATTTTAGCACAATTTAGTGCTTTATTTATTAAAATTTTATCTTACCACTTTGTTATACTGATTTGTATATTTTTATATTTTTTATAGTAAAAATACACAATACTGGAAAATATATGTGTGATGATGAAGGTATGCGAAATTTCAAGGAAAAGAAATTAGGTCAAGAGCTCCATAAGCAAGGACTACGGCCATGATCATTCTATGGATGGAAGACATGTGCTACTTATTAACTAAAGCCAAGTTTGCAATTCCACATATACAGTGTATCTTTTATTCCATACAAGAATTGAAGTATAAAAAGGCTACATGCAAAGACTATGGCCATGGTCATAAGGTATGGTCATTCTAGATTATTATTGGAAATAGTTGAAGCCATTTAAGAAAGATTCAAGTATATCTTGTGAGCCCAATTTTAGATGTGATTCCTTATATTATAAATAGAAAGCCTTGTAAAAAGAATAGAGAAAAAAAAAAAAGAAAAACAAAAGAGATGTAGATAGAAGAGAGAAGAAAAATTAGATTCGGGTTTTAAAATATTTTTATTTTTTTCTTTTCAGATTTCATTATCGAAAATAATATGAGATGATATTTGATCTTAAATTAAGGATTGGAACTTCTTATAGGTTTTTTCATTGTTCTTATTATATTATTGATTTGGATATTGTTTTCCCTATTATTTGTTTTGTGCTTTAATGATATTACTTATTGAATTCTTTAGATTATTAGTTAATTAGTTGTGTTTAAAGTCTTTAATTCCCTAATCACAATAATATATATTTTGACTTTATTAGAATTCATCTCAGTTAGGATTGAGTCACAAGACCTTTTTTCATTGTTTATTGTGAACTGGATGATCTGGATTAGAGAAAGCATACTGTATGCTCTTTAATTCAATTAAAATTTAAGAATAACCAAGGTTAATTTAGTTTATCTCTTATCTAACAGTAGAAACAATAAATTGGTTAACCTTGGGTGTTTGCTTCTCAAAAAGTAATAGCTAGCGATTAATTGCTTTAAAACTAAACCTATTAAAGACATCTTTATTAACATTAATTGATATATTTCAAATTATCTAGTTGCAATTGAATCTTTAAAGATGTTAAATATCTTGATTTATTTATTTTATTAATTTAGTTTGCTTTAGAATTTAATTATTTCATAAACCCTTTATTTTAATTGCCTAAATTTAGACAGGACTAATACTATTAATAATTAGACGCCATTCCATGTGGGTTCAACTTGGTTCTCACTAATAATATTACTGCATATGTGACTTGGTGCACTTGTTAGTAAAAATACACTTTTGTGTTTATTATAAAAAGTAAATTTAGATTAAGCGTATCAAATACCTAAGAATAAAACGTCTGTGGCAATTAATAATAAATTTTGGCTATGATGAGAAAGTGAAGTAATGCTTAAAGATAGAAGCTATATAAATATTAATGGTCACTCTCATAAAGACACACCATGTGCATAAAGTGTCATGAAATCCTTAGCAAGTTCTTATGTAGCAATGATAGAAGGCCTAAAGTATTTTCTTTATGTCTAATATTTGACTACTTCTATTCATATATCAGCTAGTATCCAAGCCTAAATTATATGGCAATGGATAATGCTTCTTAATTTCTCTTACATATGCTTTATACTATGTTAATCCTACTCAAGGATAAGCAATAGAATGTTGCTTGGTCTTTATAATCCTAGATTTGATTATATTCTTTGTTTTATATAAATTTACCTTTATAAACCTTATTATGTGCACAATAGATTGCTAAACACTGCTCTTTATGGTGTATTGGGTGCATGATGCTTATTGCATAAGATACAAGTTTAGATAAAACTTACTTGCTAAGATATTCATCTCATTGCAATATTATTTATTCTCTGCTATGATGTATTTAAATAGTTATTAACACATCTCTTTATATGCAATGTTGTTAACCGGGGCAAGTTAGTACAATAGACCCTTTGTCACATTATATCATTATTATTAGAAATAAGAATGTTATTCATTTATCGCATAAAAAAGAGAAATGATACCTTTTTTGTGACAAATATATAGCTTTTTAGTCACTCTTTCTCTCTCTTTGAAAACAGGGTGAAGTGAATACTCTTTAAATATGACACCATGAAAGAAAGGAAAAAAAATTCTTGTTGATTTCATTATGAGTATGTGACATGTCCAAGTAAATTATTACATAGTTAAGTGACTTGCATAATGAACCACAACATAGATAGTATAAGTCACATATGCATATTGTATATGAAGTCATACTCAATTTTAAGCAACATGAGAATATTACGTGGTTATGCAAGTGTTAAATAGCATGCTTGCTAAGTCATGACATAGCATTAAAAGTACTCATAGAATGCCCAAGAACACTTTCTCCTCCATCAAAAAGAATTTTTAGGTAAGAGATAAGGTGTAGATCAAGAAATTTTTATAATATAATTTTATAAACCTAGCTCAAAATTAGTAAAAGTATGTTTAGGCTAATTATTTAAATTGGTGATAGAATTCAAATAATTATACCTAATTTGGGAATATTTTGAGAGCTTTAGATTGATGGGCTTATAGTAGGTTTTGTTAAAATTGTCTTTGATATTTTTAACCTTTTTCAGCAGACTTGGGTATCATTGGGTTCCATTTTATATAGTTGGGCTTTGTTATTCTCTCTTTAGCTGATTGGGGTTACTGAGCCCTAACTAATATTGTTCATTGATAGCCCATGTAATTTGATATTAAATATGACTTATGACTCATTACAAATGTGTTGTTTATGTGAGGAGGTGGGAACGAGAACGCTAACCCTCCACTATATTACCCATCACTTAGATCTATGCTTGTTGAGATTACCTATCCTGCCTCTTTAATCCCTCTTACTTCATTCTTTTGTTTTGTTTTATCACAATACTAACTTTTTTTAATTTACATGAAGTGTGTGGATGCATATTGTATGTACGCGATACTCACAATAAACCCTTACATTCACAAAAGCCATGAAAGAAGGTTTACTTCAACAATGTAATAGTGTTTGTTGATACCTAACTAAACTATTTTGACTAATTGTGTTAATGATAACTTGTCCTTCACATTTGCAATTCTGAAACCTTCCTAGTAGTGGCATGATAAAAAGCAACTTTGATGGCGCTTATATAGTGATTGCTAATTTGAGCAGTGTAGGTGTTGTCACTTAAGATTTTAGTAGAGATTGACTTGCCACATCTTCTAAACAATGTTTTATAAGGTGAAATATATGTCTACCAACTTTAGAAAAAAAATTACATAATTACAAATTATATAAAAAAATTACTAAAATACCGATGTTATATCGCATTTTAAAGATGCGACATTATTATTTGTATTAGTGTCACATCTTCAAGATACAACATAGCTACGATACATAAAAATTAATATGGCATCTTGAAGATGCGACATAGCTATTTGTACTAATGTTGTATCTTTAAGATGTGACATTAATGTAAATAGCTATGTCGTATTTTGAAGATGCAAGATAACCTTGATATTTTGATAATTATTTTTATACAATTTGTATTTTGGTAAATTTTTTTTAATTTTGATTGTAAATAAGTAATTTTCTCATGTTTTGCATCATGTTTAGAATTTTTCAAAGCTTTAGCTATCCTAAAGGGAGTTTGGTTTGTAATTTTGAAAGGATAATCAGCTGTTGCTATTGAGTTTGATTGATTGTATTACTGTTGTTGACAACTTAAGGAAGCCAGATGACTATTTATAGAGAACTTGGCATATTGTTGATGAGATCCATTGGATGCTTCCTTTCTTTTCTTTTAGTAGTTTTAACCGTCTTAATTGAAAAGGGAATAATCATGTAGATTGGGAAACACTTTTATCTACAATGGTTCTTCTCTTCCTTTGGTTCTATCTATGTTGTTAGATATTGAGTTGGGTAGTTATGCCTCAGGCTAATTGTTCGTTCTTTAGTAAATTTGTACATGGAAAAAAAAAAAAACCTACTCTAACTAACTAAAAGAATTACAAGTGGACCAATACAATATATACACATGTAAACCTTAGGATGTAATACATAAGCTACTAAACAAAATATATTTATACTAATCTAATGTAGAATCTTAACACATAATTTAGCTAATATAAAACAATATGAGGAGTTGCACTGGAAATAAAAGCAACATATCCATTATGCCCTTATAGTACAACTAAAACCTCAACAACCTAATTGTCTCTATATCTTCTTCTTCATCTAGAAATCTTACCCATCACTAAACTATCATTTCCAAACAAATTAACAACCAAAAGTGAAGAGGAAACGAATGAAAGAAATTACATTTTAGAATATACCTTAATAAGTAAAACAATTCTTCGTTTTTTTTTTAGAATATATATCTTGTATTTGTATGATTTTGATTATTATTGATAAGAAATGTTAACAATTAGGCAAATGTTGTTGTTAACTCTAAAAATTTTCTTTGAAACAACATAAGTAAACTAAAAAGAAGTGGAAAAAGCACATTAGTTCACAAAATGCAAATCAATCAAAGAAGATGTGTTTTGAATGTGAGAAGACTTCTTATTCTTAGATTTATTTTCATTATGGGGAGAGAGAAGAAAGAGATGGGTCATTGGAGGTGATTGTGTTCGTAGATGGTAGAAGGCCACTAGAGATGGTTAGCTTCGTTAATGGTGGTATAATAGATGATGGGTCAAGTTGTAGGTATCTCCAAGGGTAGGGGCATTTATGTGGAGGACCCCTAAATAGAAATTCATGAATAACTAATAGAAGGAAGCATGTTACTTGACCTATATCCTGCAAATTTTGGAGCTTTATTAACTTCCAATTTTGAGAGTTAAGAAGGAAAAACATATAAGACCCCTAAGAGTCTAGTTTCTACCTTTAGATTAACTTATGTAGATTTGTATTTTGTGACACATTGGGTTGATTTTATAAGGTAAAATAGAATAATTTCCCTATACTATATATTTATTCATGTTTTGGTTAGTAGAATTGTTATTCTATGGAATTGGTATTATTATGAAATGAGGAATTGTAATTCCTTCATTAGACTAAAGGAATATCCAGCTTCGATCATTTTTAGCATAAGTTTAGTCATGAGACATTAAAGGATCTACTAATGAATAGTTATTACTTCCCTATTCCATTCCTTAAGAATTGTATTTCCATTCCTATTTTATTTTATTTTCAAACTAAACATCTCATTACTTTCTTCTTCAATTTCCATTTTTTAAGTAAATTGATGAGTGTAGAGGCCATCTAGTTTTATATAATATAATATCAATTTTAAGATATTTTTTATTTTAATGAAAATGATAAGTTTATTGGAACTATTACCACAATTAACATAATAACAATCTATGCTTATGAATTTGTTGATGGTTGATTCCCACCATAGGGGTTCATATGGCCTAAGCCCATTGAAACACTAGGCCTAGGTCTCATAGATCACCATCTAGGCTTGCCTTAGGCCATGTAAACCTATTAGGTTGCTTACAAGCACCTTGTGTAAGACTGAGTTATACCCCCTACTTCGAGAATCCTTAAGCACTCTAAGCTTGCTCAACCACTATTCATAGTGTTCGCATCAAGTTGATTCTATCCTTTTGCAAGCCGTAAACAAATAAGCATTTGCAATGAGCCAAGTTGACCCTCCATTCACTAACCACTTTCTCTCTCTTCATTTAATGCTGATTGACCACCTGTCACATAGCCTATCAATTAGCCACCGAACTAGGGTGGCCATACCTTATAAATAAGACAAACTCATCCATCTAGTCTCCACTAATCGGTAGAGGGAAGGATATCCTATAGGGCATAGGAAGCACCACCTTGTTAGATCGTATGTTGGCTAATCAGAATCCTCCACATATCCAAAACAGTAACTACTTCAAATCTATAAATAAGAGTAAGTTCTTTAAGTAAAAGGATTGGTATTTGTTACCCTCTTTTCCTCTCTTGGGAACTCACTTACTGCCCACATTATCTTTCTCTCTCCTTGCTAACTTGAGCATTGAAAGGCCCTCACCTGTTCAACCACATAAGGCTTTTTGTAAGATTATTGTTGTTCGTGGTTGAAGGACAACTCGAAGTTGACCTAGGGGACACTATTGTGATTATCAACCATCATCATTTGGCGCCCACTGTTTAAGCGAACTTTTCATAATGGTAAAGAGCAAAAGCACTCACCCACTCCCACATTAATAGGCGGTGGTGATCAAACCAACACAAACACACCACCATCGCTAACAAAACCATAACTCTAGCACATGGAGCAAGTGAAAACCATGCTTTAATAACTTATGGAGACTAACTCCAAGAAAATGTACAATTAAGATAACAACTTAATACCACCCAAAAACTAAAAGAAAAAAACAACCCTAATGACAAAGTCTACCTTGAAGACATAGCTACCAACTCTCCTAACCACTAAAGTAAGCACCTCAAGTGCTCTCCTACACCACCCACAAACCCTGTTTACCCACGTGATGTTGCTCCTAACGAGCAACGTTTGCTCTTGGAATTGCATGAACACCTTAACAATAATTATGGCAAGGTGTACCTCTCTATAACTTATTCAAAGGCTTGGAGACACCACTCCCTTAAATAGTTACCTAAACACTTAGATGACATGAATGAGTGGGATCTCGATGAGCACATACATCGTGCATCTAGTCTACGCAACCAGAAATGCCTTGAGTCCTCCATAAGGCTATCAAGAGTAGTTATTAGTAAAAGCCCATTCATTATTGGCATCCTTGGTGAATCCTTACCACAAGGCATGTGCCTCTCACACCTCAATAGTTATGATGAAACTGGTGATCCAAATGATCGCTTAGTACATATTTGCACCACGATGAACCTCTACAACTTCTTCAATGAAATAATGTACAAGGCCTTTTCAAGCACCTTGGCAAAGGGTATGTTGGTTTAGTTCAATCAAATTCCAAGAAACAACATTTGTTCTTTCAATAACTTAGCCATTAGATTCTAATAGCACTTCTTGAGCAGCACGTATTGTGTAGGGATTTATCCACCTTGTATAACGTACGGCAACATCTTAATGAAGCCTTTTGAGTATATTTAGAGTGCTTCAATCGCACTAAGCTCCTCATCTTAAAAGTAGAGTCAGGTACAGTGCTTCAAGCCATCATGTATGGTTTGGACCTAAGCAATAAGCTCTTTGAAGCCATATTACTACACCAACTAGAGACCTTTGAGGAGTATAGCATAAGAGGATACCATCCGAGCTCGCCTTGAAAGTGACAAGCAATGCACAAAATCTACAAAGGACTGTCTCAACCTTGAGGATGATTGCCCTGCCCCCTCCCGACAATAGCAAGAGAGATGTAGGCAAAGATTCACGGACTTCCCTACTTATACCCTACTTACCTGTCCCCTTGGTGAAGTTTGCTACGAAGTTAGCAAATGCCTCCTCATTGTGCCACCCATCTAAGAAACATCTAAAGCTTTTACCTCAAGTGAACATTATGATTGCCAAAGAGCATAAGGCCATAACATCAATGAATGCATGCACCTAAAAGAAGCAGAGAATGCCTTGTTTACATGGGCTGCATTAACCACCTCATTGCCAATGAAAGGAACCTCCCCCATACAACCCAAAGACATCATACATAGGAGCCTCAACAACCACAACTCGAGTAGCAAAACCAATAAGACAATATGGAGTGAAGAGGTTGCAGGGGGTGACTACAAAAAATCATTGGTAGACTTGGACTCTTAGACGAGGGACACCCTACCTAACCACAACATGAAGTACTATCAGTTTTATCAAAGAAACCATACCTTGACACCACCATATCGTTCACCGAGGTTGACAAAGAAAGCATCTAATAACCTCATATCGACCCCTTAATCATCAATGCTAAGATAGGATATTTCTACATACCCAAGACATTCGTAGATAACAGCAGCTCAACTAACATACTCTTCTTCTTAGCCTATGAGTAGATGAAGGACAAGCTTGATAAGTAGCCATATAACTAGAGCCTAGCAAGCTTCAGAGGAAAAACAATCCTAATAAAAGGACTTATCACACTCCCTATCAAACTAGGCGATAATGGCCACATCATCTCGTACCTCATAGATTTCATACTCATTGACCACTGGTCATCATACAATGCTATCCTTGGAAGCTATATCCTCAACAAATTTGATGCATGCCTAAGTTAAAGATGCCTCTTGATAAAGTTTCCCATACTGATAGGCATCAGATTTGCATGCGAAAACTAGTAGCTATCTTGAACTTTGTACCTTAGCAACATCTCCTATGATAAAGTCATGCACATTGAGTTCTCTTCAATGACTCCATAGGACCTTTATAGTGAACTTATCGAAAAGATTGAACTTAATCAATATGGTGACTACTCTAATCTGATAACTTAGATAGGAACATCTCTATCCCCTAATGAAAAGTAATAAATGACTGTGTTCCTACGTAACAACTTAGACATCTTTGCAACATCCCTAAATGAAGTGCTAGGGATAATTAACATTCTCGAAGATATACACCACATAAGGGTTAACTCACATGTTTAACCCATAAAACAGAAAAGAAGATACTTTGTGCCAAAATGACAAGCTACCTTTAAACAAGAAGTGCAAAAACTTTTGAAGGCCGGTTTCATCAGGGAGGAGAGGTACCATGATGTGCCTAGGAGCTGAGTAATCACTAGGACTTACTGTTGACAGAAAGGGAACCAAATGAGTCCATTATAATAACGAAGAAAACAAAGTGAAGAAGTTAAGAGAAATATAGTAGCTTATGTGAAGCTGCTCGGAGGATGCAACATACCAACGAACATAACACGACTCAACACTTCGCTTGATATGAGGTATAAGATAATGTCAAGGTCTACCTATCAATAATCTCAAGCTATTCAGCAAGATTAGATAAGAGTGTAGAAAAAATGTACTCGAAGAGGAATATTTCACAAGAACAAGTATATTCAATATTTGAGAGGAATATAAGATATTTCGATTACAAAGAAAATGAACTATTTATAGTAAGTCCCTAGGGTAAAATTACAAATAAGGAGAATTACAAAAAGAATAAAGAAGAAAGGGATTTCTAGTATGTACGTAAGGGATAAATAGGACAAATGACGGAAAGGAATAACAGTACAATGTTAGAAAAAGTGATAGACAGGGGGTAGCTTGTTAATGGGTTTGTACTAGCGAATCTCTAGGTGTAGCAATTGAGTTGGGTTCATGGTGTGGCGGCTGTAGATGGGTAGTATCAGGAGTTGTTGAGATGAATAAGAGATACCACTATGTAGTAGATCGGAAGAGAAGGATTTGGTATACAAAGGTCTTGGCATCGACATTCAGTAGGTCGATCATGACACGTAAGGGTCTGGGTGGTTGGAGTAGGGCTTGATGTTTGTAGGCCTCAGCCTTGGCATTCGGTAGGTCAGTTTCAGCAAATGAGGCATTGGTAACAACATAAAGATTAGAGCAAAGCAGGGTATATTTGAGCTGAGTACTCAAGGAGTTTGCCTACTGTTCTTCTATGTAATGTGTCTCGTCCTTGGTAGGCTGACAAGAGAGAATCCTTCTGGCAAGAGACTAAAAGCCTTTGAAGCGCACGTAAGTAAGAGGGCTAGAGGACAGTAGTCCATCAGGTCCCTAGTGTTGTTGAAGATTTGCCCTCAAATCTTGGTCTTCTTCTTCGTCTAGTATATAGGGTGTTGGTTTAGCAACATTGAAAGTAGGGGACAGGCCATATCCTACAGGCAACTTAAGCTTATACGCGTTGTCATTGATACGCCTAAGGATCCCATAAGGCCTATCTAACTTGGGGGGTAGCTTATTTGTCCTTTTTCTAGGGAAACACTTCTTGTTAAGGTAGATCCAAACAAGGTCTTCAAGACTGTAAACGACTCGCCTCCTTCTTCGGCTTCTTTGTTGTTTTTGTAGAGCTACAGTCTTGGCCAGTTGTTTAGCAACCTTCTGATGCTATTTTTAGAAGTCCTAAGTGTGCTGTAGGCCGGATTGACTTTTTCCTTAAGTGGTCAAGTTGATAACCATATCTAAGGGTAAGTTTGGGTTAAGTCTATAAACGACCTCAAATGATGACCTTCCTATTGAGCTGTGAGTTGAGTGGCTGTAACTCAATGATGAGTAAGCATAGATACCAATCATGTAGATTATTCCTAATAGCAGCTCGTAGAAGGTTGTTGATTGTCCTATTTACAACTTTGGTTTAGCTATCTATCTGTGGGTGGCAAGAAGTACTAAACATGAGTTTAGTGCCAAGCTTCTTCCATAAGGTTCTCTAAAAGAAGCTTATGAACTTCGATTCACAATCGGACACAATACTTCTTGGTACTCCATGTAACAACATGATCTCCTAGAAAAAGAGGTTAGTAATAAATAAAGCATCCTTGGTTTTATGGTAGGGGATGAAGTGGCTCATCTTGCTGAACCAATCGACAACCACCATAATAGAGTCATGCTTTCTTGGAGTTCAAAGTAGGCCGAGCATGAAATCTATGCTTAGATCAATCCATGGCTGTTCAGGTATAGGTAGAGGTGCGTACTCTCCATACGGCTCCTTTCTCTCTATTGCATGTTTACACACCTTGCACCTCTTAAGAATTTGGTATACATCTTTCATCATCCTAAGCTAATAGAAATGTTCCTTTAACATCTCAACCGTTCTCTTCTATCTGAAGTAGCCAACTAAACCTTTAGCATGGGCTTCTTGGACAAGTAACTCTTTAACTGAACTGCTCGGCATACAAACTTGTTTGCACTTCATCAAAAACCCTCAGCTCAAATAAAGCTAATCCACAACTCCTCCAATGTTACATTTTGCCACTAAGGGCTTAAAATATGGGTCATGCTTATACTAATCAAGCAGGGTGCCAAATCCAAGTATCTTGGCTTATAATGTTGTAATGAGGACATGTTGATGAGAGAGAGCATCGACCATAGTATTGGTGCTTCTCTTCTTATACCGGATGACATAATAAAAAGACTTTAGGAATTCAAACCATTTAGCATGATACCAAGAAAGTTTTTGTTACCCTCGAAGATGTTTGAGAGATTCATGATCTATGTAGATGATGAATTCTCTTAGTAGCAAGTAGTGTTGGCAGTTCTGCAATATTCAGATAAGGGCATAAAACTCCTTATCATATGTCGAGTTATTTAGGGCAACTCCTCTAAGTTTCTCGTTGAAATAGGTGATTTGTTGATGCTCTTACATAAGAATAACACGAATGCCGACTCTTGACGTATCACATTCTACTTTAAAAACTTTCTTGAAATTTGGCAAGGTAAGTACTGGGCTGATGTCAACTTAGATTTTATCTCATCATAGCTTTTCTAAGCTTTCACGGACCACTTGAACTAAGAGTTTTTCCTATTTAGCTTCACTAGTAAAGCAATTATGGAATTGAAGTTTCGAATGAATCTTTGATAGAACAAAGCTAGACTATGAAAACTCCTTACTTTGGCAGCACTAGTCAGTGTTGGCCACTCAAGAATAGCTTGGACTTTCTCGTCATCAACTTACACTCCTCCCTTTGAAACAACATATCCGAGGAATACAATCTCACTCTAGCAAAACACACATTTCTTTAAGTTGCTGAATAACTTCTCGGTACGCAAGATATCAAACACTAATCTTAAATGCCCACCATGAGAATTAAGGTCAGCATTGTAGACTAAAATGTCATTGAAGTACACCACAATGCATTTACCAATTAATGTTCTTAGGACATGATTCATGAGTTGCATAAAAGTGCTTGGTACGTTTGTCAGACCAAACGGCATCACCATCCACTCAAACAGACCATCCCTTATTTTGAATGCCATCGTTTATTCATCTCCAAGTCTCATTTGTATTTGATGATAGCCACTCTTTAGATCAATCTTTAAAAAGATGCAAGCACCATGCAACTCATCAAGCATATCATCTAATCGTGGGATTAGATATTGGTATTTAATAGTAATTGTGTTGACGGCTCAGCTATCAATGTACATTCTCTAATGCCATCTTTCTTTAGCACTAAGACAACTAACATGACACATGGGCTCATGCTTTCTTGGACATATCTACAATCCACCAACTCATCTACTTGTTTCTTCAACTCGATTGCCTAGTTAGGGTTAAGCCTGTAGGCAGGTCAGTTTAGAGAACAACTCTATGCTAAAGGTCAATATAATGTTCTATACCCTTGATGGGTAGCAAACCTCTCGGCATCTCGGTAGGAAAGAGTTTGACATACTCCTGTAATAATATTTGCACTTCAGCAAGTAAGCTTCCAGCCTCTCTTAACTATAGAAGTTTCCTAACTAATAGAAGTACACATTCTTCTACCTTGACTTCTTAGGAAAATTAGGCATAAGAAATCACCAAGGATTTTCACTACAGAGATCAAGTAATTTTCTCCTATGTCTCCTATACTTCCTTGGGGCTCACTAACATTAGTATAATCTACTTCTTGTCCTTTTAGAACATATAAGTGTTCCTATATCTATCGTATAACACCATCAAATCAAATAGTTAAGGTCAGCTAAGTAAGATGTGTAAAGTACACATGGGAAGGATGTTACATAGCACCTCATCCTTGTACTTGTCACCAATAGTAATGGGCACTCTAACCTACTTGGCAATGTATAGGCCTCTCTTTTCATTTAACTAATGAACCTTGTACGGCTTAGGGTATGGGTAAGTCAGCAACTATAGGGCCTTAATTACTCCTTGCGCTCTAACATTAGTATAGCTTCCTCCATTAATGATTAATGTGTAGAGTTTGCCATTCACTCGGTAATTTGTATGGAAGAGGTTCTCCCTTTGCTCATTCTCTTTAGTGATAAAAGTACTAAGAGATCTTCAAATGATGAAACAGTACTCGACCCTTGGTTTAGGTGGGGTCATGGCATCAAGATCTTCTAAAAATCCTTTTAGCGCTTAGTTAACTCCCTCTTCATCCTCTCCTTCACTAAAACTCTCCACTTCTAACTCGAGCTTGTCTCCTAAATGGTCATGACATGTCGATTTAGGCATTAACTAGCTATGTATCCATAGCCAAAACATTTGAAACACTTGATCTCTCAGGTTTCCTGCTTGAGCTTTAACCTTGGTCCTTTCAGACCTCGGGCTCCTTGGCCTTACCCTTACTTCAACCATCTTTTGGTTGGCTCGACACCTATCTTCAGTAGTCCACTTCGAAACTGTTTAGCGCTTGATTGTTTCTAAGTCGACTTGGCATACCAGTTTAGGAAGGCAATCTTGGTCGGTTGATCAACACTCGACTTATCTAGCTTTCCCTTTGTCTTTCGACTCATTGTGCCACTTTGATGGCCTCATCTAGAGCCCCAAGCCTCTGTAACTCCATTACATGGCTAATCTCAATTCTAGGCCCAGAAATGAACAGAGCTATAGTTTAGGTCTTAGGTTCATCAACATCATATCAGATCATCAACAATTGGAATTCTTAGACGTACTTGTCTATTGATCTACTACCTAGCCTTAAGTCTTGGAGTCATTGGAATATGTCTTGTTCATAGTATTTTAGAGCAAACCTACTCCTTAAAACTCTCTTCATTTCATTCTACATTCGGATCTCATGTCAAGCTCTTTGGCATGCGTTCTGTAACTTTTTCCACCACATTGCTGCATATCCAAAAAACTTTAGTCTAGTTACCTTGATACAAACAATGTCCTCATAGTTATAAAAGTCAAATATCTTTCTTGATCTTTTCCTCCCAATTTAAGTAATCATTAGCACTATCAGACCAATTAAAGCTAGGAATTTATACTTTAAAATGCTCAACTCCTCTAGGAGCTCTTAGCCTATGCTTCTCAATCCCATCGCATTGTTCCTCCTCATCACACTCCTAAACTACATCCAACTCTAGTCTCCTTTTAGTAACTCTATCAACATGTCAGGGTAGAGCTTAGTTCATAATGATTGGTTCTATTGCTCATTGCTCATCCATTTGCTTTCTTGGCCTTTTGTCTCACCTCTTGGCTTTATTCAATAGCAATTCTTTCCTAAGGTCTGGTCTCTAAGACCCTTTGTATAGAGATAACCAAATTGGCCACAATGGTAGTAAGATCTTGTATCTACTCATCAGTAGTTCGCGGGGTTTGTTGGTTAACATGACCACGATAATGAGCATCACTCTCAGCATTTTTAATCTTTTCTTGAACACTAGGATTCGATATTCTCAATATAAAGCTTCAGAAAACACTCCTTACATAAGAAATTCCATACGTATTAGAAAATACGAATCAAACAATAAATTCCAAACTTACTCTGTTCTTCTAGTGGAAAACAAAGTATAATAGAACAGTACACTAGTAGGAACTACTTCAATATAGCTTTTGGTCACAACCTTAAGCTCTAATACTAAGATTATATGATGTGCCTAGGAGCTTAGTAATCACTAGGACTTATCGTAGGGAAAGGGAATCGAATGGGTCTTTTGTAATAACGAAGAAAATGAAGTGAAGAAGTTGAGAGAAACACAATAGCTTACGTAAAGCGGCTTGGAGAATATGATAAACCAACGAACACAACACGACTCAACACTTCACATGAAATGACGCACAAGCTAATGTCAAGGTCCACCCGCCATTAATCTTAAGCTACTTAGTAAGATTAGATAAGAGTATGAGAAAAATGTACTTAGAGACAAATATCTCACAAGAATGAGTATATTATATATATGAGAGGAATGTGAGATATTTCGGCTATAGAGAAAAAGGACTAGGGTAATATTACAAATAAGGAAAATTACAAAAAAGAATAAAGAAAGGATTCCTAATATGTACATAAGGGGTAAATAGGACAAATGACGAAAAGGAATAATAATACAATGGTAGAAAAAGTGATGGATAGGTGGCAACTTGTCAATGGTTTGTATTAGGGAATCTCTAGGCATAATAGCTAAGCTGGGTTCATAGTGTGGTCACTGTGGATGGGTAGTATCGGGAGTTGCCAAGATGAATAAGAGATGCCACCATGTAATAGGTTAGAAGAGAAGGATCTAACATGCAAGGGCCTCAGCTTCGGTACTCAGCAAGTTGACCTTAGCACATGAGGGTCTAGGTGATTGGAGTAAGGCTTGATGTGTGTAGGCTTTGGCTTCGGCACTCAATAAGTTAGCTTCAAAAAATGAGGGGTCAACAACAACACAAAGATTAGAATAGAGCAGGGTGTATTATGTCTTGTCATCGACAGGCTGATGAGAGAGAATCCTTCTATTGAGAGACTAAAGGCTTTTAGGCATGCATGTGAGTAATAGGGCCAAAGGTTAGCAGTCCATCATACCTCACTTGACTTGCCAATATGGCCATCGTTAAAAAGTTAAGTAGCCAATGTAGAATGTACATAGACTACATCGACATGAATAAGGCATGCTCGAAAGACTGTTTTCCTCTCCCAAGAATCGACAAGATCATCAATTCTACCTTGGGTTATGCTTGACTAATTTTCATAAACGCCTATTCTGGCTTCAACCAAATCTGCATGGCCTTTAAAAACCAAGTCTATACCTTGCCCATCATGGACTTTGGTATGTATTGTTATAAGGTCATGCCTTTTGGTTAAAGAACACTAAGGTCACCTATTAATGCCTAGTAACTATAGTCTTCGAGCCCCAGCTTAGAAGAAATGTTGAAGACATGATAGTCAAAAGCAAGATAAAAGCTTACCACATTGCTAACCTTCATAAAATATTTGACATGCTACAAAAGTACCAAATGAAGCTTAACCTTTAGATAGGGTTTGGTAAGTTCCTCAGGTACATGATCAAAGAAAGAGGCATCGAAGCCAACCCTGACAAAATTTAAGCAATCAAAGACATGAAGGCATGGCAAAAAGTAAAAGAAGTCTAAGGACTTACCTGTAAGATTACTACCTTAAATTGCTTCCTTTCACAAAGTGCAGACAAATGCTCTAAGTTTTTTAGACTCCTTAAGAATCCAACAGAATTTCACTAGACACTTAAATGTGAGATCGCCTTTAAGAAGCTGAAAGAATTCTTGTAGAACCCACTAGTGTTGTCAATAGTAGTCCTTAGTGAAGAACTTTACTTATGTCTTGCCATTAGCGATCAAAGCCCTATCCTTGGTACTCATTTGAGTAAAGGGACGCAAGCATAAACTAGTATACTACGTAAGTCACATCCTCTAAGGCCTCGAGATTAGATATACCCGAATCGAGAAGTTTGCCCTTATGTTCATCATCACAGTAAGAAAACTTTGCCACACTTCCAAGCAAACCTCATAGTCATCCTAACTAACTAACTCGTAAAAACAATCCTATAGAAGCCTATCACTTTAAGGTGAATGGTTAAGTATTCCCTCGAGCGTAGTGCCCATGAAGTCCAATTCTATACCTACCGACCGTTAAAGCACAAGTGCTTATAGATTTTGTCGTCGAATACACAAGCAAAGAAGAACCATCTACCTTGGTCGATACTCCAGTTTTGGCCCTTCATGTCGACGTGCCCTGTACCAATAGGAGGAATGGAGCAGGATTAATCTTGTAGGGCCCCTGTAGCACCAAAGAATTATACGCCCTCAAATTTGGATTCCATGTAAACAATAAAGAAGTAAAATACGGAGCCCTCATTGCAAGATTACAAATCAAAACAGACGTAGGCGCTAAGAAGATCAATATATACTTCGACTCCATGCTAGTTGTATAACAAGTAAAAGGAGACTATGAGATGAAGGGAGAAAGCATGATAAGATACCTATAGATGGTGTGAGACTTAGCCGCTAATTTCTCCTTATAGATAATCACTGAGATACCCCGAATCCGAAATTTCAAGGTAGATAGGTTCTCTAAGCTCACTTTCACACCATTACCTACCCCTTAGAAATCTACCAAATAGGCATTCCTCCAATTCATGCCATAATCTATAGTAGATGAATCCCTTTAACAAGTTCTTGAAGTTATAACCTCCATTGAAGACTATCTCAATATGGGCATCTTCTCCGAAGATAGAGTCAAGGGCAAGAAACTTGCATACAATGCCTTAACTACACTCTTCTAGACGGTATCTTATATAGATACGGACATAGTCTACCCCTCCTTCAATGCTTCTCTACTAAAGAAAGGTACCATGTCCTTGAAGAACTCCATTCCAGCATCTGTAGCGACCATGTATAAGCTTAAGCCTTATAAATCTAAGCAGGCCTTGGGTATTATTGGCCAACCATAAAGCAAGATGTACGAGCCTTAGTCTAATGATGCCATACCTACTAGAAGCATACGCTCGTCGGCCAAGCACCAAGTTCAGATGTTCACTCCATCATTAGCCTATGGTCTTTTGCTTGATGGGGACTCAATGTCTTAGGTCCTTTCCCTAAGGCATCAGGAAGGTGGCAATTCATTCTAGAAACCGCAAATTACTTCGCTAAGTAGGTCAAGGCATAAGCCATCGCTACTAGTACGATACGAGTAGTAGAAGGTTTTGTCCTAACAAACATCTTCAACTAGTTTAGAATCCCTTACACCCTCATCATCGGCAATGGAAGATAGTTTGATAGCACACGATGCCAAGAATTTTGTGTACAACACCACATCCAGCTCTGGTACACTTTTATCGCCTACCTACTATCCAATGGGCAAGTTAAGGTAATCAACAAGATTGTCCTCAGTAGCTTAAAGAAAAGGGTCGAGTAAGCTAGCAGGCAACGAGTAGATCAACTCCTTACCATCCTTTGTAGTTATCGAACTATGCATCGCATAACTATAGGTGGAAACCCTTTCCACCTTACCTTCAGTTCTAAAGCTATACTCCTAATAGAGCTCGAACTCCCAATGAGGAGACCAAAAACTTTGACATTAGCGTTAAAAACATTGCCCTCCAGGCTAGCTTAGACACCATTGATGAAGCAAGGGAAGCCATGAAAACTCAAGTGGTTACATACCAATAGCGTGTAGCTAAGTACTATAATAAGAAAGTCAAGTACAAGGTTTTCTAACCAAGAGATCTTGTCTACCATAAATTAGAGTCCACAAGGTCTTACAAAGGATAAGGAAAATGATCCCCTAATTAGGAAGACCTTATCCATGTCAAAGCATATGTAAGCAACGAGGCATATAAACTTAAAACTCTTGATAGGCAACTTATCTCTTGGGCATAGAATTTAACCAACCTTCAACCATACTTCATGTAAATCATACGAATAAGTCATGCAAAAATATGTATCTTTTGAGAAACTTAATCAAAAACAGCATTATTTATTCTGTAAACTGCATTCTTTTTTAAGGACTTAATTCCTAATACCAAACACATCAAGTTAATTCTCATCCTTGATGATTGGATCAACTCGTAGGACCATGTGCCGAAATGAGTAAGATGGAATGCCAACCTTCAAACCACTCACTTGAGCCAGTCTTAAAGGCCTATAAGGCTTAGCAAGAAGGATCCTATCTGCTTAGCTAGGCACAGATGACCTTCAATACTAAGAAGGCTTGGTGAACTCCTTGAATACCCATCTCGGACAAACTCTTATCTGCTCTACCCCTTACACATATACCAAGCACCCTAACGACAACCCATCAAGTGTTAAGAACCTGAAAGTTGACCTCCCTGCTTCTTCCCTTTGCCTACTTGTTGCCGCCTTTACATAGCTCAGCCCTAATAATGTATGGATGCAATGGTAGCTCATTACTTTTCTTCACTTTTTTCTAACATCATACTATATTCTCTTCACCTTAATTGTCTCATTTGCCCCTTTTAGCAATGTACCAAGTTTCTTTAATTTTGTATTACCCTTTTATATAATTTCAACATTTCCTTATTGCCCTAAGGACGTACTATAAATAGTCCCTTATCTTTTGTAACCATAATGGATTGATCATCATCCTACTATTAATGAATATTCTTCCTGTTGTTCTTGTGAGATACTCTTTCCTAAGCGCATCCTTTACACTCTTATCTAATCTTGGTAGTAGCTCGAGGTTAGTAGCAAGTAAACCTTAACTTTTACTTATAAGTCATATCAAGTGAGAGTTGATTCATTTAGTGTTCCTCGGTAAGTTACATCTCGAGAGAAGCTTCATGAAGCTACTGTGTAAGTTTTTCGACCAACCCATTTTAGCTATCTTTAATATTTCAAAAGACCTATTTGATTCTCTACAGTAAGCTCTAGTGATAACTTAGCTCCTAGGTGCATCATATTTATTCTAGTATAAAAGCTTAAGGTTATGACCGAAAAGCTAAGTGTTGTAGTTGTTGTTTCTTGAAGTAGTTTTTGTGCTTTGTTCTACTCTATTTCTTTATTTCTAAAACAAAGCAAGATATTGAAGTTGCTACAATATTGTTCTAACAAGCATTGTAAGAAATCTCTTGTTGAGTTGCAAACTTATTAAAGCCTTGTTGTAAAAAATGTCAAACCCTAGTGTATAATGATAGATAAGTGATGTTGAGAGTAATATTCTTGATCATAGTTGTATTCAATAATAGACCCCTTGAACTACAAATGAATAGATACAAAACCTCACTATCATTTTGACCAATTAGGCTGTAACCATGCAAAGATTAATGGAAGCTTAACTATAAGAAAGAAATGTTGAATGAGAATGAGGTGTACAAGGTTAGCCAAAAGGGCAAGGTGTGGAAATCTAAGCCCTTAGTGCTATGAATGCACCATAAGTGTGACCTGTTCGAGCTGAAGGATATGCACGACAAAGGCTTCAGTTAAGAGAAGTTAAGGACTTAGAAGATAATGAAGGTGATGATGAGTAGTTTCCTAAGCATGACAAGTGTAAACTCCAAACTCCTTAAGGGACTGAACACGTTAAGGTGAAAGTTCTAAGCTTCATTGGATCCAATAGTGCCAACAAGTACATGAAATGGGAAGAAAAGTATAAGATTTTTTACTTCTATGATTACGAAGATTTAGTGCGTATTCAAGTAGTTGCTTTAGAATTTTCTAGGTATGCAGCAATGTGGTGGAAGAAGTTGTAGATTTCCCTTTCTACTAGATTATCTCTAGATTTTGCGATTAGAAATTATTTGTAAATATCAGGTGTCTCATAAGATTTTCCTTTGTAAAATAATTCTTTTCTTTTAAATGGAACTTCCTAAGTATTGTATGTAAACTTTTACAAGTTGTAAATACTTTCCTTTATTCACTATAAAATGTTTCTTACTTTAAGTTATAAGCCTAAGCTTTTCTCATGTAAATACATCTCACCTGTATTTTTTTTAATGTAAATCTTCTTCTCTTTCTTATCATCCCTTGTGAAATATTTTATAAACTTTCTTTTTCTCCACTTTTGTAAAAATTCTTCTTATAAGAAGTTAAGCTAGTCCTCTTTCTCTAAAGAAAAAAAAAAAAAGAAGAAGAAGAAAAAGAAAGGTTGCTAACGGGTAAAAATTCTTCCAATCAAGTTCAAATAGCTGATGATAAGATCACCTCCCTGGAAAAAATGGTACATTAAATGGCCCAACAGTTGTAGATTTTGTTTCTCATAATCATCAGTCTCTAAGTGTCTCAAGATTCAAGCCTGAAAAAAGACTTCAAATCTAGAAGAAAAAAGTAGCGATACTATAGACACCCCATTTTTGTGCATCACCCCCTTGGCATAATGTTATAATATTTAGAATAAGGTAAAGGGTTATAATTTAGAAAAAAGAAAAAAAAAAATTTAGAAAGGTTAAAAAAAATAGAAAAAATCTAGAAAATCCAAAAAATAGAAAGAAAAAAAAGTGAGAAAAAAATATAACAAAAAGAAAAAGAAAAGAGATGGTTTAAATTGGAATAGGAAATTTTAATTTAGTCTTTATTTTTTTTTTATGACCTAAAATAATAAAAAGGAGAAGAGAAATTTTCGGCCCAGGCTTAAATTTAAATCTAGCATAAGCCAACCTAGTTCATATATGCAATTTGATTGCATATATAGATAAGGCACAAGCCAACAGTCTATCAGCACCACTGGGGACACGTGGCGCTTCGTGGTTGGGTTGTACGCTGACGTAGTGCTAGTCAGCAAGCTCCCTTTCTTTCCTTTTCTTGCTCTTTCCTTAGATTTCTTGCGTTTTCCCATTGTAAGTAGGCCACTTTCAAGCCTTTTTTTCTCATTTTTTAATCAAAATCTATCTAGAATCTTGGCTTTTTCACATTGTCAACATGGAATACTTTCATTTAAGCACAAGAACACATCCCAATTCATCTGTTTAATGAATCAAGTCAAGTTAAAAAATGGAATGATGCCAATGATGCATTGGAGTCAACATTACGAAATTAAACTCATTTGGCAAAAGTAACTAATTATGATATGAGAATTAACTATAGTCAACATTTTCTTTGCCAGAATACACATTAAAATCCATAGTTTCCTTGAGAATGGAGTGATTGTTGTACCCAATAGCCTTCCCCATTCGACCATCATTCTCCTTCTCATACTACATACATAATCCACAGCCCAATCTCCAACAGCAGCAATAGCATGAACCCTCCATTACCTACTCTCAATTCCTCATACCCCAACAGTAGCAATAGCATAGCTACTGCAAACCAAGCCTTTACGCTCTACCGCACCAATAGCTAATCTTCAATGCAATCCCTCCCACACATCACTTTCACACACAAAATACATCCTTACCGCATAACACCCTCACATACAAAACCCAACCACAGCAATACACGTACCCAACCTAACTTCACACAGCAACCTACACGACCAATCTCATGACTTAACTACAATAGCTTCATAGTTCCAACACTAAACCCCACATGATCGACCTTTACCAAAAACATTAACTGTAGCAACCCATTGGCTAACCTCCGTTGCACTTGAATACTAACCATGCCTAACTAAACTCCAATTGTGACTCAAACCTAAACTCCAACTATAGTCATTGGTTGTGGTACCCTCACTAACTGACCTATCACTAATAAGAACTACATGGAAGTGGTTTTCCCTACTTAAATTAGTGGCCAAAGCTCGTTGAGACCAACCCTTGACGTGTGCGTTTTCTTCCTTCTTTACGAGACACATACTTTGCATGTGATCAGGTTAATTGATCCGACTTGAACTCAAAGACCCATGCTCCAATGCCCATAGCCATTGGCCGTGGCACCCTCACTGAACGGCCTATCACTAATAAGAACCACATGGAAGTGGTTTTCCCCACTTAAATTAGTGGCCAGAGCTTATCGAGACCACCCCTTGACGTGTGTGTTTTCTTCCTCCTTCACAGAACACATACTTTGCATGTGATCGGGTCGACTAATTCAACCTGAACCCAAAGACTAGGGCTCCAATGCCTAGGCTCGCGCATATCTCTCCTTGGTCTAACCCTTTTTAATTCAATTGTTGTTGTCTTTGTTTTGTTGTTTCACTTTTTTATTATTATTATTTTATTTATTTATTGTCGAGCCTGGTTTTCACTCTTTCGATTCTTTTTATAAAATTAGGTCTTTTCTAAGTTGATTAGTACTAAACCTTACCTGTTTAACATTGATCCTTGACTAGGGTTTAAAAAAAAACTATTTTTTTCAACTTGAAAAGATTAGGAGTCATCATTCGATCAGAGTCATGAAAAGGGGTTAAGTTATAACCAATTAGGTAGATTGGTTATAATTTAGCTACTGATCTATTGATTAAAAAACTAATTTATAAATATGGCTTTTTGAAAACCAGAGATCTAAATTTGAAGGGTAATTTATTAAACTCTATACGGGTACCACTTTTTAACTTTCTGAATTTAACTTCATTTTTCAAATATACCCATTTTAATTTCTAAAACAGTTAATATACATAACTAAATTGATTAATGTACATAAATATCTAAAAATGGAAAAAATAAAACTTTCCATATTTTAAGTTATCACATACTACGTACGGGTGCCTACGTACTCGTTATTTGGGATTAGAGTTCTATAGTTTGTTTTCCAAAAACATAGTGGGTTGATTTAATTTTAATTTTAGAAAAATATCTGAGTTCACGTTTTTACTTATTTTGATTTATTTGAAGAAATTTTCTATAGGTCCTAAATTGGTTTAATTTTGGAAAACCTAAAGTGCGCTAATTTGGAAAGGATCCATTTTATTTTTATATATATTTTTTAAAAAATATGTTTTTCTAAGTGACAAAAAGAAATAACAATCTTTATTCTTTCTATTTACTTATTTATTTTTATTTCTTATTTTAGTTTATCTATTAGACTAAGTGAAATAACAAATAAATAAACTACATTTTCTTTCTCTCTTTTTTTTTCTTTCTTTTTCTCTTTTCTCTTTTCTTTTTTATTTATAACAAACTACAAGAAATGAAATAAAATAAATAAATAATAATAATAATAAAAGAAAAAAAAAACAAAAACAGCAACAATTATTAAATTGGGAAATGGCCGAACTAGGCAAAGGGGATTTAGATCGGGTCAGTAGTGCAGATAGGATCCTTGGGTCGGGTCTAGATCGGGTCGAAGTTAGAGCTCCCATAGATCGAGTCGGACTAGTGAATCACAGGGTGGGTTGTATGTACCGAGTCAAATAAGGCATTTCAGTAGCCAAAATGAGTGGGAAAGGGTAGTTTTGTGTGTATTATATTAAACTTTGGGGGGGTATTTTCAATGCCACCGCATTTGATGGTTGTCAGTGGTGGTCGCAGTGGTAGGTTCGGCAGTGTGTTCTTATGTGGATTTTGTGGCCAAGAGAGGGATGTTATGTGAGTGTATAGATTGTGCGGCTAAGAGAGAAGAGGTCGAGAGTAAGTTCGAGGACAAAGCTTACTGCGATTAGGTTTGGCTTTGGTGTTTAGGAGTTTTGCAAAAGGGAGAGGGGATACAGTGGTCGGGTCTTGTGTATGTGGGTTTGGCTAATGTGCACATGGGGTTAGAGTATGTATACTGTGCGATGGAGTGGCAAGGGGGTTAGTTTAGTGAGTGGGCTCGATAGTGATGGTGGTTATGGATGGTGTTAGAGTATGATTGTTCACTGGCGGTGGGTTTGTGGGTTGATGTCTAGTCGTGTGAGGGGGTAAGGGCCGAGAGGTGGTGGTGAGTGAGAGAGACGATAAACAGTGAGGGAGTTAGGGAGAGAGAAGGCAACGAGAGGGAGATGGATCAAGTATTAGAGAAAGAAAGGGTTAGGAAGTGGAGAGAGAGAGAGTTGCTGAGAGCGAAGGTAGAGGGTGAGAAAGTGTAATGAGGAGAGATAGAGAGAGGGGTCTATAAGGGTTTTTGAAACGAAATTCCCCCCTTGTGTGCGTCTATGTCTTTTGATAAAAAAGGAAAAGAATAAGGAAAGGGGAGGAAAAATTGGAGGGAAAGAATGTATGTTGTCTAAGCAAATCACAACGTGTCAAGTGTCAATTTCAGACAAGTGGCCTAGTGACAACCTGACATGTGGCCACACATAGAGTTCAAGAGAAAAAGATAGAAAACCAACTTTTATAGCTCCAATGAGTTTTGAACCCTTAACCTCAAACGAAACCCAATGCCTCAGTCCAAATGCTTTACCGTTAAACTATTAGCCTGTACCTTGTCTATATGTGCAATGCTCAAGTCGACCTGGGTTAAATTTAAATCTAAACCTAAGTTCAACAATCTTTTATTCCAATTTATTTAAATTAAAATCCTATTCTATTTAGACGACCTAAAATTTTATTATATTCTAAATTCCTTGTTTTTTTTTTTTTAAGTTTCTATGACTTTTCAAATTTCTTATATATTTTCCCAAATTTTTCATTTTTTTCTTATCTTTTCTAAATTTTTTATTTTTTGTGCTTTTTCCTATTCTCCTATTTTTTGTATTTTTCTAGAATTCCTATTTTTTTCTAAATTTTTTAATTTTTTTTTAACTTTTTCTGATTTAAGACCTTATAACCTTATTTAAAAAATAAAAGGAGGGCAAAAATTAGGTATCTACATTTATGTATTTCATGTAAATATTGTAATTGTAAACAAAAAAAAAATCCTAAAAAGGAAAGAAAAAGAAAAAACAAAAAAGAGAGAAAGGAAAAGAAACAAAAGAAGAAGAAGAAGAAAGCTTAGTTTACTTTTTATTTTTATTTTTTCTCTGTTAATAAAGATAAAATAAGACAAAGTAAAATAAAATAAAGAAAGATAATAAAATTTAGAAAAAAAATTGTTTTATCACTTAGAAAAATCAATTTTCCAAATAAACAAAAATAAATCAACCCTCTTTCAAAATTAGGACATTTTTAGAACTTTCCAAAAATGAAAAACCCTAATTTAGTACCCTTTTATAAAATTTTCCAAAATAAATAAAATGGTTAAGAGACATAAACTTAGCTAATTTTTTCAAAGTTAAAAGAAATCCACAAGCTAAAGTTTTTGCCAAACGAATTATGGAAGTTTGATCTCGACTAGCAGATACATAGGCACTTGTAACAATTATGGGGCAATTTAAAATATGGAAAATTTTCTTTTTCCATCTCTTGAAAATATTTGTTTAATTTATCTTTTTTTGTAGATTCAATTTTATTTGCTTATTTGCATGTAAATAGATAATATTTTTTTAAGAATATATTAAAAAGTAAATCTAAATTTGGAAAGTTAAAAGTGGTACCCATTAAGGGTTTAAAAAAGTTAGCCCCTAGACTAAAAAATTTGGTTTTCAAAAACATTTTAAAAAATTGGTTTTATCGAAATACCAGTAACTAAATTATAACCAAACCATTAAATTGATTATAGCTTAACTCTTTTTCCCAACTTTGCTCGAATGGTAACTCCAGACAATTTTCAAAATAAAAACCAAGTTTTCTTAACTCCTAGTCAAGGGTTAGTATTAATCGACTTAGGGTTTAATATTAATCAGGTTAAGAAAAATAATAAAAACCTAAAAAAAATCAAGCTCGATAGCTTAGTGACTCCACTAAGGACGTCAAGAGGGTTAGTCACTTAAAAACTTTCCGAAATTAAATTTACCTTTTAAAAATGCCAACGTTCTTTATTTATTTGTTTGTTTCTCGTAAATATATTCTGTTTGCTATATTCACTCGTCAATACATCATACTTGGGATTTTAGGGGGAATGATTGTATCAAGGATGTAGGATAGATATGGTCAGATCCAAGTCATCTTAAGACCTTGGGAGGAGGGTCATTGTATAGGCTCTAGGTGTAGTGGTGTAACCATCACTTAGGGTTCATTAGGCCACTCCACTTAAGCTGTAATGTAACCAATGAAGATGTTTTCTAAAAACGAGTGACGTCATAAAGCTTAAGGACCTTTAGAACTCACCCTAATTGCATATACCTCCCTTAAAGGTTGAGTTAATATGCTAATCTTAAAAATACCTTACTATTGTTTGAAAGTTTTAGAAATATAATCAGTTTTTTTTTTAAGTTAAACATCAAATAAAAGTAGGGTTATAACTTAAGGAGTAATGTACTAACGTAAACGGTTTTAGCATAGGCATGTTTCTATGTATATTGTTTTGTTTTATTGATAAATGATTCTTGTCCATGAAATATCTAAACCTAAAGATAATGGCAGGTAACCAACAAGAGAACAATAAAAAAGTAACAGGCTACTAGATACTTCGGGAATCTATGAGCAATTGCTATGTGCCGAAACTACCTATTAGAAGTAGAGGACTAGATGTATTGAGGCCTCTAACTGAGCCTTGTTGGCTTAGGTCGAAAAAGGCGAAAGGACCATAGATTGGGCTTTAGAGATGCTCGACAAGATTATAGCCTAATTACGAGAGTTAAATTTGAGACTTTAGACTTTGAATAAATTTTAAGTTTCATTGAGAATAAATGTTAAGCTCTTTATCTTTGTTTTTCTCTAATTTGCCAAAATAATAAAGTTCTCTTCAATTTATCACTCTTTATTCTTAGTTTTTCCCTCTTCATAAATAGTCCTTCAATAGCATTTATCTAACCGTTGTTCCCTCACTCAAGGAAATGTAAATCAATTCCATAAACTAAAACTCTAAAATCACCATCCTTATTTATAATTAGATTTCTTAGTTAAAATAAAAATTTATCTTTCTCTTTCGCAAAAAAAAAAAAAAAATGAAAACTAAAAAAATGAAAAGAAAAGTTGCTAATGGTTATAAATCGTTATAAGCTCAACCCAAATACAAAGGAGTTAACCTAAGTACGAGCCCCTCGACCTATTTAAGTAACCAATCTAAACACTAACCCTCAGCCCATTTAGGCAGCTAATCTAAACACAAACCCTTAGCTACTTGGCCCATTTAAGTAGCCTACCAAAACACAAACCACAACCTATTATGCTAACCTTTAGCTTGTTTAGGCAAGCAACCTAAAGCCTATGGCCCATTAAGGCAATTGAACCAAACACAAACCCTAGGCCATCAAGAGCTAAAATTGTTAGTCCCTTGAAAAAGCCTAACCATGAACCAATTCAAACATGAAATCAAATGCAACCCCAGTCTCGAATTTAGATCAAATGAGAAGTTTCACACTAGGGCATATGTTAAGAAACTAGGAGGCAAAGTTAATCTTCACCTTGGGGGAAATAAATAATAGATTCCTCCCTAAGGGATTGGTATCTCACCTTTAAAAAAAAAAAAAAAAATTTGGACAAAAAGAGGCAAACTATATCCTACATACTAACCCTTAAATAATTTGAGAGTTAAGTGACATGATGGCAAGGATATTTTGGAGTCATTCCTTAAAGGAGGCCCATTTTGAATGTAATACGTAGATTAAAATGAAGTTAGGCATTCATTTTCAAATCCTAAACATAATTATCCCTCGTTAACCCTGTTGGATTCATTTGAAGAATTTTCAAATTTGAACCCTGTTAAGAATCAACCTACAATGGATAATTCGGAGGTTAGGGTCATTGGTTAAGAGAGAAGAATAAAATTGGTTTGTTCTTACTTCATGACGTTAATTCAAAGACGAATTTTATTTTTGATAAGTTATTTTTCTTTGAAATGAAAAAGAGCTAACTCTTTTTCAAACACCTCAAGCCTACACATACCTTACCTAAGCCCATACGCTTAAAATCCATGGATTTAGGACTTTGGATCTCTTAAAGACAAAGACTTGCAATATAGATAATCACTTTTTAGGTCAAAGAGAGAAGAGCAAGAAATAATGGGGCAAAGTCATAAATAAGGAAATAATGGGCAACAAAGAAAAAAAAAAGAATAATAAAAAAGAAAGAAAAAAGGAGAAAGGTTTGAAAATTAGCCTTATATATAAGAGAAAAGCCCCAACCAAAGAAGGCCCAAAAGATACAAAGCCCCAAATCTCATGCCCAGCCTAAAAACATAACCCTACATATCCATCCCAAATCACAAAACACAAAACCACTATAAATATCCTTAATCACAAACACAAGGCTTTCCCGCCTACAATACCACCTTTACTTAATAAAGTTCTTTTGATCACAAGAATAATTTATCTTTAATAAAAATTATTTTTAAAATGGGGGCAAGAACATGTCTATTTTTTTTAAAGGTTTTTGACTTGTACGCTTGGGTTGAATAAAAGTAATTCTTTCAAAATAGGCCTTCTCATTAATCCTTTATGAAACCCATTAACTACAAGTCTAAATTCATAATGTTGAACCAAAAAAAAACCTAACAGATTGATCAAAGTGTATCACTTACAAAATGGACTATAATTTTTAGAACTGTAGTCAAAAGTGAAATCCAGTCTAAGAGGGGGCAAGGAAGTCCTCTTCGACTAGACAAGTCATAAGTTACCTTTTCCTTAAGAAAGGAGTTTGAAATCACAAGGCCTCTACAGGAAGCTTAACATCAAGGTTAGGAAGAATATAAGAGGCCCCATGTGATTATCAAGGAAAGATTTATACCTATTAGCAAACTTTCAAAGAAAGAAAAAAGATAAGAGAGAGAGAGAGAGAGAGAGAGAGTAAGGGCTTGTCACTAGTTTTTTATCCATTTTCAAATCCATGTCAGCTCAAGTAGCCAAACTTTCAATTTAGGTCATATGTTTCCTTTTCAATGTGGTCGCACATTTTAAGCTGATCATATTAATCTAAGTTATTAAGGGACTTAATCCCTAATGCCTTTTTTATCATTAAATGGTTTTAACCTAATTCTTTATCTATAAATATTGTCAAGTCAAGAAGTGTTTTTTAAAAAAAAAAAAATATGGGTTACTTTTCTCATTTTGCCCATCTCTCAATTCCATTTCTGAGGTTCTGGTCAGCTCTTAGAGCATTGTCACGTCTTCCATCATTCTTAGGGTTCTAGCCAGCTCTTAGAGCACTAGCTCATCTTTCATCATTCTTAGGGTCCTAGCTAGCTCTTAGAGTGTTATCCCGTCTTTCATCATTCTTAGGGTTCTAGCCAACTTTTAGAGCATTATCCCATCTTTCATCATTCTTAGGGTTCTAGCCAACTTTTAGAGTATTGTCCCATCTTTCATCATTCTTAAGGTTCTAGCTAGCTCTTAGAGTGTTATCCTATCTTTCATCATTTTTAGGATTCTAGCAATCTCATAGAGTGTTATGCCGTCTTTAGGGCTCTAATTAGCTTATAGAGAGCTGTCCTAACTCACATTTCCCTTAGGGTTAAAGTCAAGTTTTAGAAAACTATCCTGTCTTCAATCCATCTTTTAAGTGAGCCCATAGGGCGCTTCCCTTCATCAATCTCTCTTTAAGATATTAGTGAGCTTGTAAGGTGCTTCCCATTTCCAATATCTCTTTTAGGGTTTTTAGTCAACTCATAGGGTGCTTCACTTTCTTAATCCCTCTTTAGTATAGTTTTAGCTAGCTTAAGGAGTGCTTTACCCATTTGCCTAAGTTAGTTAGCTTACAAGGGCATGACCAAGCTTTAATTTGTCATTTAGGGTCTTAGTCAGCTCGAGGAGCGCTTCTCCTATTCACCTAGGTTAGTTAGCTTAAAGGAGCATAACTAGGTTCTCTTTAGGGTCTTAGCTAACTTGAGGAGCACTTTGCCCGTTCGCCTAGGTTAGTAAGCTCAAAAGTGTACAACCAGGTTCTTTCTAGGGTCTTAGCTAACTTAAGAGCACTTTGTACTTCTGCCTAGGTTAGTCAGCTCATAAGGGCATGACCATGTTTTTAACATCTCTTTTGGGTCTTAACTACTCAAGGAGTACTTTGCCCATTCACTTAGGATAGTTAGCTCAGAGGAGCACTTTTAGGTTTTTAAATCAATTCTAATTTAGGGCTACTAGTCTTGGAGAGACACTCTCACCTAGGTTAGTGAGCTTAAAGGAGTACAATCGGGTTTTTTAAATTAATTCTAATTTAGAGTTGCCAATTCCCAAGAGATGCGCTCACCTTGGTTAGTAAGCTTAAAGCAGTACAGCCAGGTATTCCAAATTAATTCTAATTTACGATTGCTAATCCTTAAGAGACGCTTCCACCTACGTTAGTGAGCTTAAAAGAGCATAACCAAGTTTTCCAAATTGATTCTGATTTAGGGTTGCTAGTCCCTAAGAGACACTCTCACTTAGGTTAGTAAGCTTAGAGGAGCACAACCAAGTTTTCCAAATCAATTCTAATTTAGGGTTGCTAATCCCTTGAGAGACGCTCCTGCTTATGCTAGTAAGCTCAAAAGAGCACAACCAGGTTTTCTAAATCGATTCTAATTTAGGGTTGCTGGTCCCCAAGAGATGCTCCTACCTAGGTTAGTGAGCTCAAAAGAGCACGACCAAGTTTTCAAATCAATTCTAATTTAAGGTTGCTAGTTCTTAAGAGACGCTCTGACTTAAGTTAGTAAGCTTAAAGGAGTACGACTAGGTTTTGTCAAATTGATTTCCAATTTAAGGTTGCTAATCCTTAAGAGATGTTCCTGCCTAAGTTAGTAAGCTCAAAAGAGCATGACCAAGTTTTATAAATCGATTCCAATTTAGGGTTGTTAGTCTTTAAGAGATACTCCTACCTAGGTTAGTGACCTCAAAGGATCATGACCTCAAATGATCATGACCAGGTTCTCTCAAACTAATTTCCAATTTAGGGTCGCTAGTCCCTTAGAGACACTCCTGCCTAGGTTAATCAGCTTAAAGGAGCATGACTGGGTTTTTCTCGAATCGATTCCAATTTAGGGTTGCTAGTCTACTAAAGACACTTTCGCCTAAGTTAGTCAGCTTAGAAGAGCATGATCAGATTCTCATTTAGGGTTTTAACCAGCTCAAGGAGTGCTTCGCCCATTCACCTAGGTTATTCAGCTTAGAGAAGTGCACCCAAGTTCTCATTTAAGGTCTTAGCCAACTTGAGGAGCGCTTTACCCCTTTTGGCTAGGTTAGTCAACTTAAAGGAGCATAACTAGGTTTAAATTTAGGGTTTTAGCAAGCTCAAGGAACGCTTCACCAATTCACCTAAGATAGTTGGTTTAGAGGAGCACTTTCAAGTTGTTTTCTCGAATTGATTCCAATTTAGGGTTACTAGTCCACTAAAGATGCTCTCGCTTAGGTTAGTTAGCTCAGAGGAGTATAATTAGATTGTCATTTAAGGTCTTAGCTAGTTCGAGGAGTGCTTTGCCTATTCACTTGGGTTAGTTAATTTAAAGGAGCACAACCATGTTCTCATTTAGGGTCTTAGCTAGCTCAAGGAGCATTTTACCCATTTCACCTAGGTTAGTCAGCTTAATGGAGCACCACTAGGATTGAATCTAGGGTTTTAACGAGCTCAAGGAGTGCTTCACCCATTCACCTAGAATAGTCAACTCAAAAGAGCGCTTCCAAGTTGTTTTCTTGAATCGGCTCCAATTAGGATTGTTAGTCTACCAAAGACGCTCTCACCTAAGTTAGTCAACTTAGAGAAGCACGACTAAATTGTCATTTAGGGTCTTAGCGAGCTAAAGGAGGGCTTTGCCCGTTCACTTAGGTCAATTAGCTTAGAGGGGCACAACTAGGTTCCCATTTAGGGTCTTAGCTAACTTAAGGAACACTTTGCCTGTTCACCTAGGTTAGTCAACTTAGAGGAGCATAATTAAGTTTTTATTTAAGGTCTTAGCCATCTGAAGGAGCGCTTCAACCATTCAACTAGGTTAGTCAATTCATAGGGGTATGGCCAGGTTTTCAAATTCATTTTAGGATTCTTGTCAGCCTATAGGGGCATTACCCTCTTTTAGTATCTTTTGTGTCTCGACCAGCTCTTAGAGCACCTTCTCTTTCTTTTACCTTTCATCATTCACTGAATCGCCATAGGATCAAACCTAGGATAGCTACCTAGCTGTGGCACTTCTTAGGGCAATTCCATTCCCAAGGCAAAAATAGTGTCTCTTTTTGTTTTGTAGTAAAGTTTTACTCAAACTTCACTACAAAAAGATAGTTTAAATTAGAATAGGAAATTTTAATTTAGCTTGTTTTATTATTAGATCCTAAAATAATAAAAAAAAATGAAGAAGAGGAATTCTAGGCCTAGGCTTAGATTTTAATTAAGCCTAAGTTGACTTAGTCTATATGTGAAATTTGATTGCATATATCGACAAGGCATAGGCCAATAGCCTATTGGTAATACACTTGCACTTTGACAAAGGAGACCTGAGTTTGAATCTCACTTTAGGCACTAAGTGCCTTTTATTTTTTTACAAAACACATTTACCACTTGTTCCAACACCATTAGGCTATGTGTCTAATGGGAACACATGGTACTTTGTGGTTAGGCTACAAACTGACGTAGCACCACTTCAACAAGCTCTTTCTCCCCCTTTGTTTCCCTTTCCTACGCTTTCCCCAGATTTCTTACGTTTTCCTATTGTAGGTAGCCTACTTTCAAGTCTTTTTTCTTGTTTTTTAATAAAAAAACAATCCAGAATCTTAGCTTTTTCACATTATCAACATGGAATACATTCCTTTGAGCAAAAGATCACATCCTGATTCATCTGTTTAATGAATCAATTCGGGTTAAAAAATGGAATGATGCCAATGATGCATTAGAGTCAACATTGGAAAATTAAACACATTTGGCAAAAGTAATTAGTTCTAATCTAAGAATTAACTATAGTCAACATTTTATTTGCTAGAGTACACATTAAAATCCATAGTTTCCTTGAGAATGGAGCAATTTTTGCACATAATAGCCTTCCTATTCAACCCTCATTCCCCTTCTAGTATCGCATACATAATCTACAATCGAATCTCCAATAGTAGTGATAGCACAAAGCCCCTTACAACCCACTCTCAATTCCTCACACCCTAACAGTAGCAATAGCATAGTCACTACAAACCATGCCCCTACGCTCCATGTACTAAAAGCCAATCTTCAATGTAATCCCCATCGCATAGCACTCTTACACACAAAACACATCCCCATTGTATAATACTCTAACATACGAAATTCGACCACAGCAGTACAAGTACCTAACTTGACTTCACACAACAACCCATGTGACCAATAACATCACCTAACTATAGTAGCTTCGTCATTCTAACACCAAACCCACTCAACCTACCTTCACCCAAACACCAGCTATAGCAACCCATTAGCAAACTTCTGTCACACCCCATGACCAACCATGCCTAATTAAACTCTAGTTACGACTCAAACCCAAACTCCGACCATTAGCTGTAGCACCTTCACTAACCGGCCTGTTATTAATAAGAATCATATAGAAGTGGTTTCCCCCACTTAAATTAGTGGGTGGAGCTTACCGAGACCACCCTTTAACATTTGTGTTTTCTTCCTCCTTCGTAGAACACATGCATTAACATGTGATCAAGTAAGCTAATTCAACTTGAACTTGAAGACCCGTGCTTTAGTGCCTAGGCCCGTACATATCTCTCCTTAGTCCAGACCTTTTTAATTTCATTGTTGTTGTCTTTGTCTTATGTTTCGCTATTTTTTTATTATTATTTTATTTATTGATGTATTTCATGTAAATATCATAATTGTAGAAAAAAAAATCCTAAAAAGGGAAGAAAAAGAAAAAACATAAAAGAAATAAAGGAAAAGAAACAAAAAAAAAATGAAGAAAGCTTAGTTTATTTTTTCTCTATTAATAAAGACAAAATAAGACAAAGTAAAATAAAATAAAGAAATATTATAAAATTTACAAAAAAAATTGTTTTATCACTTAGAAAAATCAAATTTCAAAATAAATAAAAATAAATCAACCCTCTTTCAAAATTAGCACACTTTTAGAATTTTTCAAAAATTAGAAACCTCGATTTAGGACCCTTTCAAAAATTTTTCCAAAATAAATAAAATGGCTAAAAAGCATAAACTTGATCATTTTTTTCAAAGTTAAAAGAAATCCAAAAACTAAAGTTTTTACTAAACAAACTACAAAAGTTTGATCTTAACTAGTAGGTACGTAAGCACTCATAGCAATTACGAAGCATCTTAAAATATGAAAATTTTTCTTTTTCAATCTTTTGTAAATATTTGTTTAATTTATCTTTTTTGTAGATTTAATTTTATTTTCTTATTTGCATGTGAATATATAATATTTTTTGAAGGGTATATTGAAAAGTAGATCTAAATTAGGAAAGTCAATAGTGGTACACTTTCAAGGTTTAAAAAAGTTAGCCCTTGGACTAAAAAATCTAGTTTTTAAAACCGTTTTAAAAAATTGATTTTATTGAAATACCGGTAGATAAGTTATAACCAATTCATCCAACTGATTATAACTTATCTCTTTTTTTTTTTTTACTCCACTCAAGTAGCGGCTACAAATAATTTTCAAAATAAAAACTAAGTTTTTCTTAACTCTTAGTCGATGGTTAGTATTAAACGGATTAAGGTTTAATATTAATCAAGTTAAGAAAAATAATAAAAATCAAGAAAAAAATCTAGCTTAACAAACACTACAAAAGAGCATTATAGACTTAGAAATGGCAATAGGCCTGGTGTTTAGGAGACTTCAACATTTGACGTCCAATACTGATCAAATGTTGGTAATCCTAAATAATGAAAGTGGCCCAAAGGGTAAAGAGCAAAGGATAAGTGAGACAAAGTAAGCACAAGGGGTTTGGAGGAGAGAATTCACTCAACTGATGATCTCAATGGCCCAAATCTTTCATCATTTAAAGGAGACAAAGATCTTAGCCTGTGTAGCCCTTAATCCAAATTATAAACAATACAACTTTGACCCAAAAGCTCAATGCAACTATCATAGGGTCAAAAAGGGAACTCTACTGAAAAATGCTGGAGGTAAAGGAACAAGATTCAAGACCTAATTGATGTCAAGGTTATTTAACCAGAGCTTTAAGAAATTGGTCATTCTTTAAGTTACGAAGGGACTTCAACTGAATCACCTAAAGCTCTAATTCTTTTGAGTCTACTAATACCTTCTGACAGGATCACATGTCATCTTAAATAGTTGGGTGTTTAAATGGAACAAGTTAAAGTAGAGGCAAAGAAGAATTAAGTTCTTTTCAATAAAGTCTGTAATAAACTCGTAAGAAAATATTTTGCATGGCTTTGTAATAGTTGGAATGAAATTATCTTATTGGCTGCCTGTTGAGTGATTGCAATTTAATAAATATAGATTCCTCCCTATGGAATTAGTGACTTACTTTTAAAAAGTTTAAGATGAAAAGAGGCAAACTTCATGCCATATGCTAACCCTTAAACACTTTGAGAGTTGAGTGATATAAAGGTGAGGATATTTTGGACTCATTCCTTAAAGGAGGTCAATTTTGAATTTGATATGTAGATTACAATGAAGTTAGGCATTCATTTTCAAATCCCAAAACATAATTATCTTTTGTTAACCCTGTTAAACCAACTTAAAGTACTTTTAAATTTAAATCATGTCAAGAACCACCCTATACTAGGGCAATTTGAAGGTTATAGTCATTGATTAGAAGAGAAGAGTAAAATTGGTTTGTGCTTGCTTCAGTAACGTTAATTAAAAAAAAATTATTTCTAGTAAGTTATTTTTCTTTGAAATGAAGAAAAGCCAACTACTTTTCAAACACTCAAGCCTACACATATCTCACATAAGCCCATATGCTCAGAATCCATGAATTTAAGGCCTTGAATCTCTTAAAGTCAAATACTTAACAATAGAGGCCCAAAGAAAAGGGGTAAAGTAAAAAAAGAATGAAAGAATGGGGCAACAAAAAAATATTAAAAAAAAAAAAAGAAGGAGAAGAAAGAAAAACGGCTAGAAAATTGGGACCAAATATAAGATGAAAGCTTCAAAAGATATATCACATCCTAGCAGGGACAGCAAAACTAAATCAAAAGGTTGGGAATCAAAGCCTAAATAGCCCCAAAAATGTAAGGTTTTGAATCTCATGCCTAACCTAAAAACATAAGCCCTACATATCCATCCCAAATCTTAAAACACAAATCTACTTTACACATCCTTAATCATAAGCACAGAGCCTTCTTACCCACAATACTACCTTTACTTAATAAAACTCCTTTGATCTTAATGGATAATTTATCTTTAATAAAAATTGTTTTTGAAATTGAGGTAAGTACGCTTCTAATTTTTCCTAAAGGTTCTTGACTTGTACGCTCAAGTTAAATAAAAGCATTTCTTTTAAAATAAGCCTTTTCATTAGTCCTTTTTGAAACCCTTTGACGAAAAGCCTGAATTCATATTGTTAGATCAAAAAAGACCTAAAAGATTGATCAAGGAGTATTACTTGCAAACTGTATGTAATATTTAAAACTGTAGTCAAGAGTGTAATCTGTACCGAGAGTTTGTAAGAAAGCTCTCTTTGACTAGACTAATCATAAGTTATCTTTTCCTTAAGGAAAGGAACGTTTAAAAACATAAGGCTTCACCGGCACTGGGCTCAAGAGACATTTTCAAGGACTAAGGGAAATATGCGAGGTTCTATTTGGGTATCAAAGAAGGGAATGGCTATAACACTTAAATAAGAATTTATACCTGTTAGCAAACTTTCAAAAAAAAAAAAAAAAACAAGAAGAAGAGAGAGAGAGAGAGAGAGAAAGTAAAGGCTTGTTACTTTTTTTTTTTAATCCAAGTGCTTGTCAGCCTGAATAGCCAAACTTTTGATTCATGTCATATGTTTCCTTTTCAATGTGGTCATACTTTTTAAACTAATCATATTAATCTAAGTCGTCAAGGGGCCTATCCCTAATACATTTTTTGTCATACATAGTTTTCACCAAATTCTTTGTTCAAATTTTTTTCCAGTCAAGAAAGATTTCAAATTGGTTACTTTCCTCCCTTTGCTTCTTCAATCTTGTTTCTAATCTCTCTTAGGGTTTGAACCAACCTATAGGGCACTTTCCCATTTCTCATTCTTTCCTCTAAGGTTCTAACCAACCTATCGAGAACTTTCCCATTTCTCATTATTTCCTTCGGGGTTATAGCCAGCTTTTAGAGTACTATCCTACCTTTCGTCCTTTTTTAGGGTTCTAGCTAGCTTATAGAACATCATCCCAATTCACTTTTCCCTCAAGGTTATAGCTAGCTCTTAGAGCTCTATCCCATCTTCTAGGGTCCTAATCAGTTTTTAGAGCGCTATCTCATTTTTCATCCTTTTTTTAGGTTCTAGCCAACTTATAGAGTATTGTCTCAACTCACTTTTGCCTCAAGGTTATAGCTAGCTCTTAGAGCGCTATCCCATCTTTTAGGGTCCTAATTAGTTTTTAGAGCACTATCCCTTCTTTCATCCTTTGTTAGGGTTCTAGCCAACTTTTATAGCACTATCCCAACTTTCACCATTTTTAGGGTTCTTGCTAACTCTTAGAGCACTATCCCATCTTTCATCCATTTTTAAGGTTCTAGCCAACTCTTAGAGTGTTGTCCCATCTTTAATCCATTTTTAAGGTTCTTACTAGCTCTTAGAGTGCTGTCCCCTCATTCATTCATTTTTTAAGGTTCTAGCCAACCCTTAGAGCTCTGTCTTATCTTTCATCTTTTTTTAAGGTTTTAACCAGCTTTCAGAGTGCTATCCCATCCTTAATCCATTTTTTAGGGTTCTAGCTAACTATTAAAGTATTGTCCCATCTTTCATCATTTTTTAGGGTTTTATCCAGTATTTAAAGCACTATCTCATCCTTAATCCATTTTTTTTTTTAGGATTTTAGCCAGCTTTTAGAGCACTATCTCATCCTCAATCCATTTTTTAGGGTTTTAGCCAACTCTTAGAGCATTATCCCATTCCTCAGTCCATTTTTAAGGTTTTAACCAACTCTCAAAGCGCTATCCCAACTCATATACTCCTTTAGCGTTGTTAGTTAGCCCATAGGGCACTTTCCTTTACCAATTTCTTTTAGTGTTTTAGTGAACCTATAGGGTACTTTCCTTTACCAATTTTATTTAAGGTTTTAGTGAGCCCACAAGTTGCTTTCCTTTACCAATTTCTCTCACAGTAAGCCCATAAGGTGCCTCTTGTCACCAATTTCTTTTAATGAGCTTGTAAGGTGCCCCCCTTTACCAATTTCCATTAGGGTTTCAATAAACCTATAAGGCACTTCTCTTCATCAATCTCTCTTTAGAGTTTCAGCAAGCCTATAAGGCACTTCCCTATTTACTAAACTCTCTTTGGGGTCTTAGCAAGCCTGTAGGGTACTTCCCTTCATCAATCTCTTCTTAAGGTCTTAGTAAGCCCGTAAGGCGCTTCCCTTCACCAATCTCTCTTTAGGGTCCTAGTAAGCCGTAAGGCGCTTCCTTTCACCAATCTATCCTTAGAGTCTTAGCAAGCCCATAGAGCGCTTCCCTTCATTAATCTCTCCTTAGGGTCTTAGTGAGCCTATAGGACACTACCCTTCACTAATCTCTCGTTAGGGCTCATAAGGTGCTTCCCTTCACCAAACTCTCTTTAGGATCTTAGCGAGCCCCTAGGGTGCTTCCTTTCATTAATCTCTCTTTAGGGTCTTAGTGAGCCCATAGGCTACTTCCATTACCAATCTCACTTCAATGTCTTAGCAAGCTCATAGGACACTTCCCATTAACAATCTCTCTTTAATGTTTTATCAATCTCGCTTTAGTGTCTTAGTAAGCCCATAGGGTACTTCCTATCGCCAATCTCACTTTAGTATCTTAGCGAGGCCATAGGGTACTTCTTATCAATGATCTCTCTTTAATGTTTATAAATCTCTCTTTAGTATCTTAGCAAGCCCATAAGGCGCTTCCCATCACTAATCTCACTTCAATATCTTAGCAAGCCCATAAGGCACTTCTAATCAATGATCTCCCTTTAATGTTTTATCAATCTCTCTTTAGTGTCTTGGCAAGCCCATAGGGTGCTTCCCATCACTAATCTCACTTTAGCATTTTAGCATGCCCATAAGTCACTTCTCTTTGTCTATTCCAAATTAGGATTGCTAGTCCCTTAAAGACACTCCCACCTAGGTTAGTGAGCTCAAAAGAGCAAGATTAAGTTTTCTAAATCGATTCTAGTTTAGGGTTACTGGTCTCCTAGAGATACTCCTACCTAGGTTAGTAATCTCAAAAGAGCATGACTAATTTTCCCAAATCGATTCCAAATTAGAGTTGCTAGCCCTTGAGATACATTCCCACTTAGGTTGGTGAGCTTAAAAAAGCATGACTAGGTTTTTTAAATCGATTCCAATATAAGGTTACTAGTCCCTTAGGGACACTCCCGTAGCCTAGGTTAGTGAGCTCAATGGAGTATGACTAGGTTTTTCTAAATCGATTCATATTTAAGGTTGCTAGTCCTCTAAAGATACTCTTACCTAGGTTAGTAAGCTCAAAAGAGAACAATCGAGTTTTTCTAAATTGCTTCACATTTAGGGTTGCTAGTTCCTGAGAGATGCTCCTACCTAGGTTAGTGAGCTTAAAAGAGCACAACCAAGTTTTCAAATCAGTTCCAATTTAGGGTTGCTAATCCCTTAGAGATGCTCCCGCCTAGGTTAGTGAGCTTAAAGGAACACAACCAGGTTTTTCAAATTGATTCATATTTAGGGTTGCTAATCCCTTAGAGATGCTCCCGCCTAGGTTAGTAAGCTCAAAGGAGCATAACCAGGTTTTTCCAAATCGATTCCAATTTAAGGTTGCTAATCACTAAGAGATGTTTTCACCTAGGTTAGTAAGCTTAAAGGAGCACCACTAGGTTTTTAAATAGATTCCAATTTAAGGTTGCTAGTCTCTTAGTGATGCTCTCGCTTAGGTTAATGAGGTCAAAGAAGCATGGTTGAGTTTTTTCAAACCGATTCCAATTTAGAGTTACTAGTCCCCAAGAGATGCTCTTGCCTAAGTTAAACACCACCAGGTTTTCAAATCGATTCCAATTTAGGGTTGCTAATCCCATAAAGATGCTTCCACCTAGGTTAGTGAGCTTAAAGGAGAATAACCAGGTTTTTCAAATCGATTCTCATTTAAGGTTGCTAATTCCCTAGAGACGCTCCTGCCTAGATTAGTGAGCTCAAAGGAGAAAGACCAAGTTTTTTAAATCAATTCTTATTTAGGGTTTCTAATCCCTTAGAGACGCTCCTACCAAGGTTAGTCAACTTAGAAGGGCACTAGGCCCTTCTAAACTCACTTTTGTATCTCGGCCAACTCTTAGGGCATTCACCAAATCCTTAGTAGATCAAGTCTAGGATAGCTTGATAGTTGTTGTGCTTCTTAGGACAAGGCAAAAGTAGTATCTCTTTTATCTTTGTGACAAAGTTTTACTTAAACTTTACCACAAAAAGGAGAAGCTATAGATATCCTATTTTTTCTCCCTTGTAATTTTTGAATTTTTAAAATAGGGTAAAAGGTCCTAATTTATAATAAAAGTAAAAAAATAATAATAATAATTTATAAAAATAAACATATATAAAATTTAAAAATAAAAAACATAAAAAATAAAAAATAAAAAAAATAACAAAAGAGATAGTTCAAAATAAAAATGGGAAATTTTAATAGCTTTAGTGCTTTTTTGAGCCTTAAATAATAAAAATAACAAAAGGGATTTTTGCTTTGAGCTTAGATTTAAATTTAACCTAGATCAACCTAGTCCATATATGCAATTTGATTACATATATGGATAAGGCACAAGCCAATAGTTTGATGGTACTACACTTGGACTTAGCATGATATATAGGTTAAAGGTCTTGGATTCGAATCTCTTAACAAGCACTTTATGCCTTTTTCTTTTCTTTTTTTTTTTTCACAACAAAGCACATGGCCAGCTATGTGTCAAAGCTTGACACATGGCATACAATGGTTCCACCACATGGCACCATGTCAACATATGATTCTCCCCCTTTCTTTCCCTTTCCCAAACTTTTCTTTTCTTTCTCGTGTGAAGTCAACTCAAGGTGCTCACTTCATGGTCGATTTTCTTCAATCTTCCTACGTGATTTCACCAATTTAATGATGAAATCACATAGATTACTTGGGATACTTCGAATTAAGGCCAAAAACTCATCCAAATATGATCATTTAATTGATCGAATCGGCTCTTGAAAATCAAAGCTTCCGATGGTGTTTGTAGAAGGATTTGAAGTCCTTAACTACAGCTTGAATAATCATTTCATCAATTCAATACGAATTCGCATTTAAACTTTGTCAAACAGCCATTAAATTGAAGATTGTGAATTAATGTGTTTTTTTTTTTTTTTTGGATTTTCTAATTGAAACTAAGTTAGGACCACTATAAATAGAGATCTTTGAACTCGTTCTAAAAATTCTTCTTCATTCTTAATCTCTTAAACACACTCAACAACGCTACTCTCTCTCCTTACCTACAGCCAAGTTCCCTCTCTCTATAAATTGCTCGAGCAAAAACATCTATTCAAGAAGCTTCTATAGGAGCTAAGCTCTACATCTTAATCCTTCTTACTCTTGGTCATAGCCCCTATCCCCTTCGATAGCCACCTAAGGTTTAAGCACTTTGGTTGCCACTCGAAACACTACCTTAGCCATCGCTTTAGGCCAAAACAACCACACCACATACTTCGCCATGGTCCAAAACCCCAACCTTAACCAATCTCTAGACTCGAGTTAACCACTATGCATGCCATCCAACAACTGCTACCGCTACCAACTTCAAACCACCACAAATACGCTACCACCGACTGAGGCAATGTTACTAAACATACATTTCCTAATCAAAAACCCATGAAACTAGTGTTTCTCGCTTCGAAAACTACCCAAAATTGCCCATAAGAAGGTCTTCATGCTATTGCACTCCTTCTCCAAGCTACACACACGCAAGGCATGTGAATCGAGTCAAATAACCTGACCTTGATCCACAAGCCTGCTTTAAACCCACAATTTGAATCACACTTGCTGCATCCTTGTTTTAACTCTTTTATTTTTATTTAGAGTTATATTTATTATTATTATTATTATTATTTGTAACAAGAACTTGTAATTGTAATTAATAAAAAGAAGAAAGAAAAAAAAAGAGAGAAAGAAGAAAAAAAAAAGGAAATAGGGGGGAGGCTTTGTTTTTATTTTATTATTTTCTTTTTTTCTTTTTTTCCTTCTTTTTGCTTTGATATAAAAGTAAACAATAAAATATATATAATAAAATAAAAATAGTAAATAAATGAGTTTTATAACCTATAAAAATTGTTTTCCAAATAAATATTAACCCTTTTTTCCAAAACTAAGGCTACTTTAGAATTTTCCTAAATAAAACACCCAAATTAAAATCTTTTTCGAAAGATTTTCTTTAAATAAAATTAAAATAGCTAAAGAACTTATAGCCGATTGTTTGCAGAATTAAAATCAACCAACAAATTAAAGTTTTATAAAAACAAATTATGGAAGTCTAATCCCAAATAGTGGGTACGTGGGTATGTAGGTACTTGTAACAATTATTGGGTGACTTAAAAGATGGAAATTTTTCTTTTTCCATCTTTTGAAAATAATTTTTCTATTTATCCTTTTGTAAATTTGATCAAATTAACTTAGTTGCATGTGAATAGATTTTATTCATAAGGGTATTATTGGTAGATTAACTTAAACTTAGAAAGTTAAAAAAAAAAGTGATACCTGTTAAGGGTTTAAAAAAGTTAGCCTTCGAACTAAAAAATCTTTGGTTTTGAAAACCTTTTTTCTTAAAATTGGTTTGTAAACTAATGGCTAGGTTAAATCAATTCACATAATTGATTTAACTTAACCCTCTTTTTTCAAGAATTTAGTTGGGTGGTGACTCCAAAATAATTTTTAAAATAAAAACCAGTTTTTCTTAACTCTTAGTTAAGGATTAGTATTAAACGAGTTAGGGTATAATACTAATTGAGTTAAGGAAAATTAATAAAAATCAGGAAAAAATCAAGCTCAACAGAGGCCATTCGAATCTCTTAAAAGGTTGAAAGGTAAAGGCAAAGTTAACTCAACAGAGCACCGAGCAACTAACTTGGAATGCCAAGTAGATCGGGCATATTGTCGACCTAAATATGATCAAGTCCAATATAGTTCTAAGGTGGATTGTCAAGGTCAAGCTTCGAATAGACCTAACAAGGGTCGAGGTAAGGCTAAGGTCAAGGAGTCAAAGGTCAAAAGGGATAAAGGTCAAAGCTCAGGATGGAAGGCTAAGAAAATTAGGTGCTTCAGATGTCTTAACTTTAGACATGTTGCTAGTCCATGTCCAAACAGACATGTGATGACCATTACGGTTGAGATCCCACAAATCGAAATAAAGAGTAGAAGTGAAGGAGAAGAAGAGGTAGATGTTAGGCATTTATTAGATGAGTTTCAAGAGGATCCTAATGCTTTGGTTTAACCTAAATTTAGGGAATATCGCATGGTTTTCTGAAGATCTTTCAGTGCCCTTGCTATTGATGAGAATGAACAAAGAAAGAACCTATTCCAAATGAACTGTCGTGTGAATGGTAACCTTTGTGCCTTAATCATAGATGGAGGAAGTTGTACCAATGTGGTAGCACAAGGAATAGTAAAGTCTCTAAAGTTGCCGACTTACCCTCACCCCAAACCATAGAAGATACGCTAGCTTAATGAGAAGGGAGGACTTCTTATTACCAAGTAAGTCAAACTACCAATCACTATAGGTGAGAGATACAAGGATAAGGTACTATGTGATGTATTACTCATGTGTGCCTCATACATATTGCTTAATAGATATAGGAATATTTATATGTTCCAAAAAGATTGAAGGAAAGTTATGTTGACCCCTGTAAGCCCTAGAGAAGTTTAGGAATCCCAAACCAAGGTTTCCAAATCATTGTAGAAGAAGTCCTTAGTGATTTCCCAAGCATAATTCTTTAAGGATGTTAAGAAGGAAGAGCCCGTACTCCTGCTGGTTAAAAGGTTACATGAGTTGAAAGAGCATGGAGCCTTACCAATTGAAGTGCAAGTATTGCTTCAAGCGTATGTTGACCCATTCCCTACTAAAAGGCTTACCACTTATTAGAGGCATCAAACTTTGTATTAACTTACAACCCAATGTGGCTTTACTAAACTAACCTGCTTATAGACTCCATTCGAAGCAAGCAATTGAGTTAAGGAAATAAGTTGATAAGTTGATTGATCGTAGATATGTTAGAGAATGCATAAGCCCTTATGTCATACCCCTATTCTAGTGTCAAAGAAGGATAGCTCATGGCGGATGTACATTGATAGTCGAGTTATCAACAAAATCACTCTCAAATACAGATATTCGATTCCTGTATTAGATGATATTTTAGGTGAGTTACATGGTACCCGAATCTTTTCAAAAGTAGTTTTGAAGAGTAGCTATCACCAAAATAAAATGAGGCTTGGAGATGAGTGAAAGACAGCTTTCAAGATGAAGGATGGTCTCTTTGAATGGTTGGTGATTCCCTTTGGACTTACCCATGCACCAAGCACCTTTGCGCGACTTATGAATCACATTTTGAGGTCATTGATAGGTAAGTGTATGGTGATTTATTTTAATGTCATCTTACTGTATAATGCCAACCTGAATTCTCATGTGGAGCACTTGACATCAATATTTGATATTCTCTAAGTTGAATGACTACTCAGCAATTTGAAGAAATGTGTGTTCTATCATATTGAGATTGTTTTCATCAAATATGTTGTGTTTAGTGGAGATAACCGAGTTAATGATGAGAAGTTTAGAGCTATTCTAGAATGGCCAACACTGACCTATGTGGAAGATGTAAGAAGTTTTCGTGGTCAAGCTTCATTCTATCTAAGGTTCATTTAGAACTTCAATTCCATAGCAGCCCCTCTAATCAAACTAACCAAGAAGAACTCTGAGTTCAAATGGTTAGAGAAAGCTTAGAAAAGTTTTGATGCGATCAAATCCAAACTGGCTTCTACTTCAGTACTTACGCTGCCAGATTTTGAGGAAGTCTTTTAACTGGAGTATGACACATCTAGAGTAAGCATTGGAGCCGTACTTATGTAGGAGTGCTGACTTATTGCATACTTTAGTGAGAAGCTCAGAGGTATTGCTCTGAATTGCTCAGCTTATGACATGGAATTTTATGTTCTTATTCTAGCTCTTCTAAACTAGTAACATTATTTGCTACCTTGGGAATTTATTATCTATATGAACCATGAATCACTTAGTACCTCCAAGATCAGTAAAAGCTCTCCCAACATCATGCTAAGTGGGTAGAGTTTTTGGATGCTTTTTGGTATCTGATCAAATATAAGAAGGTAAGCTCAAACATTGTAGTCAATGCCCTTTCACGTCAACATATACTTCTAACAACTCTACAAGCTAGAGTACTTGGGTTTAGTACCCTACTAAGTCAATACAAATAGGATCCATGCTTTAGACCCTTAGTAATCAAATGACAATGTGGAGGCATTGTGGATAGGTTCTATTTGAACCAAGGGTATCTAATGGAAGGAAGATGCGTATGTATGTCGAATAGCTTGGCTAGAGAATTACTTGCTTAAGAAGCTCATGTTGAGGGCTTAGCTAGTCATTTTGGGGAAAAGAGGACTGTAAAGCTGTTAAAAGAGAACTTTTATTAGCCAGGGATGATTAAGGATATGTACAAGGTTCTAGAACGTTGTGAGGTATGCAAATGACCTAAGGGAAGAAAAGAACCATATGAGGAGTATATACCCTTACCAATGCCTGATCGGCTCTGGACCAATTTGAGTGTTAATTTCATGCTCGGATTACCCAAGACAATTCGGAAACATGATTCTATCATGGTGGTGGTCGATCTATTTAGCAAAATGAGTCACTTCATTCCCTATCATAAGATCGATAATGTTTTATTTGTTGCTAACCTCTTTTTGCAGGAAATCTTATAGCTTCATGGAGTCTCTAGAAGTATTGTCTTAGACCGAGATATAAGTTCACTAGCTTCTTTTGCCATACCTTATGGAAGAAACTCAGCACTAAACTCCTATTCAGTACTTCCTGCTACTCATAGATAGATGGCTAGACTAAGTTAGTGAATAGAATGATTAGTAGCTTACTGCAAGCCACTGTTGGAAAGAATTTGCATGGTTGGGATTTGTGTTTACCTATCATTGAGTTTACCTACAATCACTTAACCTACAGTTCAACAGGAAAATCACCTTTCAAGATTATCTACAAAACCAAGCCTAATTTGCCCCTAGACATGATTGCTAGCTGAGCCTTTGAACGAGAAAGTTAGACAGGTATTAACATGTCGAAGAATTTCAAAAGCTACATAAGAAGGTTATTCAGTAGCTAGCCATAATCGTGGCCTGACAGCAAGACTAGGGTAACTAAGGTCAATGAAGTATTATCTAAAATCCCAAAAACTTAGTTTGGATTCACCTCAGCAATGAAAGGTTCATAGGGAAAAGGATGAACAAACTCTCACCTAGGTTAGATGGTCCATTCAAGATTCTGTGAAGGATCAATGACAATGCTTATGAACTGGAATTTATAGATGGGTATGGAATGTCGCTGACCTTCAATGTTTTTTATTTAACACCCTATGTTCCTAAAGAAGAAGCCAACCAAGATTTGAGGGAAAATTTTCAACAACTCTAGGGAGCTAATAGAATGCTGACCTCCAGACCACTCATTCGAGCCAATCTCAAAGGCTTGCAAGGTCTAGCAAGAATGACCCTATTTGCTCAACTCAACATGAACGAGCTTTAATATGCTATCCACTATTTTTAAAATAAAAGTGTATTTTCTACTAACAAGTGCATTAGGTCATATTTGTAGTAATAAAAGACTAGTGAGACCAAATCGTTCCCACAAAGACTAATACTAGCTCTCAGCTATATTAGTCCTACCTATATTTAGGCAAACCGAAATATACTAAAATAAAAGAGTGTAAGTTTGCTCCTAATTAGTATAAAATGCTAAATCTACTTCTAATTAATAAAGAAAATATAGGAAATCAACAACTTAAAAGATTAAATCAATGAACTAACAAATTGGAATATAGGATATAATGTTAACGATAGTGATATTAAAATATACCATATTTGACTATTGGATCCTTTAATTGTTTAGATTATTTCCTTCTATTTCTCTCTAGAGTCATCAAAGAAATGAAATATGGAATCACCTTCTCTCAAAGTGTGAATCACCCTAATTAATTAAATAAGTCTTCCTATCTCTATAAAAGATTATTTAGTTAATTAACCTTTTTATGGTCTAAACCCTAACCCAATTACAATGTATAATCTCTTACATCTTACTTATAATCTAATGTTAGTTTGCCATGGAATTGATTAAATCAATTTAATTCTTCTCAGATTTTAACCTAATCTAACATGATTCCATAAATTATAAAACACATGTGCAATGATAAGAATATCAAGAATACCAATATTCAAATATTTAATATAGAAATATCAAAGATCCATCGATCCAATATCCCAACAAAGAAGCTAATTCATAATTAAATAAAGCATACAAATCATAAGAGGGAAAACGTAATCTATAAACAAACATATCAAGAAAGAAAGAGAAAACTTAACTTATATAAAAGAATTTAGAGTTTCCAATCTTTCAATCTTCATATAAATTACGTCATTGCTAAGTGTTGTAGTTGTTGTTTCTTAAAGTAGTTCTCATCCTCTATTCTACTCTATTTCTCTCTTTCTAAAACAGAGCAAGCTAGTGAAGTTTCTATGGTCTAGTTTTAGTGAGCATTGCAAGGAATCTCTTATTAAGTTATGAGCTTGTTAAAGTGTTGTTGTGAAAAATGTCAAACCTCAATGTATAAAGGGAGATAGGTGATGTTGAGAGTAATGTTCTTTATCACAATTGTATATAATAATAGGCCTCTTAAACTACAGATGAACAAATACAAAACCTTATTGCCATTGTGACCAACTTGGTTATGATAATGCAAAGATTAGTAGAAGCTCAACCTCAAGCAACAGCAGCCCCTTTCTCCTTACTTGCCTTAACAACCTCCTCGGCTAACTCCATGGCTATGCCACTAATAAGTTCATCTCCTTCCTCTAGCTTATGTCCTTTTAGATGATGCCACTTCTTTTGGATCCGCTTCACCTGTTTCTTGAAGTTGTCCCTAGATAGATCGAACACTGTACAGATAGAAAAATACTTAGAAAAACCAAAAGAAGAGTGTTAAAGGAAACATACTTATAGAGGAGAGTAGCCCTAAGCCCCCCATGGTCCATTAGCAATGGCATATAGACCGTTACCCTGCTCAACTACAACACATGTACTTGTCTCCTAGATGTCAAGCATCTTACCCTTCAAATACAAGTCCATTACCTTAGCAACATTAAACCTTAGACACTTCCACCAACTAACATCAAGGATCCATTCTATGAAGCTCCATGTTTGCCTCCTTCAAATGGGTTATCAACATCGTATACACCGGCTTTATCTACCTGGTTAAGAAATCTAAGATATAGGGCACCCTTATCTCATAAAACTAGTATCTCCATTCCTTAACCTTGCTTTTCTGCTCGTTGAATAACTTCCTCAAAGCCCCCTGATTAGCACATACACCCAACCAAATTTATTTCCCTTCAACTAAAAGAAATATCAAAATAACCTTACAGTCAACCTCTTCATATGGAAGATACATATAGCCTCAAAGTCTACTAGTGTCTGCTAAAAATTGGGATGTAAAGACCTTAGACTCACCCAAAAGTACTTGAACACCTCTAGCTAGAACTTTGTAAAGGGCACTTGCATCTCTATATCCACTACTTACCAATACAAATAGAATGAGTGCCCATCCTCACCATAATCACAAGCTCAATCTCCTTTCTCCAGTAAACACACTTCCAATGCATTTATGTTGCAACCCATTTCCTTGCACACTCTCAACCACTAATCTTCCTTATGTATGTGCTCTACCTTAGTAACAATCCCCTTCCCTCCACACATAGGTAATAAGGGTTCACTCGACTCTTCCTTCTTAGGTGAGTGTTCATACCAATCCCTCATCTCTGCAAACACCCTTTGTACTTCCCAAGTGTAGCTCCTATTAACGCTGCCATCATCTATTAGAGGAGAGTAAGGACTAGCTCATCCCTTCAACCAAGATTTGTGCCTTCCTAGCAATTCCCTTGAGTTTGTTGACCAGCATTTCTAAGAGAAGTTAGAAGAAAACGAAAGAAAATGGAGAACACAGAAGGAAAACAAAGATTGAAAGATGTTGATGAAATGAGAGAGTGTTTTAAAGTAGTTCTAGCAAAGTAAAAACTAAAGAAGTGGAAAGTGATTACCCTCAAGCCCTTATATAAGTGGTTAGACTAAGCAAAGCATCACTCTGACAGGCGCTCCCTTAAACAAACACGTATCTAGATATCTAAACCAATTGTGGAGATCGAGAGAGTAGATGGATTGCTTACGAAGCATGAACATGAAAAGGTATTACTTGCGTGTGACTTTTGAGACCTTAAATACTCCAACAATCACATCAATCACATTAACAATCACGTTAGAATGAGTAGGGCTTGGATCCTCAAGCGCGTTAAAAGTCAAGATTGAGCTAATGCTTATGCGAGCTCTTTAACGGTCACCAAAGGGCCCTAATCTCCGAGTACTCTGAAAGGCAGGATCAAACGAGCATCTATGCAAGCTCCCAAAGGTACCCAACCACAAGTATGTTATTGTAGTTAAGTAGAATGTGGAAGAAAAATCGAATGAACAAGAAAAGACAAAGTAAAAAGGTGTAGCCAATTAAGCAAGAAGGATAGAGTAAAGAAATATACGGATATGCAAAAAGTGGATTTAACTTTCATTAAATTTCAAGATTCATTACAAGGCATAGAAGTCAACATACTAGCCCCGAATATCAGCTACCATGGAAAATAATACAAAGGAAATTACAATGAGAAATATAGAGTACACTACATTGGCCAAAGCGCCTATCCTACTACTCGACTCTAGTCTTTGATCTCGTAACTTTAACTTAGCTCCCTATTCCGTACTGATAAACTGAGCTCAACCAAAGCCACCTTAAGCAAATGACTGGGGACTTTGGAGGATAGTAGTTATTGCTCCTCCTCTACTACCATAGTCACTACAAGGCAAGGCTGTGGTAACACTTCATTCTAATGATGAGCTTATGCCATTACGACTGTCTTAAGAAGGAGTCCCTCTTACACTTAAGAGCTACACCCAACCAACTTAGAAGACTCAGCCAAAAGGATACTAAAGAGCCTATGGAAGTTACCTAAGTACTCAGAGCTTGTAGGAACAACCATTATAAGGTGAAGAATTGAGCCACCACGTCGTATTTTCAAGGCCTTGCTAGGCTTCTCAAGAGTCCTTTAGTCAATGAAGGTCAGGAAACCCCGAGCTACTAGAGCTCCTCCCTCTTAACATCACAAACACCATTAACTTCAGGAATTGCTCGAAAATATGTTATGGGGACTTGGACATTGATGGTGCAACCATCCCATGACGTGATAAGGACACCAAACCGCCAATCAGGGGCACAAATCTTCGTACACCCCTAAATCATCACTCATGGGCTACCCTACATCATCGGACGACCCTTTACACCCCTCAATCAGTGCTCACATGCTCCACCCCACTCAAGAGGGTCATCTAAGCTACGCTCATTCTCAAAGGGAGTTTGCTCAAAGTGAAAGATCATACAATGGTTGAAGTTAGGACCAGATAGAATGAAAGAAGATGGCCCCCCATAGCCTCCTTATATAGGAAGAAGTAAGAAAATCCCATCCTTCCATGGATAACCAACCAACCCATCCGACGATTGGGGAAGAATGATAGTGAAAGGTTAAGCATTAAGTCAGGAATTAAGTAGGGCATCAATAATAGACAACAATTTTCCTATATAGTCAATGATACATGCGTGTTGTACACCTTATGAAGCACCATCACTGTACATTGGAAAAGACATAGGTATTAGGAAGATATAAAAATACAAAGAGACTACCACCAATAGTCATGTCAATCGTCATCTCCAAAAGATAACACCTAGAAGAGCAATCTCTACATGGTTAGTCCTAGGCTCCCGAATAAGCATAAGCTTGCCCTTTTTCATTCCTAAGAGTGCTAGTACTCTCTTTGTCGACTAGATGACTAAGAAAGTGGGGTGGGGGTGGGATATATATTGATAGTTGATTCCTGCCACAAGGGCTAATACATCTTAAGCCTATTAAAACACCAAGCCCAAGTCTCATAGATCACCATTTAGGCTCACTTTAGGCCATATAGGCCCATCAAGCTGCTTGCAAGCACCCCAACAAAAACCTAATTTACCCCTCGCTCTAAGAAACCTCAAGCATTACAGGTGCGCCCAACCACTATCCACAATGTTTGCATCAAGCTAGTTCTCGTCCTTTAGCAGGACGTAACCAATGGAGCATTTGCCATGAGCTAAGCTAACCTTCCATCCACCGACAGCTCTCTTTCTCTCTCTTCATTTAATGCTAATTAACCACCTATCATGTAGCCTATCGACTAGTTGCTAAACTAGAGTAGCCACCCTTTACTAATGGGATAGACCCATCCTTTAGTTTCTACCAACTGGCAGAGGGAAGGATGTACCATTAGGCATAGGAAGCATCGCCTCGTCGAATTTTGTGTTGGCCATTTAGAATTAACCATGTGTCCACAATAGTAAGCACCTCAAACCTATAAATAAGAGTAAGTTCTTTAGGTAAAAGGATCGATATTTATTACCCTCTAATCCTCTCTTGAGGACTCACTTATTGCTTACATTATCTCTCTCTCTTCTCGCTAACTTAAGTGTCAAAGAGCCCTCACCAACGTAGCTACAAGGGCCTTTTTGCAGGATTCCCTTCAACCGCAGCCAAAGAACAACTCAGAGTTGACTTAGGGGACCTTATTATGATTATCAACCATCATCAGAAGTATTATAAATATGGTGTTGAATCTTATATTTAATTTTACATATAACTTTATATAATATAATTATATCATAATAGTAGGATAGGCTTCTATATTTATATGACCAACATGCCATTTCCAAATAATTGCAACCCTTTAAAATATAGGAATACAATATTACGAATGTTAAGTCACATTATTTTATACAATATCGTAAAGGTTACAATACGGTTATCTCTTTTTTCCTCTCCCTCCAACAATATGTCTATTGGATGCAATTCAAATGAAAAGAACAAAGAAGAAAGAAAAAAAAAATTCAAACACTATATAGGAAAAGATTAGTTAATGTTTGGTGCTATGCATAGATTTGTTCCAAAATGAACATAGAATCAATGAAAATAAAATGTTTACTAAAAGAATTGTCATAATTGCCATTTTAATATTATATGTTCAAAGATTGTCATAAATATGGTGTTACATGTTAATTTAATATGGTTATTAATGGTTTTGTCTATCTATAATATTAAAGACATTGACATTATTATTGATATGGATCATCAAGGAAGGAGTGACATACAGTTATTAATATCATGTAAATCAAGGGAATGGATTCGGACCACAAGATAGCTTGAAGAGTAAATGGAAATCGATGGTTTAATAGTCCCATACACAAATTCTATGGATATGATACACCATGGATTCATACATGGATCTAAGCTAGTACTTAATATGACACACGAATACTAGACCTAAGGTTGCTTGCCACAATCCTTACTAAGGGGATTGCTAAGAGCTCTTTAAGGTCTCAATCTTCAACAAGAAAACACAAGCTCTAGAAGAAAAGAAGAATAATGCTTGAAATTCAATGTCACTACTCCTGTGGCTATTACATGTTATAAGTATCTATTATTTGACCCAATTAAGATAAGTCCTAAGTTGACATAAATTACAAAAAAGATTCCTACTAAAAAAGGAAAAGGGAATACATTACAAGGGTAAAGTTGTAAATAGACAAAAAAGATATTTGGTTATAAAAAGGACAGTATAAATATTAGAAAAGTAGGATGTGTGTCTACTGTCCATTACGTGGTCTAAATGATGTTATATGCCAAGCAGAGCTGATTCTGAACATAGTAGGTCAAGTTGGTTGCACGGTGGCTCAATTGTTTAGGGCTTAGGTAGGGTTAGTCCATTAAGCAGCCATTCTTCGGGTCAGCTTTGGTTGGTTAGCTCGAAAGTATGTAACTCGACCTCGGACATGTATTAGCTCAACAATAGGCAGATTCCATACTTGGCTTTAGACTAATGTGGCAATAAGAAGTTGATTGGGTAGTTAGGTTGAATACCTTAGGGGTCTCTGAAATAAGACCAAGAGAGATCAGAATGGAGTACCTCGGCAAGTTAAGGTAAAGAAGGTATTGTTCTTTAGAGTTTAACTCCCTTTAGACTCATTCCGTCTTCTTGTAATAATCATCAAGTGTTCGGTCATCTTCACACCTGGCATAGATCGAGCCAAAATGCGAATCCTCAGCATATAAATCCTTGATCATAGAAAATCTAAGTAATCTAGTCTATAACTTAGTTAAGAGGGAATGTTGTTGTAATAGGGCATCGGCCACTATATTGTTCTTACCATTCTTATACTTAATAACATAAGAAAATCCCTCAATAAATTGAATCCACTTAGCTTGCCTTCGAGAGAATTTTTGTTGGCTCTTCAAATATCTCAAAGATTTATGATCAGTGTAGATCACAAATTCTTTTGGTAATACGTAATGTTACTAGATAGTCAAAGCTCGAATCAATGAGGAAAACTCCTTATCATATATAGAATAGTTAAGTGTGCCTCCTCTAAGCTTTTCACTAAAATAAGCAATAAGTCGGCCTTTCGGCATCAATATAGCTCCTATGCCAAGTCTAGATGCATCACACTCTACTTCAAATACTTTGTCAAAACTCAGTAAAGCTAAGACTAGGGTAGTAATGAGCTTTTCCTTCACCTCTTCAAAACTCCTCTATGCCTTCTCTCCTCACTTGAACTCCATATTTTTCTCCGACAGCTTGGTGAGTGGGACCATAATAGTACTAAAATTTCTTACAAATCAGTAGTAGAATGATGCCAAGCCGTGGAAACTCCATACGTTGGCTGAACTATCGATACAAGCTACTCAGTAATAGCCTTCACTTTCTCCTCGTCTACTTGTATACCTCCTCCACTCATAACAAACCCCAAGAAGACTATTTTAGGTCGGTAGAAATCACATTTCTTCAAATTGGCATAAAGCTTCTCAACTTGGAGTTTTAAAAAAACTGCTCAAAGATGCTCATAGTAAGTCTCCAAATCATGGCTATAGACAAGAATATCATCGAAATACATAACAACAGACCTTCTAATAAATTATCAAAGCATATGGTTTATCAATCTTATGAATGTGCTTAGGGCATTTGATAGGTGGAATGGCATTACAAGCCATTCATACAACCCATAGTAGGTCTTAAATGCGGTTCTCCACTCATCTCCCTCTCGCATTCAGATTTGATGGTATCTAAATTTGAGATTAATCTTAGAGAATATGTTAGCTCCATTTAATTCGTCAAGAATGTTATCAAGTTTAGGCATAAGATACTTATACTTAAAAGTGATTTAATCGATAGCTTAGCTATTTATACACATCTTCCATGGCTCATCTTCCTTTGGCACTAACAAAGTTAGCACGGTACATGAGCTTAGGGACTCACATACATACCTTCTCTGTAACAATTCGTCTACCTGTCTCTGCAGCTTGGTAACCTGTTCAAGATTCAACATATAGGTAAGCTTGTTAGGTAATATAACTCCTGAGTGCAACTCTATGCATGCTCAATACCTCGGATCGAGGGTAGACCTTCTAGCAATTTATTGGGGAATAAGTCGACAAACTCATTCAATAAAGTTTTCACCTCAGCAAGTAGTAGTTCCTCATTTGATCCTCTCATCTTAAGTAACCTTCCAACTAGCAAATAGGTTGGCTCTTCAAGCTTCATCTCTCTCTTTAGGTTAGCTCGGGTCATCACTAAAGCTTCTTTCTTCAAAACTTGACTCAATTGATTCTATATGTTCTTAACTTGTTCGGTAGTCATAAGGCTTTGCTTTACCATCCTACCTTCATGTTCTAAGGAACATGTGTTCTTCCTTCCATTGTATAACACATTTTGATCAAACATTCATGTTCATCTTATAAGAATATGAGACGCACTCATGGGTAACACATCACAAAGCACTTCATCTCGATAGTTTCCAATATTGATCAACATGGTCACTTGCTTATTCACTTGTAGGGCTCCTTTGTCATTGAGCCAGTGCAGTTTATAAGGCTTAGGGTAAGGTTTGGTCGATAACTGCAATTGCTAGACTATGAATGCAAATGATACATTACTACAACTGCTACTATCAACAATTAATGCATACAACGACCCATTTACCTTATAACCAATGTGGAATAAATTTTCTCACTAATCATCCTCTAGCATACGACTCACACTAATCACTCTCCTTAATACCATGGTTGTAGGCATAAAATTACCCTCTTCATTATAAATGATTTCCTCCTCCTCGAACTATTCTAGGTGTTCAGATTCTTTGGGCTCTTCATTAGTACTATCAACCTCAATGGTAGGTATCTCTCCTTTGATCACCATCACTTGTTTGTTTGACATTGTACGCTCATGTGTCCAAACCCTTGAAACTTGAAGCAGTTGATCTCACTTGTCTTTCTTTCTAAACTTTAGCCTTTCTCAAATGTCCTCAAGATTTCCTTCTCCTTTGCTCAAGTAGTTTGAGTAGGTTAGACCTCAACAACTTTACTCAACTTCAATCATATAAGTTTGCTCAAAACAAGTCGATTAGGTGTAGGTCGACTAATAAGAGCTTGGAGCCTCCTAGCTTGGTGCCTCTCAATCTTTTAGGCAGCTTAGATAGCTTCATCAAGTGTATCAATGTCCATAGTCTCTAGAGTATCTCTAATCTCATACTTCAACCCACTAATGAATTTGGATACAGTTTAGTCCTTAGGTTTAACTACTTTACAATGGATCATTAACATCTAGAATTTCTTCACATAAGCATCAACACTTGATCTTCCTTACCTTAACTCTTGTAACCTTTTGAATGTGTCCTGCAAATAATAGTCTAGGACAAATCTTCTTCTCATGACTCTTTTCATTTCATCCCAGTTCCTAACTTCACGTTCTCCTTCTCTTTTTTAGATGGCTTGCAAATTCTTCCACCATAGGGTGGCATAGTTAGTAAACCCTAATATAGTAAGTTTAACCTTAGCATTTCATAGCTCTTAAACTACTTCTCAATCTTATTCACTCAGTGTCCTCAACATTACCACTCTTAGAAAAAAACTAGGGATATGTATCCTTAATCCTTCTACTCAAGGAGCTCAGACATTCCTCTCCTCAAGTTCATAATACTCTTCCTCCTCATTACCTACTTCCTCATCTTCTTCTTTGATCTTGTCTAATGTTAGTCTACATCGACCAACTTTGTCCACTCCTCTAGGTCGGGGTAGTCAAATGGGGGCAATAGCTTAACCATATCGGCCATTGCCTTTCTCAAGCAGCTTATTGATTAGACCTTTGTAGGGGTCATTTCAAGCCCGTTGCTAATCTTCAATTGTGGTAGTTACCAGATCAATAAGTTTATCCAATTGGTCATCCGTAGATTGGGGCGTGAAACTTCCTTGATGACCTTAGCCATTACAAGCACAACTCTCTCGATTACGGAGGGTTCCTTGGGCATTAAAGTCAAACATTGTTGTTTATTACAATAGATTAACAACTGAAACACAACTTAAAATTCTTTCTATGAATAACAACAAAACAACACTTAACACACCAACAGCTATTACAACCAACACGCAATAAACTAAATGAACACTTATGCTTTGTTTTACGTACAAGAAACAAGGGAAGATAGAGCACTAGACTTCTTTAACACTAAACACTTTTCAAACACTCACAACAACTACAGACAGTTTCTAAGACACACTTCCAACAGTAGTAAGGCCTTGGAGTACCAAGTAAGAGAAACTTACTCGAACGTAGCCAAGCTTTAATACCAAGATGATGGCTAAGGAAGGGTGACATATGGCTACCGATATCATGCGAACAAAGAGACTGGGTTTGAACTTCAAGATGGCCTAAAGAGTAAATGGAAGTCGATGGTTTAGCAATCTCGTACACTAATTCTACGGATATGACTCACTGTAGAACTATACACAAACTTAAGCTAGTACTTAATATGATGTACGAACACTAAGCCTAAGGATACTCACTACAATCCTTACTAAGGGGATTGATAAGAGCTCTTCAAAGTCTTAGTCCTCAACGAGAAAATATAAGCTCTAGAAGAAAAGAGGAATAATGTTTGAAATTCAATGTCACTACAAGTATTTATATGACCTAAGTCTTATGTTGACATAAATTACAACAAAGATTCCTACTTAAAAAGGAAAAAGGAATACATTATAAGGGTAAAGTTGTAAACAGACAAGAAGGATACTCGGTTATAAAAAGGATACTTAGTTACAAAAAGGATAGTACGGATGTTAGAAAAGTAGGACGTGTGTTTACTATTCATTCTATAGTCCAAATGATGATGTATGACAAACAAAGTTGATTTGAAATAGAATGTGTTAGGTTGGTTGTACTGCAGCTTGGCTGTTTAGAGCTTAGGCAGGGTTGGTCCACTAAGTGGCCATTCTTTGGGTCGGCTTCGGCTAGTTAGCTCAGAAGTTGGTAGCTTGGCTTCAAACATTTATCAGCTTGGTAATGGGCAAATTCCGTGCTTAGCTTAGGACTAATGTGACAATAAGAGGTCAACTGGGTAATCAGGTTGGATACGTTGAGGATCTTCGAAATGAGATAGAGGGAGATCAAAATGGAGTACCTTAATAAGTCGGGGTGAAGAAGGTATTGTTTTTCAAAGTTTAACTCTTTTTAGATTACTCAATGAACCATATGGGTAAGTCCTCGAACTCGAGAGCAAATAATTGATTCGTGATCCCTATCAATAATGGTATCTTTAGTGTTTTTCATTTTCTTTTTTTTAGAAAATACCTATTGTTATATGCAAATAATTTACGTTTTCTTTTTCTACTTTTTTGTCATTATATTTATTTATAGCATCCTTGTTTCTTCTATTAGTAATACATTTCAATTCCTATTATATTAATTTACATCAATAATTCAAATTTCAAAACATTAATTTTTGGTGTTATTATGTTTGTCACTAAGAATACGTTTCAATTTTAGTTGATATCAATTTACATTAACAAATCAAGTTTTAAATCAAAATAAAACCCGATCCTTTCTCTCTCGGCCACAATATTTATTCTTTTGATCGAAGTACTTCATATATTTTTGTGAAGGTTACTTATCAAGGAGTGTTCTTTGCACATTTTCTGTAGAAATCTCATTTAAGCATCATAGTTTCATTCATTTGCAAGATTAATAGTTTGATAATGTTGTTGAGATGGAGATATTGGAAGAGTGGAATGTTTATTTAAGATTTTTTTTAACCTATTTTTTAAGTTCTTTATGTTTGATTTTAGTCCTTTTTTAAGGGCATAACGTATTCAGTATGAAATATTTGATATTTTTTAGATTAAATAATTTGTATGGGATGTTGTTTGCTTTCAAGTGAAAAGGAATGTATGTTGAAGTAAGGAGAAAGAGTTAAGACTATTGTAAACTAATTATATGGACATTGGTTCTATAATGATAATGAGACGGATTAGATTTAAATTTTTCCCAATTGTAATGTAGATGAAAATAAATAAAAAGAAAGAAGTTAACCATAGTATCTTAAAATTTCTTCAATAAAGTGATTTTGCAAATGTTTAATGTGAAGGCTTTGGTATTAGAGATTCAATACTTTTCTGATTTTTTTTCGAGAACAGTCTAGATGGGCTGATCTTTTACATAGATAATTGTGGAAACTTATAAGCTTTTTCATTAATAATAATTTCTGATTGTTTTTCATTTTATCAATTGGACCATTTCAAGGTTATTATTATTATTATTATTATTATTTAAGATCATGTATCGAATAGACATGCTCTATACATGAAAATGATATTGATGGCGTTGGAGGGGTAGTAACCTTTGTATGATGAGTTACAATCTTTGCATTAAATAATGCAATCCTTGGCATATAATATTGCATTTTCATAATTTAAAGGGTCAACTCTTATTAAATGGCGTAACATTTTATAAAAATGTGGAAGATATAATAAATGATTGGCATTAATTTTAATTAGTAATATGAACTAAAATATATTATTAATGACGAATATAATGTAACTGTAAACAAATGTAATGAACGAAAAAACAGAATTTCTATTACTAGGCCGACTTGACAGAAAAAAAAAAGGGGATGAACACTCGTAAGTATCTATATCAACATAGTAAATAAATGTTTCAATTTAAAATTATCTTATTTTCGTAAACTACGTTTAGCGACGTAGCGAAATGTTTTTGAAATATATAATTTCTTAATACTATACAATTAAAAAAAACAACTTATTTTTTAATTTGTACTTTAATTAAAATGAACATTTACACATCCATCCGAATTCACCTTTTCACAGCTTAAGCCAATTATATTTTGATCTCATAAATCCTTTTCGGACAATCATTCTCTTTTAGCACGTTATATAATTTATTCTATCTGTAGTTATTTGTAACTCAAAAACTCATCCACACCCTGGTAGACAGATTTTATGACATTCTCAATAGCCCGTATGAAGGGCACTGCTCTTAAAAGAAACAAGTTTACTAGGGAACACCGTTCTTAAAGGGAATTTCAAAAGAAGATAGTTCTTATAGAGAACAGGTTTAGTAAGGAAAAGTAAATCACACTCTAATGGGCAGGAGACCAGCGAGGGTTGGACCGGTAATGCTCTAATAAGCATGGGATCCACAAAATAAAAGGATAAAGCGTCTATGAGCGAGTAATCTAGGTAAGACAAGATCAGATAGTGTTCTAATGAGTAAGTAGTCTAAGGAAGAATATGAAAGTGCTCTTTATGAGCAAGGGATCCAGTGAAAAAAAGGATGTTACTCTTATGAATAAGTGATCCAAAAAAGGATAGATAACTCTCTTGTGAGCAAGTGACACATTAAAGGCAAGATGAGATAACACTCTAATAAAAAAGCAACCCAAGGAATACATGATAAAATAATGCTTTTACAAATTTATCAGGGACAAGATAGGAAAATGCTCTTTATAAGTAAGCCAACTAACAAAGCTAGGACTAGATAACACTTTTATGAATAGGTGATATAGAATCTAAAAAGTGGACAATGCTCCAAAGAGCGAGCAATTCAAATTCAATAAATTTAATGAATTTAGATGTCTAAAATAGCTAATGGATCTATATTCAAACTCGAGGGACTCTATAAACTCTTTGAAAGCTAGGATTTTATGATTTCCTTTCAAAAATTTCTAAAAGGTCTTTACTTATTCTTTTAAAAGCCGAGGTATTCACAAACTTTTGCTGAAAAATACACTCTTTTTTCTAAAAGATTAGACAACTAAAAATTAAGCCAATTTTAAGGGCTTTAAAGAGTGTAGATCAATAGTACACCATCTTCTTATTGCACATCATTGTCTCTTATAAGTTCTTGATTAGTCAAATCTTGATGAACACTTGGTGTAATAGTTAGAGGCATAAGTTTAAATGCCGGTACATTAGGTACCGTCAAGGTAAATAAGTTGGTGGAGCAATCAACAATAACTATTCTTGGCATGAATGTACTCCAATTAGTTGAGGATGTAAGTGTTCATCTGCACCATATGCATTATGTGCAAGACATCAATGGAGTTAACATGTGCTATGATAGGCCCTATATTGTCCTCAATTGTAGGAAGAATTTGTCGGATGGTTGTTGAGATGAGTCTTCTTGTTCAGTTGAAAGTGTTCACACATTGTTTATGGAAGATGAAGATACCTTAAGATAAATTTATGCATCTTGAGTAGTTGGCAATAGGTCATTTAGGGTTGGTAGTAGCAGTACCTATGTAGCATCCTCCTATTATGTCCTTTTAACTTTTACAAAGGCTTGTTAAACTTGTTTGTGTTGAATACCCTCTAATTAATAACCATTAGGGTAGATTTAGAAGCTTATATTCACATCCTTAGTACAACAAGTCTAAATTATACACTAATAGTAGTGGTAGTAGTTGTAATCGTTAATCTAAGCAAGAATTGCATGAAAGCGTTAAGAAACTAGTTGAGAACATGGATGCTCTATTGCATACCATTAGCAAAACGGTAGTGGTAAACGCATCTAACATGGTGTTCTCCCCATTTATTGAATATACTCGAGCATGTTGATATGGGAATTTTATTTTGGGAGCTTCCAACTTACATAACTCTTTTTGTAGGCAAGTACCATATTGTCCAGTACTTATAATCCCTAGTGGATTCTCCAAATAGAATACAGTAGGATTCTATAGCCGGTCGATAACATATGATACACATGAAGGTGTACCTAGAGAAGTCTTGAGTTAATAACGAATCTAGAGATGTTGTTAGAGAGAGGAATGGGAGCAAGAACAAATAAACTTGGTTTCTTAGATCACATAGATTAAATTAAGTGTTTTTTCTTATTCTTACCTGTTCTCAACCGATCTAATGCTTTTATCATGTCTAGAGTAATTCTAATAAAGGGCTAAAATTTGTTTCAAACTTGCTATGACTCTAAATTTTACAAATGAGGAGCAAGGGACTTTTATTTATAGACTTTGGTACTGAATCCCAATTGGAGATACTGAGATAAATCAATGAAATAAGATATTAATAAAAACCATTGGTTGTTCGATGATTAGTAGATGAGATTAAAACTCCTTAATCCTTCATTCTTATGGGCTTTTAAATGAAGATGGACTAGCCAAGCCTAAGGTTTATAAATAAGTCCAAACCTCTTAGAATAACCTGATATAAAATAAACTAAAGTATCTATCATATGCCATAATTGAATCCCAATTGCTAATCTAAGACCCCAATAATGGATTTATTTCATCTGTTCCTTGATCGAAACAAAGGGGGGATACACGTTCCACTATGATTTTGGCCTTGCTTTTGAGTGATTTAATGTACATTGTTCTCACTTATAAAAACGATTGGATCATCTCGATTTTTTAGATATTTATTCTTGATTTTTCCAACGAAACTAAGCACTTTTTTGTCTTTATCATTTGGTGGGAACTCTTAGTTAGGTCCCTTAACAACTTGTATTGATGCCTATCAATAATAGGAAGCTTTTCATACTTTAGGCCTAAAAGTTTATAAAACAAGGTCAAACTTTATAAAATCAAAAGGCCTTCTTTAAGGTCCATTTTGATCATGAGACAATTCAATAAGATTGCAAGTCGATAAATTAACCTTAGGATCTCCATTCCAGCTCACACTAGATCTTCTTAAGATCTTCTTAAATTGAGTCTAACTCTATAAATTTTGTTATAAGTTTAAACAGCAGTGAATGGTATTAAATTAAGTTAAAGGTTTAATGATTGGAATAGCTTTATTAAAAGAAAAAACATTTTAAATATCTGAAGGGTTTATTCACGTCTTCCATATAGCTTTTTTCTTAAAAGTAGTTACAATTATTCCAAACTTTTGATTAGGCATAGGATAATTATTACCCACACTTTGTATCGAACTGCGCACGACGATTATGCAGCCTCCTCCACTTCTACCTTTCAAATTTTTGTCGGAACTCCCCAACATTCAAACTTAAATCGCGGCTCACTTCACTTTCTACATAACACTGTCCCTTTGTTGGAACTCAGATAAAGTTAATCTATCAAAAAAGAAAAAAAAAAAAAACACAACCGCGTGCTTCATCTGAACCTGCTCTGATGAATCTGATCTCTCTTCTCCCTTTCACATTACAGTAACATTCCATACCCTATCATATCACACTCTCCACAAACATACTAATAAATAACTCTCTACTCATACATTCTCGTCCTCGAAGGATCCTCTACTACACTAGAAGTAGTAGTTGCAGTTGATAATCATCACTCATCAGCTCTGAGATGGAATTCCCATCACCCATCTCTACAACTCCCCCAGATACCTCCCCAAAACCCTTCAAAGAAGACTACTCTTACTTCACTTCCCAACTCAAACCTTCTCAACAAAAAACCCTTCAAGACCTCAAATCCCACCTCTCTTCCCATGACAACCCTTCCATTTGGGGCATTCCTCTCCTCGGCAACACCGAAAAGGCCGACGTTGTCCTTCTCAAGTTCCTCATCGCCAGAGACTTCAAAGTGCCCGAAACTCTCACCATGCTGAACAAATGTTTGTCCTGGAGGAAAGAATTTGGTGCTGATAATATTATCAATGAGGACCTGGGGTTCAAGGATTTTGAAGGTGTTGTGGCTTATATGCACGGTTTCGATAGGGAAGGACACCCAGTTTGTTATAACTCTTATGGGATGTTTAAAGATAAGGGTGCGTATGAGAAAGTGTTCGGTGATGAGGATAAGCTGAACAAGTTCTTGAGATGGAGAGTCCAAGTACTGGAGAAAGGGATTCTTGATTTCTTGGAGTTTAAGCCTGGTGGTGTTAATTCTATCATTCAGGTCATTGATCTTAAGGACATGCCTAAAAAAGAACTTAGGATTGCTTATAATCAAATACTCTCTCTGTTCCAAGATAACTACCCTGAAATGGTAGCCAGGAAGGTATCCATTTTTTTGCTACATATGTTTGAAATTGATATTTGGTACATACATACTTTGAATTCATTAAATTAAGTTATTTTACTATTGGGTTATTCTGGATGCAGATATTTATCAATGTTCCATGGTACTTCAGCATGTTGTACTCAATGTTTAGTCCATTCTTGACCCAGAGAACCAAGAACAAGTTTGTGGTAGCGAAAGAAGGAAATGTTGCTGTTTCAGAGACACTCTACAAGTAAATCTTTTGAAGTGCTATGTTTAGATCAAGTGTTGTATGCTATATTATCCCCGTAAATTTGTTAATTGCACAAATTCTTTCAAACACTGAATTTTTACAGGATATTATCATACATTGTTAATAGATGATATACCTGATTTTCTTTCTCCCGTGTAAGGAATGTAAAGTCATGTTTGAGTAAATGTGTTTATCAATTTTTTCCCCTCCAAGTTGGGTTTTGTTTCATTATCAGGTTTATAAAGCCCGAGGAAATTCCAGTTCGATATGGTGGCTTGAGTCGACCTAGTGATTTGCATGATGGTCCTTCGAAATCAGCGTCTGAATTCACCGTGAAAGGAGCAGAAAGAGTCAATATACAGATCGAAGGGATTGAGGTTCATGTTCATTTTGTTATATTCTTTCACTTGTTTAATTTTGAGTTCTTATTATTTTTGGAATGGTTGGATGGAATGATCTTGAAAACAAAATCTTTCATGAATCAATTGGGTAAGACATATATTGTGGATTTGATAATTAACAATAGAATGTGGCTCTTAATCACAATTTAACAAGTTTACAAGCAAGAATGACAGCTTAGTAAGTTCCAATTGGCAGACATTAATGCTGCAGATAAGGTAAGATGATTGTGCTTTCATTAATGGCAAAGTTTTGTGATACCGGTTTGGCCTGCTGGTTTTCGGTTGATTAGGCTAATGCGACCATTACATGGGACATAGTGGTGGGCGGCTGGGATTTGGAATACAGTGCTGAATTTGTGCCGGATGCTGAAGGCAGCTACACCATTGTCGTTGAGAAGCCAAGGAAAGTCACCCCATCCGAAGAAGCAATTCATGACACATTTACTTCGATGGAAGCTGGAAAATTGGTCGTTTCAGTGGATAACACTGCCTCTAGGAGGAAAAAGGTTGCTGCCTACCGTTACATGGTCCGAAAATTGTCTTTGTCTAGCTAACAAGAGAATCCTGGGAGGTTGCTTTGCTTTCTTAAAAGGTTTTGTTCTCTGTTCTTGTTGATCATGAGGTTAATTATAATTATGTTTTTAAAGCATGCGGTAATGTACTGAAGTACTGTATAAAATCTGGTGGTAATGGTATTTGGCGATAATGATATTTGCTTAATGCAAAAGGAAAGTAGATTTATCTTTGGTGAGAGGTCATGGGGTCATGATGCTGCTTCCTTTTTGTGTGACTTTTTGGAGGGATTTCAGTATATGTCTCCTTCCAGATGCGACACAACAAAGCAATTCTGTGACATGTTATTCAACATCTTCATAATTTGAAAGTAAAAGTTGCAAGCTAGCCTCAATAGTTGACCATCGGAGGATGTTATCATTAATCTGAACTAACTAAATTAAGGTGGTTGCCTGTAAAGTGTTACGACCCTCTTTTTTCTAACATGTAGTAGACCCTTCTCTAGATAGCATATGGAAAAAGAGGTGATGGATTAAAAGCAAACAAGGTAAATCAAGTTTTCCTTAACTTCAGTTTTTTTATTTTTCCATCCATAGCTTCAATTTAGAAATCAAGAGTCGATAACTTCAGGGACAGAGAATGCAGATATTTCAAAAGAATACAGTGCCGACCCTCATAACTGCGTGGATAGAGCCGAGCCGCTTTGAGATGGTAGACCAAGGAAGCTCAAAAGCTCATATCCCTTTTGATCATGTATTTCTTCGATATCATATTAAAATTAAGGCTGATATGTTCTTATTTGAAAATAGAAAAGAATAAACAAAAGCTCTCTGGAAGAATTTGTCTTTAGGCTGCAATTTCTTTCCGCTCCTAGACTTGCGGTACTTGTCCTATGAAGAAATTTTAATTTATTAGTTAGTATAGTTACATGCCTGTCGGGGATGGAATCGCTAAGGCAAAATAAGTCTACGTTATTCTGTAGTAGGTAAGCCTATTAAGTGGATGCAAGGGATGATTTATAAACATTACTTTAGAATAGTTGGGTGCAAATAACTGCTATAAATTCAAAGAAGTAAGTTTGTCTCATTTTTTTTTTTAAATACATATTCAACTTTTTAAGCCATTATTAAATATAGATATATATATATATTGTTAAAGGATACATAAATAGTGATGATGTTATGAGATTTGGTGGTGATTGAAAGGGTTGGTGATTTTTTTCTACAGTTAGGAGATGATATCATGTTTGGTAAGTTTGGAGGTAAACTCACCTAATATTGTTTGAGGGGAGAATCTTCAACTACCTCAGTCGTCAAAAGTTGTCGCTTATAAGCCTAAAATGCCAGGGCTCATTTACCCATGGCAATCTTTTCAACTTCACTTTTATTGTTCACTTCTCATTTCAAGTATGTTTGTACGTTTAGAGTAATTTGCAAGTTTCCAACTTGGAATAAGAATTACATAATATCAGGTAACTTTTAAAGCAGATAAGTTAGGAAAATATGTGAATTAGTTTTGTAAAATCTATCAGATGAAAAAGTAACTTTACTTTAAAGTAGTTATTTATTTATATTTTGAAGTAAGTGGATAAGTTTGTACTTATAAAAAAAAAAAAGAAAAGAAGAAGAAGAAGAAAAAGTTGATAAGTTTATTTACCTCTTCTTCTAATCATATTTTGGAAAAACTATAATATGAGATTGAAAGCATTTAGTAAGTCACCAAAAGAAAAATATTTTACATTTACATGCACTTATTATTATTTTATTTTTGAAGTATGTAATCCATTTGAAATTGTGAAAGTTCCTTTTCGTTATCTCCTAACTAGTATTCTAATGTATTCATTAAAGGGGTTTTATTTTCAAAATTCTTCTTTAATAGGATAGTAAGATAGAGAAAGCAATTGACTGTAATAATATATCATAACCTAATTTAGATGTAAACTCAAGGTGAGGCGAATTCATATAGACTTTGTCATGCCTCAAAATTTAGGAATATGAATAATTTACTACAAATTAATATCAAGTGTAAGTATGCAAAAGGTTTGGAACCTCACTAAAACCATGCAATATATATAATGGTTACCCCTTCCATGCTCACAACATTATCTTTTTGTGTGTAACAAAATAAACCTACAAAATTAGTACAATTAAGAAATTTAATCCACTAATCTGTAGATCTTGTCAACTTATGTATTAAACTCTTCTAGTGTGCTAACTTCGATCTTAATTTCATGTCTAAACTCATAATTCAAACCAAAATGACATATCTTGAGCTTGAAAAACAAAGTTGCACAAGAGGTGAATAGGAGCATACCATATAATAACTAAAAGCACACACAACTTAGCACATATAACTTATAATTAATGCAATAAACATAGGTTACTAACTTTAATTAGATGTGGTAAGTAATATGATTTTAGTATAACAAGAGTTGAAGTAGCTCATAAGTCATAGCTTCTCAATGCATATACACAAACATGCACATAAACACACATGTTGGTGCAAGTACTCCCTAATACCTAAGAATCAAACATTGAGTTTCATCGTCTTAGACCATTATTGAACTAGCCAATAGGATTTTTGTTTTGTTACAATTATCTATGAAGGTGTCTCATATAACCAATATGACCTGACAATAACATCCTTCTAACAAACAAACCATAACTTCAAAACACCCTAGTTAACAACCCACGAATCCAAAACACATGCATAAGGTGACATCAACATCTAATTGACCACATCATTTTGAAACATTGCCCCACTTAAAACAATACAATCACTAGTTTGTGGTTATGATATTTGATCACTAGTAGCTTGACCTTTCAACCTTAGGTTAAAAAAAAAAAAAACATTAGTTTAAGGTTTTGATATACTTAGATTCGTTTAATTTCTAAACTACCAAGTACATCAAACAAACAAGATAACCATGTACCTAAGTTGTGCTCGTTAAAATCAAACTTCAACTCTTGGGATAAACATGTGTTGTAGTTATCAAATGCCTAATTGTATAATAGATTGCTAAACCTGCATATAAAGATTGTGACAAAGGAAACATGCATGATATCCTGGGGAAAAGAGAAAAGGGAAAGGTATTACTAAAGGAGATGAAAGGATAAAGAGAGGAAGGCATTTTCTTCTTTGTGATAGAAGAGAGAACAATGGTTATTTAGACAATTTTAAGAGCCTTGGTTTGATTCTTAAAAGGCCATGAGGGATAATTTTCAAATTGTCATTATTTATAAGATAATTTTCTAGAGCATTTCAATTATACACAATCACCTACTCGGAGTTTGACTCATATAATTTAGAGCAATCGGCTAAAGGACTTGATTAAATCTAAATTATCAAATAAAGTTAGAAATATTAATAAAAGCGATCCTATAAGTTGGAATTTAAGAAATAAGTAATAAAATAAAAGAATATAAAATTTCTAAATTTTAAGTATATTACTCGTTATTTATCGAAATTACATAAAATACATTTCAATAACTAATGAATCGCTAGAGATAAATTATATGTATACTAAAAATCATAGAATGACCTAAATAATATTAAGAATATTTATTTGTATTATATATAAATTTGCATGTAGACAGAAATACACAAAATGTGCTAAAATAATACTAAATAATTAAAGAAAATTCATAATTAATTAAGGAAAAATAAAGAAAAATCAGAAAAGATAAGGAATAATCCAAATTTGGGTCGTGGCAGCTGGGGAGAAAAAATTAAAAAATTCAACTAATCAAATTAAAACAATAAGAAAGGCAAATTGGATGAAGATAAGGCAATTATCAAATCAATTTAATGCATAATAATTTTCTAAGACCTTTATAAATTCCCGTAATTTTTTAGAGGCTCATTTTGGATGTCTGGAATTGTAGAAAATTAGAGAGAGGCAAAATTGAGAGGAAATTTGTGTTTTACAAAAAATTACAAAAAAAATTGTACTGTTAAAGCTTCTAAGGAGAACTCAGACCCGACAAGCTGTTAGGAGTAGACAACTACCACCACCACCACCACATGGTGGTGGCAGTGCCCAAATGGGCCGACACACCTATGGCCACCAATTCTGGTGAGTTTCGATTTTTACTTGATTTTTCTTAAATTATTAAAAATATCAAAATTAGTTCGAAAATTATGAAACTTGTTATTCTGGATTATTTTGTATTTAGTTTTTAGGAAAAATATTATTTTAATGAAAATATATCCCGTGATATATGGTTTTTAAGAAATTAAACAAAACCGAACATGTTTAGAATTAGAAATAAATAAGCTTAGGAGTGTAGTTTTGGACTTAAAATTTTTGTCTAAACTACTTAGGTAATATAAAATAGTGCCATAAAGCCCTTTTTCAAAAATGAAATTTCGAAAATTTTAGATAATTTTTAAGCCTTAAAATGAGGCATAAAATAAGTTAATTAGGTAATTAAATAGATAATTACTTATTTAGTACATAATTATATGTTTTAGGATATTAAAATCTAATGAAGTATGATACTTATAGCATTTAGGGTGTTAGATGTAATTATTAGGATAATTATGTAGTAAATAAATAATAGGGGAAAATAATAAATTTTAAGTTAATTTTATAAATTAGAGTAATTAGGTGTAAAATTTGATTGGGGATGAATTTAGACATTTTAAAATGTTAATTGATGTTGTAAGATAATAATTAGAGTGATAGAAATACTAGATGTGTATTATGTATATAATAAGTAATAATACATAATATACAATTATTGGAAATATAATAAAAATTGATATTATATAAATAATAAGAATATATAATAAATCTAATAGAAAACTTAAATTTAGGTAATTGCGGTATTTAGTATAGCTAAAAATAATGTGATTAATTTCACATTATGAGTTAAAACGAGTTTTTAGGATTTATATATAAAACTGTATTTAGAAATCAAACTAGAACTTAATTTAAAAATCGATGCAGAAATTGAACCAAAACCTAGCCCCAAACCTAAAATAATTGTAAAAGATTTGAAAACCTAAATGACTAAACATATTAAACTCTAAACCAAAGATCACAATAAGTGTTATAGGATAAAACAAACCTATAACAATTATATAAAAACCAAGGCAACATTGGTATTATAGGGATCATTAGCGATGGACTGAATGAGTCCCACCTGGAGTGAATAAGTGAGGAGTCAAGATAGTTGGGATTAATACAGTGTTGTATTTTGGAGGCTTAAAATTATACTTGATTGTGCTTGTTTTGAGCTAATAATATGATTTTAATTTACTGCTTGGCTTGTATTGTATGATTTGTATGAAATGATTTATTACCCTAAACTGGACTTACTTAAATATACGACCCGTAAACATAAAGCAGACCTACATAGTAACCCATTAAGGGAAACCTAGGATTCTTCAGCCAAATACCAAACCCCTTCAAAAGGGATAGCGTTAAATAGTATAATTGGTCCCTTCTTCATCCTTAGTTGAATTAAGTAACAGGTGAGGAGATCGCAGCAAGGGTGAAGTCAATGATTCGAACGTAATCATAGGAAAAGCGGTGTCTCCATTGCACAAGTCTAGATTTGGTAGTGAGCTACTAGATTAATGGCAACTCCTCAACCCGAATTAGAGCGGGCGCAATTTCTCTAATCTCACGATAGGCCGAACAATGTCGTGCGATGGTATTTACTTAAATATGCATTGCACCTAATAATTTGGTTGATAACCTTATTTATGTTTGTGATATAGTTTTAAGTCCTTCATCCCAACTTACTGAGTTATGGTTGCTTACATCCCTATAGCCGTTGTTGTAGGTGCTAGCGATGAAGCGGCCTATAATCACCTTAACACTAGTAACTACAGAATCTTAGGGAGTAAGGATGTAAATAGAAGACCAAATTCATTCTCTAATTAGATTTATTTTAAAGCTTTTAGCATTAGTTTACAAATTACTCAATTAGATTGTGATTAGATTGCTAAATCTTGTAAATACACTCAGATTAATTAAATGTGAATATTTATTTTTCTTAAATTCATAGGTAAACAATTTATTTAATTTACGAAATGTTTACTTCAAAGCGGATTAGTCGTGAACGCCTTGTATAAATCATGTCTAAGATGGCGGCTGTATGGTCAATTTCTATTTTAAAATGGTTTATACGATAGGAATATTACGACTCTACTGCTTTAGAGCATGACAGTATAAGTAGCCAATATGATTAATGCACTTTCCTTACATTTACTTTACAAAGGGAATAACAATTTGATTTCTCTTATCTTTCTTATTAAAGATCTATTATAAAGGTTGTAAGGATGTAATAGCTATTCCATGATTACCTAATTATTCCTTAATCCATTTTATCATGGTCCTTAAAGTCTAACCACAAACTTAAAACAACCAATCGTTTAAGCTATTGAACTTGCTATTGCCATGAACTTACCTCTGTTGACTTAGTCACCAAACACACCCCACCATCAAATTTGCCTAGTGATCACTACTACCTTACATTATTAATACCACCATGAAATCATGCCTAATGGATACATCACCACAGACTAACACCCACTAGAACCATCAGCACCACGTGCTCGTTACTATCATGAAGTCACTTCTACTAGACCTACTATAACCCTGGACTCCCCATCAATAAACTAAACCTTTGGACCATTTGATTAAAAAAAAATGATAAGCTTACTTACACATAGAAATAAAAACAATTCCAAAAGAGTGTTTCACATATAGAAAAAAATGATCTACGTGTAATCTTATCTTACATGTACATGCCTAAATATATAATAGAAGATTAATGTAAGTTGAAAAAATAAGTATAATTGGGTATACACCCAACTCCTACAATAGACTATGACAAATCATGTCCCACCATCAATTTATGCCAACTGACTTATGTAAGTAGAAGATGAACTGAACTTACCCAGTACCATTAGACTAGACTTGCTTAAGCTCAAACTTTGCCCTTACTTGAACTAAGCCCATGCTTAAACTATACCTACTCTTGTGAACCATCTTTTTACACCTATATCAGTTAAATAAACAACCTATACATGTTACAATCTTATGTGATGCTACATTTGTCACTACTAAGTAGACCTTTACTTGTAGTCAAGATTATTTTGAGCTTAAGGTTGGACAATGGCTAGGGTATGGGTTATGGCATAAGCATTTTTGTTGTTTCATTTATATTACATATTTAGTCCTTATTGCATTTAACATACAAGCATGCAACTTACGTAAAATGAATAAAAAAGGCCTTTTCCATTCACTAGCAAAAGCAAAGTAATGTAAGTAACTGTAATTATGAAGCTAATACTACGTGAAATAAATGATGATTTTTTTTTTTTGGTTTTCCCCCCAATGAAGTGTAGTTATGTTTGTTTTTTAGTTTATGAGTAGAGTTATGACTACTTTAGTCATAGACTTGTTATATTTGAATTGCTTTCTTTTTTGCTTCATGACTTAGGTATATTGATGATATACATGGATTATGTTATGCCCATGTTAGGATATTTTTAAAGTAGGAATACAAGTTCTTCGCTATAATTAAACAAATGCGCCATGTATCCAATGCTATGTATTCCGTGTTATAAAATGTCTATATTAGGTTTCATTTATTTGGTTAATGCAACTAAAAGTAGTTATACATTTGAAAAGAGAGAAAGCACTTTTCTAGTAAATTAATTAGTCGAATCTATAAACACTTAGTATCCCATCTCACATAATAGTAAGGTTGTTCATTAAGCTGAATCGAATTGAATCAAGAACTAAATCTAAGCTTGATTGATTTGCAAAATTTTATTTGTTTATATTTTGATTCAATTTGTAGTTTGGTTTGAAGAGTGTCTAAGCAATCTATAGTTTGTTTCAAGGGGTTAAATCAAACCAAATTGCTTAAACTCGAATTCACTTGCTTCTTATTAAAACATGAAAATTAAGCAACATTCTTTAATTTTAAACCTTGTCAAATTTCAATATAATATTATTTACCTTTTTTTTTTTATTATCTCTCATTTCACTTTCAACCTTCACATTTCATTCCTTTTCCTTCACTGCCATTTCTCATCTTTCAAGTAAACCTACACATCTCCACTCTCGTTTAAGATGCAATATCACCATGATATAGTGTGGTATCTCATAAAAAGAAGATGAAGGAAGTTTAATCAACGAGACACCTTTTTATGCAGTGATATAGAATTCATTAGTACTATAAGGTTAGGTATGCTCAAGGGGAAACAATGGGTGACATCTTAGGAAGAAGCTGCACCAAGGGAAAAAATGTATGCTATGCTATGTTAAAGTGGATAATAACTTGGTGAGAGTAATTCCAATCAAGTCGTTGTAGGTGATAACAAAGTAATACATTAGTCGAAAGTAAGGGAGCTAAGTGTCACATAAGGCAAAGGCCAAAGTGCTACATATAAAGGCAACTCTTGAGCTTGTAAAGGACCAACTCTAGAGTATTCCTCAGTCAATGTGTAACCTTAAACTTGTATAACGAAACTAATGAGGATATAAGTTTTATTGATGATAGATTATGATCTCTTAAATAGAAGATATTAGAATTTCAATCATTGAGATGCCTTTTAGTGTATAGAACCTAAAGCTTAAGCATGCTTGGGGGGAGCAATAGATGACCTCCCCTGGTAAGCAGCTGCACTAAGGGATAAAATTGTTTAGCATACCACTCTAAAAGGGACAATACCTTGGTAGAGGAGTTACATATAATGTTACGAGGTTTTAATTCTTGTGTAAGCTTCCTCAATTTAAATATAAATATTTGGTTGGAATCTCCAATGATTATTAGAATTATTAACTAAAGAAAGATGTTCCTAAAAATCGTTTGAACTAAATCGATTTAAATCAAACTACAGTAAAAGTGGTTTGGTCTAAAACCCCAAACTTTTAAAGTAACTCGATTTATTGAGGGTTTAAAGTGTCATATGTAGTTCATATAGTTTGACCTTTGGACCAAATCAAATCATAAGCACCTTTATATAATAACGATAACTGACAAATGTGAGTATATAGAAAGATGCCGACATGGAAGCTACATGATTTATGATCGTGAAAAGGGATATTAATTATATCTGTTTTTGTACAAATTAACCTCTTGTATATTTCAAGTTATGAAATACCTTTATCAAATTCCTCTACTTATACAAAATTTCTTCTTAAGAGATAACCCATACAAGTGTTGCAATTGAAAGCTAAGATTTATTTATTTATTTATTTTTGGCAAGATGAAAGCTAACATTTTTAAGTTACAGGGATAAGATGATAACATCTAGAATTGAAAGCTATCATTCTTTCTAATGTTTATTCACTTTAAAACTCAAATGAAAAATAATATATATATATATATATATATATTTAAGAAAATTGCATAAAACCTTCCTAAACTATGACTCAAGTGTGGATTGTCCCCCTAAACTTTTAAAATATGGTTTTTAGTTCCTAAACTTTTATAAATTGTTAAGCAACCTTTAGGTTGAGAATAACTTCTTAAACTTTGATTTTGGTAATTGGCAAACAACCCTCTACATTGAGAATAAACCCTTAAATTTTGATTTTGGTATATAAACACTCCCTAAACTATGTGATGTTTAGAGGGTATTTACACATGAAAATAAAAAATTTATGGGGTGTTTATATACCAAAATCAAAGTTTAAAGGGTATTTACATACCAAAATCAAAATTTAAGGAGGTTATTTACCAATTTATAAAAGTTTAGAAAGTAAAAAACTACACTTTGAAAGTTTAGGGAAACAATTCGTACCTGAGTCAAAATTTAAGAGGGTTTTATACATTTTCCCTTTTTTTTTCCATAATTCTTTTTGAATGTTTTGAAAAAGGAGTTAGAGAATTTTCACATATTGTGACTTGTTACACCTCAGCTTCAATTAGGGGAAAAAGAGAAAAAAGTAAGAAAAGAGATTTTTTTGTTGATTGAAAGTAGAAAATTGCATGGAGGTCAACTATCAGTAAAGACTAAAAGTGCTATAACTTAACTTTCAATCTAAACAAAATCTATTATAATGTCCTACATTCTCTCACCAAGCATATCAATAAGCCTTTAAAAACACCAAAAAGCTTTTAAAACCCAATTATATAAGTTATAGAAGTTAAACATACAAAATAAATTAAACAAAAAACACAAACCTAAAGCTATACATGTATAAAACATGCAAATAGTAATCTGTACACGAATCAAAGAATTAGCAGATACTAATACTAAAAATGCTTAGCAACTCTCTTAATTGTATTAATGGCCCTTGCTGAAAGATTGTTATTGTCCTCAAGCATAGATTGTAAAGGGTGACAATGATTAGCTCGTGTCAGTAGTTTCAAACTTAACATCAACTGTTATATTACAGTCCATAACCATAACACAAGTTGGTTCCACATCTACCCACTCTTCCCCTTTATCCCTTTGTACTTCACATCATCCTCTAAAATAAGAACATATAAAGACTTGTTAGGGCATATATGTTAAGGAGAAAAAAGGCCAATCATACTTAAAGCATAAGCACTTATTTTTCTTATATGATTATTTGGTTTATGACAATTGCTTTTGGCCTTTAATACCCCTATTATCAAAGCATTCAACTACAAAACCAACATTAAGTTCAGCACTTGTACTATTCATGGACCTTTAAGCATCATAAGTAGAAAGATCATAACTAGGAATATTACTGGTATGCTGCACAACACCATATTATTGTTGTTGGTCCTTAAAAGCACTTACAACCAAATATGTGAACGAAGGTGGAGCTCAGAAGAAGATGTGTCAAATCTAGTTAGTCTCCAATTATTAACCTTTCTCATATTAAAAAATATAAAATTTTCCAAACTAAATTCTTTTTCAATATTGTAGGCTAACTCCATTGCTTTTTCTAATATTCTAAGGAAGGAGTCGTTACTCTAGTAGAAAAATATCTTCCCTTAAACAACCAAGCAATTATATTTCCAAAATTAGTGGAACTCATGAAGAGAGAGCCCCAAATTTATCAATATCTTATTCCACTACTAAAATTTGACATAAAATAAACAAATTTGTAAAAGGATTAGTAGTGATAATGGTCACCTTGCCTCAATCCTTTGGTTGACTTGAAAAAACCATGCACTTTGCCATTCAAATTCAATGAGAACCAACGATTAAAAAGAGCTAACCTATCATGTACTTGAAATCTAAGTAGAACCCTAGGTTATTCAACATATATGATAGGCAGAAACTGGTTCGACTTGATAGAGTCTTCAACTTCTTCTTTTTGAAAGAGTTTAGAGAATTAAGCTATTGTTAAATCTCCAATTTCCTTTTGTTCTTCCAACCATCCTCCATCTAGGCTTTTGATTTTTGAATCTCCAATTTCCTTCTATTCTTGCAATTGTTCTCCATCTAAGCTTTTAATTTTTGCTTATTCATGATTTAATGTATCTTTGCTTTGATGAATCATAAAAAAAATTGTGTATTTCTATCATCCTCCTTGATCTACTTAATTGTTGTTTTTTGTTTCAAAAAACTTTCTCTATAAACCAATTGAAATGATAATTGTACTTGACCCTCATTAAGTGCATATCTTCTTTTTGATGATGGGTTAATAGTATAAAGAACTTCAAGTTGTTATACACTCCTTCATACTCTTTTACTTTGTCAAATTTATTTCCAAATGTTTGAGAGTTCCATTCTTTTAATCACTTTTTCAATCTCACCATTTTCTATTGAAGTTTCAACAATCCTTTAGTTTTTACTCCTTCATTCTAACTATCATTGACCATTTAAAGGAAGTTTAGATGTTTTGAGCAAGTGTTAATGAAATAGAAAGCACTCAGAGGTTTTTCTTGCAATTCTTTACACTTTAATAGGAGAGGGCAATGATTTAAACACACGCGATTCAATTGAATGACTTTGATATTCTTATTTTTTAGCTACAATAGGTTTGCAAATTCTCGATCTAATCTCTACCATATGGAACTTCTATGCAATGTGAAGGAAGAGCCTCTAAATCTTATTTCGTCAAGATTTTTTATAGCAATCATTTCATTGAATTCATGCATGGATTTTCAACTTAGGAGGGTTACCTCCTTTATGTTCACTTACTAGTCTTATATAATTGAAATCTCCTCTTACTATCTATGGAGGTATGCAATTATTAGCCTATAGAACAATTTTATCCATAGCTCTTGTTTATCTCTATTTGTACAATTTGCTTATACTCCAAATATAAAATAAGCTTTCAGTTCTAGGTGCTTGAACTTTATGGTTAACTATTGTTCACAATCATTTGCTACATTCATTAATGTCAATCTTCTCTAAAGCAACCGAATTTTTGAATTGCAATTAATTGAACCTCTTTGAAATCCTAGTTTTTCAATTATTTGTTGAATTTTATTTGAAACCAGCATTGGTTCCATCAAAGCAATAATGAGAAGGTTATGCATCTTGGTTAATTTCTTTAACTTTCTCAACGATCTTTTATTTCCTACTTCTCTTATATTCTAGAATAAATAATTCATTGATTAGAATCTGCAACAAGTGTGCTTTCTTATGAAGAATTTCATGTTTCCTTATCCAAATGATCTAACCCATCTTCCAAGTTGTTGTCACTTTTATAATTCTATTATCCATTCAATTCTCTTGAATCTAGGTCTTGTATTGACAATAGATCATTTGCTTCTCTTTGTTCTCTATCTTCTTGATCATGATTAATCGTATTGTTCTTGCTATTTTCTAGGTCCCATTTTTCTTGGCTTAAGGAAACTTCATTAGGTTTTGAACATGTTTGCTTATCTTGTCATCTCTTCTCTTGTGTCGTTCATAATCTTCAATATTTTCTTTATCTTTAACGTTGTGTTATTTGAAATAATCCTTTTTACCTTATATTCTTGCTTTCTTTTTCATGTTTTCTTGTTGCCTTAGGGAGGGATTTTTAATGATGCAGTTGTTGATATTATGACCTATTTTGTAGCAATGATTACAATAACTAGGAATATTCTCATAAATTACTTCTTGAAAATACACTGTTTTCTCACCACTAATCTAGATCTTATTTTTTAGAAGAATTGAAATATCTCACTCAATAAAGATGTGTGCCATTGATGGCCTTATCAATGTTTGAGTCATTTCGTCAATCCATAGGGGATGGTTAAGTGCAGAAGTAATGGAGAAAATGGATTGATTTGTCAAATAAGTGCATTTTTAACTGTAGCAGAGCCATCGATATTGGAACAGCAAGGCATTCAATCTATAGAGAAAAATCCCTTATCTACTTCATTAGTCTCATATAAATTCTTCTTAACGTTTGAATTGGTTTTCTCTAAATCTCGTAATAGTCCTCTTCTAATTTAAACTTCATTAATATATGCTCTTTATCAATTAACTCCATATGGTAGTCTCCCTTTGAACCTAATGAAATGTAAAATAATCTATTCTCTACCATAGTTGGTTTACCATATGAAAATTTGCCAATTTGTGCCAACTGTAAATTAGAGGATAATTCATCTTCTTCTTCTTCTTCCATTAAAAAAAGAAAAAAAAAAAAGAAAAAAGAGTTGGTTCTCCTTTATATGTTGTTGGCTATTTAATTAGAGAACATGATGATTTTGCTTTGAAACACAATGGTTCTATTTTGAATATAGATGCAAAAGTTTTGGAGTTATCCGTTTCTATTGTACCATTGATGGAAGAGGGTAGATGATGTATATGAGAATTAAGGTTTTGCATGATTAAAGAGAAATTTTTTTAAGTTTGACACTTACATTACTCATAGGCTTTAAAGTGTTGTAAGTAGAAAGATTAGAGTTAGGGACATTAATTACTACATAATTGCTACTGGTCCTTAAAATAAGGTTGAGCACTTATAACAGAAGATATGAATGAAGATGGAGCTCATGAAGAAGATGCATCAAATTTGATCAGTCTCCAATTATCAACCTTTCTCATGTTAGAAGATAGAAAAGTTCCCAAATTAAATTCTTTTTCAATATTGTAGGCCAACTCCATTGCTTTATCTAATGCATTAGGGCCAAGAATAATCACTTAAGCACAAAAATATCTTCCCAAAAAATTTGAGAAAATAACTAAGCAAATGTAATTCCAAAATTAATGGAACTCATGAAGAGAGAGCCTCAAATTCATCAAAATCATAATAAGGATTAGAGGCTAAGCTCTTACTAAATCATAATAAGGACTTGCAAACAAACATACTTCAATCTAAGTTTAGATAATTCCTATGTAATGATTTAATCCGATATATAGCCTTGCATGCATGTAGAGACCGTACGATTTTCTTATGGCTCTTTTCTATTAGTGTCAAAATATCATTCAATTGTGGCTAACAATGATGGAGGATACATATCATCAAGCATTGGTAATAGAAGTCCATAAGGAGAAGGTGGAATCAACAAATTGATCACCTGAATTGTAGTCATAACCTTCTGTAGAAGATGAAAACAAATCCTTATGTGAGTTGACATAGTCCTTAGGACATGAAAAGAGAATGAAAGATTTAGAAGCTCTAACAAAATCCTTTCCATGTGAAGTTTAGTATTGGGTAGATTGTTAGCTTAAACATTTCATTGGACATCTAAATGACGATAAATAAAATCATTCCTAGAACAATGATGCACAAATTTATTGCTCACACAATTTCAAACATAAAAAAGTATGAATATCAGGTGGTGATCGCTAAAACGAACATCTGAAGTAGGAAAAAAGTCATACCTTAAAGTTAGTACAACCATGACAAAAAGTTGCAATTCGAAGTATGATTAACATGGCGATCTATATCATATTGTCATGAAGAAGAACTAATCTGAAAGGTGCTCGATGATGACCAAACCAACCATTGAAGCTAATTAAAGATTCCATTCAATCAAAAGAAACAGCATGATCACTTGATAATGCTTATAACACCTAATGCATATCCTCCTGAGCTTGCTTTGTTAACTTATTGTAATGCCCAAAAGAAATCGAGGAAAAATTGTCTTAAAGTGAATGGCATTTAGTAAATATTTCATTTGGACATAACCATTCCATTTACTGTACACCATTTTCCTTATCCATTCTCTTAAACCTTAAGCCCATTTTAGCCATTCTAAACCCTTTCTTCTCTTCCTTCCTCAAACCTCTCCAAAACCTAGCTGTAAGGGACTCTTAAGCACTCAAAACTCAAGAAGAAATTCGTACTAATCTTGGTTCTAAGGTAAGTTAAGTCTCTAGACTCCATTTCTAAGCTTTTCTAGCCTAAAAACTTCCATTCAATGGGTTTTACGAGCTAAGGTCTTGAAATCCGAACTTCATGGTGGTTTTACAACTCAAACTTCTAGGTTTTGCCTTTCTTTTTAGAGATTTCCAACTCTTAATCAACCTATCAAGTAAGTTCTCTTACCCCTTTCATCTATCTAATAATGGGTTTTGTTAAAGGTTGAAGTTGAAGGGTGGACCTATATTTGTGGTTTGATGTGTATTGAAGTTGCATGGAGGCTTAGTGAAGTTAGGGAATGGAGTTATATGAGCTATCTTACAAAAAATTGCAAAATAGCTGCTAGCATCCAAACTCTATGGTTGTTAGCATTGAATGTTAGCCTTCTGCTCCAACCAGGTTTTTGTTTCCCTTGGGGTATACGGGTGCTAGCTTTTGTAGCATCCATATGCCATCCCCTACTTAAGATACCCTTAGTTTTCTTGTATTCTTCTAAGTCCATTCTTCTAACCAAGTTTTCCCTAACTTTTCCTTTTAAAAAAAGATTCAAACTTTGAAAAGATTACCTAATTTTCTTGAGTTATTCTTTGTGAGGTTTTAGGTTAGTTAAAGAGTATAAGGGGACTTAAGCTTGGTCTTAAATCTTGGTTCACCATGATTTGCTTAGGTTGATTCAAGAGTAGTTTTGGTTTAAACTTATAAAGTTTGGATAAAGAGATTTGATTTTGAGATGGAAGAAACATGTTAATGGATGGTCTAAACTAAGTTATTAGGTGAGGTTGGATAGATAAGCTGAGAAGCTATTAACTTAGAAATTGGACCAATAGAGTAATCTAAGTGAGTTTAGATTTCTTTGAAACTAGGTTCTTATATACGAATTGCACTTGATCTAGTTCAATCTTGGTAGTAGATTACTCAACAATCTAGGTACGTAGCATATGTGTGTTGATTATGCTTGTTAGGCTAGAAATAAATTAGGTTAACTTATATTTGACTCAATAACTTATTTACTAATTGTGCTTTCCTGGCTTATCCTTATGTATAGGGGGCTAACGTTGATCTTTATGTGAAGTTTGCTTAGTGGACTCATATATTGAGACAATACAGCTAGATTTAGGTTGCTAATGGTTCCTAGTTCATAGGTTTTGTGGTCTTAACTTAACTAACACCATAATATGTATGTAGTAAATTAAAAGAATTATATTATATTATATCTACTTATATATATATTTAAGAGATCATGTTTTGGCAAGGTCTTGAGTGCCCCTTTGATGCATATTCGCTAATATACAAGAGAAAAATTGGTAGCTTGTTTATTTTTGCATTATGTGCATGTGATGTGTCCAAATTGACATACGTGTATGTGCATGTGCACTATGTACTAGGATTTGTCTCATTCTTCTCTTATTTAGGCACATGTAGTGAAGACTATCCTTTATGAGGAGCCTTTTGTGAATGAGTTTCAAGAGGAGGATGGTTGATTACCTTTATATCTATGGCGATTAGAGTAGTATTAGGGAATAGATGTTGATGAGTATTACTAAAGATAGGAGACTTGGTTGTGTCAACTTGGAGACTATCTTATATTTTGTTTTTAATGTTTTCTTTACTTGAGTCTAACGAGTGACTCCTTGACATTTTGTTTGACTGTTATTGAGGTTTAATATGTAGAATCATGATAGACACCTTGAGATTCTAGTGGTTACTTATGATATTAGAAGCATGTCAAACTCCTTGGAGACATTTATGTTTTGATCTTGCGTTAGGGGATGAGTTTGGTTCCCATATTATGTTGTTACTCGACTTGTGTTTAGGTTAGTAAGGATGTCAAGTGGATGGTTATTCCCACTCATTTGTTTAATTTGGAGATGTGACTTGGTTAATGATGCTATCGTAGATTTTAATGATTACTTGAAGATTCATAAAGCCTTAGTGTGTCTTTGATTAGTAAGGACACATGGCAAGTTATGATACTCATTAGGGTTTTAGGACATTACTTACTCATCTCGATTTGGGCATCTTTTAGAGAGTTGTTCATCATGAATAGTATTTTGGTGAACAACTTCCAAAAGCTGCATATGAAGATCAAGAATCAATGGTGTAAGCTCATTAGTCAAAATTTTGGACCAATTGCTAAGATTGATGCATCTCAATAGTCAAATCCAAAGATTGGCCTCTTTCATCTATTCATGCCACTTTCAAGCAACAATGCCAAATTGTTACACTTCAATTTAAATTGGGCAAAAAACAAAAGGATATTTTATTGATTGAAATGGAAAATTGTACATGGAAGCTGACTATGACTCCTCAAGAGAAATAGTGCTCCCAAAATAGCTCATAAACTAACCAATATTTGATCTAATGTCCTACACTCCTTTACTATCCTATTTATAGGCTTTTAGAAACACATAGAAGCTTATGAAATCTAACTCTACAAGGCCTAGAAGACAAACATGAAAAACAAAGGAAACACAAACATAAGGATAAAGCTATATATGTACAGAAAATACCAATAATAATTCTTATAAGATTATTAGTTGCTTGTTACTTAGGGGAATGGTTATTCTATTCTCCCTTATTCTTTATTATGCTGTTTACTTCGATTTTTTTTTTTTTTTTGTTTTGTTGAAATCCCTTTTACTTAAAATCAAGTAATAGAAATTCCTTCCTCAAAGTTAAGAATTAGGATTTAGCAAAAAGAAAAAAAAAAAGTTCCATGCTCTTGCCTTCTTTACCTCTTTCCTAAACTATGGACTTTACCATAGACACCACCATTACCATAGAAAAACTTTGATAATTTTAAGTCTCTTTAGAGGAACCATGATCATGAAGACCTTCTTGCTTCCTTCTACTTTTGATTCGCATTTTCACTTGGAAGCTTCGCAAACTAGAAGGTCATTGCACATTTGCTTAAACTAACTCCAATTCTTTTTTATTTCATGTTCTCCAATTTCAATTCATTATGTATTTCTTTATGGTGTTGTTTGGCTCACAAACAAAGAAGTTAGTGAAAGAGCAAGTTTCCATGAAAACAGACCTAAAAATGGTGGTATTGTGGTTAAATTTCTCTCTACAGTCCGTCTCTCTCACTCTTCTTTATTCTTTTCTCCAATCTACTCTTCAATAGTATAGGTTTATGCTTGCTCGATTTCTTTGGTCTTTGTGATTTGTCTTTGTCTTCTAGTAATTTGGGTTGGTTAGGGTTAGGGTTAGAAACAGGTATTGAAGATTATGACTAAGGAAGAAGACAAAGGTAACTTAGTCATTCGAATTATATTACAGGTACATTCTTCATATTGATTTTTTTAATTAGGTGAATAACATAATAGTAATTGCATTCTTACTCCATTCCTAAGGAATTAGAATTTATTTCCCCCTAATTCTATTCAACCAAGTGAATAGGCCATAAAAGCAATAGCTACTAATACAAAAATATTCGACACTCTTAGAATCATATGACATGCCAAAGTGGTTCAATATCACACCAATGAGATTTTCACAAGTTAAAATTTTATTTAAAATATCAAGATAGAACAACTTACAGCTTCTTTCCTAAACATAATGAACATATATTTTCTTTTTCATGCTATTTTGAAGAGATAGCAAACTTAAATAAAAAAGATAAAAAAAAAAAGTGGATGAGTGAAATGGAGAAGTGATTAAAGACTATCTTTTTTAATTTTTTCCTATAATATATTTGGATTTAGATCCTCTAAATTTTTTTTCTTAAAGTTTCTAAAATTATAAATTAATGGTTATTATTGTTTAGATTTTTCTTTTTTTAAAAAAAGTAACATCATAATAATATTACATAATATTTCAAAATTTAGATCATAATAATTATTAATTTATAATTTTATAAAACCTAAAGAAAAATATAATGTAATATATTTTGATAAAGATGCTCTCTTACGTTGCGACACTACACTTACGAAATCATCGAACAAGACATTTACAAAATAAATGTATTATTATGTTCACCTCGCAGCTATATTCTATTCAAGATCTTCCTGGCCCGCCCATGGACAATTTTTTATGAGATCGTTTTAACCAAAGCTTGTTTGTAATAGTTTATTTCTTAGTCATCCATAACATTGTTGATAATATATACAATCACTAAGAAAACAAGGTCTTAAAAATAAACATCTCATCCTCCTTTGTTTTTTCTCCACAGAAATGACATATTCTTCTTTAGATCATGTTGCTTTGCTTATATCGGTGGAAAGGTCTCTTAAGAAAAATGGAATAAACAACGGTTCAGATATTATAATACATACTGTTTTTCTTTTTTCATATGTATCCTCCAAATTGTCAAAATATTTCCTTTTTATTCGAATTATCAAACATTTGAAAAATAATTATATTTCCTTCTTCGAAAGATTTAGATTAATTACTCGAGGATGAGCATCAAATAAAGGATGATAGAAGATTCTGAGGGAAAAAAAAAAATCCACCAATGGCTTCTCCGCCACCAACTCGTCCGGCACCAGACTTGGAAAACCAGGGAGAGGGGACGGCTGCTTTCAGCGTCTCAGCCAACTTGCGGCGGTGGGGGAGGCAAGATTTAATGGGGAAAGCTTCTCTGGCACTGAGAGGACTGGCGTTTTTGTTTTCGTTGCTCTCTTTCTTTATTATGGTAACTAACCAACATGGAGGTGGGAAAGATTTCGACAAGCACGAAGAGTACAGGTAAAACTTCTATTTTTGTTAATCACGATGTCGTCCATGAATCTTTAACCTTGTCATATGAAAATATAACGTAGGATATTTTTGTCAATATAGAAATATACTTATCCCTTTTTTAATTGTCGTTCGTTGGTTTACGATTGATGAGGATTTATGGAGCTATAGGTACTTGTTGGCTATAGCAATTTTGTCATCCTTATACACGGGAGTACAATCAGTACACCACATGTATCGACTTTCCACCGGAAAGCTACTGTACCTGCAACGTACTTCCACCATCATAGACTTTTCTGGCGACCAGGTACTTAATTATGTTCTCTTTTTTCTTTTGTTCTTTGCATTTTTTTTTTTTTTCCCGTTCCTTCTTCCTCGGTTGTTGTAATTGGTTGAACACAGTAAAGGATTTAAGGAGCTTCGAAACATGAGTTACTCTAGGACACTTTTGACTTACGTTACGGGGTGATTAGCTGAAGTGAGATGACAATCCTAGGAGCCAAACTCCACCAAAACTTCTTTCTTTCCTCCTCCTCCTCCTTTTTTTTCCCTCCAACTAGTATACATATCATAATTATTGAAGAAGAAGGAGAATCGAAACTGAAATGTTGGTTGAAAGATTAGTATTTTTATCGTTAGACTATTTTTGTTAATCAATTCCTTATTTCAAATATGATAAAAGATACTTAAAGCCTAAAATATATATATTTATATATTATGCATATAGGTATAGGTTTTTTGTTTATTTGTTTTTTGTTTTTGGTGATTGCGTCGCTTACAAGAAAGAGCAAAGAGTTGGAAGTCCAAAATGGCTCTATAGATTGTACAGCTTAGTTATCTAGTCATTAAAATCAGCCAAAAAAAAAAAAAAAAGAAGTACAATTCTAGACCTGTGGTCATAATTGTAAATATTAGTTATAATACGTGAAATTACAGCTATTTAAACTGGCAATGAATCTCTGTTATAGTAAATAGCAAGAGTAAAAAAAGGGAAAGAAAAACAAGGACATGGGCCTTTTATTGTTCAAATTAGAGCTAGAAAGCTTTCGCTTTTATCTTTTACTTCCACTCTTTAGAGTTATCAAAGCAAGAGATACCTCACAAAAATAAACGTTAGAACTATTGCTAGTATGTTTTAGTGAGTAGCAACTAAACAAGAAAAACGTTCACCGAAAGCAACAAAAAAGAAAAGAAAAGAAAAGAGAAAACTAAAAAAGAAAAACAGAGGAGAGTTTTAGAGAATAGGAAAATACAGGAGAATAAAAAAATACGGTTGTAAGTTTTCAAGAGAGAAAGGGACATACTTTGTAAGGCAGAATGTAGAAGAAGAATGTGCATTTGTATTATTGATGCAAAAAGAACTTGGATTTATTGAATATGCATTTAAGGGCTTGAATTTATATATCCCTCTCAATTTGGAGTGTCCGTTTATTTGTTGTTCGTACTCTCTGATTTACCACACTTAAACCTTAAATTGCTAATGTTCTGGAATTGGATCAATAGAATAGAGAGCATATGATAATCTAAATAAAGCTAGGGACAAAATGAAGCAGTCGGTAGTTTGGAATTGCAAGGAGGAAGAATTTAATGAAATGGATCATGTGTATGTGAAATTAACAGTCATGAGCACCAAAATTTTTTTAGCCGCTAATCTGGCTATCATAGATTTTATGGACCCTTTCCAGTAATTAAACGGATAGGTCATGTAACTTATAGCTGAGATAAATAATGTCTTTCATGTGTCTTTATTAACGAAGGCCAAAGATGAGTTGCCTGAGGACAATGTTATGTGGTTTTATAGATCAGGCTTTGATATTATATTCGGGCTACTTATCCTACATTTGATCCCGAGGACAATGTTAAGCTCTTAAGATGGGGATAATTGTTATAGGTTACAAAACACAAAAAAAGAGCATAGAATTGGACAAAAGGCCATAATATCAAACGTAAAAAAGGACAAAGAGTTAGACAGAGACGTTAATGGCCTAGAGATTACATAATTGATGTTGAACTAATCGAATCATGACAAGTTACGATGTAATTAATAAAAAATAATAATAATAATAATAAGGCATCTAAAATGTAAACATACATCATTTTTCATAAATAAGAGTTTAAATAATATAGTGCTACTGTCTTTATTTCTATAGCACTCTTATAAGAATAAATAAGTACCACTGCATAAGGCTTGCTAAAACCTACTTTTACTTGACAAAGCATCCAATGTCCTCCTTCTTGTTCTCATTTAAATGTCGCTTTGATTAGATCTGTCCTATGCTTTTGAGTTGTAAACCGGTGAGCCGATTTACTGATGATAGTCCATCCTTATTATTATCTTCGAAACAAAGATAGCACGACAAGGTTCTTAAACATAAGTATGTTGTGCATGAAAATCAGTATAATCGTAAACATCACACATCAATTTTCCTGATAATTAAGGATGTAAGACCCTCCTCGACCAGGTTTAAGGATAGTCATCTAGTGCTTAGGTAATCATGTTACAACTTAAACCCATGTGAATGGCACTAGCATGTTAGATCCTTCAATTGATGTGAGATCTCCTTGGTCGTCTTACAAATTTAAGGAGGAGCAAGACTGTACTGTATCTACCCCTTACCAAAGCTATCATGGAGAGGTAAAAGGCCATTTAGTTTATGCGTCATCCAATGCATGGTGGGCTAAGGGTTTTTACCCATCTTGGAAGAAATTAAACAGTTAGTGGTGTGGTGGTAAATCAATTACACAACGACCCGTAAACATAAAAGCACAATGAAACAAGCAAATAGTAAATCTTTCGGTACTCACTGGTTCATAGCTTTGATTGTCGAAATATCCATATGATAACTCTCCGAAATTAGTAAAATTACCTATGGATCTCAAAGTAATTAATTTAATATAAATACCTATAGTTTTTTATTTCGACTTGGAATGAGTAAACTTTTAAAAAATCAAAACTTACTTCTCTAAACTCTCATTTTGATGATCTTGGTGTCCGAATTCTCGTAAAAGTGCACTTTTTTATATCTAAATTTTATTTTATATTTCTTGGTTAATTTATTTCTCACACTGCAACCCCTAAGTACATAAATTTTGATATTTCATATCTTTCTTGACTTTAACTCAAAGTTAGGTAATTCCAATGGGAGATTATTTTAGAATCTAACATTTACCATTTTTGCATGGCTTTTTGTCTAGAGGTTCCACTTTTGCAAATTTTTTTTTTCTTTTACATTGTTATCTTTCTTATGGTTGTAATACCCTTAAACTTGAAGCACCACAAGTTACCCCGTATCCCTAGTATGTAATGATACATTAAGGCTTTAACAACCCTTTTGAGTCTCAAAGATCACTTATATTTACTATCAACAGTAACAACAACAAAAATTCTCCTCATCTCCAACAACTCAAATGACTCACAAACGAGTCATTCCAACCACAACATAATTGATAGCCAGATCTCTAACTTCTACAAATCAAAACTGGGATCCTCTAATAAGTTTCCAAATAGATCATTAACAACATCATCAAAATAGAATTACCAAATGCCTCACTTCCTAACATAATGGTAATAGCCCTCACAATACGTCATAAGCAACAAACTCAAACTATAAAAAAAAAAAAAAATTAAAAATTAGTAGAAGCCTATTACGCAATGAACACCTGAATGCGTATGCCATACATGTTCATACAAATACATTCTATGTAAGAGAATAACAAACATTCAGGTTAAGTATCTTTAATTTAGTCGAGCAACCATCAAAGGGGTTCTCATCACCCTACCACAATTTACACATTTATATAGATGTGTGTGTGCATATATATATATATATATATATATATATATATGTACATACTATGGTATTAGGAACTATCACTTCGAGTGTTAATACCCAAAAATATCTAATCTATGATCTACCTAGATTTAGTTACATTGTCTCAACATGCAACTCCATTGCAAAAACGTCACACGAAGATCAACATATGCCCTATAAAGATCTACCACTATAGGCCCTAAGACAAGCTAAGCAAAATTAGCAAACAAGTTTTAGGTCAAGTAAGAGTTATTCTATCATTTTCCATCCTAACAACCACATTCATCAAATATGAATTACGTATCTAAAAATTTGAATCCAAAACAATTATAAAACTTAAGTCAATCGTAAAACCAACTTGAATCTAACAATCTAATAGTTAAAAGCACAAGCCTTTCTTTATCCATAGTTCAAGTTAATCCAATTCAAACTTCAAGTAAAATCTCAAACTTAACTTTAATTAAAACTCCCTAAACTCAATCCCTATTTCCAAAGTGCATTACAACTGAAGAAGAGGGTACTATTGAAATCTTTAACCAAGAATCGGGTGAAGGGAACACTTGGAAGAAGAGTTGGAAGCTTGGAGAAACGAAGGAGTTGAGATTAAACTTTGAGTAAAAGTTGTTTAAAATTGTTTTTAGTTGATAAAAATAGTTTAAGAGTTTGTAGAAATCAATTGGGAATAGAAACCCATTCAAAATTGACAAAAAGAGAAGAATATGAAAAATTTAGGAAGTCCTAAACATGACTAGTTGGCAGTTCAACAAAGTTGCAGCCACCTTGACTTAAAAGCATTGGTAAGCTAGTTCCTCTGTTGCATTCTATAGCTTTTTCCTATCCCTTAAGTTTCTTTTTAAACTTAAGATTTCTACTTTAAATACTTGAGCACCCATCACTTAGGTAAGATTTTATTTTATCCTAACTACAATATTCGGCTCAAAATCTCCAACCTAACTCCAAAATTCAAAAAAATTCAAAAGCTGGATAGAGAAAGAGATGAGAAAACTCACTTGAAAATGGATGTAAACTTCTTGTAATCCTAATGTAAAGCAAGATCTAATGAATAGTTGCAATAAATAACCAACTTAATTTTGGATTTCTAGGGCAAAGCTTGGAAACTTGTTTGAAATGGGAGTTCTTCATCAAGATAGCTAAAGAAAGGAGTTTAGTTATGCAACCTTACCTTTGAGCTTAAATTAATTCAAATTTTCCTTGAAAATGAGTGCTGTATGAGCTAATTTTAGCTGACAATGGAAAGAGTAAAGACAAGGGAAGAAGTATATATATATATATATATATATATATATATATATATATATATAGAGAGAGAGAGAGAGAGAGAGAGAGAGAGAGAGAGAGAGGCTTATGACTATGATGTAGCTGAAAACGATAGGGTTTAAGGGAAATTTAGTTATCAAATGACTATGATGCCCCTCATGTTAAAACAGTTTCCTTTTTAATAAACTTAGGCATTATATCTTCCTTCCTTAAGAGAACTTTTTTCCTCAAAAGTTGCCTTATTCTTATAATGACTCTAGCTACTTTCTCCTTGTTCATTCCTTTACCTCTCAATTTGCTTCTCTTTCAATCTGTTTTGTCATTTGAACCTGCTCATAGGGAATTACCTTTTTTCTTAACACTTGATATAAGGTTTCCTTCCATTTGACTCACACTACTTCCTACTGCTCTTCAGAATTTCCAACTTGAAACCTTATCATGGCACTTCATCCCTTGTCTTAATAACCAAATCATCAGCGTACTTTGACTCCAACACATCATTTCCATCTGTTACACCATGAAAAGAAAAAGTAACAAACAACTATAACATCATTAAGTTGCATCATCCCAAAACAAATCTTTAGGCACCATTCAAAAATAGAAAGACACCACTTATCGGTTCTTATGAATTCTTGAGCAATCTCACATATCTAAGGATAATAGATACTTCCTTTATCTATAACAAGACTCAATCTAATGGCTCATCTAAACATACAACATACCACCACAAAACATACCATGAAACTTGGAATGATCATTAAAACTTAAATATCATAACCCTAATACTAAGTCTAAGTGGAGAAAACAACTCACTCTATAAATACATATCAAAAGACTAAAATTGATAAAATAAGAAGTCTATCATGTTCTCAAAACTAATAACACAAAATAAAATATCAATAGCCTCAAGGTAATCTATCTCCTCAATAACGGTCATCTAGTAAACTAAATAATCTCTTAAAGCTTATCTCTGCACAACTCCTTAGAAAAATATCTATCGGAATATGAAAAAGAACCACAAGTCATAATCCAGCAAAAGACCATTAACTACCATAAGTGATGCTAATAAACAATCACGATCCCCATAATATCTCCTAGAATAAGCTCAAACCCTAGTCTCCATAACAGTACATATAATCTACTACATCATCCTCTCGAGCCACATCTACAACTAGCTCTTCATAAATGACATATTCAACATAATCGACATCTCCATGGTGAACAACTCTTACTTCCTTTATCTAAAAAGAACTTTAGCCAAATATCTCATCTCACCACACAATACATTATCAAATTGTTACTTATCAAAGCTCACCTCTAACTTTACTCATCAATCATCTTCTACCATATTGAACTTCAAAGATTCTTAAGTTCTATACTCCTACATTTGTAATACACTCTACTATGGAATCATATACGAATTTCCCTTTCACTTGTCCTCAACTTAGTATTATTAAGCATTTGAAGAGGTGATTATTACTGTCATTATTTTGCACTTGTGTCTATAAGTTTTGTAATACTATGTTACCTTAATTATTGAGCTTATTGGTTAAGTTGTCATTATCAAAGATTATTGTTAATATTCTGACTTTTGGTAATACCTTATGTACATCTTGTCTCATTTAATGAAGTTTAGCTAATCTTGTGAGTTCCATATGATCTAATCATTCTTTTTATTCATTTTATTACCCTTGTCTTCAATTAGTGCTGTAATGTTTATACAACTTTACAATCCGACATAAGTATGCGTATAATGGGTCTAATGAATATCAACTAAACATTGACTTAACTGACCAAAACTTGACTCTACTCAAATTGACAAACTTGACATGGCCTTTATTGACTTGACATAGCCAACATAACACATTATGGCATGAGAAAAAAGAATCATTCATCAGTCCCAATATAAGTGTATACGTGCGAAGTTTCTTCAAGTATTTTAATCATATTTCTTAAATTAATCTTTTACTCCACATTCCATTTCTTATGTGTTACCGTTTACTATGCAAGGTTTGGTAATTAGTCTTAAGTTTGGATCATTCATGTGTAAGTGTTAGGTTTGTTAGTCTAGTAATTGTGTCTATTTATGCAGGTTAAGTAAACGTAGAGATGTATTTTTGGGATTATTTCTCAAGCTTTTTATTTTTATTTTTTGGTCCATGACAAGGGGTAACCCTTCTAATTAAGTTTTCCTTAAGCATTTTATGTCTATTCTCGATTTTGTAAATTTAATTCATGCATTACAAAGGGGATAGGCTTAACCACATCTATCATTATCCTCCATTCAACTTCTTCAACAACTCCACAAATCAACACGTAGACATAATGCAACAAGATAAGAAAGGATCGAAAGAAACAACAATAAAGAGAAGCAAGTAACTAAAATAGGTAAGTAAGCATAGATTCATCGTAACAAATGAAAGCAGAAAGATAAGTCAAATAGAAAGTAAGAGTAAAGGCAGAAACGAGATCTACGAGTGCGAGAACTAAGATAAGTAATCACTTACACTCAAATCTTACCCATGTTTTACCTTTTTGTCTTCCTTGTTTACAGTTTTATTGATCTATTGCCTAAGTTTAATCTAAGATCAATCAACCTGAACTAATTTACAATTAGTTAACCTAATTCCTTTCGTGATCAATCATCTTAAACCTTTATGATATGCCAACTTAGGTAGTTTTATGATCAATAAACTTAAGTCTTTTTATGATCCATCAACTTAATTTGTCCCATGATCTATCAACCTAGGTAGCTCTATTATGATCCTTTAACCTAAGCTCTTTTATGAACCTAAAACTCTTCTAGGATTTATAAACTTAAGCCTCTTATTTGATTCATACACTTAAGCTCTTAGAGATCATACAACCTAGGCTTGGTTACCACTTAATAAGGTTAGGGAAAAAAACTGTAAACCGTAGATTAAATCGTGAACAGAATCAAACTAAACTAAAAATCGGTTTTTAGGCAAACCATTTGGTTCGATTACATATAAATGATTTGCAATTCAGTTTAGGAAAGTAAATCAAACTAGATCATTTTGAATTAAACTAAACCGATTGGTTAACAAAAAAAAAAAAAAAACATTCAATTGTGTTCTACTTTTTATGTATTTTTTCCAATCAATTTTTATGAATTTCATCAAATTTTTCATATCATATCCTTTCTTATCTTATATATAGGTCAATTATTAAGATTATGTTAAGTGAATTTTGTTCGATTACATATAAATAGTTTGCGGTTCAGTTTAGGAAAGTAAACTAAGTTAGACCATTTTGAGCTGAACTGAACTAATTGGTTAAATAAAAAAAAAAATTTGTACAGTTATTTTTTACTTTTTATATATTTTTTTAAATCAATCTTTATAAATTTCATTAAATTTTTCATATCATGTCCTTCCTTATCTTATTTATAGGTCAATTATTAAGAGTAAATTAAGTGAGTTTCATTAGAAATTTCATATTTAGAAATTTTCCTCTTTAAAATTGTCCTTTTCTTATAAATAGTTCGAATTGTAGATTGAATCAACACAAACTGGTTTTAATTAGGTTAAAAAAATTTATGAATAAAATCATATGATTAAGTTCGATTTTAAAAAAAAAAAAAAAGAAAAAAAACCAAACCGTTATAATAGGTTTGATTCAGTAAAAAAGAGTGAACTGTACTTAATTGAACTACGCCTATGCCTACCCCTACCACTTAAGCTATAACACTCTTAAACTTGAGGTGTAACAATTCGTCATGTATCCTTATTATGTAATGACATGTTGAGACTCTAACAACCCTTCTTCAATTTCTAAGATCACCTATATTAACTATCAACAGTAATAACGACAATAATTCTCCTCATCTCCAACAACCCAAATGAATCATAGGTGAGTCATTACAACTAGGACATAATCAATAATAAGATCTCTAGCTTTACAAAACAAAACTAGGATCCTTTAACAAGTTTCCAAATAGATCATTAACAATATCATCAAACAAATTTACTAAATGCCTATCTTCCTAACTTGATAGTAATAACCCCAACATGTAATAAGCAGCAAATTTGTTGAATCAACCTGTAGCTACAAAAAATAAACAAAAAAAATGAGCGAAAGCCCACTACATAATGTACACCCACATGCATGTACACATGATCATATACATACATTCTACATAAGAGAATAAGAAACATTAGGGTTTATCATCTTTAATCTAGTCCAGTAACCATTAAATGGGCTTTCATCACCCCACCATACTTTATATACTCATATATATATTATATATATAAGTATATAAATATATATAATGTACATATTACGGTATTAGGAACTACTACTTCAAGTCTCAACATCTAAGAACGCATGATCTATAATCCACCTAAATCTAGCTATATCGTCTTAACACATAATTCCTTTAAGGAAAATGTCACATGAAGATCAGCTTTTGTCCCCTAAGGATCTACTATTGCGGACTTGGAGGATGAGCTAGCAAAACCAGTAAAATAGGTTGGGTAAGAGTTAGTTTAGTTACCGTCCATCAAACAAGCATTACGTACATGGAAAGCTAAATCTAAAACAATTACAAAGCCTGAGATAACCATGAAAATCGAATCTAACAACTTGATAGTTAAAATTACAAGTCTTTCTTAATCTATGATTTAAGTTAATCTAATTCAAACTTTATGTAACCCTCAAACTTGGCTTCAATTACAACTCTTTAAACTCAATCTTAACTTCTAAGAGTACTACAACTAGAGAAAAGGGTAAAGTTTCGATCTTTAATCAAGAATCGGGTAAAGGGAAGACTTAGAAGAAGAATTAGAAGCTTGAAGAAACAAACGATTCGAGATTAAATTTTGAAAGTCGTTTAAAATTGTTTTTGATTCATAAAAATAGTTTAAAAGTTTATAGAAATCAAAGAAGAATGTAAACCTAATTAAAATCGACTAAATGGCAAGAAAATGAAAAACTTGCACAATCCAGAACATGATCGGCTAGTTGGTTCGATAATGAACCATCAAACTTATTCAACAATGTTTTAGCTTCCTTGGTTTACAAGTACCAACAAGCTTTTGTAGCATTCTACAGCTTCTTCCCATCCTTCAACTTCCATCCCAATCTACTTCAAATAGTTGAGTATCTAAAACTTGAGCACGATTTTACTTCATCCCAACTATAAGATTTAGCTCGAAATCTCCAATCTAACTCCAAAATTATTAAAACCCAAAAGCTAGATAGAGAGGGAGATGAGAAAACTTACTTGGAAATGCATGTAAACTTCTTGTAACCCGAATATGAAGGGGAAAAGCTTAGAAACTCCTTTGACATGGGAGTTTTTCACCAAGATAGTTAGAGAAAGGCGTTTAGTTACACAATCCTACCGTTAAGCTTAAATTAATGCAAATTTTCCTTAAATATATATGCGCTATGAGCTAGTTTTAGTTGCGAATGGAGAGAATAAGGAGAAGAGAAAAAGTAGAGAGAGAGTGGTTTATGAGGTAATACTTGGGTTTCAGACACAAATACAATTGAAAATGATAGGTTTAAACGCTCACGCGGGTTTTTTTTGGGGGGGTGGGGGGCGCGTTTGGTTGGGGAGTAAGGAAGAGTGGTGGGGGTGTTTTGCTCAAATGACTAAAATACCTCTCATTTCAAAACATTTTCCTTTTTGGGCATTAGAATAAATTTTACTAGTCTGTTGATTTTTAGTTGCTTTCGGGTTATTTCTTTTAGATATCTAGGTACATTTATGTGTCAATTAATATAAGATCTCAACATTTATATTTAACCATAAAGCTAATTATATACTTTTCCTTAAAACTTATTATTTATTCAATATAATCACACTATTTTTATAAGTCGTCTTATGTTGGTCTCATAAAATTAAACAAGCTATGTGGAGAAATTTATTATTATGTTTAAGTTTTTGTATTTTGCATAATGTCCTTTTTCTTATCACTGTATCTTCTTTATAACTCTTAACTTTTAGACCACCTATCATTATGTTTGTATATCTATAAATAGAGAATTGTATGGAGCATTTGAATATATATATATATTTATATATACAAGAGATTAAAATAAGAAATTTATCACTTCCTCTCTATATTTTATTTATTTCTTATCTCTTTAGTCTGTAATTCTTTCTTGTATAAGACTCGATTTTATAACATTTTGCATATTTTCAATAATTATCCATGATACTTCTACTTAATAGTTAAGTCATGGATTGAATAAGGTTATATCAATATGTTTAGATTTATCATAAGACATTACTACTATCAATTTAAATATAATGAAACAATGTAACAACTGTATTATATTCTTTAAGAATAGTAGCTTTATTCTTATTATATTTAGTTGTGCTAATTGGATGTGTTATGAATGTTTAAAGGGTTTGATTATGTACGTTAAAAACAATGCTATTAAAAGAAACGGTAAGATGAGGTTATCTCTCATTGCACTAGTACTTTGGTTGAAGAAGCCACTTTTGAGTGTGCTTGGCTTCTAATAGTAGCACCTAAGTATGACGAGTTTGATTGGTTTCAAATTTGAAGACAAGGGGATTACTATTAAATTACAATAAAATGGCTACTGTTTAGTCATCTTGGAATAATATGATTAGTCATTATAAAGTGGTTGAATGAAGATTTAGAAAGTAAAAAGAAATTAGTTTAAGCTTTTGTAAAATAAATTTGTCAAAGATTAGAGGCAAAAAAAATGAAAAAAGCATTTTAGATTTTCTTTCTTTTTTTTTTTTTAAATTTTGGTAAATGTTTTCACTTTTATTTTGGCAAATAATTTTGGCATATTCTATTTAATTTTGTAAAATTTTATTAAGTTAATTTTATCCCACAGTTCATTATATATATATATATATTCTTTTTGTGTACTTATTGAAGATTTATATTGGAGTATTTTGGGCTTAAAGTTTGTAAAGAGAAATGTTGATTTAAGTATCGGATTTACATTAAACATACTAAATTTTGATCGAATAAATCTTCAGTTTATTAGAAATAAAATTTTAGGTCTTCAAGCTTAGTTATTAAATTGTAGTAATAAGAGTACAATTCTAGAGCAAAATTTTATTTTAAATGTAACATAACATGTATAGCTATTCATCATTGTTGTTTAATAGTTAAGGTAATGATGTGTTAAGTAAGTGCACCTATCGATTTATAATATAGCGAATATAAGTTCGAATGTCGATCCCTCAAAGACTCTAACAACTAGTACTCACTAGGTTTCTATTATCTAATTGACAAATTAAATTTCAAGAAACTTTAAGAAGTAAATCTAAATTACTACTAAAACTAATTTAAAGATTAACTAAGATGCAGTTCAAAAATTAACAAGAAAGTAATTTAATTGGAAATTAATTCAAGATTCAATATTGTGCCTAAATTTTGCTTTCCCTAGATCTAACATGTGATTTCCCTAAAGATCATCTAATTTATTCTTTAATCTTTTTTTTACCGAGAGAATTCTCTACTAAAGCTAATCACTTTCTCAAGCCAATTAACTATAACCTTAAAATCACCTATTAGAATTTCTTCTCAATAATATGACCTAATATTAGATTATTGAACAATGAATTCTCTCTACTTTAATTTGAAATTCTAGAAGAATCTTATAAATTATCTCTAATTTTGCAATAATCATCATTAACTATGTCTAAATCTAACTTTATAAGAAATCTCTGGATTCTCTTATAAAATAGCAAACTTTAAATTACTACCCATGGAAATAATAACTAAAATCATGAAGTAAACATAATCGAATCAAGAAAAATAATAAAGAACTAAATTAATCAAATACTAATGACCTCACATGAATAGATTTAGGTTCCACAAGACCTAGATATAAAAAAAATCTATGCTTTATACATCGCAAAATAATAATCTAAAAACAAAGAGTAGAAAATTATAGAAAAGAAAGTCATGGAGTCTAAATAAGATCAAATCTTGAATTCTTGATGATCCTCTTGCTCTTAAAGTATTCTTGTCTTGAAAAGCTCTCTCTAATTTCGTGCCAAAAAGTTTTCTTCTTAAATAAACCCTAAGAAGGCTTCATATAGGAAGAGATAAAAAAAAATAAGTTAGTCAGAAAAGACACAATCGTGTTTTTTGGTCGTGTACTTAACTATACTTCACGTTTAACCTAGAAACAACATGACCAATGACATAGTCATGTCCTAAGTTGTAATAGTTGAAAAACGGCTCCAATTTTACTTAGAAACAATATAGTCATGTCATTCGAATGTGTTGATCTTTAAACTTTTATAACTTGCTCATTTTTGCTCTGATTTGAATGAAATTTGTTTCTATTTTCTCATTTTCTCGTAGATCATTTTAAAATCTAGAAAACAAAATATTACTTAATTAAGTATTATTATATAAAAATAAACTCAAATATTAAGAAAAATTATAAAAATCATCGTGTACAATATGTGCAATTAAGAACTTATCAGGTAAATACAATTGTAAGTTAGGGTAAATAAGTAATCTTGTCGCATAGAATACGCTCAATAGAGTGTATTGAAGAATATAGAACACGTTTTGAGTAACAAGTTTTGGGATTCGCTCTCACATGGTAGGTTATGAGAGTGATATCTTCATGTCTTATGACCATTTTGGAACTTATACTCAAAGGTATACAGGATAAATGTTTTAGAGTACCCAATTCTCAACCTTATAAAGTTTATTAGATGATATAATATATATTAACAAAATGAAAATTAACTTCATTTTTTATCAAGAAAAGAATCAAAACAATATACTATATTTATGTAAAAAAGAAACAACTTAAGTTGAATATGAACCCTAAACCAAAAGCTTTTGTATGTGATATTTTGCCTTAAGTAAAGGATAATTTTCACTACAGTTTGCTATAAGTTTTACAAGTTTTATTCAATATCACATAATGAAATATTGAAGATAAAAAAATGTTATATTTATGTTATCACATGCTTTGTTATAAATTCTATAGGTTTTGCTATAAGGTTTCATTGGTTTCACATATAGAAGAGTTTATTACATTACATATGAATTACTTTATTGATATCACATAAACTTGAAATTTATGGGAAAATAGGAAAAAATTTTATAAGTTTCGTAGCGTACCTCATATTTTTTAGGTTATGGGGTACAAGTTTTAAGGGGTATTTGAAGTGTTATAGGGTAGGTTTTGGTTATAACATTTGGGAATAGTTATCTTTTAGGATAATATACAAGTAAAATCTTATATCCCCATCCACCCTGTGTTAGCTCATATACAATTATAACTATTAGCAAAAACATTAACAAATGTCAAGACAAGAAAAAGAAGAATTAGAATAAGGTTTAAAAAGAAGAAGAAGAAGAAGATAGAGAGGGATAAAAACGTTGTAAGGGTCTTAAGAGAGGAAAAATATGCTAAGGATTTCAAGGAAGAGAAATACCATAACTCCTCAAAAACTTAGGGTGCTACAACCTGCCGCGTATCTTTATTATCTATTGATATGTCAAGTTCTATTTATTCTACTACATTCTCATAACTATCTGTATGACTTCAAAAATTTATAATTAACAAATCTTAATAATTTAATCTAATTTGAATGACTCACAAATGAGCCAGGACAAATGTAAATATAATAAAATTATCAATTGGACTTTACATCTTTAACTACTACTAATAAACATCAATGTTGTTGGTTATCGTCATACTAGTAATAGTAATCACCACTCTTCCGATCCTAGTGATAATAATAATTGTTTCCATACCCATCAATTTTAGCAATTCATTTAATTGATCTACACTTAAAAAAAGAAAAATCCCTGAGCTATTGCCCAGCATGTGTATACAACAATCACATGCTCATAACAAGCAATTTATACTCACATGCATAAATGCAGATAAATAAATCACACATTAGTTTACTATCTTTCCATTTAAGTCTAGCAAACAACACAGTCTTGGCATCTCAAGACTTGAAATAACTTATGACCCCGATATATAATATATATATTATATATGCATACTACGACAATGGGAACTACTACTTAAGCCTTAACACCCATGAGTCCCTAAATTTACTTGTATTATGCCAATAGATAACTCCACCAAGGATAACGCTACTTATCATTCAATGGGATGCCCTCTAGGAATCTGCTACTATGAGCCCTTAGGCTGAATTAAGCATATGTCGCAAGCATTTATGGGCTATATAATTTTTAGTCTATTGTTATTCACTAACCTAATACACGAGTATATATGTACTTATCGCAGTAGGGTCAACTTGATAATCTAAGTAATCCAATCTAGCACTTGCTTAACATAATATTTTCTAACTTAGTAATTTGTTAACTACTTAACTTATATCTTATTTAGTTTAATTACTTATATACATGTATCTATATCTATATATTACATATTATAATAATATACTTAGTATAAACCAAGACAATAAAATATATTAATATATTTTTATATAATTTGCTTAACTTATGTTAAATAAGCCATACCTATCAATTTATATATATGGCATGGTGCTCGATGTTATTTATCTATTTCATAACATATAATATATATAATTTGTGATACATTATAAATAATAAGTTAAAATATAATTATCATCATCTTACATAATATAAACATACAGTGTGTACATTTATATGTTCAAGTTATATATTTACATTTACATAACATATTTATAGAATATATTATACCATGGAGTAGAATATAATATAGCATATTATATAACATAAGTAGAGGATGAAACTTATAATCTTGCAGCCAAGACTTGATAGCATCTCCTTCTTGCCAACCACACACCGATGCGACAACGAAATGACAATTCTCCAATCCCCATTTTTTTTTACTCCTAATATCCCCAAAGCCATGTACTAAACATATTTTATAATATAATATAACATATTATAGAGTAGAGTATAATTTAATATATTATGAAATAGAATATATCATATGACATAATATAACATATTATAGATTATCATTATAACATGGTATAGAATATATTATATGTGAATGAATTTACGAACACGAAACAAACCACAGTCCAACTTCGTTGAAGAGAATTGGTAGCAGACAAGCTCCTCCTACACGAGTACGCATGCAAAGCCTTCAACTTCATCCGCTCACAGTCGCCGTCTCTTCAAAACAGTACACAACCATGCGTCGTCATAGGATCGAATTAGCTCAGAACCGATCTTGAACCGTCAATTCATAGGTTGATGATATGACAAACAATGATCGATCTGTGAGTTAGTGGTTCTAGGTCGGTTCGAGTCTCTTAAACCGATTTATTTTAAATATTTAATTTTTAATTAATTTTATTAATTTTTTAATATATTAATATTTTTTAATAATGTAATCTTTTTTTTATTTTTTTTAAATTTTACTAATTTATTAATAATTTTTAATTTTTTTATTAATTTTTTACTTAATGTGATTTTAAATTTTTTATTTTTCCCTCAAATTTTATTTTTTTTCTTATATTCAAATTCTTAACATTTAATAAGTTTTATAAAAAGAATTTACATTAATTAAAATTGAATTTTTTATCTATCTTTAACACATAATTAACTTATAATTAATCATTTATTATTAGTTCGATGATATATTTTTTTTAAATTGTCCTTTACCATTATAAATAAAGTAGCTTTAACATATAATGACTTATTGGGTATTATTAAATTATTTTTTTAATTTAGTAGCATTTCTTTTCTCTTTTTTTTTTTTTTTTTTTTAAGGGAGTGAACTGATTAGGCTGACTCACTGATTCAATGGTAAGTTGGTCTGACGATTCGTAACTTATTGGTTTAGGTGGTTCTACCCTCTTGAATCGCCTAAGCCTTTAAAGCTTAGCGATTTAACCTACTACTTCCAGGCTAGGTCAGTTCCGGACTGGTTCACTATTCAGAACTAAGTCTAACCACACTACGTACATTTGAAACTTACGACTATATACTACATATACACCACTCAACCCCAGATTTGCGAACATTTGGAAATAAAGAAAACAAATAAGGACTAGGTTATAATAAGAGTATAACTTACGTAAACAAAAGCAATAGCAGACTCCACAATACACACGCATAAGAACTTGAAAGTTAGCAGAGAAACACACAAAAAGATTCGTCTTCTCAGAATCTTGTTGCAAAGAAACAAACTTTAAAAGTCTTGATCCATAACTTTACTAAGAAACTGAGCTCCCCTTGATTTTTTTTCCCCATTTCTAAGTTCCTTATGGGAAAAACGTTACTCAACACACTAAATTGATGAAGAAAATAAAAAACTTTATGGGAAGGAAAAGAAAATATCTAACGGTATTAGAGAGAATAGTAAAGATTTAAATATATATATATATATATATAGGATTTTAAGAGATTTGGATAGTTATGGAATCTAAAGATATATCTCTTTAAAAGATTTGTTGTTGTATTTATTTATTTATTTATTTATTATTATTATTATATATTTTTTGGTGTTTACAATACACCTTATCTTATCTTGCTCACAAGAGAGTATCGAAATTCAATTTCATTAAATGTATCTTTTGAAGTGTGTATATTCTAGAATTTAAGAGCGTGAGATATTTCATTCTCGAACTTTAAGCTGCATTAGGTAAATTCCGCTGATACTCTCTAAATGTATTGTAATGATAAAAAACGTCTCGAACAAAAAGAAGAGTTGTAGCACAAAACTTAACATATTCGACTCTTTTTATATGTTTAAACACCAAATTTTGTAAAATTTCAAAAATTTTGAAAAATATTAAGTTATCTCGGTCACGACTCTTTTTGAGCTAGGCACTCTTTGGGAGAGATATAATTTTTTTTTTTTTTTAATTTCAAAATAAAACGTGATTTTCAACTTGAAAACTTCATAAATTGCTAGGGATGCTTCCTAAATGTCGTTAACTTGATTCACGTATTCCTTCTTTGGATCTTTAAATGATCCCTTATATTACACAGAGGTTTTCGATTTTTTTTTTTTTTTTCCATTTTCAGATTGGGGTGAACATACAAACTTAACTTAATGCATCCAACTTCAACTCCGACGAAAACGATCCAGTTTATTCCCTGGATTTCGGGAAGAATCTTCCTCGCTAAAGCAATTTTGGAGATTTTAAAACATAGATTCACACTTAAATAAAGTTCCGAAAGAGCTGGCGAAGGAAAAAAAAAAAGAAAAAAGAAAAAAGGAAAAAAGGAAAGAAATGAAATTCTGAAAGCACGTGGAAAGAAAGAAAGAAAGGGGATCCCGGTGGTGAAGATGCATTTTTTCCATTTTACTAATCAAACTTTGACTTTATGTGCTATGACTATGACTGAAGTAATTAGGGACACGAGCAGTTGATTCCAATGAACTCGACAAAAATCTAATGCCACAATATTTTTTTTTTTTTTCTTTTTAAGGGTTTGAGATGAGTTTTAGGAAACCTTTTAATATTTTATAGGGTTTGGATTGAGTTTCCAGAAATTTTAAGTATTTAATAAGAATGTAACCCTAATAAATAAAAGTTAAAAAAATAATAACATAGACAAATATTATTAAGAAGATTTATTATTATTATTATTATTATTATTTTTTGCAGAATATGAATTATGAGGTACTTAGTTAAATTATATTAGCTTATTTAGTCAAATTTGAAAGATATCGATTATGCTAAAATGTTCTGACAGCTGAATTTTAAATACATATTATAATACCCTATGAAGAGCTAAAATAGATTTTAAAACACACAATAGAGTGTCATATTGATATCGAATTTTAGTAATCCAATTTCAAACTTGCCCTCCATTTGAATCTGTGGGAAGTAATAGTACCTTTTTCCGTTTATAGATTAAGCCAAGAATCAACATGCTAAGTCGCGTCATATGGATCCATTATTATATCGAGCGTAATATAATGGATACACATTGTGAGTGGAATTGGTATGTTCTTCCCTCCGAGTCAACATGACTACATAACAGTAACATAATAGAGTCCATGCATATGACTTTGACTCTCTAGATTTTCGGTTTCCTGGTCTTGTTTTTCGTTTTCTTGTATTTTAGTCAACCCTGAAACATCAAACATGTATGAAGACACATGGTGTCCGGATACATTTGTTACACATGGCATAGGGCAACACCTGTCATCTGCGTGATACCACAAGCCGGTTCAAGCCTTTTCGATACATCAAGTTCTACTTACCCGAAAAACTTTGACTTTATTAATGGTGTCAAGATTGGAGGGGCTGTGTTGTACATGTCGTTCGGGTACATGTAAGCAAGAAAAACTTTAGTGCAATTAACATGATACGTGAATAAATGATTGCACATACTTAAATTTTGATATGCCAGCAAGTGTTATTAATATAGATACATAATTTTCCAAATAATTTTAAGTTCTATTCATAACTTTCCATAAATTACTCCCAGACAAGTAAATTCGAGAACCATTAATCTCTGGATTGTTTTATATACCGATCAATTTGCCAAAAGAAAATATACTGATGCCAAAATTTGATGATGATATTGTACGATATGTAATTTAATTTATAGGTAATGGCCTACCTATTGATATCATCAGCGTCAGCAGCAATTCCATTGACGAATAACTTGAGGGAGGGTGGGGACAATCTGTTCACAGACTCCTCTGCTTCTGCCATCACTATGTCTTTCTTGGGATTCTTCTTACTTGCTGGGTTATCAATTATTTCGGGATATCATTTATTTACTCAATCTTAAATGCAAACTCATACATAGTTTTTTTTCTTTCACGACTTCTGCAATTTCCTTTTCCCATTCATACGTAATTTCTCTTCCCCCCACCCCCTTTTTTTTTTGGTCCTGAAGTACCTAAACTCGTGGCTAATGAAAAGCAATCACTGAATTTCAATTCCAGCTATTTTGCAGCCGTCATGTATACTTATGTGTAAGATAAAATAGAATAAAAGAAAATATTAAACCCATTGTATTTGACAAATAAGTCCCTATGATTTGCAATATGGTCAAAATAAACCATTCTTCTATAATAAGGGTAATATATTTGTACCAAAGTTTTGATCAAACCTTAAGTGGAATTTAAGTTATTTACATTTATATTGAAATTCAATAAATTGTTTATATTTTAAGTATGTCGTTTGAGATATGTATTTTTTACGTTATTACACCAAATAAGTGATACAAAAATATAGCTATACATCATGGGAAATAGTACTAAAAGAACTAGGTACTATATAAACATAAAAGACTATTAGCAAACTAAAACTCCATCTCTTTATATTTACTCTATGTGCACTTTGACTCGCTATTTTTAAAACTAACCGTTTGGACATTGGAATCTTCAAAATGGTACTTTTGGATCCCTGGATGCTTTTGCTGCAGGAAAAAAGTAATTTAAAAACATTTAATATAATGACATATGTGCAAATTAGAAAAGAATAAAAAAGTAAGTTCTTTCTTTTGTACTTTATTATTTTTTATTTTTTTTAATTTTAATATTTTCATTTTTGAGAGGGGTGAAAACGCTCCATTTCAAATATAAAGACACTAAGGATATGCAAAGCAAATATAAATAGATATATTTGCAATTTTTTCAAGTGTTTAATGACTCACATAAAATGTAAAGTAGAGATTAACTTAATGCATTAAAGTTTCTCAATTAAAACCCAAAGGATTTTTGAGTTTTATTATAAACAAGAAGGCCTTCTAATGTACATATTCTAATTATAATAGTTGATGTTTGAAGTAAATTACAAGATTGGAGCCAATTGAGTTTTACTAACTTTTTAATTGTGCTCTTTAAAATGTGGAACGGTTACCTTTTAAGAGGTTTACAAATACTTCAATTTGTGGTTTCAATAGTTTCCTTGGGATAATTAGTACAATTTTCCCTATAATAAATGGGTCAAATAAGGGCTTTCCAAAGTTGAAGGGCCTATTTGTATATTTTGAAAATATAAGAACCTTATTGCATTTTCTTAGCATGTGGATCAAAAGTGAAGGGCTGTGACAATTAAGACATCGGCTAACTAATGAAGAATTGAATTAGCCAATCGGCCCATGAGTAGTTGTTAAGTTCTCTCTTCATAAATTTTGATGATAGTAAAAAGAATACGTTTTCTAACATATCTAATTGAGTATGCAAGAAATCTAAGTTGAAACAATTAAGAAAATTTTGACTTTTGATATTATTCAAAGAGTAAGTTAGAGACTTAAGTTGACATATTAAATTTAGTCAAAACCTTGATCAAAGACTTCATTTGCAATAGAAAAAAAATAGGTTCAATACATGGTTACAGACTTGGTCAAATGGTTGTTTAAAAAAATTCTAAGAAAAAGATAAGAGCAAAATCACTTATAAGATAGAACTAAGTTCAAGATTAAAGACCTAACTTCACTTTATTAAGTATATTTGGGTAATGCACTCAAGTTCATTCCACATAAGTTGGGTTTGAATCTATGGAGCTCAATCTTAATTAGGGATGATAAATTGATTAAGATTGGAAATTTATTTTATCAAATTACAAATTAATGTTTGATTAAGTTGGAATTACTTCAGATTTTACAAAACTTCAAGATTAATATAAGTTTAAAGCTATAAAAGATAGGTTTTGAAACAAAGCTTATGTGAGTCTCAAAGAAGAGTTATTCTAGAAACAAAGAGTTTTGCTGAAGTTCAAGAAATTTGTTGGTAGCTAAGTTTTGTTACAATGGAGTCTATTCAAGAGATATATTTGAAGCTAATATAACTCAAAGAATTTATTGAAGAGACAAAGATATAGTTAGAGAAAGCTCATGAAGATATAGATAAGGTTCAAGATTTAAAAAGGATATGGATGGGAGTATAATTCAAATTCGTCTAAATTTATTGCGATATCTTCTGAATTTGAAATTCAAAGATTTGTCTAATAAGCTATAATATTTTCAGTAGAATAAGAGATATCTTTAGATAACAAGTCTTCTTATCAAGATTACTATAGGATTATAATGCAAATTCAAATTCTAAATTAAATCTCGTATTTTATAGAGATTTGTCTATAGAGATAAAATTAAGTTATCTAGTCTTGTTCTTTAGCAAGATACATTGAAGCTCTATAACATATATCAGAAAATGTTTTGGAGAAGATAAGGTTCAATTTTCATTCAAAATTTAAAATAGAATATTTTTTTCTATAAATAAAGAGGAAGCAATGTATCATTCTGAAAAGATAAGGATTAAGCTTAAGAAAAATCAATAATTAGCTGTTGGAGTATCAGAGTATATAAAAAAAGCTTGTTTGAATCAAAAGTACACCTTTTGACAACTGAAAAGAAAAAGTTAATCTGTGAGAAAAACTTTACTAGATTCAATAAGAGACTTAGTTAGAGACTTTCTTGAAGTTTTATATTCATCTTTTCTTGTCTTGTTCTTGAGCGAATTTCTTTGAAAATTTCATGGTACTTATCTTATTTTCTTTTATACTTAATTGAAACTGTTTAATTGTCTATAAGTGTAAGAGGAGTTAGGTTAGATCTCTCTAGATTTGAAGTTAGCCATGTATGAGGCTAATTAGGTAAAGCATGGTTTGTTGAAGCCAAGGGTTGGCAAACTGCTATAACTTCTCTTACATTTGAATTTTGGATTAAGTGGATCAGTGAAATAGCATAGGTAAGGAAGACCAAGTTCTTAATAAAGGAGTTGAAAGAGAACAGTAGGCATAAGGTCAACGCTTATTAAATCTCTTACCTAAGTCTCTTCTCGATTATTTTTTTATTTAATGTTGTATTTTTATTGTGTTGGCACAATTAACTATTAAATTATCACAAATCACCGAAGTTAAGTTATTAAGAGAGAATTTCATTTTACAAAATGAAAATGTTTGAAATTTTCTAAAGATATCAATTTAACCCATGCCTCACTTCACCCTATCCCCTTCCTTTTAATATCTTACATGAGACCTATAGTAATGAAGTGGCCATGAGTTGACTAATTGGCTAGTTGTTTGGTAATCATGCTTGTTGATTGGAAAAGAGGGGAGAGGAAGAAGGGAGGAATAAGAAGGTGACCAAAGTCAACTATAGGCTTTAGAAAGTTCATTCATTTAGATATTTCATGTTCCTATTAGTATCCTATTTTGTACTTTTAGAGACATACAAATACTCATTTCATCTATTATATTAGATGGCTTATCAATTATCAAATAGAGAATCCTCATTTCTCTTATTCCTATTTTATGACCAATTGCGCAAAGACATGTAGTTCAATCTATAATGACATTATTACTTACATCATACATCGTGTAAGGTGATACTAGAGCTTTTATGTTAGTCGATGATAGTCATAGTTCCTACATTAATAAGCAAAGAATTAAGCTCTAAATCTTGGTAAAGAAATTGAAACCTTAAGTAGATATAAAACTAACAATTTCAATAAGAAGTGTTGTTATGTTAAATTAGTAAAACTATTGGTTCATATAGATTGGGCATAGAAGGAAGTGTTGTTAGTTGTAAGGTGCGAGCCATATGCCAAGGTGATCGTGTGAGTGGAGGACATGTTCACATGGTCAATAAACATGATAGGTGCTATCTTGAAGAAAGGGGATTTAGATATAGAAGAGTAACAATAGTTTATTAATTCAAATAACTTCTTTGATTATATGAAGGCATTTAATAAAATAAGAATGGTTAGATTCATTGTTTGTAGGTGGGTAAATGTTATTTTTGTATGGTGAAAAGATAGTAGAATGGTTGAATCCATGAGGGGAAGGATCATGTTTTGAATTAATGGCCTATGAAATATTGTTTACAAGAGTTCTATCTTTAGGTTATGAGCAAATATTATTTCAATGGTATCATAGATGTTAAGAAGGTAAAAAATTGGTGCACAAGTATAATGTAGAGTCTATACTAAGAGCAAAATGGATTATGCAAGAGGGTTTATAGGTGGTAACATATACATTGGGTTTGAGGCTAATAGTTCATTAGATTTTTTGGTATAAGGTATTGTAGACATTAACCTAAGCCAAAACATAGCCTTTGAAAATAGAACCAATGTATTAAGAGTAGTAGAGAAGGCATATTAACTAGGTACATGATAGGGCTAAGTTGAGTAAGATCGTTGATGTGAGGGTTGAATTTGAGAAAAAAGTGAAGTCGTTACTACCATATAAAGGTTCATGAAATTGAAAGGTACAAGTAAACAATAGGTGTTTGAGAAGACAAATAAGCAAAAACGAGAACCCTAAGCAAATTTTATGACTATAAAATATTAAAAGTGAACTGACCAACGCATAGGTCAAGTGATTATTTATTAAGAAAGGATGATAACCATATTGTAGAGAGAATGATGTAATGGTGCTTTATAGACATGATACATGAAACTCTAAAGAGGGAGACTAAACTAATAATGATTCCTATGCAAATAGGAGAAAGCAAACTAATAATAAAAGGTGTTCAAAAGCACACGCATTAATACTAACCAGTTACCTGACTTTGTTACTACTAATAGCTATTGAACAAATGATATTAGTGAATCCATTGAGAAAAATCTAGAACTATTTTGTATAAAAGGGGAAGAGTAGGTATAGGCTATTTAGTGATATAACATATCATTATATTTTTTGTTCTTATTATTTTGTATTTTGTACTTTGTACTTTATACTTTTAAAGACAAGGTTTATGCAATGTGAATAGATTCTCATACGATGATCTTAGATATACTATGGCAATATGATATAGATGCATAGTATTTTAATAGGTTCAATGCATATGAAGTCAAGAAGGATTAAGTAGTTTATAGATTACTAGCAATGAAGTCATACAATGTAAGTGTATTATAGAAGGATTCGTGTGTTAAGAAAAAGGACATCACATATTAGCATTCATCAAAACCATTGATTGATTGGGAATTACCATTTGTAAGATTGATCATGCGAATGACTTTTTCTAACAAGGGGAGACTAGTGCAAGGCCCAAAAGTAAAGGGGAGGTTAAGCGAGAGATGAACTAATTGATCACACCATGCCTCATTTGACTGACCATGAGTTGATTGATCAACTAATTGAATGTTAGCTTTGATGGTTAACTATATAGTGCTTGAAGTCAATTGGAGGCTTCTTAAAGTTAATTTACTTTTATACTTTTTAATCTTATTAATTTTGTACTTTACACTTTCAATTAGAGTTTCTAAGGAGTCTTATAAATGCTCTTTTATGTATTTCATTTGACTATTTATCTTATATTAAATTGTTAATCTCTTTGGAAGTATTTCTCTAATTCCTGAATTTGTACGCTAGCCATCTTTTCCAGAGCCTTAGGACTTTATTTGTCTATATAGCCTAACACTAATTATATTTTGATCTATTGATCTTACCATTAACTGAAAAAATATTGGCTTAACTTTCAACAATCGCTAAATGTATCCCCATTAAGGATATTATATATAGTATGTAATTACATTTCACTATAGTACTTTGTCTACATTTTATTTTTATACACTACATACAGTATGTATGATATGCTCTCAATTGACTATATTTAATATATTGATTTTTAGTGATTTTTCTTGAAAGTTTGGGTTATTTTAAGAAAATGGTACTTAATTGAGTAAAATCTTGATTTCAAAGTTTTAGGTTATTATTTAGAAGAAAATGAGAAAGCAGAAATAAGTTTCACTTAATTTGGAGTTAAATTGAAGAAATCATGAAGTTTGGAATTGACATGAATAATGACATGAATGTGGTAGTTGCAGGGAAGATTTTTTAGTAAAGAAGAGCAATGTACAATTTGTGACATGACCATATCTCAAGTTGTATCAGTGGTAGATTTGGAAAAGATTTGTAAAAATTTGGTGAATCTTTGGGACATGACTAGTGACACAACCGTATCATTTAGTCGTATCATTGCAAAGAAGAGAAATCTACACATTTGATAAAAAGCATCTATAGGGATTTTTGCTACACTTTTCATATGACATTTAAAGAGACTCTAAGGGAAGAAATTCAAGATTCAAGTGATTTTTATTAATTTTCATAGCTTTTTTTTATGTGCTTTCATTAGATTTTATTTAAGATTATTCTTTTGTCATGATTTGTGCATAATTTCATTATATCTAAGTTTTGTAAAATCTACAATTGGTATATGATGTTGAGTTTATTAGATCTAATAAAGTCTTTATTTTCTTTGATTCAATTATAGGTTCTTAATTGCTTTAAATTGATGTTTCCTAAGGTATTGATCTAGAATATAATATTGTGTAAGAAAATCGAGAGATTACTTATATGATTAGATTTAGGTATAATTGATGAAGATTATTGCATGTTTAAAGACAAATTATAAAGTCTTTTTAGATCTTGATTATTATGTTTAAGAGAATTTATTGTTTTTTAATACAATATTTGATTATGCTATTGAGAAGAGATTCTAATAGATAATTAAAATATTAAGGTTAATAGATTTGAGAAAATTATTAACTTTATTAGAGAATTCTCTCGATCAAAGAAATTAGAGATTTAATTAAATTATCTTTTGTAAAATTCGGATAATTAATTCTAGGGAAAGCGAGATTCAGATACGAAGTTAAATCTTAAAGTTAATTTCCAAATTAATTGCTTTTTTGTTAATTATTTTAGTCAAGTCATAGTTATTTGTTAATTTAGTTATTAGCAGTAATTTAATTTAATTTCTTTTAGTTTCTTAAGTTTATATTCACCGGTTAGGATAATAAAGAAATAGTTAATATTAGTAGCCATAATTTTCATGAGAACGACATTTGTTTTTCATCGAACTATACTATTATCGATAGGTAAGCTTGCCTAATACTGATGTACATATTATAACTAAATATATTATATTATATTGTAGACACATATTGATATAGACTCGTTGATGAACACATGAACCTGATATCAAATGTAACTAAAGGGGTAAGTCTAAACCACAAGGTGGTTTAAAAGGTAAATGATAGTCGAAGGTTGAGCAAGGGGTTCTTATGTACCAACGAAGTATATAATGCACCAATGCCTCCTAGGAACTTAAGTCACACTTGATATCACGCACAAGTATGGCCAGAGGTCACTTGCCACTAGTCCATACTCGAATGTGCTAAATAAGAATAGCTTAAGAGTAAAGGGAATACTTAGCTCAAGAGTAAAAAAAAAGATCAGTGTATTCTTTGTATTCTGATCTCCTTAACTTTTATAAAATGACGGTATTTATATCATCCCGTTAAGGCAAATCCTAAGTTACAGAAATTACAAAAAAATGATCCTTATTTGCTAAAAACAAAAAGAATAATTTATAAGGAAAATATGAAATTATGCAAAAGAAGGAACGTAGACATCCTTTATCAGAAACGACAATATGGATGTTAGTAAAGGATAATGTGTAGGCATTTTTACTGTGATTCTAACGGTATTGTGGCTCGAGCAAAGGTGGACCTTGGTTCAGGCCTATTTAATGTCAGAAGGGGCTAAATAGTGGTTGGTTCAAGGACGGCTCACATTAGGGTTGACTTCGGATGGTCAGTTCCTGACAGTTCTACTTGACTTCGGCATAGTGGAGATTGCTGCATTCAAATTTGGTGCTTGAACTACGGTTTAGTGGAGGGTTCGACTCAACATGTTGGTTGATCACCTCAGCAACATCATGGATGGCATGGAGAGCAAAGTAGCTCAGCAGATTGGACTGGGGCAAGTACTGCTCCTCGGTGCTTAACTTACCTCGAACAGCTCAGTGGACCACCTGAGAGAGCCTTTGGGCTCGGGAGCTTGTAATCGGTCCTTGATCCCTATCATCCCCTCTAAGTTGGAATAAGGTACGAAATGTGCTATCTTACTAGATCGATCAACAACCACCATATGGAGTTCTTCCCTTGGGATGTCCTTGGTAATCCTAACATAAAATTCATATTCAGTTCGGACCATGGTTTGGTCAGGGTTGATAAGGGTTGGTAGTGTCCTTACTCGGCTCGACTCTTCGCTTTTCGGTAGGTCTAGCATGGATTGGATATCTCTCTTCATCCTTGGCAAAAAAAGTCTGGAAGATGATACCTCATAAGTTTAACATGGTGAAAGTGTCCTATCAATCCCCCTCTATGCGCCTCGTGCACTAGTAGTTCTTGTGTGGAACAAGTTGGGATACATAGCCTTCTCTTCTTGAAAAAGTATCCGTCCTCCTTGTGATAGTCGTCCAGTGTCCATCTTTCCTTACAACGGGTATAGATAGGACCAAAATGTGGGTCCTCGGCATATAAATTCTTGATGGTTGAAAAACTAAGTAACCTCATTTGCAGTTCAGTTAAGAGAGTATGTCGTCTCGATAGGGCGTCAATCACTACATTGTTCTTTCCGTTCTTGTATTTTACAACATAAGAAAAATCATTCATGAACTCAACCCACTTGGCTTGTCTTCGGGACAACTTCGATTGGCTCTTTAGATATCTTAAGGATTCATGATCGATGTAGATCGTGAATTCATTGGACAGCAAGTAATGTTGCCATACTATTAGGGTTTAAATTAAGGAGTAGAACTCCTTGTTGTAGACAAAATAGTTGAGTATGGCTCTTCAAAGTTTCTTACCGGCCTTCTTACATCAACACAACACCTATGCCTAGTTTGGACGCATCATACTCTACTTCAAATACTTTATTGAAGCTTAATAAAGCTAAGACAGGGGCTGTAGTTAGCTTCTCATTCACATCTTCAAAACTCCTTCTCTCTTTCTCACCCCATCTGAATTTAGCTTACTTCTTTGATAGTTTAATGAGTAGGGCCAAAATCGTACTGAAATTCTTTATGAATTGGCGATAGAATGATGCTAGGCCGTAGAAATTTCTTACATCGGTAGAATAGGTCAGCTCGAGCCATTCTATAATCGCTCTTATCTTCTCCTCATCAACTCAAATGCTATCTCTATTCACAACAAATCCCAAGAAGATCACCTTGGATCGGTAGAAATTGCACTTCTTCAGATTAGCGTAGAGCTATTCAGCTCGGAGTTTTGCAAGCACTTATCGAAGATGCTCTTAGTGCGTCTCAAAGTCAAGACTGTATACTAGAATGTTGTCAAAATAAACCACAACAAACCTTCCCAATAACTCTCAGAGCATGTGATTCATAAGTCGCATGAATATGCTCGGTACATTAAATAGTCCAAATGGCATTACAAGCCACTCATATAAACCATGTCATGTCTTGAATGTGGTTTTCCACTCATCTCCTTCATGCATTTGGATCTGATGGTATCTAGATTTGAGATCAATCTTGGAGAACACTCTTGCTTCACTTAACTCATTCAACATATCATCAAGCCTGAGTATGGGATACCTATACATGATGGCGATTCAATTGATGGCTCAACTATCCACACATATCCTCCAAGAACCATACTTCTTTGGCACTAATAGGGCCAACACAGCACAAGGGCTTAAGGACTTGTGCACATAGCCTTTCTTCAAGAGGTCGTCTACTTGCCACTATAGCTCGGCAGCTTGTTCAAGGTTTAGCCTATAGGCAAGCTTGTTCGATATGGTGGCCCTTGGCTGTAAGTAGATTGCATACTCAACGTCTCGAATTTGAGGTAGACCCTCCAATAGCTCTTTTGGAAACAAGTTGGCATAGTCCTCTAGTAGGGTTTCTACCTTGATCGGCAGCTCTTCCTCTTTGGGTCTCATCTCCAGAAGCTTCTTGACAAGCAGATAGGTAAGTCCCTTTAACTCCATTTCTCTTTTCAGTTCTACTCAGGTCAGAACCAAAGCCTCCTTCTTCAGGGTTTAGCTAAGCTAGGACTGCATGATTTTTACTTGCTCGGCATTACTCAGCAATCTTAGGACTCAATCTCACCCTTCTTCCTTCATGCTCTATAGAACATGTGTTCCTCCTGCCGTCATACATAACTGCTTGATCAAACATCCATGGTCATCCAAGTAGAATATAGGATGCACTCATGGGCAGTACATTACAAAGCACTTCATCTTGATACTTGCTAATGTAAATCAACACAGATACCTACTTGTTCACTTATAGGGATCCCTTATCATTGAGCTAATGAAGCTTGTAAGGTTTCGGGTGGGGCATAGTAAGCAATTTCAACTGTTGGACCATAAATGTAAAGGCTGCATTGGTGTAGGTCCTACTGTCTATGATCAGCGCACATAGTGATTAATTCACCTTGCACCCAATATGGAAGAGATTTTCTCTTTGTTCGTCTTCAGATACAGGATTGACACTCATCATCCTCCTCAATATTAGAGTAGTTGGCATGAAGTTGCCTTCTTCGCTATAGTTGACTTCTTCATCAGACAACTCGGCTTGTCCGTCCTCTTTCAGCTCTTCTACTTCTTCATTTGTATTGTCAAACTCTACAATTGGTGCTTCACCTCTGATCACCATCTTTCACCCATTCAGACATTGAGTGGCCATGTGTCTAAATCCTTGGTATTTGAAATACTTGATCTCACTTGTCTTTCCCCCTGAACTTTGGTCCTTCTCAAACTTCTTCGAGGGTTCCTTCTCTTTTGCTTGGGTAGTCTGATTAGGTCGGGTCTTAGTGACCTTGCTCGGTTTAGTTCGCATAGGTCTACTCAGAACAGGTCGACTAATGCTAGGATGGTTGACTAGTGGTCGTAATCTTCTTGACGGGTGGTCGTAATCTTCCTGTTCGGTGTCTTTCTATCCTTTGGTGGGCTTAAACTACATCATCGAGCGTTCTAACGTCCAGGGTTTCCAAGATATCTCCAATCTCATACTTCAATCCGCCAATGAATCAAGAGACAGTTCGGTCTTCGGGCTTCATGACTTCACATCGGATCATTAGCATTTGGAATTCTTTAACATAAGCATTCACACTCGATGCTCCTTGTCTTAGTTCTTACAGTCTCTTAAAGGCATCCTATAAATAATAGCTTGACACAAACCTTCTCCGCATGACTCTCTTCATTTTATCCCAACTCCTAATCTCTCGTTCTCTTTCCCCTCTTCTGGTGGCTTGTAAGTTCCTCCACCATAAGGTAGCATAACCAGTGAACTCCAATACAGTAAGTTTAACCTTTGCATTGTTAGGCACTTCATGGCATTCAAATTGCTTTTCAATCTTGTCTACCCAAACTAGGTAGTCTTTAACATCACCACTTCTAGAAAAACTTAGGATACACATCTTAAGTCCTTCAACTCTAAGGGCTCATACATTTCTTTCCTTAAGCTTGTAGTACTCCTTTGCTTTGTCAACTTCTTCTGCTTCCTCCTCAATCTCTTCTAGTGCTAACTTTCGTTTAGCATCCTTACCAACTCCTACAGCTTGGGGTAAGCGAACTAGGAATTAACCTGGCTAAATTAACCATTACCTCGCTATTGCTGCTCACGTTTTCTGGTGAGGCTATTTCTAGCTCATTGTCTATCTTCTTAGATAATAGTCACCAAGCTAGCTACCAAGTCGGTAAGCTTATCCAAGCGGTCACCCATTGATTGAGGTGAAAAGCGTCCTTCTTACCTTTGGCCATGTCAAGTACCACTTGCTTAGTTTCCCAAAGTCCCTTGCATACTTGAATCTAACATTGATGTTTACTTCAAAATGATAATTTCTCAACAAACATATAGTCAACCACACGACTTTGGCATACTGAAAACAGGGGAAAATAGAGTACAAAACACTTCTTACTACTAAACTTCAAAGTTAACAATAAAATCACTATCACACGAGAGTAGTAACGAATTATTAATAGCTTCAAACATAGCCAAGCTCTGATATTAAGATGATATGGACTCGTGGATGAATATACGAACCCGATATCATGTGTAACCAAAGGGGTAGGTCTAAGCTACAAGATGTCTTGAAAGGTAAATGATAGTTGAAGGTTAAGTAGAGGGTTCCATGCACCAACGAAGGATATAGCACACGAACACCTCACACGAGCTTAAGTCACACTTAATATGATGTATAAGTATAACCAAAAGTCGCTTGCCACTAGTCCATGCTTGAATGAGCTAGATAAGAGTAGCTCAAGAGTAAGGGGAACACTTAGCTCAAGAGTAAAAAAAAAGTTCAATGTATTCACTGTATTTTGATCTCCTTAACTTTTACAATATAACGATATTTATATTATCTCGTTAGGGTAAATCCTAAGTTACAGAAATCCCAAAATAATGATCATTATTTGTTAAAAAAAAAAGAATAATTTACAAGAAAAATATGAAATCGTGCAAAAGAAGGAATGCGGACATACTTTGTTAGAAATGATAGTACGAATGTCAATAAAGGACAGTATGTGGGTGTTTTTACTATAATTCTAACAGTATTATGGCCCCGGTAGGGGTGGTGGTTCAAGCCTGTTCAGTGTTAGAAGGCGGCTAGACATTAGTTGGTTTAGAGACGGTTCACATTAGGGTTGACTTTGGATGGTCGGCTCCTGACAGTTCTGCTTAGCTTCGACATAATGGAGATTGTTGCATTCAGATTTGGCGCTTGGACTATGGCTTAGTAGAGGGTTCAACTCGGCATGCTGGTTGATCACCTCGATAACATCTTAGATGGCATGGAGAGTAAAGTAGCTTGGCAAATCGGATTGGGGTAAGCACTGCTCCTCGGCGCTTAACTCACCTTGGATAGCTCGGTGGACCACCTGAGAGAGCCCTTGGGCTCAGGAGCGTGTAATCGGTCCTTGATCCCTATCACATATGACATTATATAAAGGAAAAATTATAAAAACATGACATGTGCTTTGGTGCTTTTGCAAAATCATGATCATTTTCTTTTTTCTAATCAACACATGACCTATACATTAATACTAAGTGTTAATCTTAGGATACTTAGTAGCAAAATGATATCATCTAATTAATTGAATTATTATAAATCACTAAAAAGCTAATACAGGTCCCCTAACTAATATTGACACACAAGTGTAATGCATTCAGGAAAAAAAAGCCTCAAATCATAAATTTTAAGAAATACCAAAAAGTCAAAATTTTCTTAATGATTACTATATATGATTTACCCTAAAATATTTATTTTAATGGTGAACAAATGGAGGACGTACCACCGCTATGAGTGTAAAAGTAGTTACATTTAATCTAAGATAATTATTTTTTGTTCATGCTTACTTGCTAGTAATAAGATGGCTAAATATTAATGAAATTTGTATAAATTAAAAAATTGTAGTTAGAAAGAACTAAATGAAAAGATTAAATGCACTAAAAATATATCAATCCAACAATAGTGATCAATTAAAAATCCATAAACATTAGAGAAAGAAAAATAAAAGTAATATGTCCGATGATTTTGTTCATATACATAAAGCTATTCTAATCATAGTTAAGTTTCTTCATCCAAGAAGTTTTCATTTTTTTTACAAAACAATGAAATACACATTAATTAGGGAACTTGAAATATATCATAAAACAAGATGACATAAATTGATATTACCTAATCATTTTGTTATCAATCTCCTTATACATCATTTCATTAATGAAACTACTAATGCTAAAGAACTATATATGGAAAAAAAAAAATGGAAAATCAAAGGGAACAACTGATGCGTTTCTGGGGTCAAACACACAGAGAAAGCACCACAACGAGGCAAACCAAAAGGAACAAAGGAAAAGCTAGCAAAGTCTGGGTAGCTACCGAATGGATATCACACACTGCTCGATATTACTCAGCCTATAATCTGTCAGATATGACACATCGGTCCGAACTGAAGGGTCACTCGCCACTACTCTTTACTAAAAGAAATAAATAAGAGTTGAGAGTTAACGAGAACACTAAGGTTACTCAAAGAGAACAATTCTACATTGAAGGTTGGATGATCGTCTGTATATAAGGAAAGTGGAGGTTTATATATTTGCCCACTAGGGTTATTTTATATGTATGAAATGCTAAAAGTGTATTTTACAATTATGTTACATTAATCATACTAAAAAGGGGTAAAAAGGACAAAGAATATTTAGTACGGAAAGGAAAGAATTATTTTGGAACGTTGTGTTAGAAGATACACATCACTTAATGGCTATATGTCTGGAGTATAATATATAGGCAAAAGTAGGAAGTGCTGAGAGTCAGGGGCTGACCTGATCTAGATCAAGTTCAGAGTCAATCAGTCTGGCCAAAAGGTCAGCTGTCTTGAAGTCAGACGCTAGTAGGTTAGGTCGGTAGCTCGGCTTGGCTAGTTCAGGGCTGTTTTCTAAATTAGGACTTTGCTGTTGGGCAAGAGCATGTTGGACACATGTAAGGATCTAAGAGACAGATCGATAAGAGGTTAGATCGGGATGAGAGTCCCTGTCTTAGCTATGGCTTAAAGTTAGTATTTTTCATGCAAGCCCTTGAGGTCCTTTAGCTCCGTTTCTTGTGATCAATCCAAGGGGTTGATTCTTATCAACAACCTAACCAAGCATATAGATAATTGTGCAGAAAAAATAAATATAGGATAACTTGGATGAGCATAACACTTTATGATGTCTCTAATGTAAGACTCGCAATTAAGTACTCGAGGTTTAGTTTGTAGAATTTAAGATGGTCGAGCAAATTGTTTGATTCAGCCCAAATCTAGCAATATTTGTAAAAGTGACCCAATGAGTTTGGATTTAAGAAAATAAATAATAAAATAATTAATTATTATAATATTAAATTATATGTAAATTTTTCGTTATTTATCAAAAACATGTAAAACGAGTTCCGATAAATAACAAATATATAGAGATAAATTATATACATATTAAAAATCATAAAATAACATAAATAATATTTAGGAATATTTATTTATACCATATATGTATTTAAGTGTAGGTAAAAATATACGAAATTATTTAAAACACTCAAAATATGTTAAAATAACACTAAATAATTGAAGAAAAATCATAAATAATTATAGAAAAATCAAGAAAATTATGAAAAAATATGGAATTTTCTAAAATAGGGGCATGGAAAGCTGGGAATAAAGAAAGAAAATCAACCAATTAAATTAGGCCAAATAAAAAGTAAATTGGAAGAGGATAAGGGGCATTAGTCAAGTGGAAAATTAAAGAAAAAATACCTAACAACACTATAAATTTAGAGTAGCCCATTCAAATATCATTTTAGTCAGTTTGGAACTCAAGAAAAATTAGGAAGAGGAGAGAAGAGACGAAAAACTAATTTTAGTAAAATTAAACAAAATGGTGTGCATTAAAGGCTTATAAAGGGAACCCACATTCGACGATCACCTAGAGATGAACGACCAACACCACTAAATAGTGGACCCTACGTCTAGAGCTGTAGACAATGGTGGAGCCACTTTTGGTGGCTAGAAGCTTATCGATTGATAAGTTTCGATTTCTCTTCTAAATTTATTTAATTTAGTAAAATTATAAAATAATCATGAAAAATTATGAAATTTGTTTTCCCTAGGTATTTTTACATGTAGAATTAGAATATGAAATCATATTTTTAAAATTATAAGTTCTTCTATAGGTTCCTTAAGAACAGGCTTAATTCCAACTAATTTTGTATGAATTTTCAAAAATATTAAATAATATTATTTCAATCTAATTTTTGGTGTACATATTCTGCATATGATATATTTAATTTACATAAAAATAATTTATGATAAACTATATGTTTAGTATTTATTAAAACTATTTTTTTGAATCTGCCCTATTTTTCATATGGAAGAAATAATAGGTTTTTAATTAAATTCCTTAATGAACCTGATTTGTAATGACTTTTAAATCTTATTTATGATTTTCGGTATATTTATTTTGAATCTTGCAATTTTATTTAGTCATTTACATAATTTAAGCTAATTTTTAGCAAAATTAAACCTAAAATCAGTAAACTAGAGAATAATATATATATAAATATCTTAGTACTTTTCATGATTATAATATAACAACCATAATTTACTGATTTTAATATATTTTCCGTAGCTTTATTGGAGTTTAAGGCATTAGTTGTATGTATTATACATAATATGTACTAAAAATGTAGGTAAATGGTATATTTTAAGTTAATTTTGTAATTTAGAGGAATTAGGTATAAATTCTGATTTGGAGTGAATTTAGATATTTTGAAATATTATTTAATGTTAGGAGATGATATTTGGGGTGATGGGAATATTAGATGTGTATATTATGTACATATTAGATGATAATGTATAATATGTAAGTACAAGAAATTGATAAGTAGGAAAATATTAGGTTAAAATTGATATTATACTAATAATATAAATATGTAATAAATCTAGTAAGAAATTTAAATTAGCATAATTATATAAAAAATGTAAGATTTTCTTACAACGAAAGTAAATTCGATAGTTAAATTAAGATAATTGGGTATACCGTACAAATTAAAATACTGGTTAAGGGTTAAGTATGATATTTAGGATATTCGAAAATAATGTGATTAATTTCACATTATAAGTCGAAATGATTTCATAGGATTTGCGTATAAAATCTCTAATTGAAAATTGAATTAAAAGCCTAATTTAGTAACGGACTTAAAAAACTGAATCAGAACTCAACATAAATTAGGAATAATTGTAAAAGACTTAAAAAACTTAGATAATTAGTTATATTAAACCTTAAACTAAAGATAACATAAAAGTACTATAGAATAGAGTTTATATAAAATAGTTATATACATACTAAAACAACATTTACATTATAGGGTTTAGTGGTGACGGTTTATGCAAGTCACACCCTGAGTGAGCAAGCGAAGAGTCTAGGTAAGTTGGAATTAATATGTTACTGTATTTTGGAATACTAATTTGTAGTACTCGGATGCTTGAAATTGTACTTAATTGTGCTTGTTAAATAATCAATTGTACAGATGTGTTTGTTTCTGAGTTGATGATGTGATTTGGTTTATTGCTCTAGTTCGTATTGTATGATTTGTATAAAATGATTAATCACTCTAAACTAGACCTAACCAAATATATGACTTGTCAATATAAATCGAACCTATATAGCAACCTATTAGGGGAAACTTAGGGTTCTCCGGCCAAATACCGACTTATTCAAAAAGGAAAATGTTAAATAACATAATTGATCTATTTTTCATCCTTAGTTGAACTAAGTGACAGGTAAGGAGGTCACAACAAGGGTGAAGTTAATAGTTCGAAGGTAGTCGCGATAGGAGCGGTCTCTCCATTGCATAAGCTTGGGTTTAGTTATGAGCTCTTACATTAATGAAAACTCCTCAACCCAGCTTAGAGCAAGTGCAATTTCTCTAATCTCATGATGAGGTGGACAACGTTGTCTAATGGTATTTACTTGAACATGCATTACATTTAATTAATTTAGTTAATAACCCTATTTGTGTTTACCGTATAGTTTTAAGTCTCGTCCTAACTTACTGAGCTGTAGTTGCTCACATCCTTATAGACATTATTGTAGGTGCTAACTAGGAAGGGGCTTATAATTATCCTAAAGTTAGCAACTGTTGGATCTTAAGGAGTGAAGAAATACATTTGAAGCACAGATATATCTTTAAGGTCTTAGTTTTTATTTAAAATATTTCATTTTCAAATAATATGTTACTTATGAAGTATAAGATAATAAAATCCTATAAATATTATTTGTAATACTTGAATCTTGGTATATATATATAATTTCATACTTTCTTAGGTAAATAACTTATTTAATTTATAAACTATTTACTTCAAAGCGGGTTAGTCGTGGATACTTCGTGTAAATTAGGTCAAGATAATGGTTGTAAGATCGGTTTCTATTATAGAATGGTTTGTATGGCGAAACTATTATAACTCTGCTATTTCGGGGCGTAACATCTAAGAACTCATACAAGGAAACTGATTAGTGGATGAGATGCAATTGTGATGCATTTGCATAATTCAATTTCATTTCCAACTTCATATTACAATTAAACATATCACTAATAAATAAAGAATAATTTAATTATCAATTACTTTTTATGGTGACCACATTTCTAAAATAAACTTTACATTCTACTAAAATTTTAATAAGTAAATAAGCAATTTGTGAAATAAGCACAATGAAACATATCATTGAATAAATAAAAAATAGTTTAATTATCAATAGCTTTTCTTTTGCTAAAATTTTATAAACAAATAAATCATTTGTGAAATAAGCATAGTTGAACATATCACAAAAAAAAAAAAAATTTAATTATCAATTAAACTTTATGGTGATTATTTGCGAAATAAGTACATAGTTCTTCTTCTATGAAAGTTTTAAAAGAAACAAAAAAAAACCATTTATGAAATATGTACTTTTTTTTTTTTTTTTTGCTAAGTTTGAAAAAAAAAATACTAATAAAGTATTATGGCTTATGGATATTTTAATCGTTGGAAATTTGATTTAAGAATTACTAAGATTTATGATAATTGGAATTATAGCTGGAAGCTATCATTTTGATGGAACAGTTTTATTTTAGATATTATTTTTTGTTAAAGATTTGTAGGTTAGATACTATTTTTTATATATAGAGTTTGTTACCATAATAACCATAGCACATCAATGATTTATTAATAACTATTATATAATAAGGGTTATTTAGTAAAATCTAAATAAAATGAAATACTAAAACACTAAAGACATGAAAATGGTGTTTTTATCTTTAATATTATAGATAAAGGAAAATTTAGTGTTTAAAAAAAAAAAACATTTGCAATTTGTAGATAGAATCATAGAAGCATGATAAGGTGCATACCATAAATAGAGCATCTGAATTTTGTCCCCTCTAAGTCTAATGTTTATTTCCTACCCCTTACCCCACGCCAACAACCCTACCAAACTATTCCTCCTTCCATACTCATTTGACTTAGACATGGTTCTTCTATCTTAAGTTAAAACTACAATGCCCACGTGACAGAATAAAACGAGACAATGTTCGAATTTCTATAAGAGTAAATGGTAATATGAAACTTTTGTTTTGTACCGCTAAATCCTATCAATTAAAAAAAGATTATTTTTTGCTAAGAACCATTTAGGGAAACCTAGTTTAGATATCAATTTTTGAAGGAATGTTATGTTAATTCCTTTTCCTTTTCCTTTCATTTTCTCTATAAGTTTTGTACTCTTTTATTGTTTTTTGAACAAAATTTTCTTCGAAAGTTTGTATGTTGATTTTGTAGGTTTTTTCCTTCTTAATAAGAAGACACTAATAATAACTTTGTTAGTGCTTTTATTTACTATTTATGTACATTCTTCCTAAGAAATTAAGGAAAAGAAGAAACAATAAAATAATGTTATTTTAACGCTCACAAATCAAAATCATTCATTTATTAAAACTTAATCTATACTGTTTATTCTATTAAAATAACTTTGTATGTTACCTAGATAACAGGCTACTAAGTTTTATGTATAAAAAAATTAATTAACAAATAATATTAAATTATAAAAAAAAAACCTCCTATAACATATTACATTGGTTAGTGTTACAATGATGATATATTGCCACCATTACTATAGAAAAATTCATATATTTGACATTCTTAAATTTTTTATAACACTTAATAAAAACATGTCTTATTATTGTTCCATACTTCTTTCTTTTTTATCAAGTTTTGTGCTGTTTTATCATATAAAATTAGCTTTTAATCATGTAAATAAATCTTTAATATATATATATATATATATATATTTATTGTGGAAGAAGAAGAAGGGGTGGGGGGGCTGTCCTAATTAATTAATTGAAGATAGTAAGAAATAGGGGATATCCTAATTAATTAATTAATTAATTAAAGATTAAGTAAAAAGATGAAAAAAAAAAGTGGGACCATCACTCAGCTGGATTTGAATGAAGAAAATTTCACTAATTCAAGTGTTGTCACTGAACAAGAAAGTACACATGTTTGAGCTACCCTCTACTAATTCTACTTAATGTTTCTTATGGCCAAAAACAATTCTACTTATTCAAAAGAGGCCACTTGTGCAAATGGCCTCAAACAAATGAACAAATGAAAATTAAACTAACTTCAAAAAGGGGAAAGCAAATTTGGTGTTGACTAAGTTACACTATGATGTACATTATCCCAATTTTGTCATGATCCTACGGTCCGGTCAGGTCTAGGATAGAAATGAATCCATGTGTATGTTGTCTTTCGGTTCTTCCTTGGTTCGAGAGAATATGTCATCCAGGCTTAGCGTTTGATTCATGAAGGATCCACTTGATTTCCCGGACTCCGTGAACCCAAAGCCATCCGCATCCTGCAACATTTGCAGTGTGTATGGTGCTTGGCTTCCAGACATTGGTAACCTCGTATCGTTTGTGGATGCCGAGTAAGTTGCATTGTTGGATACGCTCGGCCTCAGAGGCGTCGGCACGATGTTGGTGGGGTTATTAGAAGGCTGAGGCCTGTTGATTAGATGACTGCCGCTGCCCCTTGCAGCTGGAACATCATGGTTGTGCTTCCCCTCATAGGTGGTGATCACTGCACGCATATCGTGAGGCGCTCGTTCCACATGCTTTCTCACAGGGCAACCGGCATATGTGCACTTGTAGTAGCTCCTGCTCGACAAAGAGAAAATGGCGCACAAGTGAGAAGCAGCAACTTCTGGATACCATTTACTGATAAATAACTTGCATGCCTAATGAATAAAATTGCTCAGTGTTACCACCGACTTCGGAAAAAAATCTTCGATTTCTTCATGGAAATTAAGAATCAAAGAAGAAATATTGCAGATCCAAGATTACCTTGGGTTATGGTTTCCCTTGACAACTTTCTGACCATATTTTCGCCATCTATACCCGTCGTCTAGTATATCAATCTCACTCATTGTTTGAACCACCACTCTCGGTTCCCTCACTGCTCCGCTCCCAGTGGTCGAAACATACTCATATTCATTCTCTCCCTTCCTGACATATACAATAAAAAAAGTTAAGGACATGATCAAATCCAAAACCAGTCTAGCAGTAAGTTTTGACGTGAAAGATATATACAAAATATGTATATGTATATGTATATGTACTTTCTCTTAGCCTCGGGTTCAATTTCATCATTGTCATCTCCTGCCGAGTTACTCATTTGAGAATTTTCATCGAATTCCTCATCTCCGATCGAGGCTGAAGAATCTTGTTGTGCATTGTCAGGATCCGCCCGTCCCATCCCAAACATCTGAATCGATTGATCAGAAATTTCGGAGTAACTCTGGGAAGAGGGCATAGACATTTGAGTGCTTGTTCTCCTCGTAGATTGCGGCTTCGGATGATTGTGTGTTCCCTTGTACACAATCTCAGTAACCTGCCCATCCAAGTTCCTTTCAACTTTCTTCTTTGTTGGGCAACTTGGATACGTGCACTTGTAATAGCTGCGCGGATTTTCACTCCCTTTCACTTGCTTCTGTCCATATTTCCGCCAGTTATATCCATCATCAGATCTTCTTTGCTCCCTGATAAAGTACGATGGCTGAGGATTGCTAATGTTTCCAGCAGGTTCAGAGCCAATAATGCCATGACTGTTGGTCTGGCTTGAGGCCATTCCTGAAGAGAAGCTCTGCCTCGAACCGGATTCGGGAGCTTTCTCCAATGAATTCCATGTTTCTTGCCGTTTTGGTAGTACTTCCTGTTAAAGGGAAACTTTCCAGGTTTACAATAAACTCACAGGACTAGGACGTTTCCCCTAGATTAATATAATTATTGAAGCATCATCTCTTTTTGTATTGGCTTTTGCATTTTCTGCGAAGCCAACCAACTACTAAATCCTTCTCACTAAAGTAACATGACGATAAAAAAAATATATTGTGAGAATTTAAACAAGACCGATTTGTTAAGAAATCAGGACTTGGTCAGTTGATTTTGAACATCAATTTATAAATTCTGGTGGTATTGGCACACGGGGTCTTCCTACAGTTTAACCAACGCGTTTTACATTGACTAAATCAAGACTAAGGTTTTGTTGTTATGAAAATAAAAAAAAAAAACTATTTAATAAAATGCTCACGGTGCCAAGGAACAGTGTTAATGAACTAAATAAAAAGATTTTTTTCATTTTTCTTACAATTGTTTTTTTTTTTAAAAAAAAAACAAAACATGTAATCAATATAAAAAAAAACGTGATGTCCATATAAATTGATTACTGTATATATAAATATATAAATGTTTAAAAAAATAAAAAACTTGTTGTAGGGTTCAATAGACGCTGGTTCCGACAATATAGCAACAAAATTTATTACAATTTGGTGATTATCCAATTAGATGCATTAATTGATGCTTCACGTTATTGTTTATGCAAAACCAATTGACCGGTTCTACTTGTATCGAAGACCGTAGAATGACTTACCCTATTCATTTTATAATAATAAAGGTAATGAAGATTTTGATTATGAATCTAGAACACTTAAAAGACCAATTCCATTTTCCGTACTTTAAAATTTGAAAATTGTTGTGCTCCTTCTTGTATAATATCCCTTCTAATCGTATATTACTAGGTTTGAGGGAGGGTCTTAAAAAGAGAGAGAGAGAGAGAACTTTGATGCGAGTAAATGCTTTGTTATTGACTTGTCAAATCACAACTTGACCTGGGTATATAAAATGAAAAAAAAAAAATAAAAAACAAACTCATTTTCCGTGCTAAGATTGGCTCGGCTTCAATACGAGTTTGTCCTTTGTAGTCTTCAATTAGTTTATAATTACCAAAAGAGCTGTGCAACCCTCCGTTAATTGTTATTAATAATTATCACTAACATGGGTTTAGTTAAAAAAAAAATTTAAATGAAGAAGAATGATTTGAACTTCTAATCGCCCAATTCGAAAAGATTATCAATCAAAGCGAGGGAAGAACACGATGACATACCACAGAAACCAGGGTAGAGGAAGATTGAGAGACGGAGGTTGACGTAGTGGTAGAAGAAGGCCCGGTTTGGGTGTGGAAAGAAAAATCAGTATACTCCTTCTCTTCTCCCTTGAGACCCTGCTGCTCTTCGACATAGTTATTGCTACTGCTACAATTCCAATTGAATGCTTCACCAGAAAAAGCTCCAATTGTTGGGGAGGAAACCTGCAAAAACAAATACACCCCATCAAATATATATATATATTCATTACCAATAAGCCATTTCATGGATATCTGGAAAAGACAAAAAAAAAAAAGGGAAGGGTGGGGGCGGTGTGGGGAATGGAGATGAAGACCTACAAATGAATTGTTAAATAGAAGTGAAGAGTCCAAGAGCTCGGAAGGGGTCAAAGAAGTTGGTGTCATCAGGTAAGAAGAAGGAGAAACAGGAGGAGGAGATATAGGCAATGATGGAGGTGCAATTGACTTGAACTTAGGTGCTTGCATGGACATGGTACCCATGGGATCACTTGGGACCGGACGCTCAAGGAATCCCCATGACATTGCACTAACGTTAGAATCAGTATGACTGCTACTTCTACTTCTCTCTTGGTTGTAAGAACTGCCTAGGTCAAGGTGTTTGTTGTTGTTGTTGTTGCTGCTGCCGTTGCCGTTTGTGTTGGGGGTATTAAGAAGGTCGATGAAAGAAGAAGAAGCCATCGTGTTGAGAGAAAAAGTGAGCTCAATGTGTATATATATATATACACACAATACAAATTGAAGGGTTTGTGTTAAGGTATGGGTGTTGTGTATGTTGTTGGCTGGTCTGGTCCAAGTAGATCATGAGAGTTATGGATATATGTACAACGCAGTAGTTCTACTTATGATTCTTCTGTGAAGCTAGAAGGGAAGTTTGACCGTGGAAAATGGGGTTTGGTCAAAGGTTGTGGGTTTGACTGGACTAAGATTGCCATGTAATGTAAGAAAGGCGGCCTTCCATAGTTGATTCGGTCAAGTTTGTCTTGTCTCCTATGCAATTTTCAGTACATAACAAGCTACAAAAAAGGGCTTCTTCTTTCAGTTTCAATATACCCAGCCAGTTATCCCAGCCCACCAATCCACCAACATCCAGACTTAGATTCTACTAGGCTCTTTAACATGTTTAGAACTGGTTCTGAACCCAAATTTAAAAAATAAATAAATAAATAATGCCTTGTGCAGCGTCAACTGTCGAGTGCACGTACTTGACGCTTATATAGGCAAAGTGTTTTTATGTTAATCATTCTAGATCGTCCTTAAAACACAGAATTGACTATATTCCTTATTTAATATAAAAGGATCCGAGCAACAACTGTACATTAAGGCACCTGTTGGACGTTGAGGAAAAAAAAACGTTTCTCTCTTTTTTTTTTTTTTTTTTTTTAGATTGTATAAGCATGGTAGATAAACTATACAATTTTAAAAGTATTCTAACTAGATGAGTCGCATGTTTATTGTAATACAAGACACATTTTATGGAAAGGATAAAGTAATTTATTTATTTAACTGCTTAATTTTTTTTTAATGTTTAAATCCCTGAAATCCGATTACAACTTTACAACAAGAATTTCTTTTTTTTTTTATTTTATTTTAATTTCAAGTATGGTGACCATTCTAGCCTTTGGGATAGGTCGTGCTATTTACCAATTGAGAAAATTAGCCTCCCAGCACCATATATGGATAGCAGTAGGTCACTATTAACTTGGGGCTTACTTGATCCTTTTCAAGTGATAACTAGCCGTCCCAGTCCTTAAGGTGGTCGATCAAGGCATCGTAGGGTTTGAAAAATATTTTTCCGACCTTTTCCTTTACTCTTAGAATGTCTTCTTATTTTTATAAATTTTTTTTGTATTATTTAGTAATATTTATTACACCCCGAGCTCGATTGTATGTCCAGCCACCTCATACTCCACATTGATAAGATTATGGAAGGCTTGACACTATGATCTTATATTTTTAAGTCGAATAAATTGACTTTTTCTAGAAAGGAATTCACCAAAAAGGATGAGCAAATAGCTCAACAAGATAACCATACAACATTCACATAAAAATATCAAACCAAATAGACATACAAACCCACTTTATCTATATGGAACAAGCAATCCACAAACAACACAATTCTTGGTCCTTAACAAGCTCTAGTTAATAGTCTTAATTCATAATACATGCAAATGGTTGTCATATCCCAAGCTTACACTTATCCAATGTGAAAGGTAATATGATCCCAACACCAATACAAAAATTTGCAAGTGGCAATCTAAGTCCTTCTATTAGTACCATATTGGTTATCACCTCATACTAAGGTCACTACTTATGTTAGCCATAGATAATCCAATTTATTGTACCAATCTACATTCATGTCCCATGCCACTAATATTACTTGTTTATAACTTCTCTATAGATGTCCCAACTTATATCTACAACAGTTTCCCCACATCAACGACTTGCTAAACCACATAGCTAAAGGTCATATTACTCTAAGGAGTCAATCTTGTTATGACTCAACCTTCAGTCATGAGCGTTATCTACAGATCTCAACATCAAGTTGGAAATAATTAACACAGAATTAAACCTGTTGAATGATCAATTCCGAATTGTGAATTGGCCCGACCTAGGTCCAAGCAAGCCTGAACCAGCCTTGGAACTGTTAGGTCACAAGGGCCTAAGCAATTTGGCCTAGTCAGCCCGCCAAACCAGTAGGTTATTAAATTGATGAGTGGGCTCGGTCGATTCAACCTGCCTCTATATAAAAAATATTAAAAATAAAAGTAAATAACATACACTATAATATAACATCTCTCCTCTCCCAATTATATCATTCTCTTTCTCTCATCCTCCACTTATTCTCCCTCCCAATCATTCCACTTCCACTAAATCTCTCTTTCTTAATCACACTTCTAACATCACACAACGCAACACCTCCCTCCACTTCAATTATTCACACCTACATACATCAACACACACTTGCACATTTCATAAATTCAATAATGCATCTGAATTCCAGCATGCATTCAATCAATTTATTTACTCAAACACTCTAATTCATCCTCAATTTGTGAGAAATGAATTTCAAATTTGAAAGTTCTAACATATGGAGCATTTGCAATTGTTAGAATGGTAGTAGCAAGCATAATTATCAAAATCGTAATTCTACCCATACGATTCTACGAGTTTTCGATTTTAGGAGGCCCTTCTAAATTAACTCTATGTAAAATCATTTTAGTATAGAAACCTACGTTTTTAATCGAGTTTATATATAAACTCAATAAAAACTTACGTTTTTTTACTAAGTTTACTGATTCTGCATATATGAGTTAAATAAACTAAAAATATATATATAATTAAGCTTTTACAAGAAATCAACTATTAAAGTATTACACCATCTTCCCTATCCTATTTTAATTTTTTTTTTCCCTCTTTCTCTCTCTCTCTTAGTCTCTTATTTTATATTCATAGCTTTTATCTAAGTCTCAACTGTAATAGCAAAGATTAAATTGAAAACTATATACTTCGGTTTATACCATCAATATTTTCAAATAAATTGAAATGTTTGGATCTCTTTAATTCGTTAGAAAAAGTTTAGTTTTAACTTTATTTATCATTCTTCAATACGTGTTAAATTATATATTATTAAGAATTTTTTCATAAAAATAACTTAGTTATTTCATTTCTATATTTCTATCATGTATTTTATGTTTTGAATAATTACTATACGTTAAAACTATCTTATATAAATTGTAAAAACTAACGTTTTTACGTTTTGATAACATATTCCGATTCTACTAACCTTTAGCGATTCTAGATAGAGTCATAAATTTGTCAACCTTAGAAGTAGGAATATTTTCAGCACATTTTGTGCTGATAACAAAGGTAGGGAAATTATTTGAGATGGAATGCAATGCACAAAACGGCAAATTTTTCTCTTCGTATGTCTATAAATTGTTCAAGTTTCACACAAACTTTCATTCTTTGAAATCTAAAATATATATGCTTTCTAATTGCATTCGATTTTGAATATTTCCTACCCATACATTGTCCTCAATATGAAGCTATCTTTTTTTTTTAACTTCTTTCTGTGTTATCTTTTTTGAAATTGTAATTCTCCCCAATAACCAACTTAACTAGTATCTTTGAGATTTTATATTTGGCTTGAATTTTGTCATTTTTCCTTTATTATAAATTTCTTCCATAAAAATTTTTCTTCTCCTAACTTTTTTTTAGAAAAAAAAAAAAAACTTATCTTTATGGAACGATTCTTATGATGTGCTTTCTCTCGAAACAAGTAGAATTCTTCTTTAGGTGGGAAAAGTAAGGAGAAGGCCGCAGGAACTAGTACGTTGTCTAAACCATAGCGGTTCAATGATGTTCCAGCGTACTCAGAGTACAAGTACGACCTCAACGAGGAGATGATACACGAGGTGATGAAAAATGTTGAACATTAAGGTACACCACCACTTAGCTTTGAAATTGAACCTCAACATATGAGTTACCGAAGTACATTACCTCATGGACTCAAACCTCTACGCATGAGTACATAACCCATTGGATTTGAACCTCCATGCATGACTGTCCTTACATGACTGGAATAGATCTAATAGAAGCTCAAGCTCAGCCGTCAGTATTAGTCCCGAGCACGAACCACCGATGTAAGGTGACACCTAGTACGTACTAAAAAATTTTCTCTATATTTTTCTTTTTGTTCCTTTAAAAAAAAGTTTTATCACCTGCTAAAATCATTTTCACAATTATCCCAAAAAAGCTTATGGTATGGTTTTTCCAAAACTAGCGATCTAACCTTAGGTTTTTTTTTAAATTATTGTCGAGTAAAATTATTTTTCTTCGAAAAAATTAAAATAAATAATCACTTACACTTGGCTTTCTTTTTCCTAATTTAAAATTGACCAACACACTAAATGTTTTCCAAAAACGTAAAACGAACTACATGTCTGGTGTCACAATCACCTTCCATAGTGTCAATTACATATATAAAATTTCCCCCTTTTTAAAAATAGTGGAAATACTATACAATAAATTGAACTCGCTTGAAATCATTTGTAAATATTTATGGAAATCACGAGCTAACAACAAGCGTAGTGGTCAATTTATAGTACATAGTGAGTACCAAGATTATATTTTGTGATGAAGGAAAGAATAAAGTTTAGAAAGATAATTAAGTATTAGATACTACTATTTCTACTCTAATCTAAGCAACCGATTGAGCAAATTTTAAGGGAAAGAACATGCAAATTATCTAAATAGAAGTAAAAACTACAATGTAATTAAGCATGGATTTTAGCAATTTCTTGGTATTGGGATGTAGATTTCTCTATAAAAGATGTATGAGTAACGAATAATGAGTAAACAATCGTCTAAACTCATTGTAGCCATGCTATTAGAGTATTTATAATATTCTAAAAATGGATTTTACTCTCACTCATAGAATTTATCCAACTCTTGTTTCGTAAATTCTATCGTGCAGTGGGAGCATTGCATTATCAAATCTCATCTATACTATTAGCTAGCTATTCAAGTGTTATCACTACTTAAATAACCATGTTAGAATTGATTTCTCATTCTAATCAATTTTTTTATTTAGGTGAGTACAAGGCTTTAAGTCTTAATTCTCAAGAATTACTTATGCAAATTAGGAATCCCATGCTCTATTTGGGGTTTTTGAATCTTATTACGATATCTATACCCTATTAGGATAACGAAGGGAGAGGCATAATGTGTAGAAAACGCTATCTAGTTTGACATAAACCTAACACTTAAGTTGTACCTAATTACACCATAGAACTAAGTAAAATTCCAAATTTACACTATCATAATACAAAAACACCAATAGCTATAACTACTTCATCGTATTCACACGCTACCCATAAGCATGATAAGTTCTATTTATCACATTCATGGAGAATAAACATTTAACATATAATACACATGAACATGAAATTGAACATTGCATTAAACATTGCATTAAACATGGAAAAAGTATAAGAAACATTACAAAATTGAGCTCCTCAACCTTAATAATGGAGTTTCTCAAGATTTTCCCAACAATCTCCATCGATGCAATGGAAATCCACAAAACCCAAACCTTGAAAAGAGATAAAATCCACTAATAGTTTACACTATGATCATGAAAATACAAGAAAACTCCATGAAAATCATAAAATTATGCTAAAAGTAATCTAAGATAACTTAAAGAAGAGAGAAATGGTAGAAACTAGAACCCTAAACCTTAAAAATTACAAAGCCAAATCTGCAAAAAATGAAGAAGAAGAGGATTTTATATCAAGTCATTACGGGCATAACAGTAAGCAAGGATACCAGCATACCAATGGATACGTGTCATGTACTTCTCTTCTTTTCTTTTAATGAAACGGCATGATTTTGCTTTAAGAGTCAAGTATACTGTCATGCCGATGCCAGTATCTTAGTACAGGCATACAGATATACCCTTCTAGTTTTGCAAGTTGATTTGATTTTGTTCTAGGTATCGTCTTGATGGTATATAGGACTATCAGCATGTCAATAGTTATAATTTCTAGATTTCCTTCTTTACTTTTTTCTTCATTTCCGATTTCATAAATTGGGGCTACCATTATATGGTAGCCTTAAGATCTATAAGATCAAACATGAAGAGCTTAAATTCTTTAAATATATGATACTTTTGAGTGTTAAAACACAAAAATATGAATTACACTTGTGTTGAGTAATTATATGTAATTTTAATGAAAATTCATACATTTTTACTCAAAAATCTGTTAAACCACATATAATTATTAGAGAAATCCTTTAAATAAGTGTATAGTTTTACACACTTATCAATGTCATGCCCCATAAGGGGGCTTAGTAAAGATAATCTAAAGCCATCATGCCACGTGTGTACCTATCACATGACAACCATTCTGTAAGTTAGAGATCACAAGATTCTACTTATTTATTTAATCATTTTACTTAATCATATTATATATATGTATACGATATAAAATAACTTTGGGATTCAATGTCTCCCTTGACAACAAGGGCTCTAACTTAACACACAATCTATTAGATATTCCATAAAAATAAAATATAAATACATGTGCTTATAAAAATATTATGAGACATTTCTTCATTCTCATACAACCATCAAGATTGTAGAGAATTAAAATCTCCCACTAAACAGTAAAATGGGTAGTAAAAGCAAATCTAAGCTAGCTTTTCTCTCATAACCTATATCCACATCCTGGCATAAGTTCTCCCGCTAGGTTTATAGAAACTCTCGTGCACTCAAGATCCTAGCCCATCGTATGGTTTAACTTTATTAACCTGCAAAAAACTATAGAGGAATGAGCCGAAGAGCCACGAGCTCAATAAGAGGCATGAGATAAAAAGCATATACAAGCTAATCAAAACAAACAACTTATCAATCAATTGTTACATACAATGCATGAACAAGTAATATGTCATCCGTGCGGCATTATCTAATTTGTTGTGAGGTTAAAAAAATTTTACCTACTCTAACTCGAGTTGAGGAGTTGCAATATGATGGAATATGATGGCCACAATACCAATCATAAAGGCTACGAAGCCCTTCCATGACTAATTCCAAGCTTGTGCAATGGAAGCTCCTACTCCGCCCATGACTACCTTCAACTCAATACCCTCAACCTCGTCATGATCTCCTCTCTTATCACTTAGTTTGACCAAGAGTGAGGAAAGGCCAAATCACTACAACTTCATCAAATGTATTGGAATTTAGCTAAAGAAATCTAACCATCCCCTAGTAGGATGCGATCCATGTCCATTTATAATTTTAGTTTGAGTTTCAATTAGTCTAATCTAGGGTCTTTCTAATTTATAGAAAAAAAATAAAATATTTTCGAAAGATAGATGGATTGTTGGTGGAGTATGAGGTGAAAAAGGTTTTTATTTTTTATTTTTTGTTGGATGCAACCAATTTATAACACACTAAACAAGATTAGTTAACACAGCAAATCATGTAGATGAGCTACCAATCAAAATCTCAGTAATCAAGTACAGGTGTAGCATACATACAAATAACTACTTACTACCATAAGCAAACGTATACTCTGGTCTCTACAAATCCCACTAACTTGGCATCCTAGCCAATCATTCCTAGAAGCCTCCAACAAGATTGTAGATTTAGCTTATTTGATACAAGATAAAGTAGAAATTAAAGATATAATACTTGGATGAGATCGACCTACTAGATTATAAATACCCTTTTGATTTAGCTCAATATAGTCATAGGTACTTATTATGTAATATTATTGTAATTTTACCTTTACATTTAAAATTTATATAAAAATCAGTTTCTAATATTACTTAAGAAGTTTCTATCTTTGTAAGAAAAAATTATGTATTTACTCAAATTTTATGAAAGTAACAATGTTAGATTTGTAAAAATGTAAAGTTCAGTGCTAATAGTTTTGATAATTATACTCATAGACCTATATCCTTAGGATTATTATTAGAGATCGACTTAATTTGAGAATCAACGCTAATGATATACAAGTTTTACAGTTGTCACTTTATATTTTCTAAGAAAAGTATAAGGTGCAATACTAGAAATTTTATCAACCCACAGGACCTACAATTATTCTTATAAACTTATAAATTTGCCCCCAAATACCTAGTTTTCCCTAAACAAACTTTAGATTTATAAGGAAAATTCACATTGTAATATAAGTTATTTATATGATAAAATAAGAATATATATATGTAGAATATATATACCATAATATAAATATCTAATAATAATACGTTCTCTAATTATACATTAGCATGCTAAAACGTGTATATATATTTTTATGCATACGAGTATATTCTAGCTACATATATCTCAAAGTTGTTCCTATAAGTTTCTCTATGTAAGTTTATCTATCCATATTTATTGATGGAGTGGGACATAAAACTATACTCTATTTAGGTTTAGTATAATCATACATATATATATTTATACACACATACATGTGGAATTACTACGCAAGTAAACTTTAAATATAGCTAATCAAATATTATTTATGGTATGTTGTTTTGTCAATAATGAAACATGAATCCTTTTAGTGAAATCACAGTCAAGTTTGTTTTAAACTAGTTAACATGAATCATACTTTCTGTAAACATTAGGAGTTTTGTATTTTGTAACATATTTATCTAAAATTAGTCATATTGCATACATGTCCAACAATATAGAATGTCAAATAATTTTATGAATATTACCACAAGTATAACTTACCTTAAATTCTGCTACAATTCTAATGAAAATTTGCTTATAAGATATCTCCTCATTTTACTTTTGAAGTAGAATGACTATTTCTTTTTCTTTTCTCCTTTTTTTTTCCCTCTTACACACATACATACACACACACTCTCTCTCTCTCTAATTGTTTACTTACTGTTTTCGTAAATGGCTTATTAACGATATACTTATAAGGTGAGATTCATCACCTTAGTCAAGGCTGTTGTTTTTTTTATATATTATATTATTATTTAAAAAAATAGATATGGATAATGTTTATCCATTTGTTGTCAAAGTTGCGAACCCATGTCCTCCAATTGACTATGTATGGCAAATGTCAAAGATAAGCTATAGGTGATGAAATTGGATTTGGGTTGGAATTTAGATAATCACTCTATGTTGGTCCAATTTTACATCACTTTTTAAGTATAATTTTACCATGATTTAATGTTTGTAAAAATTTCATAATATACTTCAAAAATAGTCGGGCATTATATTATACATCTAATCTCAAATCCCTATTTCTAGACTAATTAAGATTTAACCCAATAAACTTTATATTATAATCTATATTGATCGAATTTCAAATTATTTTTAATATTCAACTTTATATGATTGTTCTTTCTAACTTCTAAGGAACTTATATTATTATCTAGTCTAATTCGAAACCTATTAGTCTTACATTTTCAAGATAACACCCTAACTACATATTTTATTTTTATTAATAGGTTTTTGGTAAAGTAAGTACTTCAAAATTTTTGTATATACTTATTAACATAGTCTATGATACTATATCTTTTATAAAAAGTATAATTGTATAACTACTAGTAGGTTTGGATTGTGGAGCATTACATTACGACAATTTGATTCTAACTAGCAGATATGTAGGTACCTTCAGGGTAACCTTAAATTCAACTAAAAAAAAATTTCCCCCTTACCACTAAATTCTCTAAAACTAAACTTTTACAATAATTTTTTGTACCACTACTAAAAGTGGATAGTATTTTATTTTATATTTCTACTTGGTTACTATACTACAATCAAGAGATAATTTTTCGTAAGTATCACCACAATTTATAGTTAATAGTGGTGTTGTAATTCATTCCTTTCTGAAATTCTGCGACCAATTAGAATTATTCATCATTTGTAACTTCTCTCGACTTGCTTAACATCACTTAATATTTTAATATTGCACTAATATCAAGTTCATACTAGCCAAACCAATTATTTTAGAACAGAGTAAAATTTCAATAAAAAATATCGGTTAATCATATATGTGGCAATACATATTATGTAAATGACGCATAACATTTTATGATAATCTTCAAAATAAAATACAAGTGTAGGAGAACACCGATAAATATTTCTAAGAATACGAAAATAAATAAAAAATTTGAAATTATTAAAGTAATGAATTTATTAAAAAAAAAAAATGATGACCCGATTTAAGGGTCGATGGCAAGCTGGTTCAATCGGTCTAAGTTCGTTACTATACGGGTTAGTCACAGTTTACCTTAGAGTCGGCTTATGAACTGGCAGTTTTGAGCCAATTTAGCCTTATGAACGAGTCTATACAAAATTATTAATTTTGGCTAGATACAGTTATTAAATTCATTTCATTATAATCATATAAGCACATATGATACAACAACATAGTTATTTACTTACTTTTTCGAAGAACCACTGCTTGATCTTTTCTTCCCTAAAATGTTTCAATAATAATAAGTTAAATAAAACTTCGTCCTTGATTATTAAGTTTTCCTTCTTATTAATAAGATTGTCTTAACTTTAGTAAGTCCATTAGTAACTATTAGATTTATATCTTTAAAAGAATTATTTGGTTGTTCATCATGTTATGCAATTGACGAGGGAAAATAATGTAGTTAACTTACTTATAGTCATGGTCGATCAATATGGATAGGTAGCCAACTACTTATGCTCTTTCGTAAGTTCTTTTTGTTCCTATTTGCTTATTTATTCTACATGTTGACTATATGATGGGAATGCAATTCATAGTCAAAAGTAAAGATGAGAAGTCAAAAGGCCTAAGGAGAGTAAAGGTTTAAAGGGAATGAATCTAAACCAAATACGTAGGTAGACTTGAGGAAGGAGAACTTTTATCGTCAAGAACACGGGGTAAAAGTAAGTTAAAGGAGTTTTTTAGAACAATGCTTAGAAGGTAAAGAAGTTTCAAAAGTATTAGGAGGTCATTAGAATTAGAAGTATGTAGGTTTCCATGTAAGAGAAAATGTGTCAAAAACATACTCAACTTAGTTTCTGAATTGATAGTTCTGATTTACAGTATGAGAAAGAGCTTTGGAATCCAAGGCGTGAATTGGTGAAGAATATTCGAAGAGTTTATCTCTAGTAGTTAGCAGGCAAGAAATATTCACAAAGGGATCAACTAATATTCCATATCAACTACTTTTAGAAAGGGAATGTTATAGAATTCAATTAATTAGAAAAATAGTAGAGTAGATGTCTTATTTCCTTTCTTATAGTTGTTTTGTTTCTTTTTCCATGTAACTTTTTCTTTAAACATTTATGTCCTATTGTAACCACTTTAGCATAAGCACATAACCCTCTAGGAAAGGAAATAATGATGATTGTTTCACTCACAAATTATTATCAGGTTTCAAATAAAAAAAAAAAAAAACAACAACAAAAACTGAGTTGCAGATTCTATAGCTACTATCGTAGAATTTTAGGTTCATGATGGAAGGAAGAATGCAAACATAGGGATAACTTGGATAAACCACAAAGATCCACCACCAATTGAGTGGTTTAAACTAAATTATGGTGGCTCTTTTATAAGCAATAACTTGAAAGTAGGGTCATGGGAAATCTTGAATGACTCGTTTAGGCAGGTTTTACTAAGAGATTAGGTATGGCGTCTTCACTAGAAGTGGAAATATGGAGTATTTATTAGGTGGCATGTATGGCAATACAAAAAGGACGATTAAATCTAGAAATAGAAGATGATTCAAGGGAAGCTATTTAAATTTAGAAATAGACAATTGATAGTGTAATAATTGTGGGATCAAACAGAGGATGAAAGAAGGATCTATTAGTTAATAGAAAAATGAAATATAGAATCTTGCATGCAAGAAAATGAAATATATGAGTATAGGGGACATCGACTTGACCTCTCAGCATACAAACACCTATCACCTACATGCAAGAAAATGAATAAAGAGTATTACTCACCTTACAATAAAAGGATCATCTATAGAAAAAACATTACCAGAAATGGGAGACTCTTCGAAAACAAACCCAATCCGATCAAAACTATGAAAAATGTACAAGATATAACCAAAAGATGAACCAATATAACAAGTAACAATCCAACGATATGACATCCTTAGCAAGTCTTGCATCAAAATTCTCTTTAGCTAAGGACCTAATTGGGTCGAATTGGTAAGGAGGAAATTTGTTTGTGTCTCCCTGACCTGTCTAGCTAACTAATCAGTTGCATTGTTCTTCTCTCTCAACACATAGTTAACATGGCCTTGCGTTTCTACCAGCGATCTCCTCACCCAAGAGATGTCATTCCAAATGTCCCATCTAGTGACTGTTATTGCTAACCACCTTAATACCACCAAAGAATTTATCTTGATACACACCTTGGTAATTGAATTACCTGCATAACTCAAGACCTTTCACAAGTCTTTAATTCAATACTTTCAATTGATTTATTGTTCTCCTTAAATCTAAAGCCCTAGATAAACTTACCATTTGAATCCCTAAGAATCTCGTTACCTCCATCTTTACCCTTTGAAAAACTACAATCAACATTTAATTTAACAACATCTTTCTAAAGACAAGCCTAAGAGAGAGAACATAGGTTTTTCATTTTCAATGTTTTGGCAATGCATTTAAAAATGTTCTCATCATCTTTGATTTGTCGCAAAGGAAGAGGGTTAGCTCCCCTAAACATAATCAGATCCTCAGTGATTTGATTGACAAGAATGTGAGGAGGGTTGTTTAGATTTCTATGTTTATAATTATTCCTTTCACCCTATAGATGTCGTAAGGTAATCGATGGAACAACAATTCTAACCTAACTGGAAATGTTACCTACTTTGCTTTCCTAAAACTTTAACATGGCATCTACGGCAAAGATGTTTTGAACTAAGAAAATACCAAAGTAACAAACAACACAATTCCAAACATCTCTAACATAACAACAAGTTAAAAGAACATAAATAGTTGATTCACCATCCTTATGACAATTGATACATTAAGAAGCTAAAGCCTTACCCTAAGTACATTGTTTATCTTTTGTAGGTATGAATAATCTAACCACTCTCCAAATGAAGAAAGATATTTTGATAGGTAAGAATTTGTCTTTTAGAAAAGAGTGTAAGTGCTAAGCTAATCATCCCTAGTCTTGATAAGATTCTAAGCACTAGACACTGGAAATTGACCATCAGTCAAAGCTTTCCAAATGGTAGAGTCTGTTACTTCCTAATTTAAATTGACGTATAACATCTCTTCAATAGCATCACGGGGAAGTAATCTACAAAGCCTATCAACATACTACCTATCATTGCTCCAAAGCTCCTTCACCAAAATACGAGGAGAAATGATAAGGAATTAAGAAAAGAGATGGCCTCGAGGGTGCCATTGATCAAACTAAAAACTTACATCACCCCTACCCAAGCCAAAATAAATGTGCTTTTCAACCATATCACAAGTTTTTAAGATTCCTTTCCATAAGGGTGAAGAGACTTTAGAAGCATCAACCTTAGAAGGGTATTTACCTTTAAGGTACTTTGATTTCATGAACTAAGAAAAAATGGAGTTTTCGATTCTGAATTGCCACCAGATTTTATTTTCAAAAGCTTTTGAGAAGTCCCTAAGAGATCTAACACCAATCCCCTCTTCCTCCACAGGAAGGCATAACTTATCCTAGGAAGCTTAGTAGGTGGCTCTAAACTCGGTAGAATCCCCCCAAAAGAATTTTGCAAACATACTTTCAAGCTTTTTGATCACCCATTTAAGAGGTTAGATAGCTTAGAACAGACAAAGAGGTAAGGAGGTTAAGACGCTTTTGATAAGAATGATTCTACCCCTAGTAGAGAGTAAAAAATTAGCCTAGTTATTAAGCCTTTGAGAGACTTTTTCAAAGATGTCATTAAATTTTTGTCTATTTCTTTGACCAATAACAAAAGGACAACCAAGATAAACCATCGGAGGATACTGAAGATTCATCCTCGAAAGGAGTTTAAGAGTTTGTTTCTTGGTAGCTTTGGTCTTTTCAGGTACTAAGAGGGAGCATTTGTGATTATTGATCTTTTGATCCAATATCCTCTCATAGTGATGAAGGAATTCTAACACCCTAGAGATAAAAGTAGAAGAACCATTAAGGAACAAAATATAGTCATTTGCAAAACATAGGTGTGAAATCCAGATTAGAGAGGAAGTCCTAGACCTGATAGATGAGTATCTTTCGAACAAATTGTTTAACCCCTAAGATAGATATTCAGTAGCTAAAATGAACTATAAAGGGGATAAAGGATCCTTGACACAAACCTCTAGCAGATGTGAAGAAACCAGAGTTTTTTCCATTAGCAAGGATAATTAACCGACTATTGTACATGATTCTTTTAACCATATATGTAAATTTCTAGTGAAAGCCCAAATTGTCAAGCATAGAAAAGAGAAAGACCCAATCAAGCCTATCATAGGCCTTTTCCATATCAAGTTTCATAATAGTGTTACCACCCCTTACTTTGTGATTTAGATCATATGATAACTCTATGACCAAAAAGAAGTTGTTAAGAATGTTCCTACTTTTAACAAAATTGGATTGATTTAAGGAGATGATCTTAGGAAGGATTCCACTTAGCCTAATATTGAGGATTTTTGAAAAAATTTTGAAGTTGTGTTGCATAAACTAAGAGGCCTGAAATCTTTCCAAGATTGAGGGTTAGAATTCTTAGGGATTAAAACAATGGTGTCTCAATCAGATTGTTGTTGTCATCTTCATTTATCACTTTAGATATCCAACTCGAGCATTAGAATTGTTCTACATCTTGATCTTTGGACAAGAGATCCTGAAAGAAATTGATAGCAAAAGGGCCAAGCACATCTCCCTCAACCTAATCACCATTTTAATCTTTAATTTTTGATATGGCATTTCTTACTCTTCTTTCTTTAACCATTGCATGAAAATATTTAGTGTTTTTATCCCCATCTTTTAGTCAATTTACTTTAGATCTTTGTTTCCAAAAGATTTCTTCTTATTCAATAAGGTTCAACAAGTCTCTTTTAGCTTTTTGAAGTTCAAGATAAGATTCATCTTTACTATCCAACATATGCCAGGTTCCTAGGTTATTAACCTTTTCTTCAACTTCCTTCGCTTTTTTATAAATATTACCAAAAACTCCATTATTCTAGCTAATGAGAGCATTTTTAAGCCTGTAAAGCTTAAGCTAAAACTTAATAATACTTGGGAACTATACTCTTCTTTCCATGAAGATTTGACCATATCTAAAAAAGAATGGTGTTTAATCCAGATATTTTGAAATCTAAACTTAAAACCTTTAGCACCATTCTTTTCAGAAAATTCAACTAGAAGAGGGGAGTGATCAAAACATGTTTTGTTCAAATGCAAGATGTGAAAGGAGTCAAAATTGGAAATCTAATCAGCATTAATTAAATACTTATCTAATCTAACATGTGTTTTATTCCTTGATCATGTAAACAGATTCCCAAAAAATCCAGCATCAGACAAATTACATGAAAGAAGCATATCTTAGAAATCTCGCATGGAATCCGATTCATTTTTCTTTCCACCTTTCCTTTCTTGAGGGGATAAGACTATGTAAAAATCACTAAGGGCCATTAGTGATCTCATGTATGGATGCTAAATCCACCCACAAAAATTTCCTTAACGCTCTAAAGCATTTAGCACATACCACACTAACATGGAAAGGAAAGGGAAAACAAGCCATTGTACATGTCATGTGAAGAAGTTGATCTATTTCTTTCAAAATATCACATTTTAAATAATCATGCCAGAGAATCTAGATTCTTTTAATTATTATTTGAATAGAAGTTTTTAAATCTTAAGGATTTCACAATCTTTTCCAAATTGTCAACTGAAGTCATCAGTTCATCAATCATGATTAAATGCAATTTATGGAGGATAGCAAGCTTATGTAATCTTTTAACTGATCTTCCATCTGTTAAACCCCTAATGTTCCACAAAAGAGATCTCATGGTAATTGGTTATGTTAGGCAAATAATCTTATGCTTGCTCCCGTACGCCTAGGAGATGTAAGGAGAGAAGACATACCTCTTTCCTTAGCTAAAGAAGCTAAGGTTGCATTAGTGTTTGAATCATCTCTCGAAACATGTTTTTGATTGAGTTTGTAAGAGTTGGAAACGAGATCAAAATCATCTTCATCGTCTACCTCTTCTTAATCTCTACCCTTCATTTTAGATACCAAATCCAATAGATTATCTATTGCTTCATCTTTGTCTCTAGTCAATTCGTTACATGAAATGTCATCTAAAACAAAGTTCATTTGACTCTTAACATTATTGAGATTATGCTCATTACCTGTTTGTTCTTAATTAATATAATCTTGAATGATCTCTTCATTCTAATAGGGATGGATTCTGTCATTTGAATCATTATTTCCTTGGTCCAAAAGAGGAGGAGGAAGAAAATTCCTTAGCATCCTCCTTTTCTTTGTTGCCATCAAAGTCGCTTTCATCCTCCTTAGTAGAATAGTTAGGGGAAGCCTTATCATTATTACCTATGTACTCATCCACATTCACTTTTTCATTAGTAGTATCATTCTTTGAGCATTATCGTAAGTTGATAGTATTTTCATGTTTCTCCTTTAATCTAACAACTATCTTTAGGATGTATAATTGCTTAACATTTTTGTTTTTGTCCTCTCTTAAGGATGGAAGAATTTTATCAACCTTAGAGGTTTTTTGAGCTATTTCCTAATCGAACTCTTTTAAGATGGGGGACTTTGCAAAGCATTTTTCAAAAGAATGGCGCATCTTAAAACAATCAGAGCAGTAAGTAGGAATATTTTCAAAGCAAACATGTTGATAAAAACCATCTTTCTCGGTACCAACCCATATCCTATCTTTATGTTTTTTAGAAACATCAACTTCTACGAGAACCCTGGCTAGTGAAGGACAAGAAAGATTTGCTATTGATTCATCTACCTTCAAAGGAGTTCCAAATGCAGAAGCTAATATAAAAAGCATGGATTGGGAAAAGATCACTCTCCTAAAATTGAGAGGGGGCCTTAGCTTCAAGGACCTTAATGACTTCAATTCAACTTTTCTGATAAAGCTAGCTTAGAGAATGTTGATAAATGAAAATGCATTCTAGATAAAGGTACTTAAAGGAATTTATTTACCTCACTCCAATCTTTTGTAGGTAGCTAGAGGTTCTCGAAACTCTTAGGGCTAGGTAAGCATTTTACATAGAAGCAATCTCTTAATCTAAGCAGCTATTTGGCAAGTTAGGTATGGTGCTTCTATTAAGGCCGTATCAGACAGAAGGATACCAAAGTTGGAGAGACATGTTTCAATGGTTAAGGAAGGAGTTGCTCTTCTAGATTTGAGAGTGTTAGTTTTATTTATCATGAATCAAGATGTTGGAAAGTCCAAACTCTCCATCAATGGTTGGACAAAAACATGGTTAAGGCAATCTTAGAGATACCAATTCCTTTCTCAAACTTGTAGGATCATCTTGTGTGGCCCTATCAGAAGGATTGGAAATGCATTTTTAGATCATCTTATAATTTCATCAGATGCAGCTCCCACTTGAATAATTCTAACAACTCCTCCTTTAACGATGTAGAGAAGGTGGTTTGCAATTAGATTTGGAATTGCCCATGCCTGGCAAAGGTCAAACACTTCATGTGGAGGGCCTTAAACAATGCGTTACCCCTACAAACCAACTTAGCCAAAAGAGATGTTGTTGACTCTATGTAATGTAAGTTATGCTAAAAAATCAAGTCAAATGAACACTATTGCGATGCTGCTATGGAATGTCTTTATGTAGCATAACACTTTAGGCATCTTTGTTGAGATCAATCATGTACTTCCCTTAGACAAGTGGATAATGTCTTAATTGAGGAGTAAAAGGGATAGTAAGCAAGAAAAAACCCTGTTATTTGCAAAGATATGTACAATTTTATGGTGCATTTGGAAGTCTCGATGCAATGTTGTTTATGAATCCAAAAGCTTAAATGTTTTAGCTTTAGCCACATCATGCTATTTAGTCCTTTCAAAATTGGATTGGTTAAGCTCTATAAAGGGGTAAGATTTAGCATGGTAAGCTCAGAACAGAAATCGTTGGCCAGTCCATTTGCCTCCATCCTTTCCTAAGTAAGCTCATGCATCATGAGGAAGATTACTAGCCTTGGGCCCTTTTAGAAGCTCATTCCAAATTGTTATGGAATGAGTAATATTTCAACTTGTCTGTCAATCATTAAGATGATCCAATGGATGTTATCAAGTCCAAGAACATAAAAATAATAAGCTATTCCTCCTCATTGGACATAAGTTCTGAGATGAGAGAAATGGTGCTCCACTATAGAATCTCTACTTTCTAAGATCAAACAACGTTCAGGCAAAAAACGATCTCAATTAGTCAAGAACTGTAAGGTTAATGTCTTGGGTTCCCTAAGTTCTCTTGTATGTCACTTATGCATTTGAGACTTTGAGATTCCTATTCCTATTCCTCTTCCCTTCCATTCTCTCTCCAATCATCCCATTAAGTGCCATCTCCACATCACTACTCTAAAGCCACATATAACCCAATACTCATGTAACTCACACATGACCCCTCCAATCAAAACCCCCTATCTACAAGCTCAAATAGCAAATCCTCTCCAACCTTCCTTCTTAACATCGTTAAACATGATACAAGTGATCCAAGTGTTAGTTGTAACTGTTAAGACCTTAAAGGGAGCCTACTAGGATTGCTTAAAATTTTTATATCATGTGTGCACCCATGATACAAAAATCACCTTGCAAATTAGAGATTGCACGACTCTAAATAATTTATCACTAGGGTTTTTGAATTGTTAATTAATTGACTTATTGTAAAATATAAATAACTATGGATATCCAATATTCCACAGTTTCTCAGAACCACAGAGAATCGGTATTCCCTACCAAATGATAAGATTAAATAGAATAAACTTAAAATTCAAACTTATTGAAGTTACTAAATCTAAATATATAAGTAGTATTTACATTTAAAGTTTCACATGAACTAAACAATCTCTCTTTAATTCTAACCTCTAAAACAACTTAACACTTGCACTCAATGCTCAGCTCTTAACCTATGCCCGATCATCTATCAACCTGCAAAAGAAAAACTATTGGAGAGTAAGCTACATAAGCTTAGTAATTTATCCCTCATACTATACTAACAAGCAGGTTATCAAATAAATTATTACAACCATATGAATGCATGTACACGCAATGTGCCAAACAATATATGTAGTTGATCGGTGCTGCATATAACATTAGGTTTTATCGCCCTCCAAGATAAGGGTTAGAGATATATCGGCACCGATCACAACCGAGCTCTACTACTTAAGTTTTTAACTATAAGTTTAAATTTTGTATTTCACGAAATACATTTCCATTTCTAAGAAGTCTAATAGTATACCAAAATCTCAAGTCTAGCGGTGAGATGGCCTTCACAGTCTATATTCACATCCTACAGTGAAGGTCTCCAGACTTAACCCTCAACTAGACGGTTGGCATCTCCAGCGCCTAGTAGGCCCATGGGCTAGGGTAAGGTTATGTTATACAACTGGATCATGCTAAACACTTTAATTCAATTTACATAAAAAACCCCCGCATAGCCTCTCTTTACCTCTTTGTGAAGTGATGGCCAAAATAAGAAATGCAATGCATGGTCTATGCATGACCTTTTTTTCAATTTTAGATAAGTCAAATATAATTATGTCAAATTATGTAGCAGTCAATCAATAACAACAAACTATCTAAATCATGTAACAATCAATCATACAATCAAATATTCAATTATCGTAATTAACAATATTTTTCATAGTAATCAATAAATATCAAGCACATGCATATCTCAAGCCTCATGCATCAAGTTATTAATATTCAATTTAAATATATTAACTACAAGCACAAACAAATATAGAGTCATCGAGAGTACTCAATTGGCTATGACGTCTCGTAATAATCGTAATAGTCCTTAAGAAGATCCCAACCCTCGTCAAGACTACCTAATTATTATAAGATAAAAACGATAATAAGTAATTGAGTTAACTAATAATTCCAGATATCTATCTACTTAGTTCTACGTAGGTTACTATTAATTTTTATCCAGTTGAACTTTATTGCTAATCCTAAGTAACTTTTCATTCTATCTTCGGAATTTATGATCTTATAGTAATTTTTCATCATTTTTAGACGCACGTTCACATGGTGATGTCCGTTTTAGACGTTAAGACCCATATCTTATGATAAGGATTAAATTTTTTAAAATTTTAACTATTAAAGCTTAAATATTCTTGTTGTCCAATTTTATGTCTTATTTTAGTATTTAATGGTTTAATTAACCATTAAATTCTTATACTTAGATGATTTTATATTGTCATCACTAATTTATGTGCTTAATTAAGACTAATTCAATTTAAGATGTGTATTAGGGGCTTATAATAATTTTGACCCATATATGTACATGTATATATATTATTTTATTATGTTATCTTATATTTTATTAATTTATATCCTTATGTCATAACTTATGTTATGCTTATATCATCACTTATATATACTTTATAATTATACTCTTATGCATTTTATACATAGGTTATGTGTATACTTATACTTCTAATATACTTGTATGTATACTTATATACTTGTACATATACCATATCTATACTCGTACATATGCCCATATATACATATGGTGGTATACGTATTTTTATATGCCTTCTATACTCTCTTATAAAATCTTTATGAAATCCATTTTTTGCATCTTATGAGCTTATTTACTAAGTTATTTGCGTATATACTTAGTATACTCCTTATTTTATGTTATGTACATAAAGGGCATTCATGTATATGGTTTTTTATATTTATGTACAAGTAGTTTTCTTATTCTTACCTATGTATATGTATACTTATATTATGTATTCTATTAGTGTACACCTATTTAGTCCATATAAATATATGTGTACCATATGTGTACATGTGTTTCTACACCTATATATGTACATGTTTGTTTATTTCCTATATGTATTTCTATATGTACATAACATAGAAATTTTTTAAAGAACTAAATAACACATATAACTATTAACTATCTCACTTCACAATTAAATATAGAGAGAGATCATAAACATATTTTATATAAAGTACAAAGATAAGTATGTTACATAGACCTCTTTTGCTTTCCAAAATGGATGAGGTATATGATTTCTAAAGTGAGGATTTTAAGTTGGTTATGAAAGGGAAATAAAAGGTGAAAATGAAAGATAAAAAAGAAAAGGATGAAGAGAGGGTTACGATTTTGAAGTGGGGAAGAGAAAGGGGATTTCGTGATATCCAAATGGAAATTTAAAAGACAAGAAAAGAAAAGGAGTTCTAGAGCACTCCATGTGTGGTGGTAAGAGGGAAGGGTAGAAGGGGAAAAAAATGAAAATATCATGTGCAAAAAGAAGAAGAATCCATTAAAAATTGATAGAATTTTCTAGATGAAAAAAACGTTTGTTGACTTAGTCAACCTTTTGACTTTGGTCAAATGTTGACTTAGTCAACTCTTTAAAATAACATGTAATTTTTTGTGTACATAATGGGTTAATTAAGGATAATTGGGAGAAAAATTAAGAAAATGAAAGGAAATATGGTGTTTATTGAAATGATTAGTAAAAATAGCTAATGAGATCTTTCTCTAAGTATTTATATCTTATATACATCATTTTGGTATACTACTTAATATAACTATTATAAAAAGTATCATTTAGGATATTAATATTGACTATATGTAATATAAACATCAACTAAATACTTAACTCTATATAATACTAACATATTTATATAATTAGAAAGTGAATATGATCTCTAATGCAATATCCTAGTTTCTAGTAAATTAATTTAATATTGTATATATTTATGAATAATTGAAGGTTATCTTGATCTTTCACTAATAATTTAGTATGATTTAATATGTTACTAAGAATATATTAACAATTAGGGTTTTAGAGTAAATTATAGTGAATTAGTACCTTTATATCCTTAAAGTTATAGTTTTAGGGTTTTAATGAGATTCGGGTTTGATTTCTTATATGTATGTGCGGATAAAATTTAAGGTTTTCTTACATAATTGAGGTTTTTATCAAGTTCAGGGTCAAACTTTTACAATTACATATACTTAAGGTTTTAAGGTCTTTGTATGCGATTAGAGGTTCAATTCATAATTTACGCTTTTTCATATTCGCTTTAGGTTTTAAATTGAGATATTAATCGGTTTTAAATCGAGATTTTAATCGGTTTTAAATCTCACTGGTTCTATTAACTTCAGGAAATCATCTACAATTTGGGGGTTTGGTTCTATACTTAGAAGGCTAGATTTACAAGGTTTACAGTAACCAGTAGGAACCAACACACACTAATCAAGTTTGCCTACCATCAGTTGATGGGTCTTCAACCAGAAGCATGGCTGACCCTTCCTTTTCCTTACACAACCACATATCCAGTTCGTTGTTGCAAACTGACACTATCGAAAGACAAGTTCAACAGCCTTTTACAATTCCCCCTCAAGCATTCGTGATTGAGCCTAATAGCACCTTAGCCTCATTAAGCTCTTTGTTGGGTGTATCCAAGGTTGCCTATGATGGCTATATTAAAATCAAATTTGATGGGTCATTTGACGTTCGCCCAAACACTACTGCAATGGGAGTTGTAGCATGAGATTTAGAAGGAAATATTGTTTGAAGGTCAGTAAGTGTTGTGATGTGTCTAGTCCCGAGGAAGCAGAGGCAGCTACTGCCCTAATGCAATTGGAAGCACATCCTTTTAGAGGCATACAATGCACTAGTCTTCAATACACTAACTTTCTCAAACGAAGTATGATGGTATCTTCATTTCTACATTTCTGATATCAAAATCTTGCTAAGAGGATTCAACCCTTATGAATTTAAGCTTATCCACCACCAAGCTAATGAAGTTGCTAACCAAGTTGCTAATTGCACACGAAAAGGAAAATTCCCTATTAATTAGATGGAAATCCTACCACCTGCACTTGAGTCTTTTATCTCTTTAGATATTCATCATGTTGACTCTTTTCTATAATGTTTAGAGATCACCGATGGTTTTGAACGCTTATATTTATGATGAAAGTGATTATCTTTTTGGGGGAAAAAAAAAAAGGGAAGTTGTTGAACGGATATCAAGAGGGGATGATGATAATTTACCCCTACATACAAACTAACTTGTCCTTACATAGATCAAATCATCAACATATAAACAAACAATGAGGAAATCATGTGTACCTTCCTTTTTAATGAAAAGAGAAGGTTTACTTTGAGTCATCTGAAAACCATTTTTCTGAATATAGCCATCAATTTCGTTATTCCATGCACGAGGTTCCTACTTTAATCCATAAAACACCTTGTGCAAACAATAAACTTTATCTCCTTAGCGTTTGATAATATATCCTTTAGGTTCCTCCACATAAACCTTCTCTTGTAATGCTCCATTTAAGAATGTTGATTTAACATATAGTCGAAATATTGGTAATCCAATTGAGCTGCTAAAGCAAGAACAATTTTAATAGTTTGCATGCATGCTACTGAAGCAAAAAGTTCATTGAAATCAATGCTTAGTTGTTGTAAATATCCCTTAGCCATAAGATGAGCTTTATGCTTTTGAATTGACCCATTTCTTTATATTTGGTCTTATAGACCCATTTTAATCCTATAACATCTTTATCTTTTGGAAGATCAATAAGCTCCCAAATATGATTTTTCTCAATAGTTACCATTTCTTCATCCATGGTTTTGTTCATATCTCTTCCCTTGCAACTTCTTCATAATTTTGTAGTTCACATGTGAAAAATGCAAATTCACATGATTCATAAATATCTTGCAAAGTGCGCACCTTCTTGATTGGGTTTTCTAACTCTAGATAAAAATCTTGTGCACTCACTAATGCAGATGTGGTTAGATCAATTGGAGTACTTGAAATATTGAGAGAATCTGGACTTGAACTTGATTGAAGATTTGGTTGTATGATATTAGATCCTATAGGCTAGATTTGTTGAATAACTAAGGCTTCCCCTTTTCAATCCTATGCTCCATCTTCATAAAAAATAACATCTCTTGAAATAATCAATTCATTTGCCTTTGGATTAACAAGACCACATCCTTTAGATTCATCATTATAACTAGTAAAAATATACTTTTCTCCTTTCTCATCAAATTTTTCTCTCTTCTATGATGGAATAATGGAACATGCAAGACATCCAAATATCTTCAAAAGATTAACTTGTGGTTTTCGCTTACACCAAGCCTAATAAGGAGTCTTATTCAAAACTGCTTTTGTTGGAGATCTGTTTAATATATGAACTGCAGTATTGACCACTTCAACCCAATAGCTATTTAGAATACCTTTCTCTGTTAGGATGCTTCTAGCCATCTCCACAATTGTACGATTTTTATGCTCTACAACTCCGTTTTGTTGTGAAGTATGTTACACTGTCAATTGTCTTTTGATTCCAATCTCTTTACAATAGTTTTGGAATTCATTGGATGTATATTCCTCTATGATCAATTCGCAGAATTTTCAATTTATATCCACTTTGTCTTTCCACTATAGCTTTAAATTTAAGAAAGGTGGAAAATGCTTTTGACTTATGCTTTAAAAAATATATCCACATCATCCTCGTATAATCATCTACAAGCAAGATAAAGTACCTATAGCCATTTAATGATGGTGTCCTCATTGGTCCAAATATATCAGAATGAACTAACTTGAGTGGTGCTTTGGCTCTATAAGATGTCTTTGGGAATGCCAGTTGGTGCATTTTTTCATATATACATCCTTGACGCACTTTCTTAGATGATAAAATATTTGGCAAACCAATCACCATAATTTTCTTTTTTAGTAATTGAAGTCCCTTGTAATTCAGATGACCATATCTCCAATGCCATAAATGTGACTCATCATTTTTCACACTTTGTAAAGCAACTTCTTCATTAAGAGGTATAAATAAAGGAAAAACTTTATTCTTACTCATCTTCACTTTTGCCACCATGGAATTCTTCTTCTTATTAGTAATCATGTACTTATCATTATCAAAATTAACCTTATAGCTTCTTTGCAGTAATTGACCAACACTTAATAAATTCTGAGTTAGTCTAGGGAGATAATTAAATCATAAATCTGTTTTGAGATACCTTCTTTTGTGTCGACAACAATAGCTCATTTTGCAATAATTTCATGAGTCTTGCCATCTTCAAGCTTTACTTTAGATGATAATTTATCATCAAACTCTACAAATAACTCTTTGTTTCTAATCATGTAACTACTGCAATCACTATCAAAGTATCAAATATTCTCAAATGATTACTTAACATTCATGCAAGAATAGAATACCTGCTTTTCTTGATTTTCTTCATAATAATTTGCATTTTATCATCTTCTCGATCATTATAATAACACTCTCTTTCCGAATGATTGGGACTTTTGCATCTTTTACATCAAAAACAACAATTTTTGAAATCATGCCCATATTTCTTTCATATCAAGCATTGAGATATATTGCTCCTAGAATTGAATTTTCATCCTTTACCACGATCTCAAGAAATTTGGAATCCGGTACGTCTACAAGCATAATTAGAAGAACTACCATCATTATTTCACTTTTGTCTTACCAGTTACATTGCTTATTGATATTAACCTTCAAATGGAAGGATTGCTCTAAATTTTGACTAGAGAATCTGCTTATATGCTTCTCATGGACTTCAAGTGATCCCATAAGTTCATCCAAAAAAATTTGTGATAGATCTTTGGATTCTTCAAAACCAGCAATTATATGCTCAAATTTAGCAAGTAAGCTTCTCAAAACTTTTTCCACAAGTATATTATCAAGAATAGTATCTCCATATCCTCTAAATTGATTGGTGATAATTGAAACTATAGAGAAGAATTCTTGCACAACCTCATTATTATTCATATATAAATTATCAAACTTTCTCTACAAATTTTAGAGTTTAATGGAAATTACTTTACCAAAGCCTCTATATTGCTTCCTCAAATTTTCTTAAGCGTCATGTAACGTAGTTGCACCTATAATTTGTGGAAAAATCAATTGACTAACCCCTAACTGAATAAAAGACAATACTTTAGCATCTTTCACAGCATTTTCCTTATGCTCTTATGGTTGTCAAAATCATAATTTTACTGTTCATTTATATGTACAATAAAATCGTATAAAATTGTATTAAACCAGTAGAATTGTAAAGTGATAGAATCTTATACAAAGTTTATAATTTTACTAAAATTCTATACATAAGCGATTTTACATTCATTTTAACTAAAAAAAACATTAAAATATCGTAAACTTGTAGAATTATATTTTTAACAACTATGCAGCTCTTTTCTTTGTAGCATAGTTTATGTTGCTTTTGCCTCTAAACTTGCAATAGCAGTTTTATAACCGTTTTCAACAATGTCCCACAAGTTTATTGAGATAAATAATGTTCTCATTATCATGCTCTATATATCATATTTTTTACCAACAAACATAGGAATGCCTTGTTGGGAAAAATTAAATGCTGTGTTATTGCTTGTTGATGCCATAGTAATAGTTTATTTGTATATATGTTTGTGTATTTAGGAGTATAGGATAGAAGGGGTTTGGTTCTAATACCAAAAATATGTTGGGTGCAATAAAAACTTACTCCTGAGGAATGATAGAAGTAAGTTAATGAAACAAAAGGAAATATAGCTGTGAAAGAATTTACAGATTATTTTATATTCTAAATCTTACGATACAAAATGATGGACATGATCTACTTTTATAATGCTTGGTGGGCAGCAAAAGTCCTCACGGTGAAGAAAAGAAAAGTAAATACAAAGCCAGCTAGCTTATAGCTATTAGATAAAGATTAAAAAAAAAAAAAAGCTATAATTTCCTAATATCTAGGTAACTTTCAGCTGTAAAAAGTAAAGCATCACTTTTGTCTATGATTTCTTCGTTAAGGAAGTAAAAGTACCACCGCTTGACAAGCAATTGCAAATTACATTTCAACAATATTGTCTTCTTTTGTGAGCGGCAGATTCAGATGCTGAGGAGGAAGAAAATAGAATGGATTCCCCGTGATTGCGGCAAGGAGTCGGATGCCGTTGCTAAGATTGCAAGGGAAGCAGATGAAGATTGGTGTCTTGATAATGTTAATTGGTTACCTTCTTCTATTTCTAATTTGTCTTTAGACATGGGCAGTTTGGCCGTAATTAATCATGTTATGGATTGTATGGATCAGGGTTTTATGCCACCCTGACTGATGTTTTTTGATTATGTCTGGTAATGGCGGAAAAGAAAAACAAATGCGAAAAAAAGAATTTACGAAAATACAGCATCTAAAAAAATTATTTAAAACATATAGCACTTGAAATGAAAAGGCCATTTCTATGTGCTTATAATCCATTTAATCCTTCTTCTTCCCCATTCTGCATGCAGAATATCTTCTATACTCTCTCTCTCTCTTCAACCATTCGAGAAAACACTCCACCTAATCAACAATTTAGGTTCGTTTTTTTACCAATCAATCATAGAATCGGAGTAGTTACGTGGTGTAAATTAATATTGTGGGAAGTTTTTTGGAAATGGAGAGACAATCGATACGATATTATCACTTTCTCTCTCTAAACATAATATATGATTTTTACTCGTTTTGATTCGTTTTAAACATATGTGTTATTTTAAACTTTACTATGAAAAAATATGATTTTTATCTGTTTTGATTTGTTTTAAGTATAATACTTTAGGTTTTTTTAACTAGTTTAATAACTTTAAAATCGGAGCTCCTAAATTTAGGACACTAGGTTATAATATCTATTTTATTTTAAACTTTACAGTAAAGTTAGAAAAGTTAGATAAAATAATTTAAGTAAATTAATTTCTAAAAATAAGTTATATAAAAATATTAACTTAAGAAAAACGTCAATTTATCAATAAAAGTTAATAATTATCCAAAAAGAAAAATTCGAGCTTTTAAATATAACGAAATATTATAAATAAGTTAATTAAGTTTCAAAAATAATAAATAAAGTTAAATTATATATAATATACATGTATTTATATGTAATATGCATTATATGTATTAAATACATATATATAATAATAAATTATTATTAAAATAAGGTAAAATAATGGAAAATTAATAAAAAAATTGAAGAGATGAGTCACCGAATGATATGTCAAACTAGAACTAATTGGAAGTGATGAGTATATACCTAATTAACTAGAAAATGAAACATGGTGCCTAGAAAAACATGAAATTGATGTATATAATTTTATTTTTTTACATGCAAAAATTATAAAACCTATAAATAAAGGTCCAAATATCATTTACAATATTTTGGAACCTAAAAACACAAGAACATAATTTTAAAAAATTCGAAAAAATTAGAAAAAAATAAAAGAAAATAATGAGAAAATACAATGAATTACAGTTCCTAAGGCTATAAGTAATCATTCAAGGAACCACTTGGGACTTAAACTTATAGCGGAGAGAGAAGATGGGCCGACATAAGGTGATGGCCTGAGGGTGGTCAAAGCACCGTGTGCTAGTGAGTTAAATTTCATTATCTGATTTTCATTTATTCACTAAAAATATCAAATCAAGTTAGAAAATTATGAAATTGGGTTTCCTTAGGTTATTTTACATATAATTTCATGTGGTAATTTTATTTTCTTCAAATAACATTGATTTAGGGGTACTTTCTTAAGAACATGCCTTGTTTAGATAAATTTTAAATAAATTTTTCAAAATATTAAATAATGTTACTTCGGCCTCAAAATTTTTTTATAACTCATTTATATAATATATTAAATTTCAATAACAATGATTTTTTAAAATATCCATGGTTACAATTTTTTATAATTATTATGAATAAATTGCCAGTTTTGCCAAATTATTGAAATAATTAGTTTTTGATGAAATTAATGAATGAGACCTACATTTTTATACTTATAGATTTTTATAATGATATTTGGAGCATTTCATTTTTATCTCACACATAAATTTTTTTATTTTCCTTAATTTTTTGTAATTTAAAGCTAAAACTACTATTTTGTAAAAATAAATAGTAGCAATTTAATGTAATTGGTGATCAATAACTAAACTACATATTTTTATAAGTTTATAGGATTTTTCATGAAATTAATTAGGCTCATATACTATTTATTATATATTCTTCTAGTATAAACCTATATATTAGCTTAATATATAATATAGTAACTAGTAATATTAGAATGTTTATTAAATATGTATCAAATGAACACTTTAAAGTATAACAAGTGTTGTTGAACAAGTTTGAAAAGTATAATTTTTAGGATTTTTAATTCAATACTAAAGTTTACTTGGATCAATTTTGAAGTTAGGGTAACGTACGGTTGAGTTATAATACGAAAGGGTATTTTTGAGTTTTTGAAAATATTGATCAATCTTGTTTATTAATATATATTAATAGTACTCAAAACAATGATCGTGACGATATAAAGTTTATTGAAATCGAATGAGAAATGAGTAAGATATGATCTAATAAAGTTTAAAAACGCGGAAATGAAAGCTTATGATAGTTTGGGTTCAACCTATACTTGATTTAAAGACTGTGCTAGGTTTTCATGGGTGTAATAAGTAAGAAAGGACCACGTCACGAAGTGTAGGATATTGCGCTATTACTAAGCCTAGATAAATGGATCTAACGAATGCTTGGAGTAGATATATTGTTACTCATAATATTACGTGTTGTTTGATATTGTGTTGATTGAATATAAGTATATATTGGGTAAACTGATATGCTACTATGGTGAAATGCTGATATGGTGATTATAAATGACAGTAACTATATCTTTGTTGAATTGTTATGTTGCTACGTTGGATGATAAATTGTGTTTACGAATAATTGTGCTTACAAATAATTATGCTAACTAGGAAAATTGAGTAATTATTAACTCAATTTTTTAAAGTGTTTACCTAAGTGAATTCTAAATAAGATACTAGAATTCCACTAAGAAGAATTCGAAAACCATAATCAAATCACTAGGTTGAATAAAACTTAAAGATTAATTGTACCAATTGATTGTGCCAATTGATATTCTTGAATTACTATTACATATTATGATACGATGGCATGGTATGGTATAAAAAGGGACTTGTGGGTCAAAAATTTCAAAATGAGGCTTCAAAGTGATTATGGAAAAAGCATGACTTTATGAACTCAATTTTTGTAATTATTTTTTTTTTTCCTTTTTCCCTAGTAATGGAACTATTTGTATTTCACCTAAAAAATTAATAAATTAAAAAAAAAAAACTCCAAACATGGGCAAATTACAATGATTCATATTTGAAGTTGAGCTAAAATTGTTTAAACTAAATAGTTGAATTGCAATTTTAATTAAATTACAAATAATAATTATGATGTATACGGTGGAGATATATGTTTCAAATTGGGAACAAGAGCTCAAGATTTTCTGCAGTAACATTTTACATTTATTTATCCTTAGCCGACACTAGCTGTTGTTCTAATGAGAGAGTCAATATAATTTAAAATAAAAACCAGGCAGATCTCTCAAGACACGGTTGCTTTGACATGGCACAACTTGAGTGGGGGCCACATCATATTCTAGTTGCTTAGTCAGACAACCGACATGTTGACTTTGTCAAACCTATGTGCTCTTGTGCTATCCAAGGAATAATTCCTTCTACCAGGATGATGGAGAGTAGATCATCTGCTACAAACATCTTTCCTTTCAAAAAAAAAAAAAAAAAAAATTAATATTAAAAGCACTATCTGAGTTTTATATACTTTTTACAATTTACAGATAAAATTTAAAATTACTAATATTTAATCAAACTTTTATTTATCATCAAATTTAACATTGAAATTTAAAATTACTATCATATTTAATTGACTTTTATTTATTATATTTATTATTGCCTTTGTCATCTTTAAAGCAGATGATAAAACCAAAATCATTCGTCAAAGGGCATAAAGTTTATGCAAGAAAGTAAGTTTGAGAAGTAAGGATTCGATTGAGTATAAAATCTACACAACCTAAAGCTTGAATTATAAAAAAAATAAAAAATAAAAACACATAAATGATTTGTACTTTCAAAATCTTTTCTTTATTCTTACCCACCCCAACCCCCCCCCCCCCCCCCCCCAAAAAAAAAAGAAA
>JAMXBB010000002.1:57199779-57416261 GCA_024138015.1 Lumnitzera littorea
CCCAAAAAAAAAAAAAAAAGATGAACCATCCAATAACAGAGTTCGGAGTTCCCATTTTCCTTTACCAACACATATTAAGTTAAATGATTCGTACTTTCAAAATCACTATCATTCAATTCTTAATATAATTATGGACATTTAAATCAGATATCTGACAGCTAAGTCACGGAAGAAAAATGATTTATAATCATAACCACTTATTCATGTTATATTTATTATTACACATATTATCACTCGAATTTTATTTGTGTGGGGTATTTACTGTTTGTGCATTTCAGAAATTTGTAAATGTATCTTCTCATATCATGTTTGTACCTATTATTTATTTTATTACCATTTTACTCCATTCGTAATTTATTTATGTCAATTTTGATAAGCACATGGATGAGGAAGATGAAAGTAAAACAAAATGGGTTCCGTCTACATAAAAATCACCATCCCTGCTTTCATAAGGAACCAAAGGCAATGGCCAAAGAAGTGCTTAAATTTTTTACTCTTTTATGCTTTTTTGCCCATCTGTGCTCCACTTTTAATTTTCTTTTCTTTTCTTTCTTTTTTTTTGGTTGTTCGAGTGCCTCAATTTTTTAAAAAGAGATAAATAAATGACTTTGCTACAGCAGTCGATAGAAAATGAGATAACAAAAGTGAAACTACGAAGTTTCACGTGTTTTCCGATTTTGTCTCTTTTATATTTTATTATTTTTAATTTTTAGAAAGAAAAAAATTGAGAAAAGTGAATATATTGAGGAAAAATGATTGTTTGGAAAAGAGAAATTAAGAAAAATAGAGATTATAGAGTAACGAGAATAAAAGAATACAAAAGAAATATAGATAATGTCTCGCACATTGAAGAACTCACGTCTTGAACTACAATTTGCATATAATAAGTATTTTAAAATCGGTCTATCTATTTTTTTTTTTTTTTTTTTCAAAGAGTAACTTGGAATCATTTGATTTAAGTTTATTGTACAACATATTTAAAGATGCATACTTGATAGAGGTAAGTAACTAATCTTATTATACATGATACTCACTCAGACTCTATTCTATCAGGTAAGTTCCATGTAGATAATAAAATTCACAAAGTAAATTTTGTATAGTAATTTTTCGAAACTTATTCCTAAATGATAGGGTACAAGTATTAATACAGGATAACTTATGCTACTTGAAAACCTGTTTTTCGAAACTTATAGGATTTGTGCTCTATAATATCTTTACTCACTTTATACTGATAATTAAACAATGTTAATAATTAAAAGAACTAATACTTGTCTTTTTTTAGTCATAAATAAAATAACAATAAAAACTCAACTTATAGTAAACTACTATACTTTCCTTGTATTTATTACCTAGTTCGCTTCTCTGCTTCTTCTTCTAGTAAAAACTTTTCTCTTCTTCTACTGTCTCTTTTTCTTTTTTTCTTCCCCCATCGTTCTTCTTTTACTAACTCTAGTCTAACAAAATTTTAAAAATATCTCAATTCTTAATTTATTAATTCAATTTATCATATCAAAATTACTCACTTATGATTTTTATATTGCACATATAATAATCTTATGATTTGACATAAATTTTATTTTTTGATTTGAAAATAAAAAACAAAAGAAATTTCGATATGAGCTAACCAAACGTTTGAACATTTTCAACTATAGAAATGTTTTTTTATTTTACCTATCAAATTTTTATATTGTCTTAATTTAAAATATATAGCAATCTATACAAAATATTACCTACAGTCAAATGATAGTATAGTTATTATTTGATATTAATTATACATCTAACAAAAAGTTTTAAAAGAATATAAGGAAAAAAAAAAAGGTATAAGTTCCATAGAGTATCCTGTATCCTGCAGAATTTGTAGAATACAAGGTGATTCTACAGTACCACAAGATAAATTCTGGATACAAAAACTTAGAACAGGATAGGGTAGGGTAGAGTCTCCTACCTACTCGGTACTGACTCATCCCTAATACTTGGTATCATATTGGACTATAATAAAAATTATAAATTTTTCCACATTATAAATATTTCTTTCTTTCTTTAACGTCTATTTATTATTATTTTTATGATTATTTTATTAATTGTTTTTAATAGTTTAGAATGACTGTTATCAAAGGTCATCTATATGTCTCACTTCAAAAAGCTGAGGAAATAATTAAGAAAAAAATTTGTGTTTGGGCGCTGTTATGTAATCTTTTAAAAAAAAAAATCAAAGTTCAGATAATTTGAAATTTTTATTTCATACAGGAATAATGCTCACTATGAAGAAGACGTTTACTTTTCTCACTTTAAAATGTCAAGAAACTAAAAAAAATTTAAACACTAAAACCGTGTATCCCGAGACCTGGCACAACAAATCAAATACTTAATCTTGATAATACAAGACAAGCGTTTCAAAGACGGAGCAAAGAGATGCGTGTCATGGGGCCATGGATTCTTTTTTTTTTTTAATCAAATACTATACAACACTATCCGCCTCAAAATGGAAATCAGAAAGTGCCCGTAAGTCACAAGTATCAAATTGAAATTGGTGAATAAAGAATTGATATTGAGAGAAAAAGAAAAAACGTACCATCTCCTACGATTTCGTCAAACAACCTTTTGAAATATTCTTCGGTGGTCTCTTATCCTACCATAAATGCACCCTAAACTAGTCTCCAAACTATTTGTGACTTGGATAAATCTCTTCAACTCATAATAATAAAGTTTAATTTTACATTTCTATTATTGTCTATAGGATTCTATTAGTAGAGTAATAAAAATTTGGGCTTTGCATTTAAATTGAAAGCTTGCAAAACAAAGAATAATGAGGAGCAATGGGATGTTATCTGACATAGCTATTTCGATACTTAAGTTAATATGATGTATAAAGTAATTGTAAGAATACAAGGATGCTCAAATGTAGACTAAGTGTGCAAAAAATTTAAATGGTTTACCATTAAGAGGTTGGTTAGTATTTACAAAAGAGGGAGCCAAAAGTTAAGAGACTTAGAGAAGTATTTCTCACATTCACATGTTACAGGTAGTGGGATTGTGCAGTCCAACATGGTCCAAATTTCTTAGTTAGTGGCCATTAGTGACTCTCTAGGCTTTATTTTGTTATTTTCTAGTTGTTGTTAGCCTATAGTAGCTGGGCAGGCCGTTTAGTAAGCTTAGGTCGCGGTTAACTAAGAGGACACTATGGCTGAATATTTCTAAGTCAAACTGAGCCATGAGCCTAAGCAGGTTGGTACGAGCTTGAGGAGCCTAGGTCTAAAATGTCCTATCAACACTTACACCCCTCTCCCATTAGTCTCATTGCTATCAAGGTGGCAAGGAGAGAGAATGGATAGACTCCTTGGGCATGTAGCTGAGCTGGGCTTGAAGCACTTATGTCGTGTTGGGAAGATACAATAATATCCAAGGGGAAGAGGCTAACATGGCATGACTAGGGTTTGTTCTAGGGCAATACCTCATAGAGTAATCCGAGTTGGCCACGCTTTAGGCTTAGCTGAGTACTCAAGTGTCGAGTTGGAGATCAAAGGGACCGACCTCCTTGAGTAGTATAAAGTGCTAAGTAAAGGAGGTAGTTTAGTAGAGGTGCCATGCAATTGTGTCAATCAAAGGTGAGGTCACATAGGTAAAGTTAAATCAAAATACCTTGGTCGTGCTGAGCATGAAGGCTTCCTATGCTACTATGCTAAGGAGATGCTGTAGTAAGTAGAGAAGCCGAAGGGACCTCAATCAGGCTTCTTTAGGAAGTTAACCTTTTCAAATACTCGTGTTGGCATGCATTTCCTAACCACAGTCAATGCGACATGACAACTATCATGTCTACACAAGCATGTGTGTAGTTACAGTTGTATTGTCGTTCGATTGTAGTCATCTAATTGAAACCATCGCCAAGTGTCCACATTATAACACGTTGAGGGGATTGCGGCCATATGGATCCCCATAATCGTCAATGCATCTCCCAAAGCCTGAGGCTTATAAATACCTCTTAAATTGGCTAGGCAAACACTTTACATGACTTGAACATCTTGTTCTTTCACTACAACTGCAAAGAATCTATTTCTTCTCCACTTTTTTCTTCATCGACCAACTTTTTCACTTTCTTTGCTTATGATATTGCAAAATGTCAACCAACTTCCGCATGAACTCTAGTGAGTCACAAATGCAATCTCATTCATCTAAATATCACCTAACTTCATATTCAAAGGCAATTAGGAGTGATACTCCCCCTATGAATCAAGACAGAGAAGTTTTGTCCACATTGGTATAGTATGACAAGGAGTTAAGGAAGCTATTGGAGAGGCTAGATGAGGTAAAAATCATAAAGGCCATCTCTCGAGACATTTATCTTTATGATCATTTACTAGATGCTATTGATTTGTTTGACAAGATTGGGAACAATAGGGGACCAAGTGGCCAAATAAGCAAGAGTAAGTCGACTATCGTATGCCATGTTGTAGGAGAATTTCTAGGCCTAGCGGTATGGGTGCCAAGAAATGAGGAGAATGTACCTTTACTGTAGGGGAGGCATTTTGCTATCCACAAAAGGTGCTTGGAGTTTAGGATGTGCCTCCTCTTTATTATCTTTGAGAGGGAATTTTTTTATTACCACCAATGTTGCCCTACTCAAATCCCTCCTAATGGGTAGAGGTACCGAAGGCGTTCGAGGCCCTGTCTGAATATTTGGTGGTATGGGCCACACTTGAGTTATTTAAGTATTTCTATTTGTAGAAGACCCTAAACGGGTGGACATATCTCTAACATCGCTAGGGGAAGAAGTTATTTAGGGGGCTTGACTCTTCTATGAAGAACTGGCATGACGAGTTTATGGTGGTAGAGTTACCCTTACATGTTAGCTTTTGGATTCAATAGAGTAAACTGATCAAGACTAGAGCTCTAAAGAAGCTTGGCCCAAGTGATTCTGAGGCAATGCAGGAGATTGAGGCCTTCATGGCACTTAGGCACTATAAGTTAATAAACATCAAGATGACCGTGCGGAGGTATTTCAAAAAGGCTAAGCTCTTTCCTAACATGGAGAAATCCATGATGAAAAAACAGTTAGGTGACATAGGTCCAACTTCATCATAAAATGATACATCCATCATACCAGTATAGGCTTGTAAGAAGCCGTCCTTCATCCGTAGTCATTCTGAGGAATGGGGGGTCCTCCTTGCCCATGCTGGTCATGGTGGATATTGTAAGTACTTGTTGTCCTTTACATTTCATTAATGTTGCCTATTTGTTCTTATAAGTGAGAAGCTTACCAAGTCTAAGGAACTACCTTCACCAAATTGATTGGAACTCCTAAGGCAATGGGAGTCTAAGACAAAACTAGAGAAGAAGGATGCCGACCCCAAGAAAAAAGCTATGAAGCTAAAGTTAGGGGTGGGAGGGACCAATAAGATAAAGCTACCTACTTTGTCTTAAGGGGTCCTAATCAACATCCTTTCTGTAGAGGTTGTAGTTATTGAGCCATTGACCATAGTGGCTCTAAGATCTTATTTCACTTTGACATTCAAGCCATTATCACTGGCAAGGAGGATGTTCTTGTTGCTAATGAGCTAAAACTAATGGTACTTCCTCCTCCTTTGAAGAGCAAAGACAAAGGGCCCAAAGTGGGCATAAAAGCAGAATAGGGGGCCTAGAAGAGGAAGACCCATAAAGTCCAATTGATTAGTGCCCCAAATTTGAAGAGGTGTAAAATAAAGGAACCACTCAACATATCCAATGTCTATGACTCCCCCTTGATCACCCGTATCTTAGCTTTGATGATATGGTGAAGGACTATTAGGAGATGCTTAACCAACACCGGCGAATGGGGACAATGTCAGAATCATTCAAGGCTGCTCTGTGAGTCCCAAAATAGCTGTATCTTCATGGAGGCTGATGAGTCAGCTATTAGGTAGGTTAGGGGGAAACTCCTTAAGTTACAGTGGGACGTTTGAGCCAATAACGTAATGCTACACTACTAAGTGCTCAGTTTAAAGGCCTAAGAAGGTACACCCTTCGATATAAGGGGGCCACTTGAGCTCATTGGTTCATTAAGTAAGTCTTCATTTCTCTAGGTGACTTTATTTTTATCATACTTAAAATTTTTTGTTTAACTGCCCATGGTTCGCTTTATATGGTATAGTACCATAGGTAGGTGCTGTTTTGTCTTGGGCATTATGACCAGCTGCTGAACAAGGTAAAGGTCCTCTATGAGGAGGTATTTAGCGCGTAGAATAACTATAAGGAGGTAGATTCCTCTTCTAAGCATCATTATAAGAAATTTCGCAAAGTTAATGGATGTCTTCGTCACTTTGTTGTCTAAAAGGCATAATTGGAAGGTGAGTTACATAAGGAGAAGGGGCAAAAGGAAGCTGAAGGGGCTACCTAAGAGATTACCTTGCTCAAAAAGCAATTAGAGGAGCAAAAATTTAGGGTTGAACTCTCCAAGAGGTTAGAAGAGGAGAACAAGGCTAAGGAAGAGCTCGATCGATGTAACCATGAATTGAGTGCATTGGTTTCAAGGATGCAAATTGAGTTGACAATTAAGGTAGATGAATGTGAGAACGCTAAAAAATACTTGCTAAAGCTAGCTAGTTAGAAGACGGAGCTGGAAAGGAAGATTTAAGAGCTTCGAAAAGAGGCTAAAGAGATAAAGGAGTTGATCTCTAGCCTTGAAAATGGGGATGTCATAAGCTCTACCGTCGAGTAAAAAGCTATTAAAAGATTAAGAGGTTGCTAAAAACAAGGTAATAGCTCAACAAGCATGAGGATATCTCCATTGAGTTAGGCCCAACCTAGACTTAGACTTTTCTAGACTTCCTAAACGATCCGACTCATCGAGAGGAGAGGGAAGCCAAAGAGAAGGAAAGGACAACTACTCCTATTGTCAAGGTTGTCTAAGATACTCCCACATGCTCCTTCACCCTAGTAGTTCCACAGGAGGTCATCCTTGAAGGCACTTATGAGAAGGATCAGAGTTAAGGTAACCCTCTTGCCAACTAGAGCCAGTAGGATCCTCTTCCTCCCTCCTTAGCTCAGGACCCACCAGTTCAAGTAGATTAGCCCTCCGAACAAATTGGCACTTAAACTTCTTCAAATTACCTAAGTAAGCTTATCTAAAATGACAAGCTAGTGTTTTTCTTTCTTTTTCTTTTACCTGTTCAATTTTTGTAAATGAAGAGAATTCACGTACCAGGCCGGTATGTTGGCCTTTATCATTGTAAATGTTCTACTTAGTTGAATGAAAGGCTTTGCTTTATTGCTACCATGCATTTTCTTTTTTGTCTTTATATTTTTTACTTACTCATATTTAACTGATTTAGCTGAAAGGTTGGAGCTATTTTTTTTTTTTTAACTATTTAACTATAGGAAGGGAAGGTCACTTTGTTTTTAAGGAAGAGCTAGGGTTGGTCTTCTTAGAGAATCGTTCAGTTGTTAGGAGCTTAGGTCACATTTGTTAGGGAAGAGCTGGGGCTGCTCTTCTTTAGAAACTGTTCAACTATTAATAGCTTAGGTCGCATTTGTTAGGGAAGAGTCGGGGTTGCTCTTGTTTAAAGACTGTTTAGTTGTTAATAGCTTAGGTCAATTTACAGGTCGAGCTGGTGGTGTTTCAGTAGGCACTATAGGAGTTCCTTGGTTATGTAAGGGATGCTTCCCATTGTTAAGGTTATCCTAGAGGAGGCTAAGTCAATGATGTTCCGTCTTGGCCATGCCTGAAAAGGCATACAAGTTAGGAGTCCTTATGAGGACTTCTTATAAGTTACAGTTGCATTCACCCATTTTGGGCAGGGACGAGTTGAAAATGAAAGTAAAAAGGGCACACAAGAACTTTGGAGAATGGAACTTTCATTAATAATTTCATAGAAAAAATACATTTGCATTTACAATATTTTAGTTAAAATATATCTAAAGATTGTTAGCATTCCATGTATACAGGATGAGCTCTCCATCCAACTTCTCTAGTTTGTATGCTCCATCCCCCAAGTTCTCTCTAACTTTGACTACGTCTTCCTAGTTGGGGCTAGCTTCCCTTATCCCTCCCATGAGCTAGTGGCTTAAAGCTTTCGGCAAACTAGATCTCTTACCTTGAATTCATTATATCGAAGCTTCTTGTCATAGTATCTGGCTATACAATGAGCTCTCCAGCCAACTTCTCTAGTTTGTATGCTCCATCCCCTAAGTTCTCTCTAACTTTGACTACGTCTTCCTAGTTGGGGCTAGCTTCCCTTATCCCTCCCATGAGCTAGTGGCTTAGAGCTTTTGGCAAACTAGATCTCTTACCTTGAATTCATTATATTGAACCTTCTTGTCATAGTATCTGGCTATACTGTGCTAATAAGTGGCCACCCATACTGCAGTAAGGTCTCCTATCTCCTCTGTAGTGTCCACACTAGCCTATAAAAGTGACTCATCCGTGATAGCTTGAATGACTAAGTTCGGATGTTAGGAAGCTCCAATTCGATGGGAAAGATTGCTTTCAAACCAAAGGTTAGGAAAAATGGCGTTTAACTTGTAAAAGTACAATAAGTGGTCAAGTATCCCTATAAGATGTTAGGCAGCTTGTCTACCCATTTACCTTGAACTCGGTTGACCCTCTTCTTGATACTATTGAAGATGATCTTACTAGTTGCCTCGACTTGATCGTTGGATTAGGGATGTATAATCGAAGTGAAGTAGGGTATGATGAGATGCTTTGTACGAAAATCCTTAAATTTGAGGTTGTCAAACTGTTGCCTATTGTCCATAATGGGGAGTGTAGATTCCTAAACTTAGAGTAGATGTTATTGCGAATCAATGATTCCATGCTCCTCTTAGTTACCTTGGCAACATCCTTGGCTTCGACTTACTTAGTAAAGTAATTAGGGGCCATAATGATAAATTGTCATCCTCCAAATGCCTTTAGGAAGGTGCTAAGAATGTCGATACCCTATTGGGCAAAGGGCCATGGACTCATTAGAGGATAAAGTTTTGAGCTAGGACCATGTGTGATTGAGGCATGCTTTTGACATTGAGGGCATTTTTAGGTTACTAGCTTTGCATCCTGTCTCATAGTAAGTCAGTAGTATTCGAGCTAAAGAGCTCAGATGTAGAGAACTTGTGATTGGATGTGATTACCACATACTCCTGCATGCAACTCCTCTATGACGTACAGCCCCTCATCAGGTCAAAGGCATCTCAATAGGGGGAAGCTGACTCCTATTTAGTACAAGAGACCATCGATCAAGGTATAGTTAGTAGTGTAATATCTCAATTTTTTAGCCTCCTTTATGTTGGTTGGGAACGAGCTTTACTTTAAGTAGTTTTTAACGGGGTTCATTTAGCTTAGCTTTGTTGGTGCTGTATTGAGCTTAAAGATCTCAACTCTACTCAATGTAATACTCTTCTCTAGCAAGCACTCGATGAATATCTTCTTGTCCTTCACTTCTGGCCTTTAAATCCCCATAGAGGCGAGCTTGGATAGTTAGTATCCTTGTACTTAATCGCAGACTACATGTGCTACTCTTACACCAATGTTTTGGGCCATTTTGTTACTACTACTGATTGTCCTGCCCATTATAGGCGTTTGAGGCAAGCAGTCGAGTATGCTTGCTTTGTCTCTCAACTCCATTAAGCCTAGTCTGAAGGCTCCCTATTGTGAACAACGAACTCTTTATGTAGCTTCTCTAATTGCTCTAATCGTTACTCAAGGGTTTGTGCATCTGGGGGTTGGTCATTCAGGGATTGGTGGTTTGGATCCACAAAGCAAGACATGGTGAGCAATAAGAGCAAGAAAAGCGTTTGGAGAGTGTTTGCAATGTTTTGGTATTGAATGCGTTTGTTCCCACATATGGTTACATGACCATTGTTATATAATATTTATTCTACATAACACTTGGAAATCATTCTTTTAAAAAGTATTTCGATTACCGAAAAGATGGATAAGCATATTTAAAGAATGAGCGAGGAAAAGTAGGCAACTGAATAAAATGCATGCAACTCTTGGGCATCGGAGAGAAGCACGTGAAATGCTCAAATTGGGATTTCTTGAACTACAAGGAAACAGAACGCCTAAGAAGCTCCCCCTCCGCCCAAATAGACAAGACCCATCTAATTTTTGCTCACTCTCACAATTGAATGTACTGAAATTGTCCAAACAAAAGATTGGAATATAACACGTACAAGCCGTGTAGAGTTTTCTCTTATTAGCTTACATAGAAGTACCAGAAGGGCATTCTATATTTTGATTGGTGCTACAGGATATGTAAAGTCCTAATAAATCCGCATGCCCATAAAAACTGCTGAAGGGATTTTCTCATAGGACAAGAAAATGCAAGCTACAGACCAATTTCCGATTAAGCAGGGGCAAAGAGAAACCAGGATGATGATGATGATAATCGTCTAATCACGTCAAGTTCTAATAAGATCTTAGGATGCTGTTGTTTTCAGTGTTGATGCGTGTAAAGAATGCACAGTGCACGTATTAATATTTTAAGTGTTTTTTTTTTTTTTTAGTAGTGTAGTGATCCAATTGAGGTTGATTCAGAACATATTTAAAAACCAAACATGCCGTGATAAGTTTTAATATTTCTTAAAACTCTATAAAAATACCCATAAGATTTTACTACCTTTTCTCAAAACCTAACCCTGTAAAATCAAGAACTCCATAAAAACAGATTTTTATAAAATTCAAAAAACCCTATAGGATCATGTTTTCATAAGGTTCAAATAGTATCAAGGAGAATAGAGTAAAAAAAAAAGTTAGATAGGATTAATACTACATTTACTAAGTTATACAAAAATAATAAAAATTGAGAATGTAAAACTAATGTAAAATATACATGGTGTGTAAATTAAAAATAAATATTTTTATTAATATATATATATATATATATATTTTACCAAATTAGATTTTCCATTAGGCTTTTTTGTAATCTCTAAATCTGATTCTAAATAGTATATGATTTTAAATTATATCCCAAAACCCAATCAAAATCCTATAAGGCTTTTATCAAATTCAGCAGCAGATTAACCTTACAAAGTTTTTATTGAGCTGAGTGGATTGGATACCCTAGACAAGTGCAATGGCATAATTGTAAATATGTAGAAGTAGAACGTTATGAATAGGAATTGGAAATAAAAGGGAGGGGGAATGAGTCATTTTGCTAGAAATCATTTCGTCAGTAATGAGCAGATATGCTTGTGAACTTTTGTGAGTTTCTAGCTCATGGACTTTCACCTTAAAGGTATTGGGGTTTGTAACTGAATTTTTTCCATAAAAATCAATAAAATACCTTAGTTTTCTTCATTAATCACCGCTGTTTCATCAGGTTCCAACTGAGAAGAAGAGTCTAAACACACGATGGGGCCAAAATTTTCGATAATAAATGCTCACAAGTCAAAAGCACAGGAAGTAGGAGCATTGTGCACTGCCCAGGAAGCAGGTTTTCAAAATTTCTGCACAAGAAGCAAATCACAATAGACCCAGCTTTTCCAACCAGAATCCCCAAAATAAATAATGGCAGAAGTACAAACAAAAGTTAGATGCCAAAATTTTCAAACATTTCCTCACAAGTCACAAGCACAGGGAATATGACTAGTATGCCCATGAAGAAGGTTTTTACAAAATTTTCATACTAAGACCGTATGTCCATTCAGAATCTAACCACAAGACTGACAGAATGAACTCCTGATCAACGGAATAAAAGTCCTTCCCCTCTATGAATCCCTAGTTCATTTGGGCAGGAAGAGCCTGGATACAGGATCCAATTATTAACTTCCGGAAATAGTGTCAGACAAAGGAAGCATATCAAAATCAGTTAAGTAGACACCATCTCACTCATGTTTTATCTGATTCTCAGCCCGAGCAAAAAATTCTTTAGCATTGTGCGCCACCTCTGCCTCCACTATTGCTTCCAAAACAATATCAGATCCCTTGACATCACCTGCTGTGATTAGATTGACTGATTAGAGACCAGTATCATGCTGGCTACAGCAACTCTACAAGTATAAGATATTTTATATACGTAAATATATATATATATATGGTAAATTAAAATTCTTGTGTAATACTCAATTCCATATATTAGTTCTAGCTTTGATCTAAATGCTGCTGGATGCCATAAAAGAAATCACAACATGCCTCCCAAGAAATGATAGGCGGAAACAAGATCATCTGTACTACCAAATACAATTCAATTGAACCAACCATAAGCTACAAATTTAGTATAGACAGGTTGCATATTACCATATAAGCACTACAGTTGAATGCACGAGTTTTGTTCAAAAATTTGCAGTGTAACCAACGACCAAACTTAAAAAGGAAAAGCCAGGTAAACCAAAGCACTAAAATTTCATAAATATCAAGACCAAGACATTATGCAGAGTCTCGAATGAAGTTATAACTGAGGTGAGCCTCGAGGATAGAATATAATAAGTTGCTAGATTGTGGAAAAATAATGATATGCAAATGATGATTAGAGAACCATCCATATTCCTCATCTGGAATTATCAAAGATATTGCAAATACGAAAGTTTCTAACAAAGAAGACATTTCAGTAGTTTCTCCATATTAAATTTCTAACTTTCCAAAGCACAATACTTGTAATTAGTTCTGATCCAAAGAAATACTCAGAATTAGTCTTTTCCACCAACTAAAGCTGGAGTCATATCCGATTTTTTCCCCCAGGATAAGTTACCATCTGATAACTTCAAGGTACTGTTGTTTTGAGATTTCATAAGATTATACCCTCTTTCCTACTCCAGAAGTCTAACTAAAAGTTCCCCCTTTTGTAATTTCTTGTCAATCTAAAGGAGTAGCTTACAACAAGGTGCTTTCACAGCAAACATGAAGAACTTTTTTGGTGCCCTGTTGCTAGGTATCCCAATAAAATATTATTAAATCAGTTATAACTAGGAAACTTCTTTCACCTAAAAACAGTTCCATAAATATTATAGAATTCCCAATTTTCAACGTCTAAAATTCAACCTTTTTCTAAGAGTGGGAAATATTCAAATAATCAGTGGCCTTCCCTCCATTTTATGCAAGCCTTTGAAAAGATAAGTAGACTCTTTCTATTAAAGAAAAAAAAAAAAAAAAAAAGGAGATAACTTGTGTCATCATAAAAGAAAACAGATGTCAAGAGTTATGTAAAACAATGTTTGGGAGATCAAAGAAAGACCAACACTCCAGAAAGGGTTTTGGCAAGTACATAAAACTTACATGCAACTCTGCCACTGGCATGGCTGCAAGTGAACAGATAGCAAAAGAGAGGGGAGGGAATTTGCTATAGAGGGTAATTGCACAATATGTACTTATTACAGATGGTACACAAGATTCCACACTAATGTTGAAGAAAACAAAACACACTTGAACAAGTTTTCAACTCCGCCAGTTCATCTAGACTATGGGTAAATACCAACATGCTTCTACACCCTCACCTTACTATTTTACCATAAAGAAAATAATAAAATTTCAAGAAAACACCAACTAACCAAAAGCCAGAACTATAATGAAATAATTTATTAAAAAAAAAAGGAATTAGATAATTTGACTTATTGCATGTCCTAATTTAGAGCCAAAACAAGATAGAAACACCATATAATATATACCTGTCTGTGCACGTGTTTTAAATAAGGGGATCTCAGGCCAAAAGGAGAGGGGGAGGAAAAAAAACAAACACTAACATTATAAATGTATATAACTTTCTATGTGGGAAACGGCCATATGAAGCACTGATATGGCTGGACGAACCTTTCAGTGTGGGGAAGAAACCCCTCTCTACCAAAAAGACAATGAAGGAAGCATCTCTTCTATTATGAATAAACTAGTGAGGATCTTGCTAATCTAAAAATTCAAGCACTACCACTAGAAATTCGAAGATCAATGTAAGTTTCTTTACGCATTGATCCTATGGTGTCAACAGGATGGAAACAAAGTTAGTATTTTGGGTGAGAAGAACTTGTCAATGTGGGAAGGAACAAATTAAAGCATAGATAACTTTTCTCCTTGGAAGAGGAGAACAGCACATTATATCTTATAAGAATTATACTAATAGGGGTCTCATATATTTATAATAATTAAAAAGAAAATTAATACTCAAAAAACAAATATCCATCAAGGTGTTGACCCTATGGTGCATCAGCACACAAGCGCACGCACACATGCACATACACACAAAATCCAACCAATGAACCTGTTTAACATTAATACGATACAGGATAATGGCTAGTTGCAGAAGCCATATATTGTGAATTATCCAATCTTCCTACTAATGATTATGCATTAATTATTAGATTATAAGAGTGCATGCAAATTAAACAGGCAGCAGGCTTTTCTCAAAAGAACAAGCAGTACAGGAATCAACACTTTTGCAGCAAGCCATCCATGGAGCAGATACAGGGCATTTAATCATAAGAATCATGGCAGCTCATGAAGCACTACATAGATTTAGAAACTATTGCATTGTTAAGCAAAATCCAATAAGAACAAAACAAATAGTTATTACTTTTACGGTGCGGCAACAAACCAGCAGTTTCAGCAGACACAGGCAAAATTCCAGGAATACCAGAATCTTCATCAAGTTTCTTTACATTGTTATCTCTTTCTGATGATCTTATGGTAGGAGATTCAGCCAATTTTCCAAATGTAATTGCTTGGCCATGCATATTACCAAAATTTGAAGCAGGCATGCTGCTAACCTACAATACATCTGTCAATATTCACAACTCTTACACACTGAAATGGAAGTGGAGAACTTTAATTCAATCTGCAAAACCAGCAAATAGTAGAACCTTTGTGGATCTGGCCCTTGTTTGACAATCATCTGTGGTGAGTCTAGAGGCTTATTGCCTATGCCAAAATGGCAAATAAAATGAGAAAGAATATATATATAGAAGAATAAGAGTATGTTTATCAGAATTTTTGCAAAGATCTACCACTTGTAGCAGGTGTATTCTCGGGGTTGTCCATCAAATTCCGTGTCAATGGACTAGGATTGACAAAAGATATGCTTCTGATCTCATGACGTATGGCTTCCAACTGTGCTATAGTGTCTTGCAGTTCCTTGTGCACCTGTTTGTGGAACAAAAATGTTAGCAAATGGACTTTTATCTAGTAATAGAACAAATGCAATTAAAGGATATATCCGCTCTGATCTCAAATACCATTTTGTATATTTATATGAGAATCCAGAAGTAACCTCCCATAATTTTCTATGCCAAAATGTTTGTTAAATTATAATTGTTTATGGATCTTTCAAACATAAATAATTTATGGTAACTTTAAGAACAAAAGAAAGCTAGAGCTTCTCCATTGAACGAAGCTTTGAATAACAACTGGAATCATGCTTAATTTTACATTCCTTTTGAGGCTTATCCTGATTTTCAACTAAACTGTGATTGATCTGCAGTTATCCATAAAAAATGGGCCAAAAAACAATTCACAGATGGAGATTTCTTTACAAGTAAATTTCTCATTTTTTGTTTAGTCTGTCTATGTATCAACAATTTCACACAAAACACACAAACATCCACAAAGAAGTAGGCACAAAAATTAATAGATTGAAAAGAAACTACCTGACGAGCTTGAGTTTGTTGCAGGACAGAATCAAACTGACCTCGGGCTAATTGGACATAGCCAATTGCTCGCCCAGCTAACCTCCCTGCAGTCCTAGCAATGATTGGAAGATCCTTGGTTCCTATAACCATTCAATATTCGGATATCAAAAATGAAAAGATAAAGAAAAAGATTATCCAATCCATGAAGTGGAGAAAAGGGGAAACTTTCAGCACGAGAACCCTCCATACCAATAAGCGCAGCAGTTGCCCCAAGTATGAGAAATAGCTCTCCATAGGAAATCCCCAGCATTTATCTACAGAAAAGAAAATAAAGCGAAATTTAATAGACTTGGTCACACAGACAGAACCACCCGTAAAGGGTTTGGTTTCTTGGCAATCACCAGCCAGAACAATGCATGGACATATAGATAATCATATAAACAGAATTCCACAAGTTGTTGGGTAAGGGTTAGCGGATACTTTTAGCACATTAAAATTCGGAACTGAAATTAAATTGAAAAGTGGTTCCGTTCTGCTGGATGTCAGCCTCAAATTCCCAAACAACAAAACTAATAGCAATTTCGTCACATGTATAAAGAACAACCACGATAACAAAACCAAGGTCACCAACTGAAAATTTACTAAATAAATAAGTACGAGAAAACGAGCAGGTCAAATGCACAGGATGATGGGTTGATAGTTCCATATGGAACGAGAATATCATATTATCCAATTGAAACAGCAGACCAACCAACCAACCTCAGCGAGCGAATGTTCCACTGCTAGCTCGTCTCAGTCCTACCCTTGGATGGTCAGCACCAATCCGATTAACCAAAGAAAAAAACCAAAACCCTTCAAAGGAATCAAAAAATTAATGGCAGAATGAATACCCTGTGATTCCGGTTCGGATTCAAAATAGAGACGAGGGTCTCGTTACGTGCAGTGGACGGAGTGGGGGCATGTGGGCGGATGGGCCCAAAGTTTGAGGAATGTAGCACAATTTTTTTTGGGCGAAACACACAATTAAGCTTGTGAATTTACATGTCTGGAGTTAACGTGTGAGGGCCCTAAACGGTGTGTAGATAAGAATGACCGGGCCGAACATCATAAGGTCGAGCCCAGAATCAAAGAAGGGAAAGACCCGCCATTTGTCAACTGTTAGCTCCACTTTCCACGTTGACATATTTAGTATTTCACGTTTCAAAATATCAATTTAATACCTAATGAAAGTTATCTTAATCATTTATATTACCTACTTGATGTGGCATTAAATGACATGTGGCTTCACACTCAACTAACATACTAATATGGCATTCACATGGTATTGGACACGTGACGATAACATAATCAACATATCACATGGAAAATAAAATAATGTGGCGAGGCATGGCATGGCATCTTAAAAAATCAATCAACTTTTATCACATGAAGGCACTCTAGAGTTCTTTGTACATTGAAACTTCATCTATTGTCAACCTAAATTTAATATATAAAGGAAAGAATCTTATCAATTCACAATGTGCAACAATGGAAACAAAGGGTTTGAAAAGTTGTTACTTTTCAATTTATTTACACAACTTTGTTATACCTCTCTTATCTTGTTTTAGTTTGAAAATAAAAAACAAACTCTCAATATCTAATTTACTTTATGGGATTTTTCATATCATAAAAAAATTTCTCTAAAACTCTTCCAAAATGAGTGCAAATAGCGAATCAAAATAGGCCTACGAGATTAATTTTTTAAAAAATTATAATAATTGGACTATTTTCAAAAAATAAATGAAAATACTTTATAACACTTTCTTTTGCTATAAAAGAAATTTATAATACTTTATATATTACTTATTTTAAGAGGTGTTATTACGTAGATTATATATAAAAATATCAAATATCTTAGCCGATTGATATACATTATTAATATCATATTTGTTTTACCGATCCATACAGTAACAAAATTGAAGATAACTTATAGGCTTTCCCTTTAAGATTTTTCTATTAATAATATCCAATTTTTCAATTTTTATATTGCATTATAACCTAGCTTTCCATTATTTATAGGTATTTCGCTCCCATAAAGGGGGAAAAAAAAGGTGATAATAGCTCTCTCACTTACTATATTTCTACTATGTCTATTTTGATCCATTATTTACACTCCTTTTGGAAGAGTCTTTAAAAAAACAAATTATATGATATGAAAGATCTCATGAAGTAGATTAGACATTGAAAACTTTTTTTTTTTTTTTCGTTTTTGAAGTGAAACAAAATAAAAAAAAAAGTGTAACAAAGTCGTTTGAATAAACTAAAAAGAAGCAACTCTTCAAACCTTTGTTTCCATTGTCCCACATTGCCAATACTCAACACACTTCCCTCTATATATTAAACTAAGGTTGATAATAGATTGAGTTCAAGTACATGAAGAAGATCATAGTATATGCATGTGATAAAAGTATGTCGATTTTTTAGGATACCATGCCATGTGGATGCTACGTCACTTTGTTCTTTGTGCTACATGTCAAATTTTAGAATGACCAACAAAACTTTGATTAGGTATTAGATTGGTCTCCTTTGAAAATTGCATATTTCAATAAACTTTAGGTATCAAATATAATATTAACCCTCTAAAATACACTTGGACCAAGGTTTAGGATGGGTAAAGTGACAATGAAACCCAACTCATATACTAAATTCCACCAAATACCTTTAACCTACCCGATAAGATTGATAAGGACTCAATTCCTTATCCATCATCTGTTAAATTCCTTTTTTTTTTTCTTTTCTCCCCCAAAATCAAGGCCCACTCTTTGAGGGGTTAAAAATCATAAATATAAATTGCTACTGCACAACATTACATGAATTCAATCAAATCACCAACACAAAAAGGAAAGCCACCATTAGAATGATGCCAAATTATTCACATGATTATATTTTTAGTCACTTAAAAATGAGAGTCATTACTTAGGCAAAATGCTTATACATTGCAAGCAGAAATTTCATATTGTTCCTATTATATTAAAAAAAAAAAAAAAGGAGAGGGAAAAGAAATGATACTTTAAGAACAAAACATATATAAAGTATGAAAGTTAAGTAGATACTACTAATTTAGAGTATCATCATCATATTAAGATTATACAACTTTTTGTTGCAATAAAAAAGCATCAACTCATTTTATATTCATATAAAGTTTCAATTATAACTGTACATTGGACACCTAGAAAATAAACACCCAACATCAAGATGTTTGAAAAAAAAATTACTAAACAACCATTAAAAGGAATAAAAAGTCAAACTTGATTCAAAAACCAATTCCATCAAACACAATTTAAAGTTTATATAAAACCAATCTTTACAAAAAATGACCTACCAAATAAATTATAGAAACACATGTGAAAACAATAGCGAAATAAAATAGAAAGAAAAAGAATGACTTGTTAAATGATTAGTAGAACAAATTGAAGAAATGTCAAAGCTAAGAGGGAGTTGTCGCCAAAGATAAGAGCCGAGAGATGAGAGATGAGACCAAGAAGAGTGAGACTAATGTTGGGTTCAAACTCATAGTAACAAAACAAAGACTAAGAGAGAGATAAGTGAGGAAATGTGGTTAATAATGTAATATAAGAGAGTAGATTTAACTTGGGAAAGAGTTGGTTCTAAACTATGAATTGATTGAGGCCCAGATTGGCTAGGTTTAAACTACTAAGTGACTCGCTAGGCTTAGTAGGTCAAGGTGGTTTTGCTTAATCAACAAAGCCCAAAGTAATATCTCTTTCTCCTTCAATTTTACTTACTATGGTATCAGCGTGAATATGATCTCCACCAGACATACGATATATATATATATATATATGTGTGTGTGTAATAGAAAGAAAAAGAATGACTCGTTAAATGATTAGTAAAATAGATTGAAGAAATGTCAAAGCTGAGAGGGAGTTGTCGCTAAAGGTAAGAGCCAAGAGATGAGAGATGAGACCAAGAAGAGTAAGACTGATGTTGGGTTCAAACTTAAAGTAACGAAACAAAGACTAAGAGAGAGATAAGCAAGGAAGTGTGGTTAATAATGTAATATAAGAGAGTAGATTTAACTTGGGAAAGAGTTAGTTCCGAACTATGAATTGATTAAGGCCCAAATTAGCTAGGCTTGAACCGCCAACTGACTCGCTATGCTTAACAGGTCAAGGCAGTTCTGCTTATAGGACTTGCCAAATTAGCGGGCCTATAAACTGATGGACCAACCCATCAATTCAAACCCAAAAATTAAAAAAAAATGATAAAAAGAAAAAAATGAACATTATATATATAATGAGATGCTAGTGTCTATATGGATATATTACGTATATAATGTGTCTATATATATATATATATATATTGAATTCCTTATTGGTAATTGTACATATGTATATATATGTATATATGTACAATTACCAATAAGGATTTCAAGTTGAATCCTTTGAAGTGATATTAATGTATTAAAATTAATTGTTGAAATGTTAAATAATTAAAAAGGTAAAGGAATAATAATGTGAATGGAATAATACTAGAGAGGTAAAAGGCCAAAAACACAATTTAAACTTGTCTAATCTCTTACATTTTATTATAGTACATATTGTACATAGGTTATTGTTATGATTTACATCTCAACTTTAGTAATTTTTTCAATTATACACCCAAAGTTTTAACTTGTCGAATTATAAACCTAAGAAAAGATTTAGTTGTTACAACCTACACCTCAACCTCAATTAACTATAATTCACACCGTTAGTCAAATCAGCACGATCAACCAATGAGATAGTCGCTTATGGCTTTAAAGAGGTTGTACAACCCCCTACAAGTGGCAGTTGACTACCCACTGCAAAATAGTGAGTCATGACCCAACTAAAAAATATGGGTTACAAAACCCACTAGTAGCCATTGATGGCCACGCATAGCCTTAGGGGAGTCACATGACCCTCCTAAGGTCGTAGACAGCACCTTATTAATTTATCGTGCTGAATGAATTATCGTTAATGAATAGAAGTTAACTAAGGTATAGACAGTAACACTAGACTTTTAATTAGATGTATAATTAGACAAGTTGAAATTTCTTATATGTAATTGAAAAATATGGCAAAGTTAAGGTGTAAACTATGACTTTGCCCCTATTGTACACATAGCAGTATAACTTATATATTATGATAGGACAATACACTACATTATACCTATTGTGATATAACTTATTTGACCAACACTTACATACACCACATTTTAATGATTAGACCTTACTATACTATCTTTAAAAAACGAAAAAGAAAAAAAAAAGACACAATACAATTACATAACATACATGTAGGGAAGCAAAGTAACATTACACATAACATAGACACATGGCAAACGGACAAATTAGAAAGGGACAATGACAATACACTACTACACTATACCTATTGCTAAGTGTTATATGTACTATAGCTATTGAATTTTCAAATTGAAAAAGGACAAATCCCTTATCCTCTTGTGAGTTGTGAATTGTCATTGACAAGTAAGGATGTGACCAATGCTTACACAATCTTATCTCATTTAATCAATTACTCCATCTCCATTACTCCACTCTAAAACATTGAGCTAAATATGGAGAGTCAGAGATTCTAAAAAGTAAAAGAATTGAGAAGATATTGCAAGCAAAGGTACAATGTTTGAAATACATTACGAGCAGCAATATAAATATATTGTGCATTTGCCATAAGTTTCTTCACAAATCACATATTTGCTTCCTCTAATTTCTACTGCCTAACTATCATACATTATATATATTGATCTTTGTGACTTTATTCTTTACTTCCTTCATCTAATTTTTTTTTTTTTTAATCCGTTCCAACTTTCAATAGGATGATAATTTTCCTTATACAAATTAGTTTCCCAAAAAGAAAAAAAAAAATTGTGACACTATAAATAGGCATTTGTTTTTACATTTGTGCATCTTTAGTAAAAACTAACATTCTCTTCATACATTCTGAATTTAATATCTATATCATCATAATTTTTTTTCTTGTATAACATACTGTAAACCACAATAGGTCATTTTTTTTTCACACTTTGACCATAAAATAAGAAAAAAAGCAACCTTGGGCAAAAGGCTCATATGGAAAAAGGAAAAGCATCTTCGTTTGCATTTAAAGAGTTTGTGGACGTTCAACCGTTCCATGACTTCACCAATGATAGAGTAGAAGATGTGATTCAAAATATTCCACCTCCACTAGGATTTCATCCTACTCAGTTAAGTGTAGAAGCTATTGAGGACATCTTGCAAGATGAGGAAGTAGTAGAGGATGACGATGTTGAAATAATTTCAAAGAAAAAAGAGGAAATGATAGGCTAATAGAGTAGTAGTGTAGGTAAGCCTACTAGACCTAGCAAATCCAGCATATTTGCTAAACATTTTCAAAAAGGTGTAGATGCAGAAGGGACTTTGCATGTATTTTGCAACTGTTGCATAACAAACTAGGCTTGAAGAATAGGTGATGGATACGATGCCTTAAATAGACATTTGCAATGAAAGCACCTTAGAGAGGTTAGGATAGACAAATTGCAACAAAAAATTGCCTAAGCGGTAGTTCATAAGGTCATACATTATTTTGGTTTAACCATGAGTAGTATAAATATGCACTTGTTGTTCAATGTGAGTATGAGCATGTAGCAATCTAGATATGAAAAACAAACATTTAATCCTAGTGCAAGTAAGATGAGCACGAAGGTGTTGCCCAAGGCCAATTAAGAGCTATACCACAAAGATAAGTAAGAGTTAACAAGTAAGTTCGCTTCCATAGACATATAGGTCTCAGTTTGTGTAAATATATGGTATGATCTGTAGTAAGATAATTCATATATGGGTATAACATGTCATTAATATAGATAATAACCGGCAATTAAGTAAAAGATTAATAGCGATTAAGGTAAATATACACAAAATTACAAGTGTTATTCTAGACGAGTATCGATTAACTAAAAAGGTTTTTTCCATTGAGTTAGTTGACACAAGTGTAAACACTACATCAATGAGCTTAAGAGCCTATGTCAACCATGTTGGTCCTACTTAACAATTAAGATGGGGGGTGAATTGACTATTGTAAATTTAAAATTTTTGACAACGAAAAGCTTTAAAAACTTTTCGAAATCATTGTCCCTTTGAGTGATTACGAATGGCATTAAGTAATTCCATAAAAGTAACGATAGTAAAGTAAAAGTGTAGGGAGAAGAAGATTAGGTAGATATTTTTATAAAGATTTCACCTTGTACATCAATTCTCCCTTCTATCTCCCTTGCTATGGATTCAGTCGACTTAACTAATCATTCTACTATATTAGTCAATCAATTTTGAAGGAGTACAAACACTTGGTTACCTAAACCACAATCACATTGCCTCATCTCATTGGCCTCTATGTAAGCTAATCACAAGCTATAACTATTTAACCACTCTCTCAAAGTTACAATAAATTTTCACTTAAATAAGTGAACAAAATAATGAGGGAAAAATATTAGATCCTCTAAACTTTAGCACAAATAAATAAAACAATGGAATGTAAACTTTTTCGAGCACAATAACGCAAATTTTCTTTTTCATATGCCTTATTCTTGTAAATTCTTTTATCATGCCTCTAGTGCTTATATCATAATAGTCTTGCCATCCATATCAATGGCCAATGATAGCGCAGGATCGATAGTTACTATTACAACATTGATATACATAAGACTTCGCATTTGAGCCAGTAATATTTAGTGGAAGCAAAGCATGCCTATCAATAACCCTGAAGAATAATGCCTCTTTTATGTTAAAGTTATTATTTTAATTGCCTAATAGAGTGGTTTGTCAATTTCTATTGATTAAACCTCACTTAATGCTCCCATCCTAAGCTTTGGTAGAGTTAACTTATAAAAGAATAACTATATGGGTGTGAGTGAAACCACATACTTAGTAAGTGGTAAGGGATAAACATCATACATAAATAAGCAAGGTAATCAAGCTTTTTTAAAGTGTAATGAATGCAACAGCCATAGTGTCATTTGTATGACATTAATTGGTACGTTATGAGACTTGAGATATTAACCTTACTCTAGTATATGTTTCAAGGAGTTTTATAGACCACAAACCAATTGCTTTACAAATAATTTTTCATTAGTCTAAAGATGTGCAATGGACATTTATTTGTCCCTTCTATACTTATTCCTGACTATCATCGATACTTTTCAAACCTGAACAATGACCTCCCTTCTTATCACATAGTTTTGTAGTATTGAAAAGAAGAAAACATCTCTATTTACTTGCTGTATAAGTGGCGTTAATGAGAAAAATGCTAACGTATGGAAATGTCATGCGTGTGCTTATTTTAAGAGTTAGATATTACATTAGTAGATTATTTAGGTGATGAAATAGATGAATCATTCTAAGTCAGAATATTGAATGCATAAGCCAAACAACACAAAATGCTATCTACAGTCTTGACAATCGCATACATTGCATATGCACAAATAGCTAATTACAGGTACAAGTAATATAACAACTTACAATCCTTGTTAACACAATAAAAAACTACCTTAAGGTAAGCTACATACTTGTATTATAGATGCCTAATATCTTCCTGAAAGTTGAGTTGAAATCCTATTAAAAATTCCCTATTAGTTATGTTTTAGAGTTTAGTTACTTTATACCGTGGTACTAGTAAATTAGTAATTTTTAATTTGTATCATTTCATAGATCCTAGTACTTTATTATGTACTTATAAGGAAGTAAGAACAAATATTGACAAAAAAAAAAAAAAACTTAACTTTTATTAGGAATGTATTTATTATATATGGTATATATATATATATATATATATATATTGAGATTTCGGAGCATAATTTTATGACCGTTAGTATAAATGAACTAAAATAAGATATTATTATTATTATTATTGTATAGCTTTTGTAAATGGTAAAATAAGGTTTTAGGAAAACTTAAAATATATGAGAATTAGTAATGGCTATTATTCAGGAGTATTAATATATTATACGTTTTATTGTCTATTCAATATTTTTAAGTGAAAATTAGGCTAAAATACCAAGAATTTGAAAATAATTTAACAATTATCAAGGATGGAACCGAAATGTCATATTAGCTATACGAAAGAATGATTTTGGGGATTTTAGAAAGTTAATAGATAGGATTTTATGATTTTTGTTTAAAATAGACATCTTTTAATTAAATGGGTAGAAAATTGGAAAAATTATGAAAAATAATAATCATATAAAATTAATTCTAAGAAAATTATTACAAGAATATATGATTATAAAGTACTTATAGGTAAAAAGATTCCTTAAAACAACATGAATTAGAGGCTTTAAGATTATCGAAGCTAAAACTAACAAATTAGCCCAAACCACCACTATTAGCAAACACCACTACTCTAACCTTATTTAACTTATTAGGTGGAATATTGAGAAGCTTGATAAATTTCTCCCCAAATTTTGGAGGCTTGGTATGAGGGATGTGATTTTTTGAATTTAGGAGAGGGTTATTTATAGTCTTCAGGACTTAATATTAAATTGTACACATATCTAAAAATTATAAAAAAATTAAACACATATTCCTTATGTTTTTACACATCTCCCATTAAAGTTTCATAATTTTTGGATAGGTGCATAAAATTTGGTGAATTTTTGAAAAGTTATCTAATATTTTAATTATTTTCAAATAAGTGTAAATTGATGGAAAAATTGCCAAGTGTTCCTAACCTTAAGACATGTGTCTAGCTAATTTTTCAATATTTTTCACTATTTGTATAAATTTTGGTGAATTCTTGAAGAAGTTATCAATATATTTTAATAATTTTTTTGACATTTTCAGATTTTATAAGTTTTTATTTACTTTTCTTACAAGTTGTTGGATATTTTTATGACACACCATTAGTTGTTTAACATTTGTATAGTTAGAGGGTATTTTACGATGTTTTATAGGATACTCTTATCATATTTTAGCATTTTACCAATTATTTTATTATTTAATTCACTTTTATAAATATACCATTTATTTTCATTTGGGGACACATTATGATGATATCTTATATGTAAGAGCTATTGGTCATTGTCATACTTACCCTTATTTATTATCTATTTACTTTGCTTTATTACCAGTTTACTATTAATTATTCTATTTTTACTTTTTACTACTTACTTTTACTTTTAAGGGTAAATTGATCCTTTTCTTATTTTTTATTATCTTTAATCCTTAGTAGATGCTTTATAATTAATGCCTTGACTTTTATCTTATAATAACTAATTATTTTTATTACTTGTTAATAATTTCTACTTTCTATAACTTATTATATATATAGGGTTATAATATTAATTTTAACTTTCTTTATTAGGTAATTATTAAGTTAATTTTTCTTAGTACCCTAAGTTTTCTTTTTTTACTAATATAATTTCTTCTATTAGTTTTAGTGCTTTTTACTATTATCAACTCTATAGACCCTAATTCTATTGATGAGACAGTTTCCCAATCAATTCTCATATTCCAGGGTTATTTAGGGATGGTAGGTTGGCAATTGAATTTGTTTTAGGTCCTTAAGAATCTAAGGTTTAAGGTTTATATCTTTGTGTTTACTTAAGTAACTTAGTAGGTCTTATATCTTTATTTGAAAGCTTCAACATATATAGATTTCTATCTAATGGATATAATTTTGATTTTCTACTGACTTTTTTTAGTCCATTGATGCTATTAAATTTGCTTTGTTGCATAAAAATCCTTCGTGTATCTTGATGCCCTTATCTTATTTTGCTATTTGAGATTTGAATGAATCTTTAAAATATCTCCTATAATCTCATGAATGTTGATATGTTCTTATTAGATTAAAAATGGGATAAGCTTAAATCCATTTAGTCTATTCAGTAAAGTCTTTAAGATGAACATATTCCTGATCCACTTTTAATTCTTATTGAAAAATAATCCCCAATGATATTATTCCAACTTTAGTGGAATGAGTTAAACATGTTACCCACATATATTTAATTAGTGGAGCTAGGCTTTCTAAATAAAGTAATCCAACTTAAAATTTTTTAGATAGAATTTCTCTTACCAAAATTGATTTAGTCCAAACTAAAACTTTTACTTGACCTTCTACTACTAAGTATGTTATGCCTCATACCAATGGAACCATCTACTGAAGCTTTTATAGGTTCTTAATACGTTTTCTAAATCAAATCTTCTACTCAAGCTTTTACTAAGCTTCTTAGCCACATGTCATCCTTAAGCTTCTATTAAAGCTTCCATAAGAGTTTTGTAACCATGCTTTACTTTTGCTTGAATAGTTACCTTCTACTTAAGCTTCTACAGATGTTTCTCAAATATCAATTTAACTAAAACTTCTACAAGTGTTCTTCTTGTCATTTTTCTAACCTGAAACTTCTACAAGCATTGAAAGTTCAATCCGCTTATCTAGTAACCTTCTATTAGAGCTTTTATAGCTTCATTTATTTATAGACTAATGATTTTCAGCTTCTATCAAAGGTTTTATAGACCCAAAATCCTTAAAATCCCATATTATCAAACTTCTACTATAACTTCTACAATTTCATTAACATAATTTTTCTTAAACACTTAATGCACAAATTAGTAATTTTTTAAGCCCATAGTAAGAGAGAACTCAACAAACCAAAACTTGGTGGAACATTTTTTCACATAAGATGTGTATACCATATTTTAAATTTATGTGTTAAGGACGGAATGTTTACTTTGCAAGATAAAGTGTCCTCAATAAAACAATTGACTAAAATTACAATTGAAAGACCTTCCATACATAAGTTATGGATAGACTATTACCGCTAAAACGATAAAAGGCCTAAAAAATTTTAAAAAGACTGTTAAATATTGATGGAATCCTACATATAAAATGTTGCATAGCATAGTACCTTGTAAGGATCTTCTGTGTAACTTTGCTATATACTGCTTACTAGAAATACAAATTCACTTGATCAATTAAGATGTATATAACCAATTGTTGAAGGTTCTTAAGGTTTGTTATGACTCTACTTAATGCATCTCTAAGGTTAGACACATGAATAAACACCACAATGAAGAGAAAACAAAAGGAAATAAAGAAAAGTTAGCAAAGTCCAGGTAGCTATCAACTAGATATGACACACCAATTGATCTTACTCAGCCTATGATTTATCGAATATGACTCACTAGTCCGAACTGAAGAGTTATTTACCACTGCTCCTTACTAAAGGAAATAGAGAAGAGTTGAAGGATAATAAGAACACTAGGGCTGCTCAAAGGGAAACTCGTATCACTTCTAATAATGAAGTTGTTGTCTATGTACATTAAGAGGAGGTTTATATACCCATCCTACTAGGGTTACTTTATATGTATGGAAAGAAAAAAAGGGTATTCTATGAATGGGATATATAAAATATACTAAAAAGGGTAAAAAAAAAAAATAAAGAATATTTAGTACGGAAAAGTAAAGAATTCTTCTAGAATGTTGTGCCAAAAGAACCTATTACATGGTGGTTGGTCGTTGGTTACTCTAGAATATAGTATAAGTTGGACAAAATGAAGAAAAAGAGGGTATGCAGTCAAAGCCGACTTGATCTGGATCAAGTCAGTCCTTGGCCAAGTAGTCATTAATGAATATTCGCCTCGAACTAAGGTTAGATCCTTGTTGGTTTGAGAGCTCAGCTCCGAACAATTATTGAGGTTGGTACGTTTGAATGTTGTTGAGATTATTGTATAGCTGCTTAGTAGGTATGTATGCTTGCCCAAAGGGTCCACATGATTGCTCAGTAGTACTAAAGACAATGTTAGTACATGAGAGAGCTTGATACTTAAGTCGACAATAGTGTAAATTATGGAGGTTGGAATAAGAATTCTTATCTTAGATGGGGCTACGAGCCATTATCTTCCTCATGAGTCCTTAGAGGCCTCTAGTTTGGTTGCGCATGATTAGTTTTGAAGGTTGATTCTTATCATTTGCCTGGGTGTCGAGAAGATTGCCCTCAAATCTAAAGTGGTCTCTAGTTCCTATTCTTCTAAGGCACTTATAGGATCTTCTTCTTCTAGTCAATGGGGAATTAGGTCAAACACATTGAAAGTGGAGGAAACACCATAATCATTGGGCAACTCGATTTGGTAGGTGTTGCGGTTGATCTTCTTTAGAATCTTGAATGGACCATCAGCTCATGGGGATAACTTATTCTATCTTAAGTGTGAAAATTGTTCTCGGCTAAGGTGAATCCATACTAAGTCTCTTGGCTTAAAAGAAATAGTTTGATGGCCTCGACTACTAATCTCTTGTTATCTTTGATTGACTTAGTGATCTTCTTTGTCATAATCTGGTGTAACTCTTGCAATTCTTGGGCTTGGTTAACTTCAGATTGACTTTCTTTAGCAACTGTGGGGGTACTAATAAGATCTAGAGGGATAGTGGAATTAAGGCCATAGACGACCTTAAATGGGGTCTTTCCTATAACAGCATTGGGTAAATTGCCTAGTGTCCTACTCACCACTTCAGTCTAGTCATTAGTCTAGGGATGGCTATTGGAATTGAATATAAGTTTAGTTCCAAGTCTTCTCTAAGGAGTCTTCTAAAAATAGCTTAAAAATTTTGTGTCTTGATCTAAAATAATAGTTTTTAGCACTCCATGTAGTCGGACTGCTTCCTACAAAAACAAATCAACAATGCATAAAGTATCGTTCATTTGATGGCATGGGATGAAGTATGCCATTTTACTGAAGCGGTCTACTACTATGAAGACTAAATCTTTTCCCCTGAATTTCCAAGGCAACCCTAGGACACCAACCCTAGGGTTAGTGTTAGTAGGGGCATATACTCTCCATAGGGTTCTCTTTTCCCCTCAACTCTCTTGCATACCCTACAACTTCTAACTACCTTATAGACATCCTTGGCTAAGCCAAGCCAGTAAAAGTTTTCCTTCAACAGATTGCCTATTTTAGTCTCTCTAAATTGACCAGATAATCTACTACTATGAGCCTCCCTTACCAACAGCTCACGCATGGAAGGATTTGGTATACACAACCTTCGGTCCTTGAACAAATAGCCATTTCTAAGATAATATCTTTCAACTGCAACTCCTTCTTGCGCATTGCTCAAGAATGGGACTAAAATGAGGGTCATGAACACACTATTTGGTGTTAAGTGAAAATCCCAATAATTTGGTCTACAAAGTGGTCGGTAAGGTTTTCCTACGTGATAGAGCATCGGCAACTACATTGGCACTTCTTTTCTTGTATTTGATTACATATGAGAAACCTTCCATAAATTCTAACCACTTGGCTTGCCTTCTTAAGAGTTTGTTCTGACTCCCAAGATGCTTCAATGACTCATGGTCATTGTAAAAAAAAAACTCTCATGGCAATAAGTTGTGCTGCCAAATAGTGAGAGCTCAAAAAAACAGAGTAAACTTTGTCTCATACACAAAATAATTTAGGGCAGCACCATTAAGCTTCTCACTATAGTAGGCGACGAGTCGTCATTCTTACATCAGGAAAATGCCAATTCTAATGTCGGAAGCATTACATTCCAATTCAAAGGGCTTGTTAAAATTTGGTAATGATAAGACGAAGGTAGAGGTAAGCTTCTCCTTGATCTCCTTAAAGCTTTGTTCAACTTAGTCACTCCATCTAAACCCATCACTTTTCTTAGTCAACTTGGTCAAGGAGGCAGCTATGGCATTGAAGTTTTTAATGAATCACCTATAAAAAGAAGCTAGGCGATGAAAACTTTGAACTTTAGTAACATTCTTCAACGTCGACCACTCTAGAACAACTCAAATATTTTCCTCATTTACTTGGATTCTTTCTCCTGACACTATAAACTCAAGAAAAATCACTTCATCTTGGCAAAATATATACTTCTTCAAATTCCTATATGACTTTTTGGCTCATAGAATATCAAAAACTACTTAAAGATATTAAGAATGTTGTTTAAGTCGGTACTATATACCAATATGTCATCGAAGTACATGACCACACATCTTTTGATCAGAGGGTGCATCACATGGTTTATTAATTGCATGAATGTGCTTGGCACATTGGTAAGTCTGAACAGCATAATCAACCAATCATAGAGATTATGCCTAGTCTTTAAGGCAGTCTTCCACTCATCTCTTGGCCTCATGTGAATTTGGTAGGAGCTACTTCGCAGGTCAATCTTTGAAAATATCTTGGCTCCATGAAGCTCATTCAACATGTCATCAAGCTTTGGTATTGGGTATCTATACTTAACAGTGATATGATTGATTGCTCAGCTGTCGATCACATGTACTATGAAATATCCTTCTTTAGGACTAACAGAGCTGGTACGACGTAAGGGCTCATTCTCTTCCTCACATATCTTCGCTTTAGGAGCTTATCCACCTATCTTTTCAACTCAGCTGCCTACTCAAGGTTCATTCTATAGGTAAGTCAGTTTAGTAGGGCAACGCCTAGTTACAGATCAATATAGTGCTCCATACCTCGAATTAGGTTTAGGCAGTTCCTTAGGAAACAGGTTAGAAAACTCATTGATCAACCTTCAAATTTCATTTGGGACATCTTTCAAATCTCTCATCTCTAGCAATCTTTTAATCAATAGAAACATGGGTTCATCGGCCTTCTCAATAGTTAGGAATTCTATTCGGCTCATTACTAGGGCTTTCTTCTTATTTGCTCGAGTGAGATGATTATGGGTCTCATTTACTTAGATTAGGGTCATAAGTTGCAACATAATCTTCTTTCCATCCTTAATAGAGGCATAGGTGCTTTTGTACCTGTTGTGAGTAACACGTCGGTTGAACAACCAAGGTTGTCTAAGCAATAGATGTGAAGCCCCCATGGGGTTGACACGCACACTACTTCGTCTCTGTATATATTCCTAACACTAAATGATACAATTACTTTTTCAGTCATGTGCAAAGCACCCTTATCATGAAGCCAATGTAGCTTATAGGGTTAGGGATGCTTAGAGGTAAGCATACCTAACCTTTGAATAAAGGACTATGCAACTACGTTAGTACAACTTCCTCCATCTACTATGATGGTACGCAATTGTCCTATGATGGTACACAATTGTCCTTTGATGGTACACTTAATATGGAATAAATTTTACCTCTAGTCTTCCTCGAAGTTTGGTAGGGAACTCGGTATTCGTCTTAGTATTAGGGTCATTACTTCTCCCTAGTCGATATAGATACAGATCTCTTCTTTCTTGACTTTGGCTTTTCTAACATCCTTCTCCTCCTTAGCCTCGCTCTTATCGGTGCTATCCACTACATCCCTTTAAAGCACCATGACATGTGGGTTTGGACACTTAACAACCATGTGTCCAAAGCCGAAGCATTTAAAGCACTTCATCTCGCTAGTCTTTTGTCTTGAAGTCTACCCTCGTTCATATGTCATTGAGGTCGGTCTGGCCTCAATTCGGCTCGGCTAGCTTACTCAGCTATCATTAAGTTGGTTGTTCCTCTCCTTGACTTGACTTGACTTGAACAGGTCGATGCGAAACAAGGGCTCAAGAGAATGTTGGTCTAGGTCAGCTTGGAGCACTTTTCCTTTATTTTTCAACCTTTTGTGCTATCTCAATTGCCTCCTCTAAGGTGTAAAACCTCTGCATTTCCACAATATTGTGAATCTCATATTTGAGTCTAGAAATGAACCTTAATATTGTATGAGCCTTTAGTTCTTCCACATCAGCTCAAATCATAAGCATCAAGAATTCTCTCACATAATCATCAATAGATCGAGCTCTTTGGAGAAGTTCTTACAACTTTGCAAATGTATCTTGCAAGTAGGTTTTGGGTACAAATCTACCCCTTAAAAACTTCTTCATCTCATCCCAAGTTCTTATACCTCGTCTTCCATCCCTTGCTCTGGTTGCATTTAGATTTTTCTACCACATAGTAGCATACCTAGTAAACTTTAATACAATAAGTCGAACCTTGACAACATCTATATATCTATAACAATCAAATACCTTCTTAACCTTCTCTTCCTACTTTAAGTATTCATCTGCATCTCTATTTCCACTAAAGAGCGGAATTTGGACCTTAATATTGTCAAGTCTTCTAGGAGCTCAACATTCTCGCTTTCGTGCTTAATAGTACTCAGCCTCTACTTCTTCCCCTTCATCATTCTCCACATCTACTTCCTCATCATCCTCTTCTTTCTCTTCTAACTCTAGCCTTCATTTAGCAGCTTGATCTGTAACTCCTCCAACTTGTTGGGGTTAAATTGGGTAGTTGGCTCGGCTACCTTAGCTATGGCCTCTCTTTAGAACATTTTCAGGTGGGTTACGCTGCGACATACCCTAGGGTTGTTGCTTATTAACTTGCATTGCAATGACCAGACTCTCAATAAGGTTAATGAGTCTGTCAAGTTTGTCATCAACTGACCCAGGATTGTTATTACTATTTTAACCACAACTAGGTTGAGCACCATTACTTTAGTCTTTAATAACACCTTAAACACTTGATTCTAAAATGGTATAATACTTTCCAAACAAATTAACAACACAATATACAAAAAAACAATGCTACCTTACTATCCAAAACTTCAACTAACACACTAACAACTTTAACAGCCAATAATCACTCGAACAGGACATAAATAAACTTGCTATGTTTTCATAGTGAAAAATAGAGTAAGAATAAAGTAGCAAAGAACTACACTTACCAACACACAAACATACTGTAGCAATTACGGAAGAAACACATCAGCCATAACAACATGCAAACCAAAACTTCACTACAACTTCACACATTCCCTCTTAGAACTATGCTTTGATACTTGTGAAGCTGATGTATCTCCAGGGTTGAATATACGGAGAAACACTACAACAAAGAGAAAACAAAAGGAAATAAAGAAAAGCTAGCAAAGTCCAGGCAACTACTAACTAAATATGCTACATCAATTAATCTTACTCAGCCTACAATTCACTAGATATGACTCACTAGTTTGAAATGAAGGGTCGCTCGCTACTACTCCTTACTAAAGGAAATAGATGAGAGTTAAAGGGTAATGAGAACACTAAGGTTGCTCAAAGGGAAACTTGTCCAAATTCTGATAATGAAGTTGTTGTCTGTGTACATTAAGTGGGGGCTTATATACTCATCCCACTAAGATTACTTTACATGTATGAAAAGACAAAAAGGAATTATACTAATAAGATATATAAAATATACTAGAAAGGGTAAAATAGATAAAGAATATTTAGTACAAAAAAGTGAAGAATTATTTTAGAATATTGTGCTAGAAGACATGTATCGCATGGTGGCTAGTCGTTGGTCACTCTGGAATATAGTACAACTCGGATGAAATGAAGAAAAAGAGGGTATGCGGTAAAAGCCGACCTGATCTAGATCAGGTTAGTCCTCAGCCAATTAACTAATAATGAATATTTGCCTTAGATTAGGGTTAGATCTTAGTCAGTTTGAGAGCTCGGCTTTAGATAGTTGTTGAGGCTGGTATGTTTGAATGTTGTCAGGATTATGGTGTGATTACTTAGTAGGTAAGCATGCTTGCCTGGAGGGTCGACACGTCTGCCCGGCAGTTCCGGAGATAATGTTAGTGTACAAGAGAGCTTGGTACTCAGGTCAACAACAGCGTAAATCATGGAGGTTGGAATAATAATTTTTGTCTTAGATAAGGCTACAAGCCATTATCCTCCTCATGAGTCCTTAGAGTCCTCTGGCTTGGCTACGTGTGATTGGTTTAGATAGTTGATTCCTATCACTACTAAAACATTTTCTCAAGTTTATAGGACCAGTATGCACCACTTTATGATGGAAGCCATTAATATTCTTATAGTTTTGATTGAAGCGTATGGAGACTTCAACCTTCAAAAAAGTCCATTTTAAATGATGTACAAATTGTTACAATACCATATTGAAATTCTTCGCATTTATCTTATTGCTACGATTTTAGATCCTAAATGTAAAGTTGATGTACTAGAAGACTATATTAAAGTGTATTAAAATCTTATTGATTCATTGTCATATGCACAAGACATGTATAGTATAGATGCATGAATAGAGGTTGTACAGGTGTTAAATGACTCGAAAGAGCTATTTTCATGTTTTCGATTTACGTATAATAGTCAAATGTCAATTACTCCCTCACTACTATCCACCTATCACGTTTACTCATTTGCAGGAGAACAATTGTAGGCTTAAAACTTAAAAAAAGACATGGGTTTGAGGGCATCAAACTGAGCTTCGGTACTACCTAAGCATCAACTTTGAGTTTAGTGACAATGTTAACAGTAGAGATTTTGATATTCTTGGTTAGTAGAAGGTGCATGTGAAGAGCTACCCAATCCTATCTTACATTACTTAATAGTTTCTTGCCATTCTAACATCGATGGTAGCTATTGAACAAGCATTCTATACGACCAACCTCATACTTAGTGATCAGTGAGCCTCCTTCTCTACTATCAATGTTGAAGTAATCGCTTACATTGAAGATTGGTACAAAGTGGCTTATAGAGAGCAGGATCCATACAAGACATCAACTAAGGAAGATGAGTGCTTCAAAGACTTCAACAAATCAGAGGAAAGCTTAAGTCAGGCTCTATTGCCGATTGCACACAAGGTCAAATTGATTAACCATACTTTTCCCTCAATTGCAAATGTTTTGTTAGTTAGAAAAGGTATTTTCAAAATTACCACAAAAGAAACAAATTGATCTTTTTTCCCCCAAAGCCAAGGGTCAATCTTAGGGTTTTCAAAGCAGCGAACAAATGAACATTAAGGTGTTTTGTAGAATTTTCTTTTTTACAATAAAAATTAAAATAGTAATTACATAAACTTGACGTCTTTTCCTTTGATATAAAATTAACTAACATGCTAAAGGTTTTCAAAAGAAACTATACCAACCTATGATGGTTTGACTTTGGCTAACGGATATGTAAGTATCTTTGGGATCGACCTTAGAAATAACCAAAAAAAAAAAAAAGGAAAAATCCTTGTGCTCTACTAATTACTTCTTGTATGGATGACTCCTTTAGTATTTCGAAAGTATTGTAATGTTGTAATTTAGATTTTTAGTGACGTTAATTTTGTAATATGTATCTTATATATAAATATCAATAAAAATAAAATTGTACAACATATTTGTATCAGCCTTGAATCTTTATTATGAATTTGTAATGTATATCTTATGATGTCAAACAGGTGGAATTAATTAATAACCATTCTTTATGTATTTATCCATTTTTCATAACAAAGCAAATGCCAAAGTCTGCTAGTGCATATATGGACTATGGTATACGTATATATTATATATATATGCAAGATATATATGTGATATGTTAATATATATATATAATAAGGTTTATTATAGATACATGATCTATGTTTTCGTACCTTTGCAATGAGATCCCTAGTGATTTTTTTTTCCAAATATATTAATCTTTTATTTCTTAATTTTTTTTTTTTAGTAATCTTATATGAGTTACATGTGACAATTCTTTCGAATCTATAATTAAATAAGTTTAACTTATTATATTACTAAAAATTATTTAAAAATAAAAAATTAAACAAAAAAAGTAAAAAAAAAGAAGAAGAAGAAATAAAGTACATTTAACAGGCATGAACCAATGGAAACATAGGGAGATGGACTGGCTTTCATTGGAGCTTCCTAATGATGATTGGAGTGCACAAGTTCATCCACCTGGACTTATTAGTGGCAAGTGACACCAATGTAGTGGTGGTTTCTATTGTCGCTTGAATTTTGCTAATAGAATTTCACCTTGAGCCTCGAAGGTAGGCCTAAGTCTACAAGAAAAAACACAGTTAGTAACCCCTATAGAGTTTTTTGGTGCAATTACTCCGATACTTAAAATAGAAAGTCCTAGGATCATAGGAAGTAAGAAGGAAAGGAGGGTAGTGCAAGTATGTGTAGAAATGTCTTGTCTGATGGGTTTGACCCCTATTCATAAGTTTCATGGAGGGAATCTTTGATAAATATATATCTTGCCTGAATAGGCAAGTGTATCTTTTAAATAGATACAGTTCGAGCTTCTGAAAGGTGATGTGGTACCTTGGTTGTTCTGACATAGTGATAAGATTATGGTGTTCCTTGATACCCGAGGTCTAAGCTTCCTAGATGAACTACCAAGGTATAAGGTCCTTATCGTATGATATAGAAACCAAAATCTTAACCTGATCTCTCAATAGGCAGTCTTTCAAAGCTAAGACTTGGGCTACCTTGAACTAGTCATAGGCCAAAAGTCGGCCCATGGTCCCTAGAAATTAGAATGGGCTTTGGTAGCCCATAAACCAAAATTGCCCATCAATACTAATACCCACCCTCCCCCTTTCCCCTCTTCCATCTTGTTAATAAGGCATCAATAAGAAGATTGGACATAAGGAGGAGCTGCCAATGCTTTTTCTGAGCTCACCGTATCATCATGCTTCTAAGCATTGAGATGGACTTTAGACATCCGTCATGGAGTGCCTTCATTGCTATAGTGCTTTCCTAGGGGTTAATGATCTTGCTCAAGTGCCCCACTCAATAGACTTCTAATGTCCACAATAAATTCAAGTGTTGTAGCTTCTCAAAGATGATTCTTTCAAATTTGAATTTTATGGAACGATTCTTTTGCATGTTCAAGGTGTAAGATAGATGGTAAGTTGCAACTAGTCAAACTTTGTGACTATACTTTAATGATTCGAGAACTTTGGCCATTTGATGTGATTAGGGGCCATGTGGCATTATTCGAGGGATGTATACGTTATGTTCATTGGACTTCCCACATTCATCGAGGCCTAAACCCAATGTTCTACCTATAAAAGAGTTTTAAAACACAAAATTCCTACCCTTTACACAAATTCACTGTCCACAACTCCTCTAACCTTTTCCTCTATAACTAAACTCTCTCAACTAGCTTCAAGGAATTCTCCATCTTCCTTAGGACTCAAAGATGGTAGATCTAGGCCATGATTCAAGATCAAAGTCTTATAGCTCCTTCAACACTTGCATGACAAAGAGTGATGTAAACGATGAGGTAATGGAAAGGGTAGCTCCTCCATCAATAAAGGTAACGACAACTAGGTATGACGGAGAAGGTAGTAGCTCATAGAGGTTAAGTATATATGATCATCGGTAGTCAAGTGCACCTAGTCAAGTTATACTATAGTAAATGGATGTGCATCTAGATGTCGATCGCATAAGAAACCATGAATATAAGGAAACCTTATATTACTAACAAGTTACCCTAGATCGTCAATTATCTAACTTAACAATGTAGAATAATTTTAATTAACAAGTAATAAACAAAGAACAATGAACAAGATAAGAACAATAAAATACACAAGAACAAATTAAATAAACAAGACTAAATAAAATAAATAAGATTCATTAACTTAAAGAATCCATAATTCTTAGCAAACTGTTACTATTTACTTCATAGTTCCATACAACTTTCAATTTCAATTACTTATTAGACCATTGAGATGCTTAATATGAATTAATCGGACTTACGTCTTTAGTTAATTCCTAACCCTAAAATATCTCTATTCAAATCACTTCTACATAAAAGTATCTCAAGATTGCATTAAGGTCTTGGATCCCATTATTAAGTTGCTTTAATTCGAAGAAATCAAATACCTAATTGCTTAGCTTATCAATTCCTTCTAATTACACAAGTCTGTTTACTATAGGATATTGTAAACTCAATAACAAACTCAAACATTGAATTAATAACTAGTGTAAATGCTAATTCAATGGCAATATACATAATGCAAGTAGATCATAAAGGCAATTCATTGATTAAACAAAAGAAAATGTTGCAACAGAAACTAAAGTTCAATAACTATTTACCAAGGATAACTAAAAGTGCGACATGATAAAACAAAAGGAAGACAAAGATGAGAGACCTCCAATATAACTTTACCCTATAACTCTTTTTGGGGTGGGGTGGGGGGCTTTACAAACATAAGCCTAAACACCTATTTATAAGAGTTAGATCTAAATTTACAAAGAAAACTTGACAAAAGAGGAAGATTCACAAATTATAGAAACACCATGCCCTAAGATCATGGCCATAAAGTTAAGGCATGGCATGGTCTTGCCCTTTTTCTAAAATCGTCAAATTTCGATGGAAATTAATTATGAAAGGTCTATGACTAGAGATCATGGCTGTAGTCATATTTGGACTTCATTCCTTACCCAAAATTCTTCCACTTCAATCTTTGATCAATGCTTTTCTATAATTGAACTCCAAAACTTAAACAAACTAAGCTCCAAGTTACTATAAAATTAACTAAACTAATATACAAAATCGCACAAAATTATCTTAAAATATGTATACTAGTTGAATGTCATCAAATTCCCTTATACTTAAGCTTTTACTTGTCCTTAAATAAAACAATCAAAATGTCATAGCAAAAATACCTTACGGGCAAGGTTAACAAAAATTTCCTTTGAAAAAGTATACCTTGAATTTAAGAAGTTTCACAAGATTTTCTTTAAAATTACCCTTTCTCCTTATCTTGTTAATACCTTTAGAACACTTAAATGATAACTCTTAAAGAATTACCATATTTCAACAATCAATTCTAATAATTTAGAGTTAGCCTTATCATTTAAATAAAATCTAAACTAGAGATTGGAACAAACATCAACAAGTTAAGACACAATCATAGAGATTTCACTATTCTAACTAAAGAGGAGGGAAATATTCCCTAAACTAGTTTATTACAAAAACTTAGAATGGATGTATGTTACATTAATTCATCTTTTGATAATCTCTTTTCTTATTTGAATTTTCATTAAGAGGCTTTTTAGTTCAAATTAATTTCTTTATTGAAACCTATGACCATTGGGAAAGAACTTCGCTCTTCTAAAGGATCAAGGCCAATCCTTGATAATTTTCAAATTAATTTCCATTTTGCAATTAGAGTTGCAAACAAGCTGAGCTACTAACCAAGTTGCTTACGAGCTTAGCTCACTTAAAGCTCAACTTAGCTTAAACTCAATTAGTAAACAAGATGAAGCTCATTAGCTCCAATTTAAGTGACTCATGAGCTGAGAAACTTAGGCTTATGAGCTGATACACTTAAGCTTGCAAGTCGACTTATTTAGACTTATAAGTAAGTTTATGAATTTTATATATATATAATAGATATTATATATTATTAAAATCTAAAGGTTAATATCTATATAGTGTATATAATATATTATATGATAATATATAATATATAATCCTATTCTAATTTATTATTTATTAATCTATTTATTTATATATTTCTTAATTTTGTATACTTCGCTTGTTAATAAGCTTGAAATTGGTTTGCTTTAGGCTAGGCTAGGCTTGACTCAACTCGAGCCGAGCTCAATCAATAAACAAGCCAAGTTCAAGCCTTAATTTCAAGCTTGATAAAAAGCTCAGCTAAAGCTCTTCGAAGGAATCAAGATTGATCTTTATCAATTTTTAGCAATTCTTTTCTTATTTTATGTCCAATTACTTTGATTTTTCCAAAGACTTTTAAAGAAAAAATCTCCTTTATTCATCAAATCTATTATTATTTATTATTATTATTATTATTACATTTTTTTTTTTGGCAAAAGAAAGATAAACAACTATTTTCCTAATCCCAAGTCTAAGTCTAAACTTAAGCAGTAGGAAAGGATTTAATTTCAAATTTAGCAAAGTGTACTAAAGTCATAGCGAAGTTGTAGGCAAATACAAAAAAATTTTTGCTTGCTTATATATAGGGGTATAAATTTTTGAAACTTCTATTTCATTATAAACTCAAAAGCTTAAGTGTATATATTTCAATCAATTAACTAATATATATATCTTATTCTTTCCACCTACACTTAAGTTGTATATTATCCTCAATTTATATTATCATAGCAATACAAAAATAATCATAAATTGGGTGAAAAAGAAAAAGAAACTAGGACTTCCTTAGTTTTTAGCATTAATCTTGAAATTTTTTGAAGTTTAGAAATCGAAATTCCATTCAATTTGATTAAGCTCGAAGTTTCCTTTGTATCAACTAAAATGAACTAACTACAAAATGAAAAAGAAGTTAACAAACATAACAAAACTAAATAATACCAAGGTTATTAATTCGATTATCATAAAGTTATCCTTGTAGAACTTACTAGACCATGAGAAGTTAAACAGTTATCAAAAGGAAAAGCAACAGTAACTAGTTAAGAAGTTATAGTCATCTAAATAAAAAGGAAAATCAAACATAAGTCTTTTAGGAAAATAAAAAGAAAAAGAATATCAAGCCTCTTCCTCTTCCATATCTTCACTCTCCTCCTCCTCACTCTCTTAATCAACTATCTCATTTTCTGTCTCTTCATCGGAGTTGAGAGCTAGTAGTTGATAGGAATCAAGTCACCAGACCCTTGACCTAAGCTTAAGCCCGAAGATTAGAGAGCACGACAAGGCAAGTTCTGTCTTTATGCCCTATAACTGAAGAGTTTGAGCTATTGCTGTATGCCAACTTGATGACCTACTTAAACCGAACCCTCTTGCACTTATCAATAGTCTCCAGCTATTAACCAAAGGTACACTCGAACAACAGTTCAACTTACTTGACCATCTGTCCAGCTAACCTAAATCCTAGCTATACTGGGTACATTCAAGCTAAATTAACTTCGAAGGTGTTACTTGCTCAACTTGGTAATGTTGAACTGTCACTTAGATTGACTTCCTTACTCAGCCACAACTAAGCTAGCTTTACAATTTGACTGTTTTGCCAGGCGCACAACCATTGATCATTCACCATGTATTCAAGCTTCCTAAATGATAAAATCTTCTATACATAATACCTACTTTAACTGATTTTTTGTTTCTACCCTTCAGACATTCCTTGTATCATACTTATTTTGGATATTACCCTTTTAGTCTTTTTCATTTGTAGCAATTGCCCTAATATTTTGGGTAAAAGTACCTATTGTAAATGTAATCGCAAGACATAACCTGATATTGAATATACTTCTCTTTTTGTAAGTGTTGCCCTCTATTTGCTTCATTACTTCACTCTTATCTTAACCCTTAAGTAAGGTTAGGTGGCAAGTACTTTCATTAAACCAATTTATGCATCATATCAAGTTGAGTCATAAGTCCTTGGTAGTTCCCTAGTGTGTAATATCTTTAGAGTGAATTGAGGTTTGCTTATTTATTTCCTTGTTCTCGTACATTTCCACCCCTATTTTCAAGCTCTCTACAAGCTTGGACCCACCACTTACGATTAGCCTTATCAATCCTTAGCGTAGATTGTATCATCTTGGTATCAAAGTGGAGGTGCATTTGGGTAAGTTATGTTTGAGCTTTCTCGTAAATAATGTTTGTATGGTAGTGTGTTGTAGTTGCGTAGAGGTTAGTTATAAGCGTTTAAGTAAGTAGAAGGTATAATAGTTTACTGCTGTTGTGTACTATGTTTTGTGCATACAAAAACAACGAAAATTTAAATTGGGTTTATTATTCTTCGGAGTAGTTGTTGTATTTATAGATTAGTTAAACATTTGTGTGGGGAAGTATGTGTATGTGTGATTTGTTAGGATTAAGAGGATAATGTCTATTGTTTCGAGAATTTTAAGTTTGTTTACTGAGCTTTATTGACAAGATAATGGACATAAGTGTTAATGCTAGTATTGGAGATGATAATAGCGATGTTATCTACAATAGATGATAACCTTGAAACACCCTTAGAAATACAGATGAGCAAATTAATGAGATAGCTAACCTTATAGCCGATCTAACTTGAGTTATTCATGCATTAGCCTTTTGACCTACCAAAGCCATATAGAATACTCCCCAAGCCGCTCAACTTGCAAGAGGATAGATATTAACTTGACAAGATTGAGGTAGAAGAGTAGGAGGACCTATGCTAAGAAGAATTGACTTGGGTGATAGGGATGAAGAGGGAGCAGAAGGGTACAATGAGGAAGAGGAGCGAGCTTAAGCACCCCAAGCTACTAACCATGTGAAGCTTAAATGGTTTTGGAAACACTGATGACTATCTAGAAGGAAATAGGACGTGCAGTTGTGTCTTATAGTGCTGAGCTTGTGAAGTATACAAGTGTTCAATTTTCAAACAAATGCTGCTCTCTGTGTGTGTCAAGCTTGGAGTTACACCAAGCTGCTAGTCGTGCCGAGCTATCTACTAGCTCTATCCGAGTTGTAATGTGCATGTGTATGCTATCCAAGTCAAGAACTACTAAGCTACCAGCAAATAGAAACCAAGTTGTTAACTAGAACTAAAGTGCACGTATAGCAACTTGGCATGAGCATTGCAGTGTCCGAACTGTTATATAGTTGTCCAGAAATTATGCTACCTCATATTTTAAGATTACGGAGTTGATATATATATATATGAAGTAATTTTAGTGTTCAATAGAGATTGTAGATTATGGTGCTATTAACTTAATTCAAGCTCAATTTTGCATCAAGGCAATGGAGAAATTTTACATTAAGGGAAGACTTGAATAAGGTATTATACTAATTCGGATTAGTCGCTATCTTGTAAACTTTATCTTTAAAATTGCTGTTGGAAGATTAAGCTATAAAACTATTGACCAATCAAATCCGTATGACTTTATTTATAATGATGAAGTGATTCAAGTGATGAAACAAGCAAAAATAGCCTTTTCCAATGGTAAATTTTGGGATTAAGTTTTATGTGCTGTTATGGACATTAATGATTGTTATATGCTTTTAGATTCTCTGTAGAAGACGAGTCACAACATGAGCCACGTGCCTTTGAAGAATACTTATTCCTTATATGGCAAAGAATGAGTTATGCTCCATCCTACTCCTTAGCTAGTCTTGAAGATAATTTAAGGATTGTTAGGACTTCAATAGAAAGATGGAGAACCGAATGAAAAACCTATGAAGAGGCCATCAAAGAGGAAGAGGAAGTTTATGAAGGAGTTATTACACCCTCCAAGATGACCTAAGGAGAAACAAGTTATGAGGAAGTGGAAGAGGTGGCAATTGCTGAAAATGAAGTTAATGGGCCAACATTGGGAAAGCATGAAGTTCTAAGAGTACTTGAGGTTGAGCAGGAGTTTAAGTTCTTACATATTCAAATTCCTCGAGCTCATGCCATGTTTAAGCTTAAAGTTGTGTTATTCCCCATGATAGATAGCTACTAGAACTACTTAGGGGTAATTAACAAGATACATGATGAGTGGAAGGAAAGGTGTTTGATAAAGAGTTTGGTTGATCGTACTCATGATGAGTGGAAAGAGTGCCAAAAGTATTCGCCTTGATCATTGAGTCGAGCAGTCATAGCTTGTTTTTGCTTTGCTTTTGTAGATTTCTTTTTTTTTATCTAGGTGGAAGTCAAAGTAGTCAATTCTTAAGTTTCAAGTCGAAACTTTTCCAGGAGGGGGATGATGATAGGTTTCAAGGTACCAACCTAATCAAATGCTAAGTTGCGAGCTGTAGTAGAGACGTGTTCATAAGTTATATATGTGCTAAAAACTTATTTGGAAGCTCTACACGTATGGAAGACTTGTACATGAGCTCTTCGCAGATAAAATCATCAAGGACAGATAGGTTTGCTTAATAGGTCGATAGGACATATGCTTTACTTGGTAAGACATCAGCTTTACTCATCAAGACTGCTCGGCTTGGATTAGGTCTACTTGGCTCGGCTGAGTTTGCTCAACTTGGCCATGTCTACTCGGCTTGACCAGGTCTACTTAATCAAGTCGACTAGAATTTTAAGTCTACCCAGATTAGGTCTTCAAGGTCTCCAATAGCTCATCAACTCTTCACTCGAATAGCTTATTTGACTATCTATTTTTACTTATATTATTTGGACTCTATTTCTTGTATTACTCCTAAATTACTCTCCTATTTTTGTATTTACAGATATGCCGCTAGAGTATCCTTTTAGTCATTTTATTTAAAAGTTTGTCACTATATATAAATATGGATACTTGTTAGGGTTTTAGATAGATTTTGGCATATTAATGATAAACCCTTGAGTCTTTTCTCTTAGAAAGCTCCTCTATACCAACTCTTATCAATTCCTTTAACTAAGATTGTGGCGAGCAACCATATAACTCAAACTAATGAGTTACATCCAACGAATTGTAGGTCGTATAAGATTTTGTTGGTGCATCATATTTAGCTAGGTTGCTCACGGATTTATTAAACATCCTTCCCCTAACACCCCTCCCTTACCCAAACCTACCCCCCACCCCTTTTATTTTTCTTATTTCCTCTTCGTTGTAGTGTGATGTGTACAACCTTGAAGACACATCACTATTTAATGAGATAAAGGGATAAATTTTCCTTTAGAGTTGGCTTACTTACTTAGAAGTAAAGGACAAACTTCTTAGTAAGCTCTTCAAAGCTGATGATTAAGTTCCCAGCAGGTGATTGAACCATGTATGTGCAGCCTTATGGACTGTAATCAGGAAGGCCTCGCATCTCACCTCGTTACTAAGGTCTTGCAAGTCCATTAGATTCTAGAAGTGCATCAAGTGGTCTTCTAAATCAATAGTCTCATCATATGGCTTAAATGTCGAGACCTTTTTACTACTTGGGAGCACTTACACTTGTATCTCTTAAGAGAACGGAGTTCTGTTGCCATCGCTTGAAATTGCCTCCATCTTTCTACTCCCATATGTGCCCAACATCCTTTAAGCAACCAGATTTGTTGGGCGGTTGTAGTTGATACCCAAAAAATTTTCCCTTTCTCCTCAATTATGCTTTATAGAGGGGACTTCTTGGCTACTAAACTCTATCATGGTTTTCATTAGATCAGTTATGCTTGTTCTTAGCTTGTGTAGGGCTCTTCACCTAGTTAAGATGATTCTTTTATCAATGAGGAGCCTAGCAATCAGATATAGAGCTTCAGGAATAGGGGCTATTGGAGCCCTCATTATCTTCTCAAGATGTATGGGACCTTTAGCATTAGAATCTTCATCTTCCGTGTATTTACATCCTAAATGCCTCGTCCTACTGCTTGAGTAGCTCATTTTATCCACTTACTTAAGTAATCAAGGTCTAAAGTTCATCATTCTAAACTATCGATGTCTCTGCCAACTCAATCAAGTGAGCAAGTTAGGGGTCCTAGGTAGGATCACCTTAATTTCTTCCTTTAGTTACCATGATGGCGTCTTTATCACACACACTCCCCTTCCCTAAATGTATTTCTTTGTCTTTGGCATCTGCTTCCTTGTTGATGTTAGTTAATTGACTTTCAACAGGCTCAACAACCTTGGTGGCTGCTAGATCAGCTAATTATTATTTCTTGGATCTAGTGGTTCTTGTCATCTTCACTCTCAAAATCTTAATTCAAGTGGTAGAACGCTATCAATCTTGAATGCAACAATTCCTACAAATGGTGAAGTGTTGTCATCTAAATTTTACTAATAGAGTTTTGCCTTAGGCTTAGAAGGTAGGCTTAAGACAAAATATAGTTAGTAGGCCTCTGAGGGTTATCCAACATAGCTCTTCTAATGCTTAAGTTAGCAAGTCTGTAGGATTAAAGGAAGCAAGATTGAAAGAGGGCAGTACAAGTGTGTATAAAAGTGTCTTATCCATACATTTTGTCCCCAATTTATAAGTTTCATGGAGGGAATCTCTTAAAGATACATATCTTGCCTAAATAGGCAAATGTATCTTTTAAATAGATATGGTCTGAGATACCCAGAGATGATGTGGCACCTTGTTTGTTTCAATGGAGTGATAAGACTACACTGTTTCTTAATACCTAAGGTCCAAGCTTCTGGGACAGACTAACGAGGTCTAAGGTCCTTACTTACATGGATGTCATAAGTCTAACTACGGTACAAGAACCAAGGTCTCAACCCAGTCTCCAAGAGGTTTAAGGAAGGTTGAGGTTGGTCTTCCATGGGTAGTCTTCCAAGTATGAGACTTAGGCTACCTTGGATTAGTCATGGGTCGAAAGGTCGGCCTATGGTCCTTAGAGGTTGAAATGGGCCTTAGTAGCCTATGGACCAAAATTGTCCATCAACAGTTTCAACTCAAGTAGTACGATGGTCTTGTCATTGAGCAAACTAACATAAACATAACTCTTCAATTTAGAGAGTCAATGAAGAATCAAAGCAAATATTAAAATTTTTCTTAATCTACATATCCCCATGAACCTAAATACCCTAATATTCTCCTTCAATAGTAAGTGTAGAGATAGAAAACTTAGAGAGAGGGTTGAACCATTCGCCATAAAATTTTAAAGAGAGTGTGTGTGATGATTGTGTTTGATTTATGCAGAATGGAATGAAATTGAAGGTCACAATATGTTTCTTAAGCTTTGTTATATATAGATGTGCAACTCATATCATTTTGGAGCTTGAGATAAGCTTATATTAAAGCTCGTTGGTGAAGGAGATAAGCTTGAGTGTTTTCATTTAACCAAAATCCAACCATAAAGCTTAATATTACTAAGTGAGTTCAATTTTTATGTTACTCACAATACTCCTTTCATTGATAAACTATACATCATGAATTTGAGGAAATTCATATATAAAGGGTTACGGCATAGGGATGAGGAACTCGTTCCTCAAGGTCTTGAACTATCAGGCTCCTTAATTTACTGGAAAATCATGATGCTATAGCTTTAGTTCTCCATTGCCAGATAAATTAACTAAATTTTGTCCTTAGCTTGCTAAGTTACACATCTTAAGCCCTAAACATAATGGTTTTGAGGAAGACGATAAGACATATTGCTTGGTTTCTTTTTAAAGGTTTTTTAGTTTTATTTTTTAAATAATCTTTACTAATATAATACTAAAATTATTTAATTATAGATTCAGCCATTGAGGGATTGCCACATGTCCCTTATGCATATTAGCAAATGCTTAAAAGCATAAGCTATGCGTTTGTCAAAAGAAAAATTTAAGGGTCAACTCTTTGTAAAAGTACAAAAATACAAGTCATGTATTTATAATTAATCCGATGTAACATGTATACCACAAAATATATGTTAATGGATATTTGTATCTTTAAGAAATATATTTCTATATGAATTGAAGTCATGAATTTAAAAAGAAAAAAAAAACTATAGATAATCAAAGAAGAAAAAAACCATTGTAGAAAATTTGATTAAAAAAAATTTGATAACCAATTTATGAGCCATTGAACCGCTCCCTTCCAACCAATCACAAGTCATCACTTGAAGATTCATGAACTAATGAGCCCAAGCTAGTTTAACCCATGTCATAGGTCTGGAGTATGTTCTCTTTAAAACATATCAATGCAACAATATATTATATGTTTAACAAACTTGTTATATTATATATGTTTTTAAATTTAATAGGGCTCAGGTTTTTCAACGGATTCAAGATTTATCATGATATTTGATCTAAAACTTTAGGATTTCTTTTAAAAAAAAAAAAAAAAAAAAACAAGCCCAAAACTTATCTTAAACTCTATAAAGAACTACTTTATAAAGATAATTAATAGGTTAAATAGGTTAGGTACCTTATAAAAACTTATAGGAACGCATCTCTAATATTATTAAGCCCTTAAACCACACGAGGGGATTCAAGTTGGGAAGCAAAGCACGGAGCATAGCAGCAAGGAAAATCATGTTCTCCTCAAGTGGATATAGGTTGGAAAGCAAAGCTTTTAAAGTAATGCGTGGAGGAAAATCCTGGTCTCCTCATTTTCTACATGCAAGTCGATCCTTTGTCTAAAGGTTTCATTAATATGTTAATATCACATGTTTGAACTTGAGTTTTCACAACCTCATTATATAGCCATACCGCAATATTAGTATACAAATAGCCAAAAACCTACTAAAATCCACATATGCATATATTACTAGACAAACCTCTATGCTATATGCAGATACTTTTAAGATACATTTATATTGATGTAATTAATGAATTTCTCATTAAAATGATCACAATTTATATATAAATAATGCATCGGTATCTTCCATTTCATCAAATTTGGCCGAAGCACCCATATTTGTATCATTTTCTTCTTGGTCATAAAGCACAGGATGTTTTCATAATTAATTAAATCTTCATTGTCATCCTCTTCAGTTAACAGAGTGGAATAATCTCTTGATGGAAGCTTTATATATTCAGCTTGACAGCTAGAGTGAGTAGAGCCTTGCAAAAGGAAGAACATGATGAAATAGAATAAATAATCATCAAAAGAAAGAAGTTCAACCAAGTGATCATTACCTCTCTGATGCAAGTACATTTAAACTAATCTTGATATGCTAAATTGGGGGAAGGGCACTATAATATCTCTACCTCTGCTGGAGACCCTGGCTTCTCACCGGGCTAAGTAACCCCATGTTGATCTTGGGATGGTTAAGACTTTGTCTTAAGACTTCTCATATAGAATTTACATTTAGGACGAAAGCATAAGCCTAAAACTCTTCTAAACAATCTATCCAACAGAATAGGCAACTGGGGGTGATAACACTGTTGCGATTGAGAGAAGGAGAAAAGAACAGGCAAACTCCGGGATGAATAGCCTTGTAATTTGTTAGCGATATCAGCTGACCACATGACTCCAAGTTTGAAGTTCGTGGTTAGAGTCACTAATTAGGGAATGCATTAAGAATCTGAACTAGCGGGCAACCCATTGGACAATAAATCATAATCTCTTGCTGTGGGAAGTAACCATTTAAGTTTTTGTCTCGAGCAAAGAAGGTAGGCTTCCTTGAATACACCATTAAAGAAAACTAGCCTCAAATAGGCACAAGCAATCTTGATTAGCTAAAGAAACAGAGTCCCTTGCGCTTGGTAGAACATGTTCACGCCTCATTAAACTCTTATGTTCTCCCTGTAAGTCTTTTCATTGAGTATAGAGAATTATTCAGAAGCCAAGATGTTGCATATTTTTTAGCAAGCAAATAGAGGGAAAGTTGCACATCATTTTTAGCTAATAAATCTAGAATCTCATAATCTAATTTATTATGCTTCTAATTCTTTTGGTCTAAATAGTTTCTATTAAAGAATGATCTTACTATACCAGAAACAAACTCCTACAATTCGTGTATCATTCTCCCGCAAGAGGCAATGAAAATTCACTATTAGTATGAAAAATATTATTCCAATCTATTTTTATGAATGCATTCATAATGTATTATTATAGTTGTACATTTTTTTTTTTCATTCTTATGAAGACAGTTGAAGTAAAACTATTTTATCATTTTTCAGTCATAGTTCATCCAACGATTTGGTTTATAAATTATTTTACACCTTAAATTTAATCATAACACTATATTTAATTTTCTGCACGTAGATCAAGTATGTGTCTACCTTTTTTTTTTTTTTTTTTTCTAAAGAAAGCAATGCCAAAATTCTTTTTCCCTATAAATAAGAGAATTCTCTTAACACTTTTCCTTCCATCCTCTAATCAAATACCTATCTTTATTTTTTCGGTGAACAGATTAATTTTATCTATGTATATAAAGAGCAGCTACAAAGAAATTGAGGAGGCATTCCTCCATCAAAAGCAACAGATAGAGAGGACATACTCACACAGTCTCCATCACGAGTCACCCTAAGCTTAGTTTTCCTAGGGGTTGTGTAAGGCGTTATAGCATTAAATAAAATACTAAAAATTCCTGGGGTAAGGGACAAGGATAAACGAAACTGAATCATTTGCCTCCATGTCATGTGCTGCATTCACTAGGTAATCTGCCACCCTGTTCGTCTCTCGTAGAGTAAAAAACAAGTTCACTTGCTTGAAGTCTTCAAGCATTATACTGCAGGCAATAAGAATATTAGAAGCGAGTTTGGTGTAAACATTAGGCAAAAGCATATCAGTAGCCATTTTAGAATCCATTTCGATCTCAAGATTATGGATCTTGAGCTTGGCACCAAAGTCCAAACCCCAAAGAAGGCCCCATAATTCGGCATTAAGGATGTCTATGTAACCTAATTTTCGTTCATAAAGCCTACCATCCATTGTCCTTGACTATTGCACACAACTCATCCAATAGTGGCTTCGTTCAATTGTTATGAATTAGAGGCACCTACATTAAGTTTTAGTCAATTCTCCTATGATGGCTTCCATGTGAAGTTGATGGTTTCAACGATTTTCCTTCTTGACTTGTTGTAGATCTTATGACCCCACAATCCGTGAACATGGTGTTTAGCCTCGGTCCATATGTTGGACAGGGCTAAGGATATTTGAGTGGGCCTATAAATGAGGTCATTTCTATTTTTCCAACAAAGCCATAGGAGGAACGCTAAGAAGATTCCGCTGAGTAGGTAGAGGTGGGCTAAAGATGCTCTACTATAAGCCAAGTTCATTTTCAGCCAAGAGTTGAGATCATCTATGCCATTGACACAAAAACTCAACTCATGAAGCAATGATATATAGGTAGACATGTAAGTAAGGCATGGGTAGTGTCTTCACGGGAGGAGGAACATCTTGGGTGACATATTTAGGGAAGGTGTTTTTTTACCATATTTATAGCTACTGGTAGTGTGTCTTGGCAAGCATGCCATAAGAAGAGCTGCACTTTAGGTGGTACTGCTAATTTCCAAATCTATGAAGTGTTAGGAAGAGAGTTTGTGTCAACATTGTGACATAAACATATGCACGCTGCAAATTGAATGAGCATGACGCCTAGTTCTCCAATAAGGTCTCTTTGATATTTCGTTGCAATACATAAGGGCCGAAATTCTTATAAGGGAAAGTAGAGATACCGAAGCCTAACAAGTTGTCATTCCAAGTGGAGAAGTCCTTCCAAGCCATGGCTATCGATGTGTTCTTTGTTTCTTCCCAATGGATCATGAATCATTAATATAATTGTTTTGGTGCTGCTAACCAATGAGGGTTTGTCCACGTTGTAAGGCATTATGATGACCTTGTACTAGGCTTTTCTTTGTTAGGTATGAGGATGATGGCAGAAGTAGGTTATTCCCTTTAATGTAGTTCCAATACTTCCATTTTGGAGCATGTACAACGGTCGAGTTTTGATCGTATCCCAATGCGGGAAGCCACGTGCCTAAGTTTCTTCCCTGTTGTTGCATGCGTGCATGGCGTGCCTTTTGGTTGGGACGTTCTTCTGACTGAGAATATTCCGAGTCCACGATTAAATTTTTCTTTTTAAATAAATGACAGTGGTTTTTAAAGTATTAATAGAATAAGACCCATTAATAGAATTATAGATAAAGCGTAAAGTTTCTTAAGGAAGAGAGATTGTTAAAAAATTAATATGATAGTGTAAAGAAATTTTTGAAGTTCCGACCATTATATATGGTTTTACAAAATCTACTCAGAAGGAATGTTTCTTGATAAAATTTCTATACTTTATTTCAAAGGATTTATCTTGTTTTGAGGTTGCGAAACCCTAAACCTCCTTGACTTGTAGTCTGCATATATATGATTCCATGGCACCTAAGTCAGCTTCCTAACATTGCTTGTACCTTTCATATTTTGTCAAAAAATCAAGCATGTGTTATTGGGGCCCATAAGGTTGAATCGATTAAGTTTGTTCTCTTCCGCTATCCGCCATGCTAAGTAGCTTCCCTTCCCATCCGGCCAACTTTGTTTGCATTGTGTATCAAAGTCTCTTGGTTATGGTTGGCACCCTTTGCTAATTGGAAATCCCACGTAGCGACTAAAGGTGGTAGAGGCCTTGAGACCTAGGAGTTGTGTTATTTCTTTCATGGTATGCTCATTTCTGTTCCTAGAAAAAAAGAGATGGACGATTTGCTGTAGTTAACTTTTAAACCAGACCATGCCTCAGAAGTTTAAACGGTATGTAAGGTCTTAGCCGCCAGGGGACATGCCTTCGAGGGGAGGACTATGTCGTTAGCAAAGAATATATGGGAGAGGATTAGGTCGGCCTTTGTATAAGAAATTGGTCTCCAAGCTTTTTTCAAGAACATAGTAATCAATTAAGCGGCCAAGGATTTTTAGTCAAATGATAAAGAGATTGGCAAGATGGGGAATCCTTGTTGTATACTCCTTATGGGAGAGAATGCCCGTAGAGTTGAGCCGTTCAAAATGAGTTAGCTTGAGACTGAGGATATAAGTGACTTAATCGGATTAATCCATGTGTGTGTGCGGAAGATATAGGGCTAGAAGAGCATTTAATAGGAAATCTTATTATATTTTATCTAAGTTTTCTCAACGTCACTTTTAATCGTCATTAAGCTTTTTATTGCCTTTTTTATTTGGCTTGAAGCTGTGCTGCAGCTCATTTAGGAGTAAGATATTATCCGAAACTGATCCTTTAGGATGAAACTTGCTTGAGTTGGATGTATTAAGCAGTCCAAGAGGTTGGAGTTGGTTTACCTAGACTTGATGACATGCTTGTGGGTTGTGCTGCATAAGCTTAGAGGACGGAATTGCGTGATTTGGCAAGCACCCAAGTACTTCAGGATTAAGTACAAAGAGTGCTTTCATTAAAGCTGGCAGGGATAAGACGATGTCGGGAAGATAGGGGAAATGACGTCGGTGGCTCTTTTTCGAAGAATTTTGCATGCAATCCGTCTTTTCCAAAGAACTTCAGGGGATCCTATGGATGAAAGGGCATGCATAACTTCATGAGCCATTCGCTTCTATCGATACAAGCCAAAATACTTATTCTCACCAATTAACCAGGTAATCGCATTGGAAAGGGAAAAACTCGGCAAGAAATGGAAAGGTGAATTTCAGCATATCAATAATTAGTCACTTCTCTGTCTCTTCGGAGTTAAAATTTACCGGTAAAAGGGATTTACAAATACAAGTTCGCCCCCATTTCATCAACTCCAAATGGAAACTAAACTCTGAATTTATTATTATACAGGTATCTCGTATATCTATGATTTGTCAAAAACATTACACACCAAGTGCAGAATTACCCAACTGGAGTAAACTCTTCCTTTGCCTTGTCCTGTTTCTGAAATTCCACACTCCAACCACACCAGCAGCAACTTCACTACGGCAGCAGCAGGGAAGGGTGTAACCATGTGCCACTTAGATTCTTGACAGAGAGAACATAGCATGAATACTGCAATCCATATAGATCTTAGCCATCCAAGCAAGACTCGTCTTCTTTCTCCCAAACAACCTCCAATGGCTTAGATCTCATAACCCGTACCTACTTACAGCTTCCAGCACTTTGGATCTAATTCAGCCTGGTAACAGTACAGAGGCAACGTCAGATCCTTCACCACCGTGTACTAGTTGCTAGCTTACGTTCTAATCATTCAAAACCAGTTTTTTTCCTATATTTTCTTCTTGTAGGTCCTCAAGTTTAACAGAGAACCGCTCCTGATAATTAATTAAAAAAAATTAAGACAAGACAAGAGATCCACAAACCTGAAATGCCTTGTCTCTCCAATGAAACACACATCCACGTGCTGTTAAGTGCTCAAGGAGAGGATATGGAAGCAACGGTTTAAAACAGGTCTGTAGCTTCACTTTTACCAAACCTCCACAGGCCAATAACGCAGCTGCTAATCCACTAGGAGTCAAACCCTTTAAGTGCAGGATCGTCATGCTCTGTAGGCAGCTGATACTGGCTAGACATAAAAGCCCCACATCTGTGACTGAAGTATATGACAAATTAACCTGCAGCAATAAAGATAAAGCATACCTGTGTGAGCATCGCACAATTATCCTAGCATAATGAGACATATATGTGAACTCATTTTTACCTGTCTAAGGTTTTGAGAGAAGTGAGCCAGTGGAATCATTCCAGTATCATCAATGTTGCTGCACTTCTTAATGTCTAACTTGCTAAGTTGTCTACATCCCACAGCAACTGCTGCTAGACCCAAAGATGTCATCACTGGACAGCCTCGGCACTCCAAGGTGGTCAGTTTTGAGCATTTTGACAGAGACATCAAAGACACATCAGTCATTTCATTGCAATAGGATATATTTATCATTTCAAGGCTTGGACAACCATGTGAGATTGCCGAAATGCCAAAATCCGTTATTCCACCTGACCTGGAAGAAATAGTGGATATCTAATTAGCTTCTGCCTATGCAAGATATGACTGAAAAAAGTTAAAAGTGAAGCATGGATGAGCTCAAACCTGTACAAATCTAGCTCTACAAGTTTTGAACAGGACTTTGCAATGTAAGAAAGCCCCATATCAGTAACTTTTAGGCAAATACCAAGCTTTAGAATGGAGAGGTTGGAACACTTTTTGATGAACTTGAGACCTGCATTACTACAAAATAAGAGTCCAAAATATATGACAATCTTAGAAGCTAAACCAAAGCAGAGAAAATCAAAGCTAGCAACCTTCATCATCGATTTCATTATCTGTAAGGTCAAGCTCCTCAAGGGAGTGGCATCTCTGACCAATCAATATGTATGCTTCTGCAGGTACAAGGCTACAGGACTCCATCCTAAGTGAAGTGAGACCAGTGCAGGAACTTGTTATATGACCAAGAGAAATCTCGGTAATTTTGCGACAGCAGGTGATATCCAGCTTCCTCAACCGTCTCTGCTTTGTTATGAGGGAAGATAGCCCTTCATCAGTTACTCCAGAGCATTTGCTTAAGCTCAGCTCACTCAATGATACACAGAAATCTCCAATGGCCTTCAAACCAGTACAAGTGACCAGACAACCATCTAATTTTATTGATTGCAAGGAGGAAAACTTTTTCAAAGTCGATGCTAGAGCAAAAGTGACCTGAATCACGAATAAAACAAGAACATTTTATGAATGATCTGGCATCATACATCGATGACAGCAATCATGCTCATGCCCTATTCTCACCAGGTGGCCTGAGCTAGCTTAAAACTTAAAAGATATTAAATATCGGGCAAGCAACACTTACAGATGAACCATGAGCCAAAGTGAGGTGTCGAAGGCCTTCGCTGCCACTTGTTATCAAAGACAACCCCTCGTAACTTATACTTTGACAGCCTGATACATCAAGAGTCTACAGCAGGAAAACAAACTAGCAATCAGCACTCAGCATGGAAGAAAACCAAAATGAATAACAATAAATTATTTAACCTCTCAATAGCTCCTGTGCCTTTATGAGGTCCTATCGGGATAGGTAGGCCTTAGCCTATGACTCTTCTGTGCTTATTACTAACTCACTCCATGACAAAATACCTAGCTTCACTTATCCAAAACAAAACTAAATCAGAAAATAAATGAATACAACTTTTACTTTGATAAAAAACGATTTTATGGATCCACTAGAAGATATATCAGCGATACACATATTACCTTTGTTCATATTTCAAAGTGATGCATGTAATGCAATATTAGCTGGAAGCTGCTCCAAGTTTTGTCCCTTTTTTCTTTTGGTTTACAAAAATGGGTACACTTGAGTATCATTATTAATAATTGGATTAAGTTAATGATGCCCCATGGACACTCATTAAGGCACTATCTTAGTTTACAAATTGATTCTTGCCAATAAACAAGGCACAAAAAGCCATCAAACTTAAAGCCAGCAAAAAGATTCTATCAACAAAGTACCTTTAATGACTTGCAACCATTTTTCAGTGCTCCAAGGCTTTCATCATCGATACCAAAGCATCCTTCTAGAATCAAATCTTCCAGATCCGGTAATTGTGAGACAGATGATAAGCTCTTGCCGGTAATCTGCATATCATCACCACCAAACCCAAAATTCAATAGGCAACTTAAGCAATCCATTATATATAGCACATATACTTGACATGGTGCTCTTTTATAGCTGAAGAAAACATTAAAGAACGAAAAATAACACCTCCACTAGATATCAACAAACACTTGCAAAACACGAAAATCGCAATTTAAAAAAAGGAATAAAAAATTGAAACTCTGTCTTCATATGCAAATAAACATCTAAACGTTATGTACAGAGAAAAGCATAAATCATACAATCTTTCCACATAAAAAACTCATTCAAACGGAGAATTAGCTACATTACTAAAAGAAAGCACAGTTATTCTGTCAAGATGAAACTGCAAACCTAATTTCGTTTATAACTAATAATACAAATCCAAATTACCATAAGCAGATCAATCCGATCAAGAACAAGTGAATTCAATTCAACCGAAATCACAGTACCGGCAAATAAGACAAATCCAGAGTTCGCATCTGAGTACACTTAACGGCGACCAGACCAACCCCCAAATCACCAACACCCAAACACCACTTCAAGCACAACAACTTCAACTTCCTACACCCAACAGCAATACATCCAACACCCATATCAGTCACTAGCTTACACCTTGCCAGCCACAGCCTCTCTAGATTCTTGGCTTCCGCAACCGCCGCTGCACCACCATCCCTCATCTCCGTCGCATTAGAAAGGTCCAGCTCCACCAGGTTGAGGCACCTGGTGGCGAGGCCCAGAAGCCCATTACTGGTGTAGCACCTGGATTGGGAGAGGTCGAGGGAGCGGAGGGTAGCAGAGACGGCGGAGGAGGAGATTATAGAGAGAGAAGCATCAGTGATGCGCGGACAGAGGGTAAGGTCGAGGTGGGTGAGGTTTGGGTAGCGGCGGAGGATGGAAGGGAGGTGGTCGGAGCGGAGGGGTTTGATGGCCTTGCGGTGGCGGGACTCGATGAGGTGGAAGGTTTTAGAGACTAAGGAAAAGGATTTCTTGTCTAGTGGGTTTGGTTCTAACAAGTCTAGGATTGTGAACATGATTTCCTCTGATAAAAGGTCGAACAAACACCATTGTGGTTGTGGTTGTGGTGGTGATTCTGATGATGAAGATGTTGATGGTGATTCTGCTTCCAACTGCTCCATAGTTTTTTGTTTCTTCATCATATGGGTTTTGTCTATTGTGAAAGTTCTGCTTTTGATGAAGTGTGGGGAGGGAGGGAGGGAGCGAGAGAGAGAGAGGGGATGGAGGAACCAGGTTTTTTGTTAATTCAGTTGGCTGTTGATGTTGGTTAACACTTCCAAGATATTGCCTACTGGTGTTAGAAGGAAAGTGGCCTCTGAAATTACTAAATTGGACATTTTTTTTTTTTTGGGTCGTTGGGTTGGTCGCTTCTCTTCACTACTCCAATGACAAAACTACCCCTCTTTCCTTCTTCTTTTTTTTTTTTTTTTTTTTTTTTTCAGAACCTCTAAATTTAAACAAATCTAAACTAATAAAGTACAAACATATTCTGAATCTCGAATAACATTTGATAATAATTATATACCTTTCCTTGTGTTATTTTTCTCCCTTTTTTTAATGATTGATGTTTTAATTACATATGTTAGTTTTCCTATTAATATTAATCTTAAATCTTTTTGAAAATCTATAATTCGAATATCACATCATCTAATAATATTTCCAATGAAAAGTGATGGGTGAGGGTTTGAATATAATAAAATGGAATATTTCACATAATTTATCAAAATGGGAAGAATACCTATTGAATTGAAAGTGGATTTTTGTTTATGAAAATATCATTAATTTTGCAGAAGAAGTAATTTAATACTCATATTAAGAAAATTAATCTTTCTATTTTTGTCACAAATGTTTTTGGAATAAATCGATATAAACTACTTATAAATATTGGAGTTAATTTTGTTATTAAGGATTGCTTCATGTGGTATTGAGCAATATGATGCAATGTCAAAGAATGTGTGCAATTTTTAGTCAATTGGCCTCTTAAAAAGAAATAAGGGTAAAGTATTAGAAAAAATCTCACTCTCTTTTTCACCCTACCAATCGAGAAATATAGAAATCTAGGTCATGGACTAACATCAATGGTCAAGGTATTTCAAGTAATTTAAATTGAATCCTTATTAAAAATTGAAACAAATGAAGCTCTTAAAGGAGTCTAAACCTCTTTATTTTTATTTTTTTCTAACTTTACTTGATACCTCCTAACCGTAAAAGAGGAAGAAAGAAATAATTTGAGGATGGAAAACTGTTTACGCTACTGAATCATGAAAATGATGATCTTTTGGCTGGCGAATTAGATATACGTAAGAACATGACATGGTCGTAGAAAAATATGACCAATGAGCATTCAACGAACGAGGCAAAATGGCAGTCTTTCATTACGAGGAGGATAAATGTGTCTTTCGGCAAGACCGATGATCTCCGTACGGGAAAGGACGGGAAGGACGGAAAAGGGTGGAGGTTAGTTTCGTCATTTTGGAAAGTAATCGTCTTTTCACCGGCGATCAGCATATATTACAATATACAACCTTATTATTTGGGGGAGGACTATGTGGGGAAGGACAGATTCAAAAGTGCAGGTCGTACGAACGTGAATAATAAATACGTCAAAGCAAAACAGCCTATTTTATTGTTATTTTATTCCATGCATATCATGGCGAATGGGAGGAAACTGAGAAGAGGGGGAGAGAGAGAGAGAGGACCAGCTGATATCTTGGAAATATTAATATTCCGTAAGAAATTTATTATCTCGTTTTCTTCGTCATATATTTATTATCACCCGATATTATCGGATTTGATTTTCATTTATTCATTATTTGCCATGTTATATGAGGCTGGCAAGTTGAAACAATCTATAGATCTACAACACGTATATAAACAAATTTGTATATAAAAAAAGTGAACATGAGATACAAATAAATCAAATCCCATTAAACATGATAAAATTGATATTCAAATTTGGGTTCAACCTATAAACTTATTTGTAAACTCATTTAATAAACAAAACTCATAAATAATTATGAGTGAAGATGTTTAATTTTAAAATAACTAGTATTTTAAAAGTTAGAGCATTATTTTCTCGTTTTTCATAAATATGAGAAAAAAGATAACATAAGTATAAGTCCAAATATTAGTAAGTAGTGACTCTAGAGTTTAGGATTATATTAATGCTGAATGAGTTAACAATTTACAAATAATTTTACCTCTTTCAAATATTTATATTGGATTTAAATTTAATTCTTTCATTATAATGCTTATAATCTTTACTTTATCCAGATATTTCAATCTTTTAGAAGTTTGTAAATACTTAGAGGTGATAATAAATTTGAATCGAAACTATATTTATATGAGAAGTATCATATGATGGTTGAATCCAATATTTTAAGTTGTTAGAATACTAATCATTCTCAAAATCCTCAAGTAACAAAAATGGTCATTTTAAGCATATTGATATCTACAATAGTTTCAAAATCCGCAATTAGTACATGGTCAAATTCTTGATCAATGTAGCCGCTTATGAAGTTAAAAACTAAAAAACCCTTTTATGTATCAATTATAAAGGATTGGTTTTATCGAGAATGCAATAAACTAAATTATTTATATATATTTCAACATCATTTATTTTTTACTAATACAATTTTTATATGTAGATTTTTGTTTGTCTCTCTAGGAAAATTATCACTAATAGTAATATATCATTAAAACATTGTTCAACTTAATATCAAAATGTTATATAGTTAATCAACATTTAGATTCGTTATATTTAATTAGATTTTACTTTATTAAACTTTTTTGGGGTTATAATTTCATATATAAGAGCTAACTATATCATTTATATTTTAAAAAAATGTTAATTTCATAATTTTCATTTTTCCCCATAATTATCGTATAGATTTACTTACAACTTTTTAATCAATAAGCAGCTCCAAACTAATACAAAACATGTTTATTCAATGAGTCAGGTTACAAGCTAAAGTTTGCAACACATGAACCCATTTAGAAACAGATATGAGAGATGATATGTTAACACAAATTGTCAACCCTAACATTATGTATCTATCATTTATTTGCTATCCATCTTTATAATAGAAGAATCTAAAGTGTCTTTTAAGTGTTAATTATACGATAAAATTCAACAATAGAGGAAGATTGAAAAAATAATATCATATTTGATACCGAACTTCGATGAATTTTCAATCAAAATTTTAGTATCCATTGTTTTTTTATATCAAAAGAGTATTTGAGGATCATCCTAAGTGAATGATTGAACACTAACAAAAAAATACTATTAAGCAAAAGGAGACATCAAGGGTGTTTCAACATAGTTAGTTCGATACTTAAGACAATAACATGTGAGAGAGAAGAAAAATGAGCATGATGTAAGCAAAAATTGTATCAAAGTGTAAGTGCGTATCCTAAAGGCCTTCTCCTCTAATTGTAGTGGATAATACTAAGCTATTCTCAATAAATGCATCATGATGCCATAACGTGCTTCAAATTTTTTGAAATTAGCTAGAGATAATTGTCCACTTTCCATTTATGTTGAACTGTTCCCATAAGACGTAGTTCAAACTCTATGATCTAAGCTTAGCTAACCTAAGCTTAGAAGCCTAGGTCCTTAAAGACTCAAAGATCTCATTCAAGTCAGGGCAAGTTCTATGTCGATGGCTCAAGTGAGGTTGATACAATACTTGCATAACTTAGCCTTGGTTTTGAGATTGACATCCAAAGTATGGGGAGCTCAACTCAAGACAAGAGGTTGGACTAAGCCTTGAGAGTTTAGTACATGCCTTAAACAAGTTGATTTGGGCCCAAGAGCCCTTGTCAAAAATGGCTTATCAACACTTATCCTCTAATTCTCATTGGTGATGGGTCAACAAAGAGAATAAGCATATGGATAGGCTCCCAAGGCTTAGAGTTGAGCTATTGTGCAATAGAGATAAGCTAGTATTAAAGGGTAAGCTCTGCTTTGGTGCCTTCAACCTTGCCAGTAACTTGGTGAACTAGAGCTTTGACTTAGGTAAAGTAATCAAGTAGGCTAAAAATATGTAAAAGTGTAAATGTATTACTTAGTAGATGATGGGTCATAAAAGCTGCTATCGATTTATGCTGAGCTAGTGAACTAAGGGTGAAGTTAAGTAAGTGACTTGTGGAGCAACATTCAAGTCCCTTCCTTTATCCCCACCTACCCCCCACATTAGCTTAGCTGAGCTATAAGAAGGTTAATTGTTGGATTTGGTCAAATAAAGCACTTCGATCTTATTAGATGATGCTTGATCTGAAGGATGATGGATTCGTAAGGAAGCTTTTATTTGATTTGTCCAACATACAAATCTTAGCACATTTATTGTCTAAGATAGCTGTAACTTGCTATTGAGCACATCTATGCGCATAAGATATGCCAAGGCAATTTAAGCTATTAAATCCTTGTATGAGGCACGTGACGAGATTGGAAAGACAAAAAGGTTACATCTTTCCCTTTCTCATAACCATCTTTTCTCTCTCGATGCACTCTTCTTATAAATAAATGAGACCTTGATTCATTCTCTTTTCTTCTTCTTCTCACTTCATATTATCTTCGTCTTCAAACTCAAACTCTAAAACTTTCTTTTTAGAACTCATTCTAAACTCCATCATATTTTAAACTTTTCTTGATCTTTCAAGTTATTAATCAGGTTGGAGACTTAAGATATAGAGACTATCTCTTCAACATCTCTAAGGATAGAGAGCGATGATCATACTAGGCACTTAGGAAAGGTTGCTTTCCAAACCACCCTACCCCCCTTCTTCCTTTCCCCTAAGCAATGCTAATGATTATATCTTTTAGTACAATGACGTCAATAAGTAAAAGTTTAAGATTTTAAGTAGGGTAATCTATTGGTTAGCAGAAATAGAAGGATTTCTATAGTATATTTATCCCGATGATGGCAAGGGCAACCAATTGGTAGAGCCCTTGTACAATGAAGGCTAATGAGAACATACCAAGTGGAATTTAGAGCACCATCACCATGAATAGGTTGGGAACCATTGATGTCGTACTTTACTCCTTGTCCTTAGGTTGGTCGTTGATGAAACACCAAAGAGATGATTGAGTGGTTCTAATCCAGGGAAGATATTTCTATTTATATTATAAACAATTGGAATTCAAGCTCTAGATTCCATTCTCCAACTTCCAGAATGCCTTCTTCAACTACCATCAACTAAGCTGAGTTAACTCATACCTAATGCTTGTCACCTCTTAATAGCATTCAAGGCCTCATGTGAGTAGTTTGTCTTAAAGGTAACTCCTGAATTCTTGAAGTACTTCTGTGGAGTAAAACACTCCCAAGACAGCTGGTACTACCTTACAAGCCGATTAAGGAGAAAGTTAAAGGAGGGGTTAGAGTTTTTCGATATAAGACTAAAAGAGCAAGTTCTTATGATCAAGCTGATTAATAACTTTGACTTTTAGACCAGAGGGGTTAAGCTAATAAGGACCTCGACCATTAAAAAGCTACAACCTAAAATGCAAATAACGTAGCTTAGCATTTATAAGCCCCACAATCAAGTGTTTAGGGTTTAGTTTGTAAAATTTAAGAAAATCAAGTAAGTTGTTCAATCGAGCTCAAATTTTATGACGAAGCTAGGAATATAAATGAAAGTAATCCCATGAATTTGGATTGAGGAAAATAAATAATAAAATAAGTTCCGACAACTAATGAATTGATAGAACTAAATTATATATACACTAAAAATCATAAAATAACATAAATAATATTTAGGAGTATTTATTTGTACCATAGATATATCTACCTATAGGTAAAAATATGTGAAATTACTTAAAATATCTAAAATATGTCAAAATAATAATAATTAATTAAAGAAAATTCATAAAAATTAAGAAAAAATCAAGAAAAATTCAAGGGAAGTATAGAATGATCTAGAAATAGGTGTGGCATGCTAGGAATTAAAGAAAAAATAACAACCAATAATATTAAGACAAATAGAAAGTGAAAAGGAAGAGATAAGGGGCATATGACACTTAAAAAATTAAGTAAAACCCTAAACACTACTATAAATTTAGAAACTCTTTTCTAAAAATCATTTTGGTCAGTTGTGAGTCTAGAAAAATTAAAGAGAAATCAGGAAGAGAGGGGGGGGGGGGGGGGGGAGTTTTTTTAACAAAAATTAATAAATTATAGTGTAATTAGGGCATGTGAGGAAAACACACATTGAACGACCACATGGAAAGGGGCTATGACCACCACCTAATAGAAAATCCATCGCCTAGTGGTGCCAATAATGGTGGATCCACCAATGGTGGTTGGAGGCCCTTCAATCGGTGAGTTTCAATTTCCCTTCAGAATTTGTTTAATTTATTTAAAATATCAAATATGTATGAAAAATTATGAAATTTGGTATTCTACAATATTTTTGTATATAAATTTAGGAAAAAATATCAATTTGATAAAATTAGGCCTTGAGGTATACTACTATTAAGAAATAACTAAACTTGAGCTAATTTTCGATTTTGATTTAAATAACCTTAATAATATAATTTAGACCTCAAAATTTTTATGTAAACAACTTAGGATATATATAACAACACTACGAAGAGTTTTACTAAAAAATTATTTTCTAAAATTTTATTTAACTTTTAGGCCCTAAAATCACGCATAAAAGGTAATTTATGGGCTTAATTTGGTAATTTAATGAAAATACTAATTTAGTATTTAATTAAGTATCTTTAGATGATAGTTGATGATGTAGGATGGTATTTATGGAGTTTGAGATATTGGTTGTATGCAATATACATATTATGTAATAAATAAATATAAAGGAATAATAGTTAAAATAATATATTTAAGTTAATTTTATGATTTAGGGTGTAATTAGATATTTTGAGAAGTTAGATATTGATTAAGGATGGTATTAGTGATGTTGGAGAGGTTGGATATGTGTTAGATGTGTAAATTGGGAAATAGTAAATAATATGTGAAGAGGGAAATTAGATGAGTAAAATAAATTAGGTTAAAATTGATAACATTAAAATATTAGAAATATTTTATAAATCTAATTTAGAATGTAAATTTAGGAAATTATGTGAAAAATGTAAGTTATACTCACGCCGAGAGCTAATTCGGTGCTTAAATTAGGAATTAGGTATACTATACGAACTAAAATATTAGTTAAAGACTAAATACGAGATTCAGGATACCCAAGTATAATATAATTAATTTCACATAATGGTTCAAAATGAGTTCTTAGGGTTTATGTATAAAACCCATGATTAGAAACTAAATTAAAACCTAACTTAGAAACTGATTCAAAAACTAAATCAGAACCTAGTCTAAATTAAGAATAATTATAAAAGACTTAAAAACTTGAATGATTAGATATAATAAAACCCTAAACTATAGAAATAATGAGTTATAGAATAAAGCCCATATCAAGTAGTTATATGAATACTAAACCAACCTTTATATTATAGGGATTTTTTACGACGACCTATTGTGAGTCACACCTTCAGTAAGCAAGTGAGAAGTCCGGGTAAGTTGAGATCATTACATTACTATATTTTGGAGTATTGTTTTATAATACTTGAAAGCTTAAGATTATACTTGGTTGTGTTTATTAGATAGTTGACTATGTGCATGCCTTTGTGTGTGTGTTTCTAGGTTTGATTGTGTGATTCTATTTTAATGTTCTAGATTATAATTGTGTGATTTGTTTGAAATGATTGAACACCTTAAACTAGATTTAGCTAAATATATAGCTTATAAGTCTAAAACGAACCCGTATAGCAACCTATTAGGAGAAATGTTTAAGGTTCTCCAACCAAATATTGATTCCTTTGAAAGGGATAGCATTGGATAGCATAATAGGTCATTTCTTCATCCTTAGTCGAGCTAAGCGAGAGGAGAGGAGGTCATGGTAAAGGTTAAGTCAATGGTTCAAAGGTAATCACGGGAGAGGCAATGTCTCTATTATACAAGCCTAGGTTTAGTCATAAGCTATTGATATGTGCACTAAAATCCTCAAACTAGATTGTAATGGGTATAATTTATCTAACCTCACAATAGATCACATAACATCATATGATGCCATTTGGTTGAACATGCATTACATCTAACTAATTTGATTGATAACCCTGTTTGTGTTTGATGTATAGTTTTAAGTCTCTATCTCAATTTACTGAGTAGTTGGTTGTTTACATTCTTATAGATGTTATTGCAAATGCTAGCTAAAAAGCAGCTTATAATTACTTTGAAATTAGAAACTATTGAGTCTTGGGGAGTAAAGATATAAAACTAAGGATCGATCAAACTCTTCAAGTTTGGGCCTTAATTTTAAGTCTTTTAATATCAATTTATATATTACTTAAGTGAAGTAAGATTAGGTTACTGAATCTTGGAAACATTACTTGAGATATTTAAATATTAGTATGTATTTTTCATATTTTCGTAGATAAATAACATATTTAATTTATGAACTATTCACTTCAAAGCGAGTTAGTTATAAATGTCTTATGTAAATTAGGTCTAAGATAGCAACTGTAATGTTTGCTTCTATCCTAGAATGGTTTGCATAATAGAACTGTTACGACTTTGCAGTTTCAAGGCATGATAACATCTATTGTTCAAGCTGAGTAATAGGTTAAATCCTTTCTAAGATGTTGATTCGATAACCAACTAAAACATCAAGGGGAATCAATTACCTCAAATGACTCAAGCAAAGAGGGTGAATCGATCACCACCTTCATTGAACCAACGTCAGCTAGCAATGTGGACTGTTGTTCAACTAGTCCAGATGAAGGCATGGAGTTCCCTTAGAGCTCGTGTAATGTGCTTAGAAGCTAAATTAATCACCAAAGCTTATCAAGTCTAATGATGGGTCCTCCCCATCGAAAAGAAATATAAAGTGGAAGTTAGCAAACCTGCAAATTGATTCAAGGATATGACTCATCGTGACTTGCTCACAAACCTAACTCAGCATTCAATGTGACTCGTAAATGTAAGGAAAGCGATACTTGCCACTAGTTTTTGCTAAATAAACTAGATAATAGTTTAAAAAAAAAAAAAAGCAATTTGGAGCTCAACTTATAAGAAACCCGAAAAATGGAGTATATTCCAAATTTTCAAGATGATGATTATGGGTTACATATAGTGCTATTTATACTTAGTTAATTTAGGGAAACTTATAAGGAAATTCTAATAGGGTATTATCTAAATGTAGTAATGTTCATGCAATTTATAATTGTACAAATGGAAACAAACAAAAGAATCCTCCGGGGATCACGCATAGGTAAAAGGGAATTTTAAGGCATACGTTGGGTGGATATTAACACTTTCCTTAACAAAAACAAACAAAGATGTACATTGGTGGCTTGGTGTTAAGCATAAGGAAGGCCTTTAAATAAGTTGGCAAATGAGCTAGATAGCTTAGAAGCAGGTCGGAAAACAGACTAGTTTGGTGGTCCGAACTGTTAAGGCTCCTTAAGCAGGTCGGTTACTTATATGGGATGGGTTTGGCAACTTGAATAAGGGATGAACAACTCGACAGATGGTGCAAGGAGAATCCTCAAAAATAAACCTCCTCGTCTTTAGTTATGTGGCCACTAAAGACCTTGGAAATTAGCCTATGCAGGGTACAAAGTCGACCTTGGGTAATCAATCCAAAACTTGACGTATACTATTTAGAGGTTGACAAGTGGTGGAGAGGTTGGATTCCTATCATCATCCTTGGTAACATGTCTCGCAAGTTCATTTCTTTTTTACATGCCATTGGTTTATATCTTTTACTTTACTAGCATAGAGCTTGAGAAAACTGATACTGCTATCCTTTTTATTTATTAGAAAACAAGTAAGGCAAAAAGAAGACCATGGTGAAAAAGAAGGCTCTACCTTAAAAGCTAAAAGAGAAGCAATTGATCATTGGAGGGTGTTGAAGGCCAACAAGGAAAGGAAGAGTATCTAATCAAACTTGTTGTAGATTAGATTGTGTGACTAGAGCTAAAGTTGAAGCTTGGAGATGAGGCGACTAGTAGATCTTGCGAGCATCTATATGATGAGGCTTTTACCTAAGCAACTAGGATAAATATTGTACTTCATTGAGATGAAGAATCTTAATCGTCAAGATTATAGGAATAAGTAGTGCATAGAAGTGGCATCCACTCTCCTAAGCTATAAACTCAAGTCTTAAAATATAAGTAAGTACACCTATCAAATTATAGTAAAGTGGATTAAGTTTGAATGTCAATCCCTCAGAGACTATAATTACTAATATTCGCTAGGTCTCTATTATATAACCAGCAAATTAAATTTTAAGAAACTTAAAGAACATAAACTAAATTGTAGCAATTAATAGATTAACATTTAATTAAGAATTATTTAAGAACTTAAACACGAAAGTAATAAAATTATAAACTACTTCAAGATTCGCAAAAAGTATCTAGATCTTTACTTCCCCTGAATTTAACATGTGATTCTCCTAAAGATAATCTAATTTATTCTTTAATCTTTCTTGATTAAGAGAATTCTCTATTAAAGTTAATTACTTTCTCAAGCCAATTAACTCTAAACCTAAAATTACCTATTAGAATCTCTTCTTAATAACATGATTTAAGATTGCATTATTGAACTATGAATTCTCTATGCTTTAATTTAAAATTTTGGAAAGATCTTGTGAATTATCTCTAATCTTACAATAACCCTCATAAACTATGCGTAAATCTAATTTTATAAAAAATCTCTCGATTCTCTTGTAAAATATCAAATACTAAATTACTACCTACAGAAATAATAACCTAAATTATGAAGCAAACACAGTCAAACTAAGAAAAGACTAAAGAATTAAATTAATCAAATAATAATCATATCATGTGAGTAGATTTAGGTTCTATGAGACCTAAATACCAAATACCAAATACCAAATATCTACTGTCTATACATCTTAAAATAAGAATCTAAAATCAAATAATAGAAAAGAGTAGAGGAAAGAATCATAAAATCTGAATAAAATCAAATCTCGAAATCTTGTCTTCTCTTTGCTCTCTTGAATGTTCTTGGCCTCAAAAACTTTCTAAAATTCGTGCCAAAAAGTTCTTTTTTTTTTTTAAAACAAAGCCTTATATAGGACGAGATAAAAAAATAGGTCAATTAGAAAAGACGCAATCGAGGATACAACCATGTCTTTTGGTCGTGTATTAGGTTGTGATAGTTGAAAATAAGCTCCAAATTCGCCTAGAAACGACACAATCATGTCTTTTGATTGTATCGATTTTCAATCCTTCATAACTTGTTCATTTTAGCTCTAATTTGAGTGAAATTTGTTTATATCTTCTCATTTTCTCTCGTAGATTATTTCAAAGCCTAGAAAACAAATTTTTACTTAATTAAGTATTATTATCTAATAATAAACTCAAATTTCAAGAAAAATCATCAAAAATCACTAATTAATGTATAATCAATTTGGAACTCATCAAACTTCCCTACACTTAAGATTTACTTGTCCTTAAGCAAATAAATCAAAGAAAAATCAAGACAAGAATTCTTAAGTTAAAACCATCATTGCCTTGGAAACTAACCAAAATTTACACTTAACCTTGAAAAATTCAACTTACAAATCCAATCAATTTTTTTTTTAAATAACTTCCTTAACTCTTATACTCAATCTTTTTCCCAATGTCTAAAGGATATAAAGTATCAAGATAACTTGCCACCTGTCTATGATTCACAAAAAAATAGATAGCCACCAACTTACAATGAATATCTCATCAACATAAAATAAAGAGTAGCTTAATTAGCTACGTATCTCTAAATACATACCATCGGTAAGTACCTTGTTCAAATTTTGAAACTTCTTCAACTTATTCAATTTAAATAAAACTCATAACATTAAACAAGGAGTCTTAGACTCCAAAAATACATAAAATCAAATAAGGAGTCATAGGCGACCCATATACTATCCTCAAAATAGAACTCATAATAAAATAACTATACATGACTCTCCAATAATGTCTAATAAAAACAAGTCTAACTCTTAAGAGAATCCCATCCCATTGTCAAAGTAACAATAGCAAGTCTCCTCGTCATAGTAATAATAATCATAATTAGTCTCCTTAAATAACTCAACATTCTCCATAGAACTTATACATACAATTGAAAAACAATAAGTCCCTAAAGGGTAAGCTATACCTAGTATGGAACACCAAATACACATGCGTATGTACATGCACAATGATAATTCACATATAGGCACAAATATATTAATGTAACAAATACAATTTATTATTTTATTTATCAACCGGCATACAATATAGTCCTAATATCCTAGGACTTAGGGTAACTCATGACCCTTATGCATACAATATATATACACACACACATATAATAGTATTAGTCTCGGTCTTATCCATCACTAAGTAACTCTTCATAAAATCTAACTTAGTCGTCTCAATACGAAACCCCTAATAGACGAGTCGCGTACAATCACTAAGTGCCTCACCAACCATAGACCTTACTAAAAGGAGGTGAAGCTAAGTACAAGCAATACCATATTAATTAAGTCAAGTTTATATTAATTCCAGTTATATAGTATAATGACAACCTACACAAGCACAACAACTAAGCAATTGTTGTGTATGTCTTGAGTGACTCATCATTAACTGAAACTATCTTACTACAACCTAACAAATCAATAAAATTAACATTAGCTTAGTCTTCAAACTCAATCTAGAGTAAACTCTTATCTATCCTAACCACTCGACTCTTCACTTGTTCATAGACCACTATAAGAGAAAGAGAGACTTGCTTAAAGGAAAGGAGTTGTTTTAGAAACTATTTTAATGCAAAATGTTGGTAAAAAACATGTTAAAGATGTTTAAGAATCGAAAATACTATAAGGAAACTTAAGGAAATAGGTTAGGAAACAAACTATGTACCCTTATAGACATGGTGTCTGGATGCTAGCATGATTAGAATCTATACACCATAAAAGAACTCACTTGATGCAAGTATAAGGAGCTAGCATCTGAACGCTAGCAGTGAAGACATTTGGATGGCAACTAAAATCTACAATTTTCTGTAGATTGCAATTCGTGATCCTATGTGATACTTACCCTAACTTTGATCCCATCTACAAGATGCTACCTTTAAACACCCTTCCACTAGCAACACTCAACTAGTAATCACCTAAAATCTCCTCAAACATCAAAACTCAAACCTCCATAACTCCTTTGCAATTAAATTCAATCCAACTTTATCTATTCTTCACAAAACTGAAATGAAACCAAAGGATTAAGAGTACTCACTTGTTTTCCTAATAAAGCAACACTAAAAACACAAATCACTGTCTTCTCAACACTAAAAAACATAAATCTATTAAGGTTTTTCATTCTTTGTTGAAGAAAAACGAATTTTCCATCATCATACATAGGAAACTTACATAGAAATCTCATTCCCTTTGTGAATCTGACACTTCCTTACAATCTTTAATAACCAAAAGTGAGAGATTCAAATTTTGGATTCCAAGTTCATTGGAGAGGTTTTTGCTAAGGGTTAAACAAAGAGGAAAAAGGGTAATTAAGGATAGGGTTTATCTTTAACCTCTTTTTTTAACGGGAAGGTTTCTTAATTTTTCTATTAACTAAAATTCCCTTATATGCATTAGTCAATAGTAAGCTATATCATCCTTGGAACTTTTCCTTTATTTTATTTATTTAATTTTTTTATTACTCTTTTTCCTATGTTTTATAAGATCATATGTTTCCTTAGGATATATATACACATATACACACTAATGTAGAGATATTGTATATGAAAATATGGTGAGGAATTATGAATATCATACAAACATGTTGAGAGAGTAAAAGAGACAAAAATGGTGAAATCAAGAAATATTAATGCCTTTTTTATAGGGAGATAGCACAATATCAATATTTTAACAAATAATGTTTCAATATTATATTTATTTAAATGTGATATCATTTTGCCATTTATAAATCATGATGATTGTGTTGATTGTCTATAAATGCCAATAGTATATCAGGGTGATTATATTAGTTTAAAACCATGGTATCGGGTTAATCATTTTTGACACCTTAAATTGCTAAAATAATTGAATAATATATTTTATCCATCACAAAATATCATTTATCTCCTTGTCATCTAAAAAAAAAAAAAAATTAGAAGTCTTGAATTTAGGCTTAAGATCTACAAAAGAAAACACCATGAGGAATACTGTAGGATTGTCCTACCTAACTACTCTGATGCTTCAGTCAACAAAATTACGAGACTAAAGTATGCAAAATCTTAAGGGAATCTAGATAAGATTACCTATAGGAGGTGACCCCTTATTTATAGTAGTAGCTGTAGCATTATATACGGAAAGTAGATATAGTCAAATCTCGCTTAAGTAAGAAAGTGTATTTTCTCTATTTTAGGCAAGTTCAAAGATTTATGGAGGTGATGTGACAATTGATGCATTGGAATTGTGCATAGCTTAGTATCTGTTACCTATGCCCATAATCAACCAACCTTCAAGCCTTATGACCTATCCAGTAACCCTTAGAGGCTCTGGATATGGAGATCACAAGAAGACTCTTAACGAAGCAAAGTACCAACCTTCAAGAAGGTTAGGTATAGCATTGAGGGCTACATGTAGGTTGGGTGACTTAGAGAAAGGATTAAATCCAAGTCTATAAGGCTCATTCTTAAGCCATCAATAGGTTGACCCACAATGAGGAAAGGTTGGAATGGGCTTTAAAGGGTCCAAGTCTAATAATACTTAAACAATTTGCATTTCAAATTTGTTTAAATGTAGAATTATTTTGCAACAAATAATTTCTTAATAAATTTATCCCTTTAGTAAAAAAATTTTCTATTTAAATTTATTTAACTATAGATTTATCTTATCATGCATGAAGCATGATAATAATACTTACATGAGTCATTCATTTCTACAACTTAAATTACTTAAATAATTTCTTAAGGTGTTTTAAATTGTAATGGAATACAATTGAGAATGGAATGAAAAATTCTAATCCCTTATTTGTTGATGACTACAAAAATCTATTCCATTTTTAAGTATTTTGGAAAGAGTTGTAATATATAGTTGTATCTATTAAAGAAGAAGAAGAAGAAGGCCTTTGTCACGTCTCGAAGCGACAGAGTCGTTACAGTTTCATCATGTAAACCAACATAAAATAAAAGTTGACCTCACAGCCACTTTTGTATGCTTAATTTTTATAAGGCGTTTATAATTAACTCACTTTAAAGTAAACAGTTCATAACAAAATTCCATTATTCCATATGCAAAAAACTCTAAACTTATATTACAAACTTTAATAGTTCGTAAAATATTTACATAACTCAATAGTTGTTTCAAAAAAATATTTACATAGTCTATTTGCAAAAGACCAAAAGAGAAAGACAAAAGCTTCAAAAGTCGAATGGTTCTTCCATTTATGACCTCACGCACTAAAATCTAACAATGACTAACCTCCGAGTAGTTGTAGTGTGGCATTTTAATCAACACTTGTAAAAAAGATCTATAGAGATATAAGCAATCAACCACTCAGTAAGCAACGAGACATAAGATTATACATAAGCACAAACAAGGTTACTAAGTAATTAGTTGAATACAATGTAACAAACAAATGCCATAGCACAATATTGTCCTATCCATTGTGAGATTAGGGGAATTTCTCCCACTTTAGTCCGAGTTAAGTAGTTTCAATGCGAATGCAACAGTTCACAACCAACTCAAGCTTGTGCAATAGAGGCACTGTTTCTCTTATGACTACCTTCGAACCATTGCCTTCACCCTGATTGTGACCTTCTTTTTTGTTACTTAGTTTAACTAAAGATAAAGAAGGGACCATTATGCTATAGCTCTATCCCTTTTGAAGGGATCAATATTTCATCATAGAACCCGAAACATCTCCTAGTGGGTTGCAAATAAATGTCCAATTGAAGTTTTCATGTCATATAATTAAGTCCATTTAAAGGAGATCACTAAATTCCATGCAATACAAGCAATTACATTCCAAAACAGCAAATCAACAGTACATAATCAAGCTTAGAAAAGTATACATGGAGATATGCACATATAGTCTACCTATAAGTATGATCAAGTATAATTTTAGCCCTCTAAGTACTATAAAATAATACTCCAAAATAAAGTAACATATTAATCCCAAACTTACTTGGATTCTTACATTTACTCACCTATGGTGTAACTTATGATGTAGCATTGTCATTCATCCCTATAACATAAATATTTCTTCAGTATTCATACAATTATTATATATAGGCTCTATTTTGTAACTTAGATTGTTATCCTCAATTTAAGGTATTACTATACTTAATTATTTAGGTTCTAAGTCACTTGTGATTACTTCTCGTGTTTAGCTAGGTAGTGATTTTTTCTTCTGATTTAGCCCTGAATCAAGTTCCAATTTAGCTCCTGATTATCCTTTATTCAAAATTCTTATAAATGCCTTTTGACCTATTTCCTATAGCTTACTCAAGTGATTATAGCCTCTGGTTTAGGTTCTAATTAACTCCCTATTACTAACCCTATTTCTAATTTTGCTTCTAAATTTGATTCTAATCCGAAGGTGCTCTATATTTTAGCATAATCACTCATAAGTTTGATTCACAATTAGATTTAAAGTTCATCATACAACTTAGTTCCGGTTCATTTTAAATTAACCCCACTCTCCCGAAATCCATAATATTCAAATCCAATGTTCCTAATATCACAAAACTCATCACTTAATATTATTCAACATTATAAAATATTATAATTCAGCCCATATCAGAATCTAAGCCAATAACTTGAAAACTTACTAATTATATGCTAATAAATAGCCATTTTAATAGGATTTTAGAGCCAAAAATTCAAATAAAAAATATGAAAATTACTTTTTATGAAAACTTGTTATAGCAATTTAATATATATAATAGATGTTTTATAGGAAAATTTCGAAGCCAAAACAACATCAATAGGATTTTTAAAAATAAAAGCAAAAAGACAAGTGTCTTAAATTGATTTTATCTTGTCATAATCTACTCTTTAATTCCCTCAACTTACCACTGCTCATTGCTACGACACATTCTAAGTTTTTCTAAAGTGAGATATGATTTTCTTTTATTTTTATTAATTTTCTTTAATTTATTTAGTAAATTTGAGGATATATTAGGTATTTTAGATAATTTTAGGTAATTTTTACCTACACGTAAATGTTTATACGATACAAATAAATATTAATAAATATTATTTAAGTTATTTTATAATTTTTAGTATGCATATATTTTATCTATAATGATTCGTTAATCATCAGAATCTGTTTTGTGTATTTCCAATAAATAATGGATAATATACATATAAAATAAATATATAATATTTAATTATTAAATTATTTTATTTTCCTAAATCCAAACTCACAAGATCACTACTACTAATATTTCTAATTTTGTCGTAAAATTTAAGCTTGATTAGATAACTTACGCAATTGCCCTAAATTTTACGCATTAAATCAAAAACGTCATATTGTAGGACTTACATTTCCACCCTCCTTTGGAAAAATTTTATCCTCAAAACTTCTATATACCAATTATTTATTATACAACCTTTATTATCACTATATTAATTTGCTAAACTCTAAATTAGAAGAGCTATAAATATTTCTCCATCATCGTTGTCTTAGGCTCCTAGGTAGCTTTTAGTTTTAGTCCTTCACCTCATTATACCTTTACATATTCCAATTCTTGATTATTTAACTTCTGAATCCAATTACCTTATATGTTTATAGGTTTCTTCACAACTTTAAAATTCTTCTTCAATTCTACTGGCTTTATATCTACCGATGTATTTGGATTCTTAACAAACTTTTTTAACATTGAGACATGAAATACATCATGATAGCTTGATAAACTGAGGGGTAAGGCTATTCTATAAGACACATTACCCACTTTTTTAATACTTCAAATGGACTAATTTATCGATGAATCAACTTTCCTTTTGAGCCAAATCGCCCAAGTCCCTTGACTGGACTTATCTTAACATAAACATTATCCCCAACTTCAAACTTCAATGGCCTTTTTTTTATAACTACCTAACTCTTATAACGATCTTGAACCTCTTTCATTCACTATTGAATAATCTTAACTTTCTCATCCATCTAGTTAATCATATCTAATCCAATCATTGCATACTCTTCCTTGTCCCAATACAGTGGTAATCTATACTTTCTTCCATATAAGACTTCATAAGGTGCCATATGTATAGTTGCTTGATAACTATTATTATACGCAAACTTTATCAATGGTAAGTGTTTATCCCAATCACCACCAAACTCCAGTACATAGGCTTACAATATATCTTCTAAAGTTTAAATTATTTGGTCAGATTATCCATCCGTTTGCAAATGATAAGTTGTACTAAACTATAACTTTGTGCCTAAAGCTCTATGTAAACTTTCTCAGAATTTGGATACAAATCGACTACCTCGATAAAAAACAATGCTTTTAAGTACCTCTCAAATATACAATCTAGCTAACTTTTTCATTAAATCTCTTGTTTGGTAAGGTAAGAAATGTGTACACTTCATTAGTCTATCCACGATCACCCAAATCGAATCATAGCCTGCTTTAGTCCTAGGAAGTGCCACAGCAAAGTCCATTATTATATGATCTCATTTCCACGTTGGTATCTCTAAGGGTTGCACTTGACCATCAGGTCTTTGATGTTTTACTTTAACTTGTTGACACATAGCACATTCAACTGCATATCGTGCCACATTTCTTTTTATTCCGTTCTACCAAAACATAGATCTTAAATCACGATACATCTTATTTCCTCCCAGATGTATTACATAACCTGTAATATGTGCTTCGTCCAAAATTTCCCTTCTTAAGTCAAGATTTTGTAACACATAAATTCTTCCCTTAAATCTCAATATATCACTTTCATCAACTTTGTAATTAGCATTACTTTCCTTATTTAAGTTTTCTTTTATTTCCTTTAAGTTCTTATCTTCCTCCTATTGTTGCTTAATCCTTCCCAATAGAGCAAGTTGCATAACAAACTCATTTCATTGGCTATTAGGTTCACTCCAATCAAACCAAATCTCCATCTTTTCTAACTCTCGTACCAATTCACATTGTGTAGTTAACAAGAATGCAACCTGTTTATAATTCTTACAACTAATGCATCAGCGATGAGATTAGCTTTTCTAGGATGATAATTTATATTCAGATTGTAATCCTTAATCAGCTCCAAGCATCTTCTTTATCTTAAGTTTAACTCCTTCTAAGTAAAGAAATACTTCAAGCTTTTGTAATTAGTATATATTTCACATCATTGTCCATATAAATAATGTCTCTAAATTTTTAAAGCAAACCTTATAGCTGCTAATTCCAAGTCATAAGTTGGATAATTCCCTTCGTATAGCCTTAATTGCCTTGAAGTGTATGCAATAACTTTTCCATCTTGCATTAGCATGTAGCCTAATCCATTTTGAGAAGCATCACCGTATATACTAATACAAATAATTGAGAAGGTGACATACGACTACCAATATCACATGAACTGAGAGTGGCTCTGAACCTCAAGAAGTTCTGAAAACTATATGGAAGTCGAAGGTTTAGCAGGGGTCTCATGCACCTACGAAGGATATTACACACCAATGCCTCATATGAACTTAGGTTACACTTGATATGACACACAAGTGTGGCTATAAGTTACTCATCACTAATCTACACTTATAATGGATTAGATAAGAGTAAATGAGAGTAACCAAGGAACACTTAACTCACAGGGAAAATGTCTGAAATTCAATGTTGTTGACCATGCAGTTACTCCATATTACAAGTATTTATGTAGCCCAATTAGGGCAAGTCCTAGGTTAAAGTAAATTACAAAAAGTATTCCTACTAGAAAAGCAAACATATACAATTTACTAAGGTAAATTTGTAAAGCAGACAAGAGAATATTCAGGTATAGAAAGGATAGTACAGATGTTAGAAAAATGGATACGTATCAATTGGTCTTCCTATGGTCCCAAATGGTATGGATTGCCAAGTAGAGCTAGACTAACTAGGTCAACTTTAAGTCAACAGCTCGACAACTTTAGGACCTCAACTTAATAAGAAGGGGACATCTAATTACTCGAGCTTAGAAGGAAATAGGTTAGTGTCAACAATAGTAGGTCGGCTTGGTGATTGGGCAGCTTTGTAAACCCCGTGAATCTAGCCTTCTAAGTATAGAATCAAATCCCTAAACTATAGATAATTTCCTGAAATCAATAGAGCCAATGGGATTTAAAACCGATTAAAATCTCAATTCAAAACCTAAAGTGAATATGAAAAGAACCTTAAATTATCAATTTAACCCCTAATCATATACGAAGACCCTAAAACCTCAAGTATATGTAACTATAAAAGTTAACCTCGAATCTCATCAAAACCCTAAGATAATAATCGAAGACTTAATCTCGTATGAATATATGAAACCCTAAATGTGTAAAAACACTAGAGATTGTACTCGAAAGTAATAAAAACCTTAAAACTATTACTTTAAGGATATAAAAGCATTAATCCACCATAATTTACCTTAAAATGGTAAGTGATAATATATTCTCCATATTTTGCCATCTCATTAGTAAACGACTAAAGACAACTTTCAATCATGCATAAATAGTTAGAATACTTAAGTGATCCCTTAGAAACTAAGATATTGCATTCTAAATCACATTCATCTTCTAAGTATATTATTAGATTAGTATTACATAGAGTTAAGGGTTTAGTTGATGTTTAGGTTACATGTAGTGAACATTAATACCTTAAATGATACTTTTCATCTTAATTATACTAAGTAGCTTACCAAATAGTATATATAGGATATAAATACCTAATGGAAAATCTTATTATCTATTTTTACAAATCAATTCACTAAACTTCTTATTTCCTTAATCTTTCTCCTAATTTTCCTTAATTATTTCATTATGTACACAAAATGGCATTTATTTTTGGAAAGTTGACAAAGTCAACACATGTTGACCAAAGTCAAAAGGTTGACTAAGTCAACATTTAGAAAAGTCAACAAAAGTTACTTTCACTTAAGAAAATATTTAAGTCATGTAATGATTTCTTTTCTTTTCTTCTCTTTAGATTTTTCTTCTTTCTTCCTACTTCTTTGCCGTCCATTCTTCTCCCTCTTCTAAACTTTGCTTTTCTCATTTATAAAATACAATTTGAGACAAGTACAACTCCCTTTTCTTCTTCCATTTCAAACTGTGAACTCCCCTTTGCTTTATCATCTTCACTTTTCCAAAATTTCACTTTCATAATCTTAAATATTACCACACATCAATCTACTATATCTACTGGCTTTCCTTTTCAAATCATAAAAGAGAAAAAGATATGTTTTATATGATTTCCTATCTTAATTAGTGAGTTAGTTATCTATCTAAGATTGGTATGGGAACTTTATGTAAATTGTGCTTTTGTGTTATGGAAGGAAAGGAATCCTTATACTTATGTTTAGAGTATAGAAATACCCATGTACATACAACAAGTGAGTATATATGGAGTGTACATATTGAGGTTTTAGTGAAACCCATAGTATAAGTGTATAAATCCTTAGCTAAAAGGAAAGAACACTTGTATATAGGCTTAAATATGTGTATATAAGAGTATACTTAACAAATACATGTATGGGAACTCTTGTACATGAAGAACCATTATGTACATAACCTAAAAGGAGGTTTATACTAGTTATACATACATATGCCATACCAAATACACTCTTAAAATACAAAAAGAATGAAATTGTGAAAATTTCTTAAGAGGGTAAATAAGGCATACGAAAATACGTATAAAAATACGTATGCTACCGTATGTGTATATGGGTATATGTATTAGTATAAGTATATAAGTATACATATTAGTATGTTATAAGTGTAGGTAGGTATATAACATATGTATATGTATGAGTACATAAGGATATATATATTTATATGTAATGAATGAATTACATAAGCCATGACATCACCAAAAGATTACATAAGTTATGACATAAGCAGATGATGACAAAAGCGATTGATGACCTAAGCGATGATATAAGCATAAGCTTATAAAATAATAGATTATAAGATTACATAAGAATATAACCTATATATGTATACATGTACTTAGGAGTCGAAGATCCTTTAAACCCTAATACACTTCCTAAATTGAATTAAACTTAATCAAGCCCGTATCGTAAAACACGGGTCTTAATGTCCAAAACGAACATCACCGTGTGAATGTGCATCCAAAAACAATGAAAAACGACTATAAGTTCGCAAATATCGGAATTAGAATGAAAAAGTTACAAAATACATAAAGGAAGTCTCATAACTTACAAATATAAGAAAATAGTTACTGTTAATCCCATTGAGTATGGTAAACCCTATACATATAAGACTTGGGGTATATTGGGGAACTAGATAAACTACAATAGACTTTTAGTTAACTAAGGAGTCTGACTTTTCAGAATACTTATAAGTGTTACTATATTTTAAGTGTTCAATATCAAGTTCTAGAAACCCCAAAGCTTGAAGAATGAGTAATAATCCAGGTGAGGGGATTCTAATGACCTGCTACTTACTTATGCATATTACTTGTATGATGTTTTGTTGCTTGCTGTTGCTTATATATTTGAATGACTATTCTGCTTGTATGCCATCATCTGTGTGATCACCTTTTTAAATTGATAAATATAAATATTTAACCCAAATAACCAGTTCTATTCATCGCATGTCTATTACCTAGTAAATGTATGGATGGAGAGTGCTAGCTTTGCAAAATGTTAAAAAAAGGTATTTTTGGAAAAAGTTTTCCTAATCTTAAACGTATTTTATACGATTTCAATAAGGACCGTAGTGCCAAAAATGATATTTTATCGTTAAGGCAAAACTAGCATGGGTTCTCCACTTGATAGCGAGAGGACTCGCTTTATTGTGCCTGTAAGACCTTGGTTAATTTTGGTTGTGAGAGGACTCACAAGTTTGTGCCCGAGGGGCCTTAGAGGGTGGATAATCCTAGTTTGGAATCCCCCTATTTGAATTGAAACTCTTTTCTCGACTAGGGTAATAGTTGAGTGTTGCCTAGAGGAGTGGTGCCCCTAGGTAACCTCATGCGGGTAAGCTAGAGTGCCTTGTGCGGATAAGTATAAAGGATAATTGAAGTGTAGATGACGTAATTCTACACCTTCCATAGTTCCGGACTCCTATGGATGTATTGCTTGCATTCATCGCGCATGCATTCATGTCGTATGTAGAAAACTTGCCTGTATATGTAATAATAATGTGTGAAAACTTGCTTGACCAATAGTGGTGAGGAACAAACTCACTGAGCTGTTATATACTTACTCCTTCATAGTTTCTCTTACAGGTTTACTTACATTAGGATTAGGATAAGTCTCGAGTGCCGAGTGTAAGATGAAGATATGTATCTTAATATTAAAAATAGCTGAGTACTCTTTAGATGATACATAAACATCCTTTGTAGATAATTTAATTTTTCTTGTATTTCTTTTATAATGTTGGTATATCCTGTCTTATTATTTGGTAGGAGATATCGATTCTCTGTGGTTTTGAGGAACTATGGGATATCGAACATTCATAGTTATTTATAATTATATGTTATGTCATGTTACAATAAATTAATTATTTGAAAATCATTAATCTTAGTGATTTATTATTTAGAGTCTTGTAATCTCTGACTTGCAAGGTGGTTTTCATATCATGGGTGCACACATATTATGGAAATTTTAGGTAATCCTATTAGGCCCCCTTTAAGGTCCTGACAAGCTTAACCTCCATCATCTTTCAACTCAACAATGTTAAGGTCTTCTTCTCCCTTCATTTATAAGAGGATGAAGTCAGCGGAGCTCCAAAGACATCTCAGGTCAGCTTAGATGAATAGCTCCTCCTCTGAAGTTAGATTCTTATCAATTATTTGGTGAACCAGGGAGACTAAGCCATGTGCTTAAGATCGAGTGATCGATCCCTAGTCCCTATCGTCTCTTTTGGGCTATTTGAGATTTGGGATCAAATCTAGCTTAGTACTAGTTGACTCATCCTTAGGGACATAAGGTTGGAGATCCACAATGTTGAAAGAGTCGGAGAACCCATACTCTTTTAGTAGTTCAACTCTATAAGCATTTAGATTAACTTCTTTGATCACTTTGAATGGTCCATCTACCCGTAGAGATAAATTGCTCTTCTTAAGGTAAGGAAATCAGTCCTTACTAAGATGAATCCATAATAGATCTCTAAGTTGAAATCTTTTAACTCTTCGTCCTTAGCTCTTACTTTCAAATTTGGATGTAGCTTGAGTTGGGTGACCTACAACTTTCTGATGCATGGCTCAGATGGCTTTAGATTGTTTAACAACTTGAAGGTCTTCAGGTCGACTGGATGAGGTGATCAAGTCAAGCTGCAACTCAGGATTGTATCCATAGGTGACCTTGAAGGGTGACTTCTTGGTGACATTATGAACAGTCATGTTGTAAGAGAACTCAATGATTGGTAGGAACATGTCCCAATCAGTTGGGTTTCAACCACTAGTAACTCTGATCAAGGTTCCCAATATTCAATTGACAACTTATATTTGTCCATCTATCTAACGGTTACACGATGTAATGAACAATAGCTTGGTTACTGGTCGCTTCCAAAGGGTCTTCCAAAAATGACTTAAGAACTTAAGGTCTCAATTAGACACTATAATTCTCGATTCTCCATGTAGCTTGACCACTTCCTATAAAAAGAGAAAAGAGATAGCTAAAGCATCATTAATTTGCTGACAAGGCACAAAGTATACCATCTTACTGAATCGATCTACAACCACCATGATGGAACCCTTCCCTCGAGATGTGCTCAGTAATCTTAACACAAAGTCCATACTTAGCTCAAATCATGGTTTGGTCAAGATAGGTAGCAACATATAAGGTGCTTGCTCAGCTCGACTCTTTGCTCTTTCATAAGCTATACATCTCTCTAGTATTGACTGCACTTCCTTCATCATTCTAGGCTAAAAGAATCTCGAGCTAAGTACTCGGAACATTCTAGCCATTCTAAAATGACCAGATAGTCCTTCTCAATGTGCCTTATAAGCTTACACATCAATAAATCCCTTATAAAACAGGTTAAGATACATAACTTTCATTTCCTGAACAAGTATTCGTCCTCCTTGTAATAGTCATCAATAGCTTAGTCATTGTCACATTAAGCATAAATTGGTCTAAAGTGTGGATCCTTGGCATAAGGACTCTTGATTATAGAAAATCTAAGAAGATTAGTCCAAAGTTTAGTCAAGAGGGAATGTTGTCTTGATAGGGCATCAACCACTATATTGTTATTGCCATTCTTATACTTTATGACATAAGAAGACCCCTCCATTAATTCTACCCATTTCACTTACCTCTTAGATAACTTAGGTTGGCTCTTCAGATAGCTTAATGATTCATAGTTAGTGTAGATCACGAATTTTCTAAGCAATAAATAATGTTGCCAAACTGTTAGAGCTCAAATCAAGGAGTAGAACTCCTTACCATATACGGAATCATTGAGTGTAGCTCCCCTAAGTTTTTCACTAAAGTAAGTAATAGGTTGGCCTTCTTACATCAACATAGCTCCTATACCCAATCCAAATGCATCACACTCCACTTTAAGCACTTTATCAAAGCTCAGAAGAGCTAAGATAGGGGCAGTAGTTAGTTTCTCTTTCACCTCCTCAAAACTCCTTTACTCCTTCTCTCCCAATTTTAACTCAATGTTCTTCTTAGATAACTCAATCAATAGGGCCACAATGGTTTTAAAATTCTTGATGATGCGATGATAAAAGGATGCCAAGTCGTGAAAACTTCTTACGTCGACAAAATTGGATGGCACCAACCATTTAGTAATTGCTTTTACCTTTTCCTTGTCCACTCATATACCTCATCCATTCATAACAAATCCCAAGAAGACTACTTCAGGTTGATAGAAGTCATACTTCTTCAAATTAGCATAAAGCTATTTAGCTTGGAGCTTTGAGAAAACAACTCAAAGATGCTCATAGTGAGTCTCCAAGTCAATGCTATAATCTAAAATGTCATTAAATATACAACAACAAATTTCCTAATCAATTCTCGGAGCATATGGTTTATCAGTCTCATAAATGTGCTTGTGCATTTAATAGTCTGAATGGCATCACAAGCCATTCATACAATCCATTGTAGGTCTTGATTGTGGTTTTCTACTCATCCACCTCTCACATTCTGATCAGATGGTATCTAAATTTGAGATCAATCTTGGAGAGCATCCTTGCTCCATTCAACTCATCAAGCATGTCATCAAGACTAGGTATGGGGTACCTATACTTAATGGTAATGCAATTGATTGCTCGGCTATATATACACATCCTTCTTTGTCACTAATAAAGCCGGTATGGCACATGGGCCTAGGGACTCTGGAACATACCCTCTCTTCTCCAATTCATCTACCAATCTTTGTAGCTCGACAGTTGGTTCCAGATTTAGCTTATAGGTAGGCTTATTTGGCAATAGGATTCCTAGCTGCAAGTTTATCGCATGTTCAATACCCTAGATGGGAGGCAAACCTTCCGGTAGTTCACCTGGGAACATGTTAGCAAACTCATCCAATAAGGACTTTACCTCGGCAGGCAATTCAACATTCAATTCCATGATTTTAAGCAACCTTTTGACCATTAGATAGGTAAGCTCTTCAAGCTTCATCACCCTCTTTAGCTTGACTTGGTTCATCACTAAGGTCTCCTTCTTTAGAACTCAACTTAATTAAGTTTACATGGTTTTAACCTACTTAGCTATCATAGGGCGCATCTTTACTTCCCTTCCCTCATGCTTTAATCAATAGGTGTTCTTCTTACCATCATACATAACCCGCTTATCAAACATCTATGGTCTACCAAGTAGAATATGAGATGCACTCATAGAAAATATATCATAAAGCACTTCATTATGGTAATTTCCAATACAGATTAGAATATAGTGTACCTAGGAGCTCAGTTATCACTAGGACTTACCGTAGCAAATTTGACTGAATTGGTTCTTTTGAAATATCGAAGAAAATTAGAGGAGAATGGTCTACAAACAAACAAGAGTAGCTGACGTAAAACTACTCGGAGTATGTGACTTATCGACGAATACAACACGACTTGACACTTCACTTGATATGACCCACAAGTTGATGTCAAGGTCTACCCGCCACTAATCTTAAACTACTCGACAAGATTAGATAAGAGTATATGAAAAATAGACTTGGAGAAGGTTGTCCTACAAGAACAAAATATTCGGTATTAAAATGTAAGTTATCTATAGCTTACAAGAGAAAAGGACTATTTATAGTAAGTCCTTAGGACAGCATTACAAATAAAAAAATTATAAGAAAGTATATAAAAAAGGGGGATTCCTAATACATACAAAAAGGGGTAAAAAGGACAAAAGACCAAAACTGGAAAAAATAGTACAATGTCAGACGAGGTAGACAAGTGGCAGTGTAATATTAGTCTCATACGAATATTCTGTGAACATAGTAAGTAAGAGGGCTCAAAATGTTGCGGCAATAAAGGGGCCGGGACGAAAGAGATGATGGCATGTCAATAGAAAACTATTCGACCATTTAAATGAGTCTCTCATCACTCGGCAGGAACTTCTTGGCAGTGGTTGGTTGGATTACTCGATACAGGGTCCTCGATAAGGGAATGGCCAGCATCATTACTACTGAATGTACAAATCAACATATGATAATTCGAGGAGCTCAAGGAGTTTAGCCACATTTCTTTGGCATAAACTTTCTCGTCATCAGTAGGTTATCAAGAGAGAATTTGCTAGGTAAGGGATTGGAATCCTTAAAGCCGTACGCGAGTAATAGGACTGTTAGTCGACAGTTCATCAGAATAACAACTTGCATAATTACCTCTATGACTCCTTTATCACTGAGCTAATGTAGTTTGTATGGCTTAGGGTGGGGTTGGGTGGGCTGAGGTAAGGTTAGCAACTTCAATTACTAGACCATGAAAGCAAATGTTGGATTGGTGTAGTTGTCATTATCGACAATTAATGCACACAATGACCCATTTACCTTAAAGCCAATGTGGAACAAATTCTCTTGTTGCTCATCTTTCGGGCCCAGGCTCACACTCATCACTCACCTCAATATTATGGTTACAGGCATGAAAATCCCTTCTTCATTGCAAATAATCTCCTCCGCTTCAGACAGTTTGCTTTATTCGGTCTTTTTCAGCTCTTCTACTTCCTCATTAGTGATATGGACCTTAATGGTCAACGCTTCTCCTTGAATCACTGTAGTTCTTCTATTCAGACATTGAGTAACCATGTGTCCAAACCCTTAATGTTACGAACTAAGGATGGTCTAATCATGGTAGACGCTGGATACTGTATCAAGAATTCCTGATTGGTTACCCTTTCAATCAAGAACTCTTCATACAATATATGAGGCTCTAGAACATACTAGCTTCCCAGAAACATACAGATTCAAATGACATCATTACATAACATATTTATATAACATTTAAACTACAAAGTTTACAATATGCAGTAATTTAGTACGTCTATGTCTATAATACTAACAAAATAAAAAGTACATAAGTAAAAGTCCAAGTAATCAATTCTCTCAACATACTAAGTGACTCGCTCTTGCCTAGGTCCCCAAGCTAACCTCTGGTATCCCTCAACTAACCTCAACGAATAAGCCATCCTGCAGCAAAAGTTTAAGAAGGTGTAAGCCTAAGCTTAGTGAGCCAAACCCTCAACCACACCACAAGCAAGTTATAAATACATTATATTCACGCATATAAATGAATGAATAAATAGATGTCAAACAATATGTATAGTTAACTAGTTACAATACATAACTCAGATTTAATGCCCTCCGAAGTCAGGGTTGGAGTATATACGACACTAGTCAAATCCGTAAATTATATTAAAACTTACTTTACTACAGAACTCCACGTTCCGTATTTAAATCAAACAAGTCCTCTATTTTCATAAAAACCAAGTTCTAGTATAATCGTGAGTAAGCTCCCATAATCCACACTTACCCCTAAACGAAGGCCTCTAGACTTGACCTTTAGCTAGGCAGTTGGTGCTTCCAATGCCTAATATTCACACAAGCTAAGGTAAGGTCATTTTGTACTAATGTACCGTATAGAACCAATAAATTTATAATAACAACCCCCAAATGGCCTCTCGCTACCCCCATGCGATTAGACAGCTAGAATTTAGGTTAATGCGATGCATGTCCATGCATGTACCAGTTTCTTTTTATTATCCAAGTATGGTTAAGTCCAATTATATTGTGACCAAACAATATCGCATACAATCATCATTTATACTACTATGCAACAACAATTTGTTATCCATATTTAAGGTAAATTCATAAATCAGCACATAATAGCACACACAGGCATTTCTTGACCCCGCACAACATTCAATTAACACAATCATTTAAGTTCATTAGCTACAATCACATACAAGCATGGAATCATAGGGTAAATACTCACTCGGCCATGACGACTCGCTCTAGTCGTAATAATTAATTAGAAGATTCATGCCCTCATCAAGATCAGCTGATCATTACGAGATGACAACAGTGATAAGTAATTGAGTTGACTAGCGATTCCCAGTATCTAATTCTACCTAAATTACTATCAATTTTTATCCGATTAAACTATAACACTAATAGTATGTAATTTTTTCATTCTATTTTCAATATTTACGAACTTATAGTCGTTTTTCATCGTTTTCGAACGTACGTTCACACGGTGATATCCATTTTGGACATTAAAACCCGTGTTTTACGATATAGACTAAATTCATTGAAATTTTAACTATTGAAGCTTAAATATTCTTATTAGCTAGTTTTATATCCTATTTCAGTAGTTAATTATTTCATTAGCCATTAAATTCTTACACTTAGATGATCTTACATTGTTATTACTAATTTATGGGCTTAGATAAGGACAATTCAATTTAAGATGGGTATTAGGAGCTTATAATAATTTCGGCCCATATATGTACATGTATACATATATATATTATTTCCTTATATCATCTTATATTTTACTATTTTATAAGCTTATGTCATTGCTTATGTCATCGATTGCTTCTGTCATCAATTGCTTTTGTCATCAATTATTTATGTTATTGCTTACATATGTTCATACTTATCCTTATGTATTTATTTACCTTATACATACTTATACATATGTTATGTATATACTTATACTTCTAATATACTAACATATATACTTGTGTACTTATATGTATACTAGTACATATACCCATATATACATACGGTTACATACATATTTTTATACGTATTTTTGTTTGCCTAGAATATCTTCTTAGGAAAGCTTCACAAATTTCATATTTTTGCACTTTAAGGGCTTATTTAGTAAAGTATATGTATTTACAGTTAGTATATTCATCATTTTAGGTTATGTACATAAAAGGGTACTCATATGTAAGAGTATCCATACGTATATTCATCAAGTGTATTATTGTATACACATGTTTAAGCATATGTATATGTGTTCCTCTTCCTTTTAACTAAGGATTTCTTATACTTATACTAAAAATTTTACTAAAACCCTCATATGTACACTTCACATGTACTCACTTGTTATATGTACATAGGTATTTCTACACTTCTAAACATGAATATGAAGCTTTCTACCTTCAACACATATGTACATATTACATAAAAGTTCCCATACTAATCTAACTTGTACATCTAACTACTAAATAAGATGGAAAATCACATAATAACATACCTTTTTCTCCTTTATATTCTCCTTTATAATATGAATAGGAAGAAAGGTATATATGGTATGTTAGTTTATGGTAGTAGTTGAAGTTGTGTAGTTGAAATTGTGAAAAGAATTGAAGGTGAAAAAGGCAAGGGAGTTTACGGTTTGGAAGTGGAGGGAAAAGAGTGTTTTGTGTCTTCAATTGTGTTTTTGTAAAAGAAATGTGTAGGGTCTAGGTGAAGGGGAAAGTGGATGGTAAAGGAAGCAAAAGGGGACAAGATTACATGTGTCAACTATGTAGAAAGTTAAAGAAAAAAGAAGAAAACTCTAGATGACAACGACATATTTGTTGACTTTTCAACATGTTGACTTAGTCAACCTTTCACTTGGTTAACTCTTTAGGATTACATGTAATTTAAATGTACATAATGAAGTAATTAGGGAAATTGGGAAGAAAATTAAGGAAATGAAAGGAAATATGGAGTCTATTGAAATGATTAGTAAGAATAGATAATGAGATCTTCCTTTAGGTATTTATATCCTATACATATCATTTGGTAGGCTACTTAATATAATTATCATGGAAAGTGTCATTTAGGGTATTAATACTTACTATACGTAATATAATCGCCAACTAAGCTCTTAACTTTATATAATACTAACCTAGTTATATAATTGGAAGATAAATGCGATCTATAATGCAATATCCTAGTTTCTAATGGATTACTTTAGTTTTATATGTATTTATAAATGATTGAAAGTTATCTTTGATCTTTTACTAATGATTTAGTAAGATAACAATGATATATTGTCAATTAGGGTCTTAGAGTCAGTTATGGTGAATTAGTACTTTTATATTTTTAAAGTTATAGTTTTAGGGTTTTATCACTTTTGGGTACAATCTCTAATGTTTAGATACATTTAGGGTATAAAAATTTTATACACGATTGAATCTTCGGTTATTATCTTAGGGTTTTTATTTTAACTAACCTAGTCGACTCTTAGGAATATCTAATACACTTGAGTTTACTTTAGATATTGGGTCAAAAAATTAAGGGGTTTACACTTGATACTTAAAGTACTTGATCTCACTCATCTTCTAACCAGATTTTTGTCCCTTCTCGAACTTCCTTAGAGCCTCTTTCCCCTTTGCTTGAGCAACTGGAGCAGGTTTGATAGGAATCAACCCCTTGGATCGATTACTTACAGCCGAGTTAGAGAACTCCAAGGACTTATCCAAAGAATATTATCTCAAAGCCACATTTAAGATCGGAATTCCTACCCCAACCTCTATGTTTCCCATTAGTGCCAACTTAATTACCGAGCTGTCACATACGCCAGACCTATCGAACAGTTATGCTATGATGCAACATTTGAGCAGATAGCCTCTAAAGACTATCTGAGCTGCCTACCAACATTTGACCCCAACTTAAGTTGAGTACTCTCTAGCAAATGATTGACCAAACTCCGACTTGATCCAGATCAAGTCAGCCCGTGACTATAAACTCCCTCTTTTCTTCATTTCATCCAATTTGTACTATAATTTAGAATGACTAACCACTATGCAACATGTATCTTCTAGCACGATATTCCAGAAGGATTCTTTACTTTTTTTTATAGGATATTCTTTGTCTTTTTTATCCTTTTTAGTATGTTTTATGTGTCCTATTTGTAGAATACCTTTTTGTCTTTTCATACTTGTAAAGTAACCCTAATAGGATGAGTATATAAACCCCTACCTAATGTATGCAAACAACAACTTCATTATTAGAATTTATATAAGTTTCCCTTTGAGTAACCATAGTTTTCTCATTATCCTTCAACTCTTATCTATTCCCTTTAGCAATGAGTAGTGGTGAGTGACCCTTTAGTTCGGACTTGTGAGTTATATCCAGCGAATTGTAGGCCGAGTAAGATCAATTGGTGCATCATATCCAATTAGTAGCTACCCAAACTTTACTAGCTTTTCTTTATTTCCTTTTGTTCTCTTTTCATTGTGGTGTTTCTCCATGTGTCTGACCTTAGAAACACATCACTCTACTAATATTAGAGCATGGTTCTGAGAGGGTATGAAGTTGCAATAAAGTTTTGGTTTGCTTGCTATTAATAGTTGCTGTGTTTCTTCAATAGCTGCTACCATGTGTTCGTGTGCTAATAAGTGTAATTCTTTGCTAATTTGTTCTTACTCTGTTTTTCACTACGAAAATAGAGCAAGTTCATTTCTATCCTATTTGAGTGATTATAGGGTGTTAAAGTTGTCAATGTGTTAGTCAAAGTTTTGGCTAGTAAGGTAGCATTGTTTTCCTTTGTATTGTATTGTTAATCTGTTTGAAAAGTATTATACAATGTTAAAATTAAGTGTTCAAAGTGTTATTAGAGACCAGAGTAGTGGTGCTCAACCTGGTCATGGTAAAAATGGTAGTAACACTCCTTAGACAATTGATGACAAACTTGATAGACTCACTAACCTTGTTAAAAGTCTAGTTATAGCAATGCAAGTTAATAGGCAACAACCTTAGGGTATGCCGCAATGCAACTGACCTAAAAATATTCTAAAGAGAGGCTATGGCCAAGGTAGCCAAGCTGACCGCCTAGTTCTACCCCAGCAAGCTAGAGGAGTTACAAACCAAGCTACTAGATGAAGGCTAGAGTTGGAAGAGATAGAAGAGGATGATGAGGAAGTAGATGTGGAGATTGACGAAGGGGAAGAAGTAGAGGTTGAGAACTATCAAGCACGAGAGCGAAGATGCCGAGCTCTTCGAGAACTTAACAATGTTAAGGTCTAAATTATTCCCTTCAATGGAAGTGGAGATGCAAATGAATACTTAGAGGAAGTCAAGGAGGTCAAGAAGGTGTTTGATTGTTATAGATATATAGATGCTATCAAGATCTGACTTGCTACACTAGAGTTTACTAAGTATGCCACTATTGATAAGGATCAATGGCGGCGAATATCAAAACCTAAAATATGTTGAATGGGTATGATGGACAGGAAGTGAATTGGTTAGTTTTGACGATGAATGTGGATGGATATCATGTACCAAGACACAGACACTATTAGGGATTTGAGCTCGAAATAAGGTTCAATACAACTCAAGAACACTAAATGTCACTCGAGGTCCAAATGAGGGTTAGATGCAACTTACTAATTGGCTCAAATGAAAGAGTTCGCTACAATCTTAAGAACAAGATCGATAAGAACACGAGAACGATTAAAGAGTTTGATCTACACTTAATAATTTGGTACTACTAGCTCATGAGTAGCCTTGCTCAAAGGGGAAAGATTCTAAAACATAGGAATATACTTTTTCTATCAATATTTCTTATATATCTGATGTTTACAAATGTTGTTATTTATAATAAGTCCTAAACCTTAGTGGCAAAACTATAAATAATGTACAAGGCCTTATACCCTAAAGAATTGAGCCCATAAATAAAATAAAGGAAAACATGTACAAGAATACAAAATTATGCATTTTACAGAGGAAGTCGACATGCAATCGCTTAGCATGTCCTCGAAGGAGTAGTATCCGAACCAAACGGGATCGACGGTTGGATGTATAGGTTCAGGAAGGAATCTCAAAAGCCTTGCATAACTTGGCTAAGACACTAGAGAGGTCATCCCATAATTGCTGAGTGCTAAAGTTAGTTGGCATTATTCTCTTCTTGTCGTACTAAATGGATCCTATTCTCGACAACGTAGTCTCTCGGCTACTCAGTCAACAACAGACTTCTTACCAAGTGGTTATCTTTCTTCCTCTCGTCCTTTTAGCTTCAACTCGGCCTTAGTTTCGAATAGGTCTGCTTCGGCTTGGATGTGGTCAGAGGCTAATTCCCATCAACTATGTAGTGGAAAAATCTGAGTACAGCCAAAGTAAGGGATGGAAGATGAAGTGTAAGAAGCTGGGATGAGATGAAGAGGTTGTTGAGGGGTAGATTTGTGCTTGAGACATTCTTATAGGATACATTTGCAATATTGTAGGAACTTTGCCAAGGAAGCCAATCTATTGATGATTATGTGAGAGAATTCCATATGCTTATGATCCGAGCCGACGTAGAAAAACTCGAGGCTTACATAGTATCGAGGTTCATTTTTAGGCTCAAATATGAGATTCACAACATTATGCAAATGCAAAGGTTTTACACATTGGAAGAGGCAATTAAGATCGCGCAAAAGGTCCAAAAATAGAGAAAAAATGCTTCAAGTTGACCTGGACTAACATTCTCCTAAGCCCTTATTCTATGCCGACATGTTCAAGCCAAGTCGAGGAGGCCATATCGAGCCTAAGAGAAGAATGACCAACCTGATGATAGTTGAGCAAACCAACTAAGCCGACTCCAAGCCAGACTAGCCCCGAAGACATATGAAAGATGGCAGACCTTTGAATGGAAGACCAGCAAGGTAAAGTACTTTAAATGCTTAGGCTTTGGACACATAACTGTTAAGTGTCTAAACTGATGTGTCATAGTGCTCCAATAACATGTAGTGGACAGCATCGACGAGAGTGAGCCCAAGGATGAGAAAGATGTTGGAAAACCCAAAGCAGAAGAGGAAGAGGAGACCTGTATCTATGCTGATCAGGGAGAAGTGATGACCTTAGTACTAAGATGAGTACTAAGTTCCCTATCGAACTTCAGGGAAGACCAAAGGGAAAATTTATTTCATACTAAGTGTACCATCAAAGGACAATTGTGCACCGTCATAGTAGATGGAGAAAGTTGTACTAACATAGTTGTACAATCCTTCGTACAGAGGTTAGGTCTATTAACCTTTAAGCATCCCTGACCTTACAAGCTACATTGGCTTCATGATAAGGGTGCTTTGCACTTGACTGAATAGGTAATTGTGATGTTCAGTATTAGGAATGTGTACAAGGACAAAGTAGTGTACAATGTTGTCTCCATAGGGGCTTCACATATGTTGCTTGGACAACCTTAGTTGTTCGATCAATGTATTACTCACAACTGGTATAAGAACACCTATGCCTTTGTTAAGGATGGAAGGAAGATTGTGTTGCAACCCATGACCCTAACCTAAGTAAATGAGACCCATAATCAGCTCATCTAAGCAAGTAAGATGAAGGCCCTAGTGATGAGCCAAAGAGAACTCCGAGCTACTGAGAAGGTTGAAGAGCCTATGTTTCTATTAATTAGAAGGTTACTAAAGATGAGAGATCTGGAAGATGTTCCTAATGAAATTTGAAGGCTAAATGATGAGTTTTCTAACTTGTTTCCTAAGGAACTACCTAAAGGACTACCCTTAGTTCGAGGCATAAAGCACTATATTGATTTGCAGCCAAGCATCGCCCTACCGAACTAACTTGTATACAGATGAACCCTGAGTAAGCTACTAAGCTGAAAGACAAGTAGATGAGCTCATAGAGCAAGGATATGTAAAGGAGAGTATGAGCTCTTGTACGATACCAACTCTACTCATCCTAAAGAAGGATGGTTCATGTCATATGTGCATCGACAGTCAAGCAATCAATCATATCACTGTCAAGTACAAATACCCAATACTGAGGCTCAATGACGTATTGGATGAGGTTCATGGTGCTAAAATATTTTTGAAGATTGATTTGCGAAGTGGCTACCACCAAATTCGCATGAGACCAAGTGATGAGTGGAAGACTGCCTTCAAGACTAGGCATGGTCTCTGTGAATAGTTGGTTATGCTATTTGGACTTACTAATATGCCAAGCACATTCATTCAATTAATGAATCATGTGATGCACCCTCTGATCAGAAGATGTGTGGTTGTGCTCTTCGATGACATATTAGTATACAATATCGACCTAAACAACCATGTTCAACATCTTCGAGTAGTTTTTTATATTCTACAAGTTGAGAAATTATATGGGAATTTGAAGAAGTGTACATTTTGCCAAGATGAAGTGATTTTGCTTAGGTTTGTAGTGTCAAGGGAAGGAATTCAAGTAGATGAGGAAAATATTCGAGTTATTCTGAAGTGGTGGATGCCGAAGAATGTTATTGAAGTTTGAAGTTTTCATGGCCTAACTTCCTTTTATAGGTCATTTATTCAAAACTTTAGTACCATAGCCACCCTCTTAATCGAGCTAACAAAGAAGAGTGATGGGTTCAAATGGAGTGATCAAGTTAAACAAAGTTTCAGGGTGATCAAGGAGAAGCTCACCTCCACCCCTATCCTATCATTACTAGATTTTGGCAAGCCTTTTGAATTAGAATGTAATGCATCAAGCATTGGAATTGGTGCCATCCTGATGCAAGAATAACGACCCATCGCCTACTATAGTGAGAAGCTTATTAGTGCTGCCCAGAATTATTTCATGCATGAGAAAGAGTTATACTCTTTTTTTGAAGCTCTTACTGTTTAATAACACTATTTGCTACGACAAGAGTTTGTTATTTACATTGTCCATGAGTCATTGAAGCAGTTTGAAAGTCAGAACAAACTTTCAAAGATGCAAGCCTCTCTTACGTCATCCAGCACAAGGAAAGAAGCGTAAACATGGTTGCCGATGCTCTGTCACGTCAGCAAACCTGATTGACCACTTTGCAAGCAAAGTTGTTGGAATTTTCACTTATCACCGAATGGTATGCTCATGACCCTCATTTTCGTTGCATTCTCAGGCATTGCCGAGAAGGAGTTGTTATTTAAGGATACTATCTTAAGGATGGCTATTTGTTTAAGGACTAAAGGCTGTGTATACCAAACTATTCCGCGTATGAGCTATTAATGAGGGAGGCTTATAATAATGGGTTATTTGGTCATTTTAGAGAAACCAAAACAGCCAATCTGTTAATCTGTTAAATAAAAGCTTTTACTAGCCTAGTTTGGCCAAGGATGTTCATAAGGTAATTGGAAGTTATAAGGTATGTAAGAGAGCTAAGGGGAAAAGAGAACCCCATGGAAAGTATATGCCACTGCCAACACTAACCCTACCTTAAGCCGACCTCAGCATAGACTTTATCCTAGGATTTCCCCAGACATCTAGGGGGAAAGATTCTATCTTTGTTTAATGGATCGCTTTAGTAAAATAGCACACTTCATTCCGTGTCATTAAACTAACAATGCATTATATATTGTTGATTCGTTTTTTAGAAAGTTGTCCGATTACATAGAGTGCTAAAGACTATTATTTCGGATCAAGATACAAAATTTTTGAGCTATTTATGGAAGACTCTTTGGAGACGACTTGGAACTAAATTTGTGTTTAGCTCTAGTAGCCACCTCCAGATTGATGGCCAGAATGAAGTTGTGAATAGAACACTAAGCAATTTACTCAAAGATGTTGTGAGAAAGAACTCGAAAGATTAGGATCAATGTCTACCAGTTGTAGAGTTCACATACAATCGAACCGTCCATAGTATCATTAGAAAGACCCCATTCAAGGTTGTCTATGGCCTCAACCCCACTATCTCCCTAAATTTGATCAATACTCCTACAACTGCTAAAGAAAGTCAATCGAAATTCAACTGAGCCCAAGAATTGCAAGGGCTGCCTTAAACTGTAACAAGGAAGATTGCTAAGTTCGATTAGAGACAATAAGAGATTGGTAATCGGGGCCATCGAACTATTTCTTTAAAGCTAAGCAACTTAGTATGGATTTACCTCAATCGAGAACGACTCCCACACTTGAGATAGAACAAGCTATCTCCTTGAGCCAATGGTCCATTCAAGATCTTAAAGAAAATCAACCGCAACACCTATTAGGTTAAGTTACCTGATGACTATGGTGTTTCCTCTACTTTTGATGTGTCCGACCTGATTCCCTACCAACTAGAAGAAGAAGACCTTACAAGTGCCCTAGAAGAATAAGAACTAAAGACCACTTCAGATTTGAGGACAAATCTTTATGACCCCTCAACAGATGATAGGAATCAACCCCCTAGACTGACCATACATAGCCAAGCTAGAGGACTCTAGAGACTTACCTAGAGAATATTATCTTGAAGCCTCATCTAAGATGGGAATTCCTACCTCGACATCTATGTTTCCCACTATTGCCAACCAACTACCAAGCTATCACATGCACCAGACCTATAGAACAATTATGCTATGATGCAACATTTAAGCAAACAATCTCCAAAGACTTTCTGAGCTGCCCACCAACATTCGACCCTAGCCCAAGTTGAGTACTCTCTAGCAAATGATTGATCGAGCTCTGACTTGATGGTCGGCCCCTGACTACAAACTCCCTCTTTTCTTCATTTCATCCAATTTTTACTATAATTTAGAACTACGAGCCACCATGCGACATGTGTTTTCTAGCATAACATTCCAAAAGGATTCTTTACTTTTCCGTATAAGATATTCTTTTTCTCTTTTACCCTTTTTAGTATGTTTTATGTATCCTATTTATAGAATACCCTTTTGTCTTTTCAATACATGTAAAGTAACCCTGATGAGATGACCCTACTTAATGTACGTAGACAAAACTTTATTATTAGAATTTATACAAGTTTCCCTTTGACCAACCTTAGTGTTCTCATTATCCTTCAACTCTTATCTATTCCCTTTACTAAGGAGTAATGGTAAGTAAACCTTTAGTTTGGACTGGTGAGTCATATCCAGTAAATTATAAGCCAAATAGGATCAATTGGTGCATCATATCTAGTTAGTAGCTGTCCAGACTTTTCTAGCTTTTCTTTATTTCCTTTTATTCTCTCTTCATTGTGGTGTTTCTCTGTGTATCTAACCCCGGAGACGCATCAAGGTTAAATGTCACTTGTTTGACTTAATTCCAATTGCAAAGGTTTGCTCAGAATAGGCTGGCTAATAGGAGCTCAGCTAGTGGGGTTTAGAATTGGTTCATCTAATGACTCTCAGTCCTTTAAGTAGCTCGGATAGCTTCATTAAGTGAACCAATATCCACAGTTTCTAGAATATCTCCAATCTCATACTTTAACCCACTAATGAATCAAGATATGATTTGATCTTTGGGTTCGACCACATCATAACGAATCATCAACATTTGAAATTACTGTACATATGATTCAACACTTGATCCTCCTTGCCTTAACTCCTATAACCTCTTGAATACATCCTACAGATAGTAGCTCGGAATAAATCTTCTTCTCATCACTCTCTTCATTTCATCCCAATCCCTTACCTTGTGCCCTCCTTCTCTTTTTTTAGTGGCTTGCAAATTCTTTCACTACAAGGCGACATAACCAATAAATTCCAGTACAACAAGTCTAACCTTAACATTTTTAAGCACTTCATGATACTCAAACTATTTTTCAATCTTATTTACCCAATCCAGGTGGTCCTCTGCATCACCACTATTAAAAAAGCTCCAGATCTGCAATCTTAACCCTTCGACCAAGGGAGCTCGAGCATTCCTTTCTTCAAGTTTATAATATTCTCCTTCCTCAACACCTAACTCTTCATCTCCATCTTCCTCGATTTCCTCTAAGGTAAGTCTTCGTTGAGCAACTCTTCCCATTCCTGTAGCTCAAGGTGGTCAAATTGGGACATTTGCTCGGCTTGGTTATTGTAGACACCTAATTTTTGCCCACCTATAGTTCTAATTTTTATTTTTTTATTTTTACAAAAACTGTCCTAATTCAAAAATAAAAATAATAAATAATAACAAAAAAATTAATAAAAGATAAAAATAATAAAAATTAACAAATGATGAAAATACCAAAAAATGATGAGAAAAAGAAAAGTCAAAAAGATTTTTTAGATTTTTTTTTTTAGGAAGTAAATTATTTTAGAGTCGATAGTTTTAGTTTTAATTTAGTACAAAAAAATTATTTTAGGGAATCGGGTAGTTTAAGTATAATTTAATTGTATTGAATGTCAAGGTAGAGGCCAACGACCTAACGGATAAGCATTGGAGTATTGGATTGGATTTAATTTGAGGTCTTGGGTTCGAGTCTCAACAGGTACTTATGTCTTTTATTTTTTTATTTTTTACAAAAGCGAGATAAATAAACGGGATTCATATCTAATTAAAAACATTTGAATCTAGTTTGATTTTATTAAATCAAATTTGAATTAATTCGAATATGGTTTAATTTGATACAGAATACGATTCGATATGATTTGATTTAGACTTTATAAAAGAAAAAAACAACAACAACAGGGGATCATTTAGTCTCTGTCCATGAAACATGAACCCAACAACCAATTCTCGCTAAAACAGCCTGTTCACTTTCTCCTTCGATCAACAACCGAACTACATACAAACACATTCGCTGGATCCAATTTCTCCAATCCCACAAAGTTAAAAGTCAATCAATAATTGCCATCAATTTGAAATCCCCTGATCGTCCGAAGTCAACACATATGCGAAGTTCGACTCCACGTTCCAGCCAATGAGAATCCCCTGACCATCTAAAATTTGCCAAAGTCTAACTCCATGTTTAAGCCAACGAGAATCCCCTGACCATCCGAAGTTTACCAAAGTCCAACTCATATTCCAGCTAACGAGAATCCCCTGACCGTTTGAAGTTTACCTAAGTTTAACTCTACATTCCAGCCAACATGAATCTCAAAGTTGTCCATGTTAACTTGCCCACGTAGAACATCACAGCCCCAATGCCTGGATCACGGTCTGATCAGCAATACCAGAAACCACACCAAATCACGACCAGCACTGTTGCAACTACAACACCTATTCCACAGCAAACCCCTGATCAAGTGTTGTCTCGCGCAATCCCAAACCGACAAACAACCTAATCTCTACACACATAAGCCAAGCACAAATGATCAACACTCCCCCACAAACAGTCTCAATCTTCTCTTGACTCGTATCTAGTAGCGTCATAAACGCAACATAACACGGACCACAACTTGACCAAATGGACAGCTACGACAACCGTTATTGTCTCTATCTACAATTAGCACCATGCACATACTGCCGATCAGCACTATCCATAGTTTGCCTTCCTACCGACAATCAAACAACATCGATCAGTACACGCATGTTCTTGCCATTATCGCACAGTTGGTCTTCAAAATCAGTAAGCCAAATTGAATTCCTATATCAACTCGACGCCATTGCAGACCACACATCAACACGACCATATTGTGGATGCTATACCGCTGAATAGTTGGAGATCAGGTTCGGTTCTCTTCCAATCTTGAATTTTCTTTTTATTTATTCATTTATTTATTTATTGTTTTAGTTATATATTTCATTATTATTATCATATCATATTATAGTATTATTATTATTATCCTTGGTTATACAATGTAATATATAAGATATGTATATATATTAGGTGATTTTTTTTCCTTAGTATTAGTTTTCTATATGTATATCAAGTATATTATATAATATGTTTTTATTTTGATAGATGTATATATTAGTTTAGGAATTATTAGGATTGGTCATTTTTTTTTTAAGATTTAGTTTTATTTAAGGATTTATCACATAGAAAGTTGTTTTTCTTTAAATAAAAAATTAATAAAAGACCCTTTTTTATAAAAAATAGGATTATTAGAGCATTTTTTTTTATAAAACAAAAACACTCAAAGAGTTAGGACACTTTAGATTTTCTTCTTTTTTTTTTTAAATAAATCGAATAGATTAACAACGTAAACTCGGTTAGTTTTCAAAATTAAAATAAATCAACACATTAAAGATTTTTTTTAAAAAAGAACTACGATCGTCTGATCCCAGTTAGCGGGTACGTAGATACCTTCGGGGCGACGATAAAATATGTAGAAACTTAGGTTTTTTTTCTTTTTTTATTATTTATTTATTTTTTCTTTAAAAATGTTATAATTAAAAGAATAATTCTAATTTCGGTAAATAGATAGTGGTACCCATTAGGGTTTAATAGATTAGCCCCCAAACTCGGAACCCTTTGGTTTTTCATTAAAATTGAAATCAAAGACCGGTAGCTAAATCGTAATCAGTCCATCCAATTGATTACGGTTTTCTTCCTTTTTCCCGACTCTGATCGGGTGGCAACTCTAAAAATTTTTCTAAATAAAAAACCGGAATTTCCTAATTTCTTTAGTCGAGGATTAATATTAAATGGGTTATGGTTTAGTATTAATCGGAAATGTAGAAATCAATTTTAAATAAAAGAAATCGAAAAACAAGCTCGATAGTTATCCATTGCCTCCTTCAAGCAAGTCATCCATTCGGACTTTGTATGGAGCTTCTCTCACTCGTTGTCTATCTTCATTTATAGTAGTTATCAGGTTAGTCACCAAGTCGATGAGCCTATCTAGTTTATCATCGGCAAATTGGGGTATATAACTTCCTTGTTGACCTCGGCCATTTCGACCATCGCTCTCTTGGGTTCTAAGAGTTCCATGAATACTAGATTCAGACATTGTCTAATACTTGTGAAATTAACACAAAATCACACTTTGAATAGTCTTAATATAGCAAGCAATTACAACAATCACCACAACAATAACAACACTACCCATATACACTCTATTTCATAGAAAACAAAATAGGGGAAAATAGAGCACCAACTTCCACTTCCCAAATCAACATCGTAACCACTCACAACTTCGTAGACAACTCCAAGCCTCAACCAACTAATCACACACGATGTAGTATAGTAAATCATGCTAAAGCACAAAGTACCAGAAACTCACTCGAACATAGACAAGCTCCGATACTAAGATGATACGGATCACTAGGAAGGTGACATACAGTTACCAATGTTACACAATCCAAGTGTAGGTCCAAACCTTATGACAGTCCGAAAACTAAATGGCAGTTGAAAGTTGAGTAAAGGTCTCATGTACTGACGTAGGATATTACTTACTAACACCTCATATGAACTCAGCTCACACTTGATATGATGCATAGGTGTAGCCAAAGGTCACTTACTACTAATCCACACTTACAATGGACTGGATAAGAGTAAATGAAAGTAAGTAAGGAATACTTAACTCACAAGGGAAAATTTCAGAAATTCAGTGTTACTGACTATGTAGCTATTCCATATTACAAGTATTTCTATGGCCTAATTAAGGCAAGTGATAGATTAAAGTAAATTACAGAAAGGATTTTTACTAGAAAAGGAAAGATACATAGTTTATGGGGGTAAATTCATAAAGCAAACAAGAGAATATTCGAGTACGGAAAGGACAGTACTGACGTTAGAAAAATGGATACGTATCAACTACTCTTCCTATGGTCCCAATTGGTATGGATTGTCAAGCAAAGCTAGACTAGCTAGGTTCACAATTGAGCAACTTTGGGACCTCAACATAATAAAAGGGAGACATATGATTGGCCGAGCTCAAAAGGAGGTAGGTCGGCATCAGCATTAGTAGATCTGCTTGATGATTGGGCAACTCAACCTCGGTCATCTTTCAACTCGACAGTATTAGGGTTTTCTTTTCCCTTCAACTGTAAGAAGATGAAGTTAAAGGAGCTCGAGAGGCATGTCAAGTCAGCTCGGACAAACAACTCCTCCTCCAAAGTTAGATTCTTATTAACTATTTAGTGAATTAGGGAGACTAAGCCACCCATTCGGGATCAAGTGATCAGTCCTTGATACCTATCATACACTATACAGCTTATCTGGATCAGTAGTGTTAATACCAGTGCTGTAACAAGTTGCCTATTCAGTTCTTGGAAACTTTGCTCACATTCCTTACTCCACTCAAATTTGATATCCTTCTAAGTCAATCAAGCCAACAATCTTGCAATCATAGAGAAATGCTTTATAAACCATCAATAATAGCTTGTCATGCCTAGAAAACTTCTTACCTTCGAAATAGTTATTGGTTGCTTCTATTCCATTACTACTTTTACCTTTTTAGGGTCTGCAGAAATTCCTTCACCAAATATAATATGACCCAAAAAAGAAATCTTATCTAACTAAAAGTCACACTTGCTCAACTTAGCATATAACTTATTTTCTTTTAACTTTTGCAATGACAATTGCAAATGTTATGCATGCTCTTCCTTAGTTTTTGAATTAGTCAATAATAAACACTACAACAAATTTATCTAAATATGGTTGATATGTACGATTCATCAGATCCATAAATACAGTCGGTGCATTAGCTAACCCAAAAGGCATCACTAAGAACTCATAATGACCATATTGAGTCATGAATGCAGTCTTAGGTATATCCTCCTACTTAACTCACAATTGATGATATCCTGACCTCAAATTGATTCGAGAAAATATAGTTGCAGGTTGCAACTAATCAAACAAATCATCAATTCGATGTAAAAGGATACTTATTCTTAATAGTGACTTTGTTATACTACCATCCTTCTCCTTTACAAATAGTACAAGTGCTCCCTAGGGCGATACACTTAGACGGATAAAGCCTTTGTCCAATAGTTCCTAAAGTTGCTTCTTCAGCTCCTAGAGTTCCATTAGTGACATCTAGTATGAAGCTTTAGATATAGGCTCAATTTTAGGGATTAACTCGATAGTGAAATTTAACTCTTAATGTGGAGCTAAACTCGGTAGATCCTCTAGAGACACATCCAGAAACTCGCATACTATCGGTATATCATACAATTTTGTTGTCTCTTTCTTCCCTTCAGTAGCAACTACTCAACAAAACTTCCAATCATTTTCTTTTATTTTTACTTCCTTACTTCATCACATATTTCAATAACAGCTAACTTTAGTTTACCCTAACCAGCTTTTCCTTGAAACACCACCTCTCCACCATTTAAGGTTATAGTCTTACTTCTACATTCTATATTTGCCTTATACTTAGATAACCAATCTATTCCAATGATCACATCATAGCCTTATAAAGGTAATACTATAGAACTAATAGGATACTCCTTTTCTTGAATTATAATTCGACCATTATCTACAACTTTTCGAGTCATTACTTTCTCTCCGCCAGTGTTCTAACTCTATAAGTAGTATTGATTTCAATTACATTAATCCCTTTCTAATCCACAAACTTTTGACTTAAAAAAGAACAAGACGCACCAATATCAAATAATGCAAATTCAAGTTATCTATATATAAGTAAATCTCTTGAAATATATTAATACTATGATTACTAACCAACTTTTATTTACAATTCTTAGAATCTAAGTACCTTATATTAACTTACATTTTATTTATCATCAAAATAAATAATTTGATTACGTACCTATTACAAGTCCTTCATCAGTTTCCTCCTCATCTTCCATAATTTCCACGCACTCGTCATAATAATACTCCTCCATCCAATCTGCAAAGTCCTTTCCATCATCATCTACATCTTCTATAGCAAAAGCATAAGTAGGTGCAATTGTATTTACCAAAACCTCCAACTCTTTCAGCTCCTTACCTAGATTATGGACAATATTTAGAGAAATGTCCATTCTTACTACATTTGTTGCACTTGACTAATATCATCCTTGGACAAGCACGAAGCACACGATTCATATCACCACATATGAAGTACTTTCCCTTCAGCTGAGCACATTGTCTAGGGAATGATTCGCTCTACATTTCCATCATTTGACATTGTCATCCTTATCATAGAAACTCAAGCTAGGTACCGATTATGCAAGGCTACTAATTAAAGTTGTTAGCTTCTTCATTTTCTACGTAAAACTACTAGTAGCACTTGGATACAATCTCTTAAATGATGAACTTAGCCAAAAGCCCCTACTGACCTTTCGACTCCATAATGCCTACATCCTCAAACGATCATTTTCTAATTGATGTGCTTTGTCCACCATTTCATTATAAGTAGTGAAACCATAGTCCTCCAACTTGTAACACGTAGTAGGATCAAACCTAATAAGAAACAAATCCTTCTTTAGCTCACAGTTATCCCCATAAGAAGCAGGTACATATTGCAATAATAGATTAAACTCAGTTTCATATTAGGTAACACTCATGCCCCCTTTCTTAAGCTCAAATAGGTGTCATACCATCTTATTCTAAATACGGTGAAGGAAGTACTCCTTCCTAAATTCCTCCTTAAACATTTGCCAAGTAATATTATCTCCTAATTGTCTCACTCTTGAGTCTCACCAAACTCAAGTAGCTAATTTTAACATAAGAGTACTGTATGCTAACTTATGGGACTCTAGAATTCTAAAAGCCTCAAAACTCCTTTCAGTTTGGGCTAACCAATCATCAACCAGGGTTGATTTACCTATTTCACCTTTGAAGTACCAATTTTCCTTTATGAACTCAAGAAGCTTACCTACATCTTGAGGCCGTTCTATTCTTTGTTTAGCCTCCTGAAGTCCCCTATTACTCATACTACCACCAATAACAAGATATTGAATTAACATTCCCTATTGTCTCATTATTGTATACATACTAGTAAGCAACTGTCTAATGAGAATAGCTTCTTATGGAGGTGGGGGCATATCTTGCCTAGGTTGCTCCCTTACTAGTGATGGAGCTTGCGATAGAGGGTCCTAATTTCCCTTAAACCTTCCATTGCGACTTCAATTTCCAGTTCCAACCATTATTCACTTAATATTTATAACTTATGAAACTTGCACACATAACCATTCATAAGTCATCCAATATCATGTTCTTGTAAATATTTCATAAATTGTTGAATCCCTATGACTTATCTTTATACAAAATAATGATAGTTACCATCCAACATACATGATGTGCATAACTTCCATTACTCACTTGATACTTGTTTTACATCTTACATTTGCTTACAAATTCTAGAAAACAAAATTTACAAACTCAATAAACTTTTGTTTATATACATAAGATTTATAACTTAAGTACACCACTATTTACATCTATTGTACATATTTGATATTTATAACTGTACATTACAAAAGATTTACATACTACATTGAGTTACATTTGACTTGACTACATATACTATTTACAATATCTGTACATGATCGACAACTATAAAATACATCAAAAGATCAACAATACATCAAGAGATTACAATTTACATCAAGTTCATTCAAAAGTGTCATAAGATCATTCTTATTCTTAAGCAAGCCCCCAAGAAAACTTAGTTGATCCATGATTTATGTTTCATCTTTTGTTTCTTTTTTGTTTTTTTTCGAGAAATATATTGTCTCTAAGAGTCTAACAAAACAAATTCAGCCATCCAAAACAATTTGTCATCGAAACTATAAGTTGCAACCATTTGCTTGAAAGGAATCCATTCCATATGCCCTCTTACCATATTATCCTCCTCTCTATCTACGGATTCAACACCTAACTGTACCTACGTAGGACTATCAAGAATATTAATTATTTCGTATACCTTATCATCACCAGACTCTTCAATGTCATTATTGACATTTATCTCTTATATCGTATTCACATTCTTTGTAGAGTCTGGTTTTAAATTAGGTTCTAGATGAGCCTTTGATATAGGTTTTGAATTACTTTTTGGATCCTCTTTTGACTGCTTACTTATGCCATTTCCTACCACTCCATTCACTTCAAATCAGCTATGGCTTGCATCGCTACAGCATGCAAGTCCTCACTAGCATCTCTTTCTTGCTTCTCTTCCTCCGGTTCTTCTTCTTTAGGATCCTCTTCTTTTGGATCCTCCTCCATACTACCCATATCCAACTCATGATTATTCTATACACCTAATTGAGCAACATCTTGAGTATCCTATAGCATACTGTTTTTCTTATGATGGTTCAGGTATTATAAGTTCAGGGGTATGGTTCATTTGGTGTTAAAGGTATCCATATACTTACTCTTGTTGGTTCAGGAAAACATGGGAACCAGTCAATGACTCCTAGAGGATAATGCCTAAGAATATAAGGTACTAGCAAGATAAGGTCTCCATTCTTCTAATGTCATTGGAAAGTATCTTACGGGCATCATTGGCCATAATTCCTTCCCTATCCAACCATCTTTGTTCAAAAACTACTATTGCAGCATGCCTATTGTATTGAGGACCCAGATTAACATCCATTAATGCCTACAAATCTTGCTAAGTATAGTGCATTCCATCAATAAACTTATCAATGATCTCATCCACTACTCTAAAGATATTCCAATTAGCCATTTCTAACAACAATTGTTACATCTTGACCTGATTTCAATAAGAGATTCTTCACCATTCCATTTAAATGGCAACTAACTGACTATTAATTTATCCTTACAACCCTGTAATTAGATTTAAGATCAATTAGCATTTGCTCCAATTAAGTATTATAATCACCTTTATAATTTACAATGCAATCTCTTATCACCCACTTATTACTACCCACTCTTAATGTATTTTTAAGTCATCTATTTCTTTTAATTGTGATGCTTCAAAGTGAATTTACTAGAACTATGCTCTAATAAGAAGCAACAAAATCATAATAGTCTCGCTGTGCAACTTATCTAAGATAAAGGCTGACCTTATGCCACTATCGTAGGTTTGATTTACACAAGGGATCCATAACTAACCCACTTTAAAGTAAATAGTTCATATGAAAATACCATTCTCTTATATGCGGAAAACTCTAAACTTATATTAAGAACTTCAATGGTTCATAAAATATTTACAGAACTCAGTAGTTATATCAGAAAATATTTACATAATTTATTTACAAAAGACAGAAAGAGAAAGACAAAAGCTTCAAATGTTCAATGGTTCTTTCATTTATGACCTCATTCCCTAGAATCCAGCAGTAACTAACCTTAAAGTAGTTGTAATGTGGCATTCTAATGGATTGCTGACCTTTTGACCCCTCACTCGTACCTGTCTTTGAAGCCTATAATCTCTCACCCAAAGAATTCTTTCTTGCCAAACTACCGAGGATGAGTACCATTACACAAAATGATGGGTTACCAACCACTAGCTCACTTACTAACGCATACCTTAGAGGCCTCCAGTCCCTCACCATAAGAATTCTCTCGCATCATCCTACCAAGGACGAAAAACAATACACGAAAGAATGGTGGCTAAACTCCTTGAGAGCTACGGGTGAGTACACCCTATTCTACTCTATTCCTTATACCAATGTAGACTACTCTCCTACCAGGGACTCTTTGCCAAGCGATGAGAACCAAAGCCCCATGCCAATCCTGCTTAAACCTCCAGTTGCCAAGAGCTTACTATCGAGTGATGAGACATAAGCTTTTACTAACCGAGTACTTATCTTTCGACAACACCCCCCACCACCCTACCCTCCCCCCCTTCTCTTTCAGTATCCCTTACTCATCTAAGTAACTTTGAGGCTACTATGTCATGTTCCAACTCTACTGCTGCACCTATGGATTCCTTTGTACAGATACATTAATGAGCTACCACCTATCCCTTTTACCTGCTATTGTACTTTTATTCCTTTTGTCATTTATCCCTTTTACCATTTTCGTTTGTACTAGGAATCTCCTTTTATGTACATCTTTTTATAATTTTCCTCATTTGTAATGTTTTCTTAAGGACTTACTATAAATAGTCCCTTCTCCTTATAGCCGAAATATCTATTATTCCTTAGAGACATATTGAATATACTTAGTCCTTACGAGGCATTTTCTCCAAGTCTATTTCCATATAATCTTATTTAGTCTTATCGAGTAGCTTAAGATTAGTGGTAGGTAAATCTTAGTATTAACTTGTACGTTATATCAAGTGAAGCGCCAAGTCATATTATGTTGGTAGGTGAGTCATATCCTCTTAGCAGTTCACATTAGCTATTGCATTCAATTTGCCGACCTTACCATTCTATTTTCTTTGATACTTTAAAGGGCCCATTTGGTTCTCTTCCCTTACAGTAAGTCTTAGTGAAAATTAAGATCCTAGGCACATCATATATTTCTTGGTATCAAAGCATGAGGTTGTGATCGAGAGCTATGTTGCGATAGTTCCTACTAGTTTGTTGTTCGTTATACTCTATTTTCATTTAGAAGAACAGAGTAAGTTGCAGTTCACTGTTCAATTAGTAATTTTTGTATGTATAGGAATCTCTTGCGTAAAGAGTGTTTTTCTAACGCTTTGTTATGAGAATGTCGAATCTTAACATCCAAGAAGAGATTAACGATGTCCAAAGTAATGCTCATGGTCTTAGTCGTGTTACCCAACAAACACTACGTACTATTGATGAGCAAATACAAGACCTTGCTACTATTGTAGCCAATTTAGCTGTCTCAGTGTAAAGAGTCTTAGAGACTATGCTATGAAAGAGAGTTGTCATTAAACATAGCCGAGAAATGAGAGATAAGTCAAGAATACAGATAGATGAACAACGAGCTCCAAAGCCGATTCGTATGAACCAAGCTCCACCCTATCGAACTAACAAAGTTGTGAGAAGAAGACTCGAGCTAGATGAAGTCAGGGAGTTTGATGAGGAGGAACAATACGACATTGAAGAGTGTAACCTGAGGGCAACCCATACAGCCAAGCATCTTAAAGTGCAAATTCCAAGCTTTAATAGATCCAATAATGCTCATGACTACTTAGATTAGGAGGAAAAGATCGAAAAGATATTTGACTTCTGTGGCTATGAAGATGTTGTTTGTATTAAAGTAACTGCATTAAAGTTTTCTAGATATGCAGCAATGTGGTAGAAAAAGTTGCAAAACATGTACCAGAGAGCATACTTAGAGATTTAGACGTAGAATGAAATAAAGAGAGTTCTGAGAAATTGGTTTGTTTCAGAGTACTATGAACAAAACACCTTCCGATGCCTCCAAGATTTGAAGCAAGACAGCAAGTTAATAGATGAGTATGTATAGGAATTCCAGTTGCTAATGATTTGATGTGATATCAACGAACCCAAAACCCAAACCATAGCTTAATTCATTTCTAGGCTTAAGACCAGGGTCGGTCATATTGTAGAGCTACAGAGACTCAGGAGTCTAGATGGGGCCATCCGAGTAGCATAGAGGGTTGAGAGGCAAAGGCAGAGCTAGATTGGCCGACCAAGATTACCAAGTCAAAGTAACATGCCGAGCCAATCAAACTATGGCTGAGCACCATATAGTTCTGAAGTGGATCGTCAAAGGCAAGTTCAGAGCCGACTTGAAGAAGGTCGAAATAAGGTAAAGCTGAGGAACCTAAGGTTCAAAGAGACTAAGGTCAGAGCTTTGGAAGAAAGACTTAAGAGATCAAATGCTTTAAATGTCTCAATTATAAACACATAGCTAGTCAATGTCCGAACCGACATGTCATGATAATTAAGGGAAACAAGCCTTAATTCGAAGTAGAGAGTGCTAGTGAAGGAGAGGGGGAGGTTGAAGTTAGCCCAATGCTAGAGGAGTTTCTAGAAGACCCCGATGCCTTTACACCTCCTAAAGCAGGAGCCGAGTACTATTTTGTTGTGCATCGATCTCTCAACACTTTTGTAATCGACAAGAATGTGCAAAGGGAGAATCTCTTCCACATGAATTGCTAAGTGAATGGCAAGCTATGCACCTTGATCAGTGATGGAGGAAGCTATACCAATGTTATAACGCAAGGAGTAGTGAAGGCCATGAAGTTGCTAAACCTTCCGCAACCTAAGCCATATAAGATTTACTGGCTGAACAAAAAGAGAGGTTTGCTCGTTACCGAGTAGGTTAGAGTACTGATTGCCATTGGTGATAGGTACAAGAATGAGGTGTTGTATGACTTCTTACTCATGTACGCTTCGCACATCTTACTCAACAGACCCTGGTTGTTTGACTTTAGGGTATAATACGATAGGCATAAGAATACCTACATGTTCCAAAAAGACAGGAAGAAGGTTATACTGACCCTTATGAGTCTTAAGGAAGTGCAGGAGGCATAAGAGAAGGTTGCCAAATCACTACAGCGAAAGTCCTTAGTGATTTCCCGAGCTCAATTCGCCCATGAAGTCGAAGCTGAGGAGCGTGTGCTCCTTTTAGTAAGGAAACTTCTAGAGTTGAGAGAAGTCGAGAACATACTTACCAAGGTGAGAACTCTACTAGAAGAGTATGCTAACCTATTTCCTACTAAGATGCCAAAAGGTTTACCACCCATAAGAGGCATTGAACACTACATTAACCTTCAACTAGGAACGGTGTTGTCAAATTGACCTGCCTATAGGCTCAATCTAAAGTAGGTAGTCAAGTTAAAGAAACAAATGGATAAATTGGTAGATCGCGGGTATGTTCGAGAGAGCATAAGCCTATGTGCCGTACCTACCGTTCTAGTATTAAAGAAAGATGGGTTGTACAGAATGTACATTGACAGCCGTACCATTAAAAAGATTACTATCATGTACCGATATTCGATCTCACAATTGGATGATATGCTCAATGAGTCACATGATGCTCGCATATTTTCAAAGATTGACCTGAAATGTGGCTATCATTAGATATAAATGAGGCCTAGTGACGAAATGGAAAACTACTTTCAAAACAAAAGATGGTCTGTTCGAGTGGTTGGCGATGTCGTTTAGTTTAACGAGTATGCTAAGTACTTTTACGAGGCTCATGAATCATGTACTAAGGGCACTAATTGGCAAATGTGTTGTGATTTATTTCAATGACATTTTAGTCTACAGTGCTAACCTCATCACCCATGCTATGCATTAGTATTTGACATCCTCTTTGCTGAAAGATTGTCCAGCAATCTGAAGAAATGCATATTCTATCAAAACGAGGTTATATTCCTCAGATATGTTATTTCAAAAGAAGGAATCCAAGTTGATGACGAGAAAGTCAAAGTTATTCTTGAGTGGCCCACGCCGACTAATGATGCTAAAGTCAGGAGCTTCCATGGTCTAGCTTCATTCTACTAGAGATTCATTCAGAACTTTAGTTCCATAACAGTGCGATTAACTAAACTGACCAGGAAGAATTCTAAGTTTAGGTGGTTAAAAAAAGCTTGGAAAATTTTTGAAGATGTAAAATCTAAATTAACATCTACCCCAATACTCGCCCTACCAGATTTCAAGAAAGTTTTTGAGGTTAAATGTGACATGTCTAGAGTCAGCATTGGTGCTATTCTTATGCAAGAATGCTGACCCATTGCCTACTTTAGCAACAAAATTAAAGGAGCTTCCCTAAATTACTCAACCTATGACAAGGAGTTCTACGCCCTTGTCCGAACACTACAAAACTGGCAACATTAGCTGTTGCCAAGAGAATTCATCATCTTCTCCAATCATGAATCTCTCAAACACCTATGAGGATAATAAAAACTTTCTTAACGTCATGCCAAATGGGTCAAGTTCTTAAAGACTTTTTGCCATGTCATCAAATATAAGAAGGAGAGCACAAATACTGTAGCTAACGCTCTTTCTCGTCATTATACCCTCATCATGACCATGTAGGCCACGGTATTAGGTTTTGGTACCCTACCCAATCAATATGAGCACGGCCTGTATTTTGGGCCCATAGTGGCCAAATGCAACATTGGAGGAGCTATCGACAGATTCTATTTAAGCCAAGGGTTCCTAATGAAGGAGAAGAAAATTTGTGTATTAAGTGGTTCGGCTAAAGAGCTACTCATCCAAAAAGCTCATGCTAAGGGCTTAGCTAGCCATTTTAGAGAAAAGAAGACAGCTAAGATATTGAAAGAACATTTCTACTGGCCTGGGATAATGAAGGATGTGCACCAAATTCTTGAGAGGTATGAAGTGTGTAAACATGCTAAAGGAAGAAGAGAACCATATGGAGAGTACACATCCCTACCCATACCAAAGTGCCCTTGGACTGACCTAAGTATAGATTTTATGCTCAACCTTCCCCAAATGCTAAGAAAACATGACTCAATTATGGTGGTGGTCGATCAGTTTAATAAGATGAGCCACTTCATTCCCTACCACAAAACTAATTATGCTTTATTTGTCACTAACCTCTTTCTATAGAAAATTGTACAATTGCATGGAGTAACCAGAAGTATTGTATCTGACCATGATTCGAAGTTTACTAGCTTCTTCTAGAGGACCCTATAGAAGAAGCTCGGCACTAAGCTTATGTATAGTACTTCTTACTACCCTCAAACAGATAGTTAAACTAAAGTTGTAAACCTTACTTTTTAGTGGGTATGTAAATCAACTAAAAGTACTTCCCGAATATTCCCAAAGATCAACTAAACTAAGAATTTAAGTTTACATTTAAAAATGAACTTAGTTTTCCAATTCAAAAGTTTATTAATGATAAAATTCGAATACGAGAACTGCAGACCTTAAGTCACCCAAAACCCTAAACCCTAGGATAATTAAGGACTTATGATTCTAATTAATTAATTAAAATTTTAATTTGAACAATTTTGTTCAACTCTAGAAATTTTCATAACTTTGTAAGAATTAAATCATAACTTACAAGTTAATTCAAGAATCAAACCCTAAAAGAATTATATATAAGACAATTCCCTCATTCCTAATACATAAGCCTTGTGCATGTGAATAAGTGAACCAACCAATCACCTTAAATGATTTATCAATTGAGAGTTGGAATCATTTATCAATTGATAACTTATCAAAAGTTAGTGATAAGACACTTTCCTTATATCACCATAACTTATACTACATATGGACAAGTTATTACATTATTTTATGTATTTAATTTTTAAATAAGTGATAAGACAACACCATGCCCTATTTGCTCCCTACATGATAGATTGGAAAAGAAGGAAAAGAGAGGATATGCCTTGTTATTTGTCCATTACTCAATTGTTTTACACATCTACTATTCACCCCTTGATGCTTACATCATCTAGTCTTGTTAAAAGTTGGCATTTATGCATGCTAAAAGACAACCAATTGAAGCCTCTTGAACACACTTCTCCATCTATCAAAACTGGCCACTCTCTCTCTCTTTGCAGTCTCATTTTTACTTCCTTTTTCTCACTTTAAACACAAACCAAAAGAGGAAACATAACCCCGCCAAGATCCAAACCTTGTCGCCACTTCTTTGCCCCATAGCCTACAGCACAAAAGCTTGATTTTGTTGCCATTATTTGTTAACTCTAAAAGCTATTTTTAGGAACCTTAGAATACCTCCAAAAACCCATCTTAAAGATCAAGACCTTAGCTTCCAAAAGAACTTACAAGAAGAGGAAGGAAAACGAGGAGCTGAGAGGATACTTAGTTACACAACCACCTTATTTACGTTTTTGAGGATGAGTAAGTTGTTTCCTTATTTTCGTGATCTAGCCATGTTAGGAGGCTATATTTTTATGAAGATGTTGGCATGAACATAAGATGATAACTTAGCTAGCCACTTTAAAAAATAAGCTTATGAATCTTTCACAAGAAAGTTAAGATATGAGCATGTTAAGTTAGTGTTATGTAAGGATGTATGTTTAACACTTAGAATGGAAGATATTAAGTTGAGAAAGTCATGAAATATGCACATGAATGAACAAAAGCATGCTGGATGTGGAGTGTAAGGAAGCTATTCAAGTGTTATTTTCACTTCTATTAAGTTAAACATGCTCAAAACTAACCTTAGGTAAAAGAAAATCCATTACATGAAACTTTTATAAAGAAATCAACTTTGTGAGATGTGAACTATAGCATAGAAGTTATGATAAGTATGAGATCTATCATTTTCATGTAAGGTATAAGCTAAATAATCATCTCATGAAAGAGAAGTTAAGTCAAAGTTGGATTATGAATATAGCATAGGTTCATAATCTAACCCCTAAACTTAAAGAAATGGCAAAACACAAGTATGTGACTCTTGAACCCTCATGGCCAAATTTGGAACCATAAGAAAAGTCACTTGAAAATACAATAAAATCAAGTAAACAAAGTAAAAAGATCAACCAAAGCAAGTATAACAAGCGTATAAAGCCTAAAGCTCAAAACCAAACTTAAAACCCTTAAATCGAGCCTAGAACTCCAAGTTGAGCTTTCATTAAATTTCTGACTAGCAACTTAATCTATCTATAAAAAATTTTTTGAGACCCTTAAGAAGCCCACATAACACTCTTCAATCCCAACAAAGTGACTATCCTTGGTTTGGATAAAAAAAACAAGCCTATTTGATAACTTAAGGTCACATAAAAGCCCAAAAAGTTGTTGTTAGGACCAAAAGCATAAACCAAGGTTGGAAATCTGACCTTAAAAAGTATTTTAAGCTTAGAATGAATCCTAAGCCCAAGCCCAAAAGATTTCCTAAGATATCAAAAAAGCCAAACAATCAAATAAAGCCCAAAAATACACCAAAACATGAGGATCGCTAATATTCTGACCAATGGATAGATTTGCATACCTCATCTCGAAAATATAACCTCACTACGTTAAAGTCAACTTGAAAAAGATGAAAGTCGACTACAAGATCATAAAAATCGGATAAAAACGAGAAAGTTATACGCGATTAAAGTTTTAAGTAAAACCGGGGAAAAATACGAAACCTAGTTAAAAATGTAACTTAAAGGATTTTTAGCTTAGCTTTCTAAGTTCTATTTCAAATCCTTATAGTATCACGTTTGCATGTTCAGGGGACCCAACCGTAGGAGACAAGTTGCCCCCAAATTACTACCACTAATTCACCATGGTCGGGTGAGTGATTCTTAATGACTTCATGTTTGATTTTACTTATAATGTAGTCGTACCTAAATGTATGTATTGAAATTGAATGCTTTGGGACATGGGAAATGCATGTGTACTATATTATGATTAAATGCCATAACTTGCTAATGAGATAATAATGGAAATTGTTATGATGATACTATGCATGGATTGTATGGAATGATACTCCTTGATCATAATGGAAATTTGATTAATTGAGTATCCGACTAAGAAAAATCAAGAAGTCATGCATTTCTCATATTTGCAATATAACTATACCAATTACCACCTCACACGGAAGATGGGAAGGGGCTCATAGGAGTACGGTCTCCTACTGGGTTTAGGCCAATGGGCCATTTATATTATTAAGTCTTTGTCCTAAGCTATCAAGCTTACTAGGCGCTAGGGGACGCTAATCGATAGAGAAGGCCCGTGTCTTATGGCTCCCGCTTAGGGCATGTGATGTGGATTGTAAAAGCTACCACACCGCTAGACTTGGGAATTTTAACTTAGAATATGATATTTAAAAAAGAAAGAGTATTTTCCATAAGAAAGTTTGTATATGTTATATTTATGGTTTTGATTCGATTCAAGCACAATAGTGCAAGTAGCATAAAAACCCAGGTCCGAGGACCCGGTTGATGGTTTGTGTGGATTAATTATCTCCAACCTCAACTACAAGGGTTATAATTCTAAGTTGCATACAGTTCCTAAGCCGCTGCATGTACTATTTAGCATTCTAAGTATTCATGCATTCATATGTTGTGCATTTAAATGATATTGTCTATTTAGCATAACGAAAGGATTTACTCACTAAGCATAAGTTTACACCTCGATAGATTTTTGTTGATATAAGGCCATCTTTTTGTTCATCCGACCTACGGAATACCCAAGGTGAGTCTCGCGCTAAGACGAGGTATGAGTCTAGGATAAGAAGAGAGAATTTTTTGTGTAAATAGTAAATTTGTAAATGTATTTACTTAATTAGATTTTCTTAATTCAGTGTTATCCTATAGATTTAAGTATATTATAATTTTCTTTTGTTATGGAACTCAATGATTCCACACCTTAACTTTGGTATTCTCGTAATTAAATGTTAATTTTAGTCATTCTGCTTGATATTGCTAACCTATGCGCCTGATGGTGACATGGAGTGGAAGGAGCTTTGTGTATTATATAAGAGGCCTATGATCAACAAGGGAATTGATCATAAATCTTTATACAGTATACGGCAATCCACCATGACAATGGTACTATTGGTTGGTGATAAAAGTAGTTAACAGGACAGTCAAAAACCTCCTACGAGTTGTTGTTGGGAAGAATTTACATGATTGGGACATATGCCTACTTATCATTAAGTTCGCTTAAAACCGATCGACTTACAGTTCAATAGGGAGGTCACCTTTTGAGGTAGTCTATGGACTTAAATCGAACTTACCCCTGGATATGGCTATCAGCCTAACCATTCAATGGGAAAGTCGACTTGGCTTGCAGTACACTATGGAATTTTAAAAGTTACATTGAAGGATTACCGAACAACTGGCATAGACTATGGCCTGACAAAAAGAGCAAAGAAGTTGATGAAGGAGACGAATGGTTTACAACCCTAGAGACCTTATTTGGTTCCACCTCAGCAAGGAGTGTTTCCTTGGGAAGAGGATGAATAAGCTTTCCCATAGATCAAACAAACCTTTTAAGATCCTTGAGTGCATCAATAACAGTGCTTATAAGCTTGAGTTACTCAACGGATACGTTGTATCTACCACCTTCAATGTCACTGACCTAATGACCTATGTATTTGACGAGGAAGAGGACTAAGATTTGAGATCAAATCTTTAACAACCCCGGGGAACTAATGAGTTACCAACTGTTGGCCCACTTACTCGCATACGCCTTAAAGGCCTCCAATCCCTTACCATGAGAATTCTCTCTCATCATCCTGGCAAAGACAACAAATACTACATAGAAGAATGGTGGCTGGACTCCTTGAGAGCAATGGGTGGGTACACCCTGTTTTGCTCTATTCCTTGTACCAATGCCGACTATTCTCCTATCAAGGACCCTTTACCGAGTGATGAGAACAAAGGCCTCACACCAATTCCTACTCGGACCTCTAGTTGCCAAGAGCTTACTGCTAGGAATGTAATCGGGCGAGTCGTTAAAGGGTACTCGACCTGCTGAACCAAAAAAAAACCCTATAAGGTTTAAGGTCAGGGTTTTAGGACATGATTTAAAACCTTATAAGGTTTAGGGTCGGGTTTTGGGCAATGAAAAATCCGATCTAGTAAAAAGAAACATATATTAATAAAAATATTTATTTTTAACTTATACAATTTACATATCTTATACAAGTTTTATATTGTATAACACATTTAATTCTCATTTTTTATTATTTTGTAAGTTAGTAAATATGATATTTATCTTATTAACTTCTTCTATTTTATTCTATTCTCTACTTAATCTCATATAAAACTTATAACAATCCACCCTTTTAGGGTCTTTTGAATCTTATAAAATCTTACCCCTATAGGTTCAAAGACACTATAGAGTCGAATTTTGGAAATAGAGGGTAAAACCCTATAGGTTTTTATAGGGTTTTACAAAACGTTAAACCCTATATGGGCAGGTTAAGGTTTTACAAAACCCGTTCCGAACCCGCCCCAATTGCATCCCTACTTACTACCAAGTGATGAGATACAGGCTTCTACCAACCGAGTACTTATCTTTCGACACCCACCCCCCCTTCCCCCCGCCACCCCTACCCCCCCACTCCTTCATCATTCTTTACTTGTCTCGGTAACTCTAAGGCTGCTACGTCATGTTCCAACTCAATTGCTATACCCACGAATTCCGTTATACAAATCCATTAGTAAGCTACCACCTGTCCCTTTTACTTGATATTGTACTTTTATTTGTTTTGTCATTTCTCCCTTTTATCCTTTTTGTATGTATTAGGAATCTCCTTTTTATGTACGCCTTTTTGTAATTTTTCTCATTTGTCATGTTGCCTTAAAGACTTATTATAAATAGTCAATTTTCCTTGTAGTCGGAATATCTATCATTCCTTACAGACATATTGAATACACTTCATCCTTGTAAGACATTTTCTCTAAGTCCATTTCCATATGCTCTTATCTACTCTTGCCATGTAGCTCAAGATTAATGGTGGGTAAACCTTAACATTAACTTGTGTGTTGTATCAAGTGAAGTGCCAAGTCATGTTGTGTTCGCAAGTAAGTCATATCCTCTAAACAGCTTCACGTCAGCCACTACATTCAGTTTGTCGACCTTACCATTTTATTTTCTTTGATGCTTCGAAGAACCTATTTGGTTCTTTTCCCCTACGGTAAGTCTTAATAATAACTAAGCTCCTAGGTACATCATGGAAGAACAGTAGGTGAACTCTCTGAAGTCCCAGCTCGAATGTACATTACTCTATTCTAACCCTTACCCAGTCAACAACCTGTCAACTGTCAAAGTTAATCTATCAAATGCTGAGACTGATGTACCCATGTCCCGAACTCTTTCTTCTAACGTACTGAATTGCTGACTGCTAAGGCCAACTTGATAAGCACTAAAGCCAAGCGCCTACATGCTAAGTACTATTTACTCGAGTTATCATGTTTCAGAATTCTCTATTCGTCTCAGTAACTCTAAGTACCCTTCGTCAGCAGTATCCCCAACATCAATACAACTCAACTCCAATATCCCAAGACTCTTAAAAGTGTACCTAACTGCAGCATACCATCTGACATTCCTTTTTTTGACATTGTACTATATTCCTTTTTTCTATTTATCCCTTTTTACCCTTTTGGTAATGTACTATGATAGTATTTTTATATTATCCTTTATTGTAATTACTTAGGCTTCCTTGTTGCCTTAAAGACTTACTATAAATAGTCCATTTTCTTTGTAACCGAAATCATCCAACACCTTTCTAATATTGCATATACTTGTCCTTGTAAGATATCCTTCACCAAGTACATTTTCTTTATACTCTTATCTAATATTGCTAAGTAGCTCGAGAATAGTAGCGAGTAGACCTTAACATTAGCTTGTAAATCATATCAAGTGAAGTGTTCGATCGTATTATGTTTTTTGGTATGTAATATCCTTTTAGCAGCTCACAGAAGCTACCGTAGTTTCTAACTTCTTCACTTCATTTTCTTCGTTATTAAGAAGGACCCATTTTGTTACTATTCCCTATGGTAAGCTCTAGTAATTATTGAGCTCCTAGATACATCACATTCTAATCAACACCTATAAAAAAATCTATAAAAATATGAGCAACCAACTACTCAATAAATAGGGATGAAGACATAAGACTATATATAAGCACAAACAGGGTTATCAAGCAATTAGTTGAACGCAATGCAACAAACAAAGCCATTGCACAATGTTGCCTTGTTTATTGTGAGATTGTTCATCCACTCTAATCTAAGTTGAGGGGTTTCAGTGCAAATGCAACAACTCATAACCAACTTAGGCTTGTGTAATGGAGACATTACCTTTAAACTGTTGCATTCAACCTTACGGTAACTTCCTCTTCTGTCATTTAATTTGACTAAGAATGAAAAGGAAACTATCATGGTACGGGACTATTATAGTACAGCACTATCCTTTTCGAAGAGATCGGTGTTTGGTTGAAGAATCCTAAATGTCCTCTAGTGAGCTGCAAATGCATGTCCATTTGAAGGTTTCATGTCCAATATAATTAAGTCCATTTGAAGGTTATCACCCAATTCTACGCAATACAAGCAATTACATTCCAAAATAGCAAATCAGAAGTACATATTCAAGCTAAGAAAAGCATATACAGACATGCACACATACAATATACCTATAAACACAATCAAGTACAATCTTAGGCCTCCGATTAGTATAAAATAGTATTCCAAAATATAGTAACGTATTAATCTCAAACTTATCTGGATTTTTACACTTGCTCACCTAAGGTGTAATTGTATGGTGCAACACTGTCACTCATCCCTATAACATAAATATTATTTCAATATTCATACAATTATTGTATATAAGTTCTATTGTGTAACTTAGATTATTATCATCAATTTAAGGTATTACTAAACTTAATTATTCAAGTTGTAAGTCTCTTGTGATTACTTCTTAGGTTCAACTAGGTTCTGATTTTTGCTTTTAATTTCATCTCTCATTCAACCTCTAAATCAAGTTCTAATTTAGCTCTTGATTATCCCTTATTCAAAATTCTTATAAACGCTTTCTAACCTATTTCCTATAGTTTATTTAAGTGATTGTAGCCTCTGGTTTAAGTTCTTATTAATTGCTTGTTACTAATCTTGTTTCTGATCTTGTTTTTGAATCAAGTTATGATCCAAGAGTACTCTATATTTTAACATAATCACTCATAAATATGGTTCATAATTAGATTTAAAGTTTATCATATAGCTTAGTTCTACTTTATTTTGAATCAACTCCACTTAGCTCCCTCATTTGAATACTTTACATATTACATATATATACCCAAAATCCATAATATTCAAATCCAATATTTCGAACACCACAAAACTCATTAGCCAACATTATTCAATATTATAAAATATCATAATTCATCCCATATGAGAATCCAAGCCAATTACTTGAAAAATTATTAATTATATGCTGATAAATAGTCATTTAACATGATTTTAAGGCCTAAAATTTTAATAAAAATATGAAAATTAGTTTTTACAAAAACTTGTTATAGCAATTTAATATATATAATAGATGTTTTATAAAAAAATTTGAAAACCAAAACAACATCAATAGGGTTTTCAAAAATAAAATAAAAAATGGCTCGATTTTTGCGATTTGTTTAGAGCAATATATTTTGAAACTCAATTTCATCAAAATAACATTTTTCCCTAAAACTATATAAAAAAATATGGCAGAATAAATTTTTCCATAATTTTTAGTTAAAAATTACTATTTTATCAAGTTAAGTAAAATCTATTGAAATCGACAACTCATCGGCATTGGTTGCTCCGACCACTGCTAGTGGTGGGGATGTTGTTAGAAAGACTAGCCATTTCCTCCTCCATGAAGTGATGGTGGTGGCTTCACATTAGATTTTAGTTTGATATACATTCTCTTATCTTACCATAATTACACTATATTTTATATATTTTTTTCTAAAAATACACATTCCACGCTTCTTGACCTCTCTCTATTTTTGTTGGATGTTGATCTACCTAAAGTAAATTTCAAAAGTGGATTTCTAAATTTATAAGGTTGCATGAGGCGGTGGAAAAAAAAAAAAAAAAAAGCAAAAGGACAAGTGTCCTAAATTTATTTTAGCTTGTCATAATCTACTTTTAATTCCCTTGATTTACCATCCCTCACTGCCACGACATATTTGAGGTTTTTTCAAAGTGAAATCTGATTTTCTTTTATTTTTATTAATATTCTTTAATTTATCTAGTACTTTTAGGATATAGTAGGTATTTTAGGTAATTTCAAGTACTTTTACTTATACATAAATGCATATATGATACAAATAAATATTACTAAATATTATTTAAGTTATTTTATAATTTTTAATATATGTATATTTTAACTCTACCAATTTATTAATTATCAAAACTCGTTTTACGCGTTTTCAATAAATAACAAATAATATATATAAATTAAATATATAATATTTAATTATTTTATTTTCTTATATCGAGACTCACCGAAGAAATATAGAGTATAGGTTAAGTTAAAATGTTTTTTTCCTTTTAGGAAAAATCATAAAGAAAGAAACGTTATAATCAACTTGTGACGAGTTTGTTTTTATGATAGAGGATATAATTTTGCCTTTTCTTTTTAAGTATAAATAATACATATATAAACAAAATGTATATTTATCTTTAATTTATACGAATGATAAATTTTGCAACAGATGATGTGTAGAATACATACGAGTATAATTGTATAACTGGATCATAAATGTATGATAGAGCAGATGCAGTTATTATAGAGTTATAAAATCCCCTAATATATATTAAGTGAAATTTACGGCCGACTTTAGTATTATTGAAAAAGTACATATCCTTTTGAGAGATGAGGAATCTGTATTATTTGCCACTGCCCCTGATGGAGCAATTTTGTTAGAGCGAGGAACTTGGGTCATAACTCAATCTCCTGCTAAACTATCTTTACTTTATTTTATTTATAATAATTTCCTTGTTGCTCACAGAAAACGTACAGATTCTTTGAGGTACGTGGGTTTGAAAGTAATTGCGCATCTGCTACTGTAATTATTTCCACTTTCGTTATAAAAAAATGGCAAATTGAAAAAGGAAAAAAAAAATCGCTGGTTGCGTGCGTAACGGCGTATACATGTTGGGGCTCACGGAATCGAATAAAATAAATAAAAGCTAAAAATAGGAAAGATATTGGGGGGTGTGATATTGCCGTACTTATACAGGCCTTTGTATAGTACCAACCTTACTCAGATAAGAACGGAAGGAGGAGAGAGAAAAATAAATAAAATAATAATAACATATAGTTAGAGACAGAACAACTAAAGACACAAGTGGAGTCCACCAACAAAAAAAAGGTTTCAAGTTTTTCTGGTCAGGAAAGTAGTGACTAATGCAGGTCCTATCCAATACTCATGGAATATTTTATTTCCTAAATGCCCTCCGTTTCTTGTGTAATTATAGAATTGTTCAGGGACTGGCTGGTGAAAATAATATAAAATCGAGATGCCCTTCCTAGGAAATAAATTAAAATAGCTGAGACTTTTTTCGGGAAATCACGTTTTGATGGGGACCATATAATTTTGGTGAATCATGAGAGAAGCGGGACCCACCCACTACCTCCACTCATGTAATCCTTGGAATTTTGGAGAAGGAAAGTAGGTTCTGGACGGTAAGGTACAACGGGCATGTCCTTTTGTTGTTGATGTGGGGACACGTGTCTGTTAGAAACAGGGTAGACGTGTGATGGTGAGCAATAATTAGATGGGGATGGAGATGGAGATGGCTTTATCATTTATTACTTTTCCTTGTTTTTCATATTCATTTTCTGGTGAATTTTCTTGCTTTTATCGGTTTCTTCCATGAGAGTTCCCTTCGACATATCATAACTTTATTAATAATTATAGTGCAAACTAATTGCATGCATTTATGAGATTCTATGTATTATAATTTTGAATAGTTTACTTAATGAGTCTCCTCATGATATTTTTGTACTAAGTATTAATTTGATATTTGTTCTCATTTTTATTAATCATCTATGTTATTAAGTAAATACATCTTTATAAACTCTATATCCCAATAATTAATTTTTGCCACCTTTATTCCTCCAATCACTCTTTAAACTGAAAACATTTTTTTTTTTTTAATTTTGCTAATACTTAAAAGTGAAATCCTATAGTTTTCAAGACCTCTTTTTTTAATAAATTTAATTGAAACTTTCCAAATAGTTGTCACTATAATAGCCTATCATAAGTGTTTTTTATCCATTATGAAATACATCACAATTTTCAAGCATTTTTTTTATTGTCTATGCATTATTTTCTTTTTTCCCCTTAGGTTATCTATTTATACAATTTGATTCAATAATTATATCGTGTTTTAAATTATATAGATATTCTTTTTAACTTTTGCTAATATATTACGTATGCTCTATTATTTGGTATACTTTTAAAGAAAGGTAACAGTGACACTATAATTACAAATTCCTTAGTAATTAGAATTTTCTAATTATTAAAAATATGCAAATGGATTTTGATCCTTAAATCAACCTATTTAACTGAACAGATTTAAACCGAGGATCTTTTATCTATTTAAAAAATAAACCAAATAAATCTAACTCGTTTAATCTATAAGCCAAAACAAATTAGTTTAAGTTGATCTGTTTAATATATTTATATATTTAGCTTACAAACCAATATGTTTAACATGCATTTTAAAAAAATTAGGGCCAAAATTTTTTTATTTGTTTAAAAAGCAATCTAAATGAATCCGACCTGTGCAACCCTCAAGACCAAAGTAAACTGAGCCAAATTAACATATTTAATCCACTTGTACAAGTCTACTTATTATTATATATTAAAATATTTTAGAAAACATTTAATATGAATGGCAATATAGTGAAAACCCTTGAAAGGATTCTTTGCTCATTCCACTTTCTTATAGTCAAAGTATACATCTTATTTTGTACTTGATCAATAATAATTAACTTAATAAAATAATTTTATCAAATATTTTCAATTAGAAAAAGTTAAAAAGAAAATCACACAGAATTGTAACCCTTCCTAATACCTCATCGTATTTCCATCTCCTTTTGCAAATTCACATATCATTAAACTTGCTAAGTTGCCACATCTAATTGTCTTTAACAACTGCAAGATTGGAAGCAAAATAATAGAACATCAATATTGGCTTTGCCATACAGTGCTAATCAAGTAAATTCATATGCTGATGAATTAAGTCATGGCACCAAAATGAAGTTTTTCAAGCATTGCAGACAACTGCACAATTGCTTTCAAGTTCCTAATTATGATAATCAAATTTATTCTTTTTATGAAATGCTATCTATAAACCTACAAAAAATGGTTTTGAACTAACTTCATCTTGCAAATATAGAGAATGATTACCCAAAACTATATCGAATTTATACAACCGAAAATACCATGATAAACTCTTTACATGTCCCTAGTTAGTCAATTGAGACCAAGTACATTAAAATTTTAATCACAACCAATAATAAAGGTTAGGGTGTGGGGGTAAGGGGAGAAGGGGGGAAATGCAGCAAAGAAAAGTAAAAGTCTGTTAAAACTCAGCCATAATTCAATAAGCTACAAATCAAGCTTATAAAACAACATAATAAACTAGAAGACCCTAAATGAAGTAGGTTCTGGAGATACAACGGGGGGTTAAACCACCAAAAGCGATGATAAATTCTCTCCTAAAATTAGAAACTACCTAATTTGCTAATTGATTAGCATTTGTGGGAATAAAATAGAAACTAAAACAAACATTGTCTAAAGACTCTATCAGCAGCTTAAACTCACGGAGAAAAGTAATCGTCACCCAATGCACATTATTTGCTGAATATGTCAAAGCCTGAAACAAAAGCTAACGGTTCGTAGGCATAACAAGATTCTTTGATTATATTTCTTTATCCAACTTAAAGGATAAAATGATAGCTTGACATTCATCACTTCTAGGCTAAAACTACCTATCGCATTACGAGCTATCGTAGCCACTCTAACCTTACAAGCAGGCCCAGCCCATGAACCATCACACTTTACAAAGGGTATATATGACTCAAAGAGACCTTCCACCTTCCTAACAAGAATGTTATCTCAAAACTGCCATCCAAATTTACTCGTAAATAGCAAAGCTGTTGAGTAAGCTTCTTTACCACAGCAATGTGACATATAACTCTTAGGCTATCCCGGATCCCATCTTTACGAAGCCTCATACCTCCCGTTTGAACAAAAGACGACCCCTCTTTATCAAAAGCAATGGCCTCCTTCACTACACTTTTACCTTTTCCATGTAACATGCATCCATTTACATGTTTCCTTCCACATGACAAAGACCCGCTTTCAACTTTACTAATAGAGCTTACTGCACCTTCGTCATATATCACCTCAACGTGAATCCCCTTTTCAAGGCTTGTCACATCTTTCTCCTTAAATCATTTCTCCACCCTTCTTATAGTTGCTTCTAGGTTAGCACTTTTATGATTATATAAAAAGTCACACATTTCTTTCCAAATAAACCATACAACTTGTACAAGTCTGGCGTCAAGATCTCTTCTTTCAATCTGTTCAAACTTATCTCATTTGCACAAGCAGACCACCAATAAGCTAAAGATATAATTTTGCCTTTATTTATTCATCAACTAGTTGCCCTAAACCACACATTAGATGCCCACTCATAATGAAATAACAAATGCTCAAGTTGTCTCTTACTTCGTACAGAAAGGACAAATGGGGTTATATATGACCATTCGCTAATACAGGTTCACAATAAACAAAAGAGAGTTGAACATGACACACCAGAAAAAATGTTGATTTGTTTTACTTTTTTATTTTTTAAATTCTACTCCTTTCTTTTGATTGTTAGAGTTATATTATTGTAATCCTTAAGAAAATTCAAGACAACAATTAAAACCAATAATCAAGGATTAAAGGATAAATCCTATATTGCTAAGTGGAGTTTTAGAGATAAGTCCTAAATTGCTCTATGAGGTTTGAGAGCTAAGCTTTATATTGAATCAACTATTAGTATCATACAGAAGGCCAAGTAACAACCAATAAAACCTTAACTAGCACCAACCCTAACAAAAAGCAAGTGATATAAAATATAATACTCTGAAGTAAGTACAATTCCCACACGAATAGAGCTATGCCAAGTAAAGAAAAACGAGACCAAGAAAAGCACCAATATTACACATACACATGACATATAGCAATTTAATAAGCTTGGTATAACTATTGCCAAAAGGAAGAAAATCCCTTAAATTAGCGAAGAAAAGTATTAAAAGTACAAACTACTTATGGCATGATTAATGAACACATACAAAAGTACAAAGGAAGTACTTGCCATTTGTGGAAAGTTAATGAACCATGTGAGAAAGGACAAATGGAGGTACACTTCATTTATGGCTCCATTGAAAGCACACATGGAGAGGGACAGTATAGGGAAGAGAAAATTTGGGTTCCTAAATGGGTATGTATCATACTATCTTCAATTCAAACATTCATTTTTGAAGTGAAAGAAACAAGTTTCATACCACAAAACAAAGACACCAAGTGCAAGCAAGTATTTATCATAAACATCAAAAACTAAGTCACATGATAATGGAATAAAGATGGGACAGACATTTTCACCCAATTCTTCTTCCATTCGCGTAAACCAAACCCAACTCCAACTTAACTAAAACTCATTTAAGCAGCTATACATGAGCTCAATAATGATCTATAGAGCAATGATTTACTAAGGACAAATATCCTTCATTTTAAGGAGAGAAGGACAAGGGTAATTAAGGTGCATTAATTGTCATCTTTGTTCTTTCAACTAAACCAAACTCATTCACATAAATCTCTTCCAAATCTAGCTCTCTAGCGCCACTTTCAAACTCCTAAGTATAAGATGAGAAGCTAGTCAAGTTTCAATCTTCTTCGTTTCATGCGTTAAGGAAGAGCTTTTGATATCTCAAGCCCTAACAAGAAGTTTCTTCTAAGGTAACAAGAAATCCTTTAGTTTTACTCTTTTTTGAACCTCACAAGGTGATAACCCCAACACATTCCTCTAAAATGTGGAGACATGAAAGTGGAAAGGGTAGGGTTTTGATGGACTAAGGAAGAGTAGCAAAGGGGAGAAATTACAAGAAGACTACTCTTGTAAGTGGTAGGTCTAAAGCCAAGAAGGATCTTTTTTCTCTAAACTTAAATATCCGAGTATTTCATCCCTAATCATGGATTAGTCATTATGTAACATGGATAATATGTAAAATAATGATATATTTGGAGAAACTTAGACCATAAAAAGAACTATGAAGAAAAGCACAAGCGAAAGTATGTTATATGTGTGCCGAAGTTAGAGATACAAGAAGGAAGTTGTTACACTCATGGGTGTCATGTATAAGTTGATATCTAGAAGTTCATGAAGGAGTTGCACGGAAATGGGTGAATTAAACTCAAGAAATATATTTCAAAACATATTAGATGGAGATAGATTAATATGAACTTAAGCATGGAAGGAAAACCATGCCATGGGTAATGGCATACCAATAGAGAGAAGATAAGAAACTAATCAACTAGTAAGATATAATAATTTATCACCTTAGCTGAAAAGGGCACTAACAAGATATGATTAATATGAAATATTAGGAACTAAAGGCTAATCTAATTTATATTGATCATATATAAATAATAGATTTATCATACCAAACTCAATTTTGAAGAAATTCAAGCAATAATATAACTCCATCCAAGAGGAATAACAACAATCTCACCAAAACCACTAAACATGGATTGTTACACTCCTATAGTTATTGCACCAAATTGCATATAGCCTTGCAACTTATTCCATGTGAAAATACACTTCAATAACTCCACAACGACTATTTAACTCATATAATGAGCTAAAACAAAGAAGACACACCTAATTTACTAAATCCTTAAAAACAAGATAATAGAACTTAAAAATACTCTATATTCTTACAAATATTATTCATTTCATTTCCTATAGGTAATTTAACGGTACATTCAATTACCTCGAGGACTACTACAACAAGTGACCATTATGACGGCATGAGTATTTGCTATGACTATCATTTGCTTATGATTGTAGTTAGTTGAATTCTCATATAAAAGGATCCAATAATTGAAATTGCATGAGGGATACATAAATGTGGGAAGATGCTTGTGTTTCTATTGCTTGCTCTTGATTTATAAATGGATTAATTGATTATTGAAACCCTTTACTTGTGCTTTTGATTATATTAAGCATTGTTGAGTGTCTACTGTATGTATTGATCACCTGTAAACAAAGAGAAACGATAAGCATATTGAAACCTAAATCAAAACTGGACATACATTGCATGACTTTGCATGTGAGAAGGTTGTCAGCATCACATAGATAGTAAAAAAGATCATTGGCCATTATTGTGATTAGGTGAGTTGGGAATAGCCATTCTTATGTTATATTAAATGAAATTGAAAGTATGATAGACTCCTACTATATGAACTTACCTCAACTAGGAGGGGGAACTAATTGGTGATTGGGAGACTACGGGTGCTCCTCATATCCACATGCTAAGGCATATATTTAGTATCTTTTAAAAACCTACTTTCCTAATATACAAAACAAGGTTTTGATTTGGTAAATCTTGATGATATTAGGAGCTTTAGGCCTTAGTGATTGGAACCTGGATCTAACTTGTGGAATATTTCCTAACCTCAGTAAAGGAGGGCTCAAATCCTTATTGTATATGGTTTTCCAATGACCATATATTTTGTTGCATTGCATATAGCTATTCATCCATAACATATGTTATGATAACTTGTTTGTCTTACTTGAAAGCAACATGAATGGGCACCTCGCTAAGTTAGGGTAGCTTATATCCCCATAATATTCCATTTTAAGTCTTTAATTGGATTTTCCAAGATGATCTATACCTATGACGGGGAGAGCCTTAATGTTGTGTCAAGGATGCATGGAAAGGAAGAAGACTTTATATTTATTTAATTGACTATGTTTGAATTTTAATAAGACCTCTATGGATTACTTTATAAGACTTTAATTACTATTCCTTGCTTAGTTATGAATTAGTATGATTATATGAATTTTTCTTTGCTGCCTAAAGAAACAACACTTCCGCCCAATTTCTTAAGGGATTAAGATGCCTTGTGCAAAATTGAAGTCATTGCACAATTGAGGGTATTATTCCTTAGCTTCCATACTGTACATGGCAAATCATCATGAGTAAACTATTCTTATGGACATGTCAATTAAAGTGTCCTAATATAAATTATATAAAGCTTCGATCCTTTTGTCCTTTTAGTATCAATTCCATTTTTTTTAGCTAAGAATTAGTTTGTTTTCTCAATTTGATTGTTGATTATATATATATATATATGTGTGTGTGTGTGTGTTTATGTAAATTGTATAAATTTTGCATCTTTTGCTTTTTCATTATTTATTTGTTTGCTTTTTGGTTTCTAGCTAGTTCACTTCTAGTCATTTGTTTCTTATTGATGAGTAAAAGCTTAAGCTTATGTTCCTATAGATGCTCACCCTCGAGCATAGTTCCTAGGTGTGTTGTTTTCTATTGTTGATGAGATTGGTTTAAGTTAGAGCTAGCTGAATTTTATCTTGGTAAAAATGTTACATTTGAGAATTGGAACAAATTAGCAACCTCTACGCCTAATATTGAAAGAACCCTCAAAACTCTAAGGAACTAACAAGTGAAACATGGTAAGTTAGGAAGACAAAATAGATTGACTAGGAACAGTAAGTTTGAATACAGAAACTATCGTATTAGGAGGATTATTAAAGATCTAAGTCTAACCATCCCTCATGAAAATGTGATAAGGACCAGTAAAATTATGTTGTGAATTGAATTGACTGATTCAGTATTAAAATTAACCTTCATTATGGTAGTCAAGAGAGAACTATTGAAGGATGGAATAAATGAGGGGTTATGACTAAATTCCCATGATTCTCATACATCCAACATTTGGATTAATTCATCAAATTCTTTTATTTTTTGGTATTTCTCATTAAGCAAAACGCTTAAAAGGACAAACAATATCCTAATTTCAAGTAACATGAAGATAAATTACTTTTTGTGATGATTACAACAGGAAAAAGAGAAATCGAACCTAATTCATCATACTGGGAGACAAGCATCTATACTATTAAGTTACAAAGGTCCTGACATAAAGATGAATTGTGATAATAAAATTGGGAGTTTTCTAAAGATTTGCATTGAGCTATTTACATACTTATCTAATAGATCAATGTGAATTCAACCAACAAAGTTGCTTTGCACCTAAGGGAGAATAAAAAGATAATAAAAGGGAAAAAGTTGTAATGCTAACTTGTGTTACCATAGACTGCTCACAGAACAGCTTAACCACAGTAGATTTGTAGCATGGAAGACCATGCTTCCTCACAAAGAATGCCATTTTACATTACTTGCATCTCAAATAAGATTGGGTTTAAGACTTCTAGTTTATTGAATCAGGATTTTAAGAAGGGTAAAATTATGATAGTTTTCATCAAGCACAGTTTGTTTTGTAAACTTTATGGTGAATCATAGGAAACTTATACAATTTCATTAGCGAGACCATCCAACACATCATTTAATCATTCAAATTGTTATTAGAGTTAATATAATGGGGAGTTCAACCACAAAATACAGGCTACAGATGGGACCATAGAATAACCATATTATTAAGAAAATATATAAAAACAAAACTAAATGTGTCCATGGTTAACATAAAATGTCAATGTAAGGAGACTATTTTGTCCCATGTCAAAAAAAGTGAGGGGCTGAAATAAACATTTTAAATTTGGAAGCCTAGAATAGGAAATCACCAAAAGTTAGGAAACAAATTTTGAATTTTGAATTTCTTTGGGTCAAATTATATCGGTAATGATATAGGCATCAAATAAATAATCCTTTATGAGATCTATAAAGAACAATTACGGGCTAATAACACTACCTATGGCAGTTGCCTTTGCATGCAGTTCTCTGAAAAGCGCTTCAAGTAAGGCCATGCTAAAAAGGTTAAGCCTAAATCATAAGCCAATTGGTCATAATCAGGGTGAACCTCATACTCTTTTATGTACAGATGAATAGCCAACATTACACAGAATAAAATCAGAATAATGTACCAGGTTGTGTGTTTTTCTTTTGTAAACATTTGTGCTAGTTATTGTAGATTTGCCAAATTGTGTGGCAGATTCATATATCCTTCTTTCCCCTATTCTGAAATTGGGAAACACTGTTTTTGATATTGCATAGAATTATACAATAAACAAAATAACAGTATTCACCTGCCGCAGCAGATAAGCATCTATTTCACCATTAACTCCTATAATGCTTCATAGCTAAGCCCTGGACAAAAAAGCATTTTACAGTCCCAACCTTAAGTTAGATGACTAACAGTTATATAAGATGAAGAGTGAACAGTGATCATGATATGAATCATGTGGTTTTGCACTGAATTAATTTGATAATCTTAAGATGATCGGCTAACCTGGAACCAAGACCATGAAATGATTATTCCTGAGAGCAATGCTTTCTTCCAGCCTTTACACCGATCACAAGATCACAACTTCTAGCAGCTTCCACCAAACTGCTTCAATTAAGTCAGCAAAAGATCTGAGAAACAAATCTTTACCTCCAATAGGAAAGAAAGAAGCACAGTTAGAATATGATAAAGCAACAGCAGAACAGAATCTAATTATTCCAGACCCTCACTAACCTCTTTTTTATTACAGTGATTTACAATGCAGTACTTGTGTGACTTGGGTCCATAAATACCTCTTTACTGCCTAGGTAATTCCGAAGCCAGTCAAACAATGATTTTGTTTTGCATGGAACTCACAGAAAAGATCCAAAATTTTGAGGTTCCATTGAGTGAGTCACATCTTCTTGTTCTTATTTTTACATTGAGGCAAGCATCATATACTACACAATCACTGATCACTGTTGAACCAAAACACTCAAATATCAAAGCAAGCACTTCAATGAGAGCTATATTTGGCTGTCCAAATTAGTTTCTTCACCAATAGTCCCTACAAGAACATGAACCACCAATGAAACAATGAAATCGGTTGTTATCTCTCACAATTATCTCTCTGCCAGTAAGCTTAGCGATCAGCTTTATGGCCTCATGACAATCGCCACATACACGGAGGTTTTTCACAACTCGAATGACCTTTTCAGTAGTTGTAGCAATCAAGCCAAAAGCAACTGCAAGCTTCTCACTGTGCCAGTTGAGGAACTGTTCCTTCTCTTCCTCTTCTATGTCAAATAAAACAAATTCGGTTGTTGGAACATAACCAGCTGTTTTCATTTCCTTAACCAACTCATCAAGTTTTGCATATATTTTATCTGACAAGGGATGAGACTTGTCTCCGACCAGGAATTCATGAACGTGACCATCAACTTCAATCCAACTATACCCAGGTAGCTTTTGCATCCCTCCATCGATAATTCTTGATCTAACTTCAGCTGCATCATCCCATCTATGACTTGCTGAATAAATATTTGATAAGAGAACATGATACCCTGAGTTCCAAGGTTCCAACTCAATAAGGTTTTTTAAAACTTCCTCTGCCAACAGAATATTTTGATGAAGCCTGCATCCATTGAGCAGAGAACCCCAAACAATTGTATTTGCCTTCATTGGCATACCCTTTATCAAGCTATGCACCTCATCTAGTAAACCAGCACGACTAAGAAGATCCACCACGCATCCATAATGCTCTATAGTAGGAAACAAAGAGAAAACCTGTTCCATGGACTTGAAATACTGTCGGCCTTCGTCAACCAGACCAGCATGTGCACATGCAGAAAGCAACCCCATAAACGTATTCCCATCCGGCCGAAGTCCTAGTTTTCCCATTAGGGCAAATAGCCCAAATACAACTTTGACATGTCCATTCATAGCAAGACCGCATATGGCAGCATTCCATACCACACGATCTTTCCTCTTTATCTCTATGAAAACCTCCCAAGCTTGAGCAATTCTCCCACATTTTGTGTACATGTCAATCAATGCTGTGCCTAATATAGGGTTATCCAAGAACTCATTTTCATCTATCAGACTCCTTGCCCATTCACCTAAATCCAATGCCCCTAACCTTGCACAAGCATTAAGAACTGCAACCATGGCATAACAATTGGGTCTCACATTCTCTCCCTGCATTTGATAAAAGATTTCCAAAGCTTCCTTGGGATATCCATTAGATGCATAGCACTGAATCATACTACTCCACAACACTACATCCCTTTCAGGAGTTGAATCAAAGATACTCCGTGCTTTGACCAAGTTTCCACACTTTGCATGCATGTCTACTAAAGATGTAGCAACAAACAAATTCCTTTCCATTCCCATGTCTGATATATATCTATAGATCCACTCCTCACTACTTGAATCCCCTAAATGAGCACATGCTGACAAAATGCGGACAAGGCTAAGACTATCTGGTCTCAGACCTTTCTCCAAGAACCTTCTGAACGTCTCAACAGCTTCTCTAAACCTCCCGAAATCAATGTATGCACTAATAATCGCTGTCCAAGAAGTTACATTCTTATAAGGAATATCATCAAACAACTTACACGCATCCTCCAAATATCCGCACTTTGCATACACACAAACCAATCCAGTCTTCACGAACACATCATCATCAAAACCCAACTTAATCACAATACCATGCGTATTCACACCTAGTCTGAAATCGGAAAGCCTCGCACAAGCCTTGAACACGAAAGGAAAAGTGAAATTGTTCGGTGAAAGCCCATGTTTTCTCAAGGAATAATACATGGACGTAGCTTCCTTGAAACGGTCATTCGAAACCAACCCCCGGATCATAGTGTTGTGTAAGTAAAGGTTGGGTTGTTTGGTGTATTGGAAAATAAGCTGAGGGTAGTCGGTGTCGCCGAAACCCAAGGCACAACGTAAGAGAAGATTGAGGAGGAAGTTGTCTCCCTGAAGGCCGCGACGGAACAAAGCTCCATGGACATGCTTGAGGAGTTTTAAGGAGTTGTCGAGGCCTCGGAGTTGGAGAAGGTGGTTCTTGATCTCTGAGATAGTGAATTGGTAAAATGCAATGGAAGCTGGACTTGATGGAGAAGACATAGCCCGTGTTCCCGCCAACAAACATGGTTTAAAATTATATATTCATCTTATGCGGCGGTGAAGTAACAATATAGACTTTGGAGTTGAACATGGTAATTTATGGAGACGTGTTAGGAGAAAAATTATATATTCTAATTATAGCCAACTTCGACGATATACCCAAGAACCACAGCGACAACTGCTGGTTTTTATTGACTGAATTGAATGGAATGGTAGAATTTGGAGGGGTGAAAAAGAAAAAAAGAAAAAGAAAAATAAAAAGAAAAAGAAGAAGAATGGAATGGAAGTTTGAGCTTGTTTACCTTAATCAATTATAAAATTTAATATTCTCTTTTTGTTGATATTTAAGTTTGAAATTCAATAAAGGTTTATCATAGATAAGCTCATGAGTTCAACCAACTAAATAGTTTCAAATCAAGCTTAACTCCATATATTTCTCAAATTGCTTGAATCCATTAAGCTTTAATCACACCTAAATCGAGTTTAAGTAAATGTAAAGCTAAGCTTGAATAGCTGATGAGCCGATAGCCATTAATTTTTTTGTCTCTATAACACTTAAATATTAAAAAAGAGAATTATGTCACGCCTCAAATGTAAATGCATAATTAATTTGCTACGTGTTCTTATCTTGTCTTTTACTAATGGGAATCAAAATCTGACCTCTTCCTCTAAGAATTTGAGCTCCTTCCCTAATTGCTAAGTTGATAAGGATGCATTCAGGATAAAGATGGAAGAATAAGCTTAAGCTTAACGGATCTAAAGGGACCTCAATGAGACTTTGTTACTATGGCTAAGGCAAGCTGACCTGATCAAAGAAGGTCTTTCGAGCTCAACTATGTACAATAAGGACAAGCTGAACTAAGATGACTAACGATAGGAGAAGGTCGTTAACCTAGCTTATACTTCTCAACTTAGTTCAAAGCTTAAATTCCTAGCTACCTATACTAAACCCTGCCATCTCAAGCTTAGTTTACTTAGCTCAAGGCCACTCATCACATAGCTTGGACCCACATCCAAATCGTCGAGCTTTAATCAATTTCACTTTCCCACTCTAACCCACGCACAACATAAATAGCTTTATGTATAGCTTTGTTATTTTGCCTAATCACCCGTGTAGGCTGCTTTTAGGGTTTAATACTTTTTGTAAATATTTACGAGATTACCACTAGGGTTTAAGGTTAGTATAAATATTATATTTATGTTAACAACAGCCAACATTAATCACTCAAAGATATTTATATTATCAAGCTAAGCTTGCTCCTTGTATTAAGAGTCTTCTTTAATTATTAAGTGAAGTTACTTTCCTCTTTAGCCTTGTGTTTTTATCAATTATTTATTTGATTGTGGTGAACCCTCTTCTAGAAATAGTAACATATGATAAATTAAAATCACTAGCTACATCTAAAGTTGAATAAAGATTTTGAGTTTACAAACATCAAGATTACTGAATACCATGAAGATCAAAGGTAATACAACGATAAATGAACAAAAGCATGACTAAGAATCCAATGATGAAGGAAATGAAAAATATGAATAAGCCTATGAGATGAAAGTACACACTAAGTGTTTGCATCATAAAAGATGCACAAAATTGGAATAACAATTGATCTAAGAAATGAAGGGGAATGGTAGGGATGAGATGTACTACTTGTAGATCTCAAGCTATCCATCTAGCACAAACATTATCCAATCTATCATCTATCTCATCAAATCCGCCATATATGTTGCTCCATTTGTTGTGATTATCTAACGTCACATTATGCATATTTTCTTCCATTACCTCAAATGTTTAATCTCTTTAAACTCTGACAACTCAAAATGATGTGCCAAATACTCCATAGCTTAAGGCCTTCTAAGGTTCTTTAGAATGTTGATTTGCTCCGTTCACCTATCAATCTAGATATCTCTATCGTGCATCCTTATACAAACAAGAATCTAGTGATAAGAATCAACCCTAAGGACCCTTTACTCACTCTCAAGCTAAAGGCCTAACCAACATGGTTTATCGGATTCTTAACCATCACTCAAGTTCAAAGAAGTCAACTTCTTAAGCCGAACTAATTTGATCATGTATTTGAGTTATGGCAAGTGGAGTGTCATCCTAACATAACGGTAAGGTTAGTCTAAACTGTTTAACAATTCCCATCTCTCACTATCGAGCCTGATTTTTTGGTTTCCTTTATTTAAAATTAATTTCCCATTTCTCGATTAATATTAAACCTTAACCTATTTAATATTAATCCTCGACTAAAGAAATTAAGAAATTTCGATTTTTTTATTAAAAATAATTTTTGGAGTCGCCACCCGATCGGAGTCCGGAAAAAGGAAAGAAACCATAATCAATTGAGTGGATTGATTACAATTTGACTACCGATCCTTGATTTCAATTTTGAATGAAAAACCAGAAGGTTCCAAGTTTAGGGGCTAATCTATTAAACCCTAACGGGTATCACTATCTATTTACCGAAATTAGGATTATTCTTCTAATTATAATATTTTTAAAGAAAAAATAAATAAATAAAAAATTAAAAGAAAAAATAACCTAAGTTTTTACATATTTTATCATCGCCCCGAATGTGCCTACGTATCCGCTAGCCGAGATCAGACGATCGTAGTTCTTTAAAAAAAAATCTTTAATGTGTTGATTGACTTTAATTTTGAAAACCGTCCAAGTTTAGGTTTTTAATTTATTCGGTTTATTTTAAAAAAAAAATATAAAGGGGTCTTAACTCGTAAATGATCACAAAACTCTCTAAGAAATTATAACTTTCTTTTAAAATATTTCTTTTTGTTAATTTTAATTTCTAAAACTAATTTTCTATGTAAGGATTTCTAACAAACCTAATTTTTTTAATAAAAAAGAAAAAATAAAAAATCCTAGACTAACATATATACATATATATATTTATTTGTATCTATATTACTATTATTAAACAACTATCCACTTAAATCAATATAACATATTTAACTTATATAATAAAGTAAAGTAATGCTAAAAGAAATATACTAAACTAATATATACATACCTATGCTATGTCTAATAATATAATAATAATAACATAATATAATAACTAAATAAATAAATAAAAAAATTGAACTAAACCAAACCTGAATTGCTGTTTGCAGCAGTGGCGATGGACAAGGCTCGTTGGGCGTATGTGCAAATTTCTAGGCGAAGGAACACGTGTTTGGTCGGTCAGTTGCCGGCGTCGGTGTATATACTGTTACAAGGATATGCAAGTAAACGTAGATGCGTGTCTTCAATCGTGCTGGGTAGATGTGGAGTGTGTGCAGTGCTGAAGTGCAGACTGTCTTCGGTGTGGGATCAAGCAGGCAGTATACTCCGATCGTGGAGCTAGACGTGAGGGGCTCGGTGTCGAAGATTGGATGGAGATCCTGAATTTTGCTCAATCGCTGGTTGATGGGGTAACGCTTGGACGTCGTTGGCCGAAGAACGAAGCAATACGTACGCGTAGATCGACCAGGTTGTGATGATCAGTGAAGTCATAGTGTTCGTGTGTACTGACTGGATAAGGAGGATGGAGGCATGCACGGTGAACATGGCCATCTGTTATGTTGGTGAATTGCTGGATAAGGAGGATGGAGGCATGCACGGTGAACATGGCCATCTGTTATGTTGGTGAATTGTTGTCTTGCGAGGGTTTGTATATCAGTCTGTAGGCTAGACGACATGATGCGTGGACGTGGACTGTGATGACTCCCATTTTTCTGTTATTGTTATTTTTTCTGTTATTGTTATTTGTTCTGACTGCTGGAGTGTGTTTATATAGAGTCCAAATAAATCATATCTAATTATATTAAATTAGATTCAAATTTAATTCAAATCCGATTTAACTAATATTCCTACGATTTGATTAGATATGAATCCGATTTTAAATCTTGCTTTTGCAAAGACAGAAAAATAAAGACATTGATGTCTGTTGAGACTCGAACCCATGACCTCTAACTAAATCCACCAAAATACTTCGTTACTTATCCGTTAGGCCGTTGGTCTGTGTCTTAACATTTATTACAATTAAATTATATTTAAACTATCTGATTTCCTAAAATAAATTTTTTAACTAAACTAAAACTAAAACTAACACTAAAACTAATTATTCCTAATATAAATTACTTCCTAAAAATTTACGAAATTTTTATGATTTTTCCTTTTCTTATTTTTTTTTTGTATTTTCATTATTTGTTAATTTTTATTAATTAATTTTTTTTAGGGGCAAAAATCAGGTGTCTACACTCACTACCAACTTATTTTGAAGACCACTTTACCTTACAAGTCTAAAACTGTCAAGGTACAAATGTCAAGCTATTTAGAGCACCCGTTGTTGCTAACCTTACCTAGACGAATTAGAACCCATTATGCAGCGAATCTCGATGCCTCTCCCTAAGCAACGCATATCCCATTACCTGAGTCATATATTTCACCACCAAAATGTTCTTTTCAAAGAGATTATGGAATTATCCATCCTTTTGTAACAAAATTGTACATATTAGTTTACCCCTTTTAGTAAATACAATTAGCATCATGTGATCCTAGCTTGTAAGTATAAATACCCCATTATAGAACAGTTGTAATCAAAATCTTCTTCCAATATTAATGAGATGCTAATATTTTCATCTCTCTATAAGGCACCCTAAACCCCTTTTTGCTCTTATCGATCACTTAAGCAAGGATTGTGGCAAGCAACCCTTCGACTTGGACTGATACGTCACATTCAACAAGTAATAAGCCGTGTAAGGTTTGAGTGGTGCATCACATCCATTTGAGTAGCTCACAAATTGCTTACCTTCTACCTATGAATCTACCCAAACCAATTATATTTTTCTTTAATAGCTTTAAAGGACCTATCCATGCTATGGTAAGACTTAGTCATAAGCAATCCTTTACACGACATTACACCCATTTGTGTTGCATCATCTTTTTGGTATTAGAGCATAAGGTCCTAAGTAGGGTAATACGCTCTTGAGTCTTGCGTACAAATGGAGTTTGAGTTGTGATTGTTGGTTTGAGGTTTTGGCAATTGTACAATGTTGTGTTGTGCTCTATTTTCACCCCTAGAATGCATTAAAATCAACGTATCACATATGCATCCACAATATGAAGACCGTCTTACAAGTCCAAAGTTGTAAAACTTTAACGAAATAATCTCTCATCACATTTAATCATAATACGTAAATTTAATTACTTATGAAAATAACTAGAAAACTAATATTTTACAGTTCGCCAAAATCATAGAAAATTAGAATCTCCTACTAAGCAATAAGATTAGATAGTCAAATCTTCAAAAGGGTATTGGTTTGAACCAAGTTTAAATTATTTATCATACAATCTAAGTTCAAGTTAACTAGATTATACTTTATGGGAATCTAATTACAAGACCCTTGACCCAAGTACATGTGCTAAGTGTTTAATAAGGAGCATTCTTTCTTCTCAACTTACGCTAGAAGAATTTGAGCTGCTTTTGACTGTCGATTTGCAACTGCTATTGAGCCAAACTCTCCCATACCTGCCATTGATCACTGAATGTCAACTAAAGGAATGCTTAGTACACTATTTGACTTACTCACCCATTAGCTCGGCCAACCCTATTCCAAGCTGCTTAGACAACAAAGCACATCTTAGAGCTCACAAGTCAGCTTGGCACCTATTAACATGACTGTACTATATTGTTTGTTTTTGCTAAAAGCCTGCCAATAGCTACTAGCTAAGTATCTATACTTCTTACATAATGAAATCTACTATACAAATCTTCTATTCTTTGATTTATCTTTGGTACCCTTTTACATTCCTTGTATGACACTTATTTAGGACGATACCTTTTTTGTCTTTTCCTCTTTTTAATAAGTTGCCCTAGACTTTCGAATATAAATAGCCTTGTATTTTATAGTTGCATTGATCTTTTTGCAATTATCAAATATACTAAATCTTCTTCTTATGAGCTAACCTTAGCTAACTTGCTTACTTACTCTTATCTTAATCGACGCTAGGCAAGCGCACTTATTAAATTGTAATAAGTGGATTAAGTTTAAGTGTCATTCCCTTAAAGACTTTAACTACTAATACTCACTAGATCTTTATTATCTAACCTACAAATTTGAGTTTAAGAATATAAAGAATCTAAAATTAATTGCAATAAATAATAAATTATCACTAAATAAAAATTATTTAAGAACTAAAACAAGAAAACAATAAAATTATAAACTACTTCAAGATTCATAAACCATATCTAGATCTTTGTTTCTCTTAAATTTAACATGTGATTTCTTTTAAAGATAATATAATTTATTCTTTAATTTTTCTTGATCAGGAGAATTTTCTACTACAATTAATCATTTTCTAAAGCCAATTAACTTTAATCTTAAAATCATCTATTAAAATCTCTTCTCAATAGCATGACCTAAAATCACATTAGTGCACAACGAAGTTTCTACACTATAATTCAAGATTCCAAAAAGATCTTGTAAATTATCTCTAATTTTTCAATAATCTTTATTAACTATACCTAGATATAATATTATAAGAAATCTCTCGATTTTCTTCTAAGATATTAAATTTTAGATTACTACTTGCAGAAATAATAATCTAAAATCATGAAGCACACATATTTGAATCAAGAAAAAAATAAAGAATCAATTAGTTCTAATAAAAAAATCATTTCACATGAGTAGATTTAGGTTCTACAAGACTTAGATACTAAAAATCTACTCTCTACATATCATAAAGCAACAATCTCGAATCAAAAAATAGAAGAAAGAATCATGAAATCTAATAAAGATTAAATCTTAAAGTCATTAAGTCTTTTTTGTTTTTTTTGCTCTCTTAAGTGCTCTTCTTTTGGAAAGCTCTCCAAAAGTCATCTAAAAGTAATCTTGCGAAAACCCTAAAGAAGCTTTATATAAATGTTGTAAAAAATATTGGTAACTACAAAACATGCAACTGGCACATGATTGTGTCCCTTGGTTGTATACTTGACTGTTAATGGCTTCTTTTCCCTCTCTTTTTGTTTTAAATCTAGAAACAATGCAACTAGGGATACAATTATGTCCCCAGGTCATGTAACTGGTTGTGTTCAATGAAAATTTGGTCTAAAATCACTTAGAAATGATACAGCCATGTTGTTCGGTTATGTCAATCTTCAAACCTTTATAACTTACTCTTTTTAGCTTCAATTTGAGTAAAACTTGTTTCTATCTTCTCATTTTCTCACAGAGATTGTTTCAAAACCTGGAAAATAAAAATTTACTCAATTAAGCATCAATATATGAAAACAAACTCAAATTTCAAAGGAAAATCATCAAAAATCACCATGTAAAATATATCTAATTTAAAACTTATCACTAACCATTGAGCAAGACTAGGTAGCAAGTATCCTCTTTGAACTAACCCGTGCATCATATTAAGCTAGTTTAAGAATCCTTAGCGGTTCCTTGTGTTGAACTTAGAGTTTATTATTTAATTTTGATGAGAACAAAATAAAAAGTGTATATCTAAACATATTGTTTTTTAAGAAAACAAAACAAGTGGATAATTAAACTAAGTATTATTTGATTATATTGAGATAATTGAATAAGATCAATTAGCTTGCTTAATGATTAAATATATCAATTATTTCTATAAGAAATTTAATCATTTGAGTGGTAATCAACTGATCTTGAAGTTAGAATGTAAAGAGTATTTGCTTGTTGTGTATGAAAAGAATTTTTAGGTGGTATTTAGTCTACTAGGTTGATGGCTCAAGGTAGAACCAAGCTGACAGTATAAAGCCTTAAAAAACACAAAGAAAAGCTCACTGGCTTAGAGGAGCCGACTTGCCAGTAAAGTATTTTTTATCGGCTTGCCGGTAGTTCAAAGTACCAACATGTTTCAAGTAGTCGTTGAAGAATTTAATGCACGGTAACGAGAAGAATTTAATGAGTTGTTATAAAAGCTCAACAACCCAACCAAAGGCTTTCAAGATATGATATTCTATTGCAATTTAAAAATATTCTCTTGCATTCTTGAGTTTATTCTACTTCTCTTTGGTCTCTTGTACACTTATTTGCTATCAAACAAAAAGAGACATAGTTGTGGTGCTTGAAAGTCCTCACATTTGTAATCTTGAGTGAAAGAAGTGATACAATTGACTTAGTTGTGTATAAAAGAATTGTGTAAGCTTGTATAACTCTTGGAGCAATTGGGTTGTGAAATCAATAAAGTGAAGTGAAGTCTTTAATTGGAGGCATTGTGTGTCTGTAGAGACTAGAGGGCAATCTAAACTCTACGTTAAATCTAGGCTTGATCTTCTTTATCCCTATCTCTTTAAATTTCCGCACTTATTATTGTTCTATTGTTGCTTTGATTACTCTTATTATTGCATTTAGTTATTTATATCGAAAAAGAATTGTAATTTGTCCTTAAAACTCAATTTACCCCCCTTCTTGAGTTTAACCTAGTGTTCTTCACCTTGGTGCATCATATCCTTGGAATTGATCATAAGTTTTGCTTCTTTGTCTTATTTTTGCGCATTCATCCTTCATTTCAAGCTTTTAGTGACCTTGGGCCCATCCCCCAAATATGACTGACCTTGTTTGTCCTTGACGCAACGTATCATTGTGGTATTAAAGCAGAGGTTCACATGAGTAAGTTATTATAATGTTGTGTTGTTACTGTGTTGTGTTGAGTATCATTGTGGTCGAGTGTGTTGAAGTAAGTGTAATAGCTATCATGGTTGTTGCGAGTTAACTATAGTATTGGGTAAGTAGTAGAATTAGTGGTTTTGCTCTATTATGAGTAGTTGTTGAGTAGCACTTTGTTTCACTTGATTTTGATTTGTGAAAAGTAGAGCAAGTAGTAATTATGTATTTCTGTGTAAGGTTTACCTAGTTAGCTGTGATGTTGAATCTTTGTAGTAAGGCACATTGATTTTTGTTCAAAAAGAAGTTGAGCATATTTTGTGTAGTTAGTGTGTTAACTAATTAGAGCCTATGAGTATGTTGTTTTCTAAGAAATACAAGTGTTGTCTATTTGCTGTGAGCGTGGGATTGAGTAAAAGAATGACTTATTCAAGTGTTAATGCTGATATTGGAGAGGATAATAGTAGGGTTATTCACTATGGTTGACAAAACACCCTTATAAGTTTCGATGAATGGATCAATGAAGTAACTATTATGATAGTGGAGCTAATGCAAGGAGTTCTTGCATTTATTTCTCGACTTGTTGAGAACAATAAAAATACTCCTTAAGGTGCTCATGAAGTTGGAGGTTCTCCACAAGAGGCCTAACTTATGCATAGGCAATACCTAACTTGGCAAGAATTAGGTGGAGGAGTCGGAGGAGTAAGAGGACATGTGTAGAGAACATTGGATATGGGTGAAGTAGATGAAGAGGAAAGAGATGGGTATTATGAAGCATAAGATAGAGCTCGTGCACCTTGAGCTACTGACCATATAAAACTTTACGTTTTCAACTTGAATGGCTTTAGAAATACTGATGATTATTTGGATTAGGAAGAGAAGGTAGTTTGAGTTTTCAAATACTATTTGTATGAAGATTATAGTAAGGTTCAAACTGCTACTATTGAATTCTTAGGCTATGCTGCAATTGAATTCTTAAGCTATGCTGCAATGTGGTAGAGAAAATTTTAAGCCATGAGAAGGTGAGATGGATATAAGAGAGGTTAGTACTTTGCCCAAAATCAAGCGAGTCTTTAGAGTCGGATTTGTGCCAAAAACTTACTTACAAGATACTTTGCTTAGCTCTAAGAATTAAGGTAAGGAAACCGCATTATCGATGAGTATGTGCAAGTGTTTTAGGTACTTATGATTAGATGCGATGTCAATGAACCTTCAACCCAAATGATATCTAAATTCTTAACTGGGTTGAGCACAAACATTTGAGAAATAGTGGAGTTGCAACAGTTCGTCACTCTAGATGAAGCCATAAGAATTGCTTAGCATATGGAGCAACAAAAGAGGAATAGGCCAAGCTAACCTATTCAAGGTAGCTAACCTACCCAAGGTAGCAACCGACCTCGATACAGTAATGATCTTAATAGGAGGATTGAAGTCATGTCTAAGTAAAAGAATTGCCCTGTCGACTACAAATTGTTGAAGAGAACTTATGAGAAAGGGTAAGAATTCAAATAGAAGATGAGCCAAATCAAATGCTTTAGGTACTAGGGTTTTGGCCACATGGCTACCCAGTTCCCCAATCAATGTACCATAATCATCAAAGGTGAGGTCCTTACCATTGAAGTAGATAGTATTGATGAGGAGCCTAAAGAAAGGGTAAAGTTAAAAGAGGAAATTAAGGCAAATTGTCACAAACTGAGGACGGCCTAGTCGTGGTAGACGCCGTATACTGTACGAAGAACCCCTGATTGGTTTCCCTTCCAATCAAGAACTCTTCACACAATATACAAGGCTCTACAACCACTAGTTTCCAAAGAACATCCAGACTCACATGATATCATTACACAAACATATTTATATAAAATTTAAGTTATAAGGCTTACAATACACAGTGTTTAAGTATGTCTAGGTCTATAATAATAAGATAAACAAAAGTACATGAGTAAGAGTCAACTTAAACTATTCTCTCTCATTACACAGGACAGCTCGCTCTTGCCCAAGTCCCCAGGCTAACCTGTGGCATCCCTCGTCCTGCCTCTACGAACAGGCTATCCTGCAACAAAAGTCTAAAGGGGTGTAAGCCTAAGCTTAGTGAGCAAAACCCTCAGCCACACTACAAGCAAGTTATAAGTACATTATATTCACGCATATGAATGAATGATCAACCAGAATATCAAACAATACATATAATTAACTAGTTCATATACGTAACTCAGATTTAATGCCCTCCGAAGTCAGGGTTGGAGTATATACGAAACCAATCAGATCCGGGTATTATACTAGAACTTACTTTACTACAGAACTCTATGTCCCGCACTTATATCAAATAATTCTTTTATTTTCAGAAAAACCCAAGTTCTAGTATAATTGTGAGTGGGCTCCCACGGTCCACACTCACCCCTAAACGGAGGCCTCTAGACTCGACCCTTAGCCAGGTGGTTGGCGCCTCCAACGCCTAGTGTTCCCGCGGGCCAGGGTAAGGTCATTTTGTACGAGTGCACCCTACAGAACCAAATAAATGAATAATATCAACCCCCGAATGGCCTCTCTTTACCTCCGTGTGATGTGACGGCCGGAATAGTATCCATGCTATGCATGTTAATGCATGTCCCAATTTCTTTTTATAGGCTGAGTATAATTAAATTCAATTTATGCTATGACCATTCAATTGTACACACAATCATTTCCTATCCTACCATGCAACAAACATAGCATTATCAATACTTAAGATAAGTTCACAACTCAAGACATACCAGCATACACAGGCGTTTCCCAAACCCCACACAATAATCAATTGACCATAGTATTCAAGTCCACTATCTACAATCACAAAACAAGCATGGAGTCATTGGGTAAATACTCACTCGGCCATAGCGATTTGCCCTAATCATAGTAATCGATTGGGAGGTCCTCGTTCACCTCAGGGTCACCTGATCATTATGTGATAACAATGTTAGTAAGTATTTGAATTAACTACTAATTCTAAACATCTAATTACCTAATTCTACTTGAATTACTATCAACTTTTACCCAGTGAGACTTTAATTTCAATCGTATGTAACTTTTTCGTTTTATTTTTGATATTTATGAAGTTGTAGTTGTTTTTTATCATTTTCGGACGTATATTCACACGGTAATGTCTGTTTTGGATGTTAAGACCCCATATTTTACATTATGAACTAAATTTATAGAAATTTTTAACTATAACACTTAAGTATTGCTATTACTTATATTTATAGCTTTTATTCCTTAAATTCTTATAATTAAGGGATTTACTTTGTTATTACTAATTCATGTACCGAATTAGGTATAATCTAATTTAGAAGGTGTATTAGGATTTACTGATTTTAGTACCTAATTACCTACATTTTTCTTATTTTTCTCATTTTCTAAACCTATGCTTATGTCATCGCTTATATCATCTTTTCTTTATATCATCGCTTATATCATCATGTGCTTATGTCATCGCTCACCTCATCATTTGATTACATAAGCATTACCTTATGCTTATGTCATATGTACATGTCTTATGTATATTTGTTCCTTACTTTATACTTATGTACATATGCCTTATACATACATATACTTATACATCTACATATATTTATACCGTATTTATACATGTATACCTACTCATATACCTATACGGTTGGATACGTAATTTTATACTAAAAATTCGTATGCCAAATTTTCTCTTAAGAAAATTCTCTCAATTTCATCCTTTTGTATTTCTATGTATGTATTTAGTATAGTATATACATATATAGTTAGATATGGTCTCAAGTTAGGTTATGTACATGATAATTACTTATGTATAAAGGTTCACATACTTATATTCCTTTGGTATTTCTTTATGTACACATACCTAAGAGTACATACACATGTATTTCTTCCATCACCTTCATGATTCTTCATTTTCTACACTTAAAGATAGAAACTTTGTTTCCTCTTCTTCAAGACATCACTAAATACCTAACTACTTATCTAATCTACCTAATTAACTAACTAATGAATAACATAAAGTAACATAAAACAACTTAAAGACATACCTTTAATTGTGTTGAAGTTATGGAGACAAAAGCAAAGGAATGAAAATGAAGGAAGAAAGGGAAGTTCACGGCATGGAAAGGGAGGTTTTGATTTGTTTCTTTTGTCTTGTTTTTAATTATGGAAGACAAAAAATGGTGGGGTTTAGAAGGACCAAATGTGGACGGCAACAATTGTGAGGAAAGGGAAAAGAAAAATCAAAAGGAAAAGAAAAGAAAGCCATCATTAAGGAAGAGATATTTTTCCTTATCTCTTTAGTGTAATTTGTTGACTTTTCAAAGTGTTGACTTTAGTCAACATGTGTTGACTTGGTCAGCCCTTTGACTTTGGTCAATATGCATTATCTTAGTCAACATTCCTTAAGTATGTGCAATTTTGTGCACATAATGTAGTAATTAAGGGAAATTAGGGGAAAAACGAAGGAAATGAGGGAAAATGAGGCATTTGATGAATTGATTAGTAAACATAGTTGATGAGGTCTTACTTTAGGTCTTTATAGCTTATATATCTCATTTGATAAACCACTTTGAATAACAAATGCAAAAAGTACTAATTTGAGTATTAAAGTTCACTATATGTAACCTAATCTTCAACTATAACTCTAATTCTAAGTGAGACTATCTTAATCACTTACTTAAGAAGTAAATATAATCTATGACTCATTATCTTAATTTCTAATGGATTACCTAAGGATTCGAATCATATAAGCATGAATGAGGGTCATCTCTAACCTTTTATTAATAATTTGGCAAAATATGAGCATTATATTATCAATTAGGGTTTTAGGGTATATCATGTTGGATTAGTGCACATATGTCTTTAAGATAATCATTTTTAGGGTTTTTATCACTTTTGAATAAAATCTTTAGCATTTAGAAACATTTAGGGTAGAAAAGTTTCTTACGCGATTGAGTATTTCTTTTAGGGTTTTCACTTTCATTAGTCTTGTCGACTCCTAAATTATCTAACATAGTTGAGTCTATTACAAAAGCTAGGTTGATAATTTTAGGGGTTTACACAAATGGCAAAGAGCTTATGGAAGAAAATGTATTTGTTGATGACCTAGACAAGCTAACTTTAGTTGTTTAAAGATCTTTAAACATTGAGTTGACTATTGAGGAGGAGCAGTGAGAAAACCTATTCCATATCACATGCAAAGTAGCCGATTAAGTATGTATACTCATTGTAGATAGTGGAAGTTACACTAATGTGGCATTTGTCGAGTTGATTTGGAAGCTTAAGTTGCCAACTTTACCACATCTAAAATCATACAGGTTACATTGGCTAAATGAGAAGGGAGCACTATATGTCACTTAGCAAGTACTGCCACCGATCTCAATTAGATGAAATTCTTTATGATGTACTGCTTATGTACACATCACAAGTATTATTGGGATGACCTTGGTTATTTGATCAAAGGGTCATATATGATGGGTTTAGGAATATGTACACATTTGAAAAGGATGGGAAGAGGATCACTTTGAACCTCATGACCTTAAGGCAAGTGAGTAAATTATAGGCTAAGTTAGCCCTAGGATCAAAGAAGATATTGGTTTTAAGCCAATTTGAGCTTTGAGAAGCCATTAAATATAATGTGCTAACCTTTTATGTTGATTAGAAGGCTAGTAGAATTAAAGGAGTAAGTTATGTTACCTAAAGAGATCAAAGAACTATTGAAAGAGTATGCTGACCTGTTCTCTAAGTAGTTACTTGAAGGATTGCCCTTTTTTCAAGGGATTGAGCATTGTATTGACTTGATACCTAATATTACCCTGTTGAACAAGCCCGCTTATTGGATGAATCTTGAGCAAGTTGCTAAGCTCCAGAGGCAAGTCAATGAACTGTTAGGGAAAGGATATGTGAGAGAAAGCTTTAGCCCTTGTGCTGCGTTAGCATTACTTGTGCCAAAGAAGGATGGTACTTAGTATATATGTGTAGATAGCAGAGCTTTAAACAATATCGTGATCAAGTACAAGTACCTCATTCTAAGACTAGATGATACTTTTGATGAATTGAATGGTGCTAGAATCTTCAATAATATCAACTTGAAATATGGTTATCATCAAATTCACATGAGACAGAGATGAATGGAAAACTGCATTCAAGACCTGACATGATCTATATAAGTGGATGGTCATGCCCTTTGGCTTATCTAACACTTCAAGTATTTTCATGAGATTGATGAATCATGTATTACGAGACTTGATTGAAAAATTTGTTGTGGTCTACTTTGATGATATCCTTGTGCATAGTGCTAACTTGACTAGCTATGTCAACCATCTCTGAACTGTGTTTGACATACTTCGAGTTGAAAAGCTCTTTGGGAATTTAAAGAAGTATTGTTTCTATCAGGAAGAAGTGGTTTTCCTTAAATATGTTGTAAGTGGAGGAGGCCTACGTATTGATATCAAGAAGATCCAAGCTATTGTTGAATGGTCGACCTTAACCACTCATGCTAATGTGAGAAGTTTCCATAGATTAGCTTTCTTTTATCACTACTTCATTAAGGGTTTCAATAGCATTGTTGTACCCCTTATTGAGCTGACAAGAGGGAATCTTGAGTTTAAGCGAAGAGAAAGAAGAAAAGAGTTTTGCTAAGGTCAAGAAGAGGTTAACCTTTATACTTGTGTTGGCTTTGCTTAACTTTAAGAAGGCGTTTGAGCTAGAATGTGACACTTTATGCATTAGCATAGGATTTATACTGATGCAAGAAGGTCGACCTATTGTATATCATAGTGAGAAATTAAGAGGACTACAATTGAATTACTCTATATATGATAAAGAAGTCCTTGCATTAATTTGAGCTCTTCAAGTGTGGCAACATTACCTTCTACTAAGGGAGTTTGTCATTTACACTGATCACGAGTCCCTGAAGTACTTATGGAGTTAGAAAAACTTTCTAAGAGACAAGCTTGACAAATAGAATTTTTAGAAGGATTTAACTTTGTAGTTAAGTATAAGTAAGGCAAAACCAATGTGGTTGCTAATGCCCCATCGAGGAGCTATGGTCTTCTTATTGAATTATAAACCAAACTGTTAGGATTTGCAAGCATCAAGGAGTAATATCCTTAAGATCCTCATTTTGGTCCCATATATGGACGTTGTGAAGAAGGATGGACAGTAAATGAGTACTGTGTGGTAGACGGATATTTATTCCAAGGTGGTAAGTTACATGTGCCGACCTATTCTCTAAGAGAATTGTTAGTGAGAGAAGCTCATTCTAGTGGTCTTTTTGGACATTTTAGAGAAAGAAGGACATACGAATTATTGAATGCAAGATTCTTTTGGCTTAAGATGATGTATGATGTGCACTGTATGGTTGGGAGTTGTACAATCTATAAAGAGCGAAAAGCAGAGCTTAGCAAGGGAGAGATATGCCTCTACTTGTCTCGACCAAATTATAGGTTGATTTGAGCATGGACTTTATCCTCGGTTTAACCCAAACTGCCTAAGGCAAAGACTTGGTAATGGTCATCATGAATAGATTCAACATGATGGCATACTTTGTGCCCTATACTAAAACTAATGATGCTTTGGTTATTGGTTTTCTCTTTTTGTAGGATATTGTCCGCTTACACGAAGTGCCAAGGAGTGTAGTATCAAATCGCAACCTAAAGTTCTTGAGCCATTTTGGGAGAACTCTCTAGCATTAGATGGAAACAAATTGCTTTTCAGCACCTTATGTCACTTGCAAACCAATGGCTAGATAGAGGTTGTCAACTGCACTTTAGATTTGTTGCTTTAAGCTATAGTAGGAAAAAACTTAGCTGACTGGAATGTATGCTTACGCATAGTAAAATTTACTTACAATCAAATAGTACATCACACCACTAAACACACACCATTTAAGGTTGTCTACCTTTAATTTTAAACTCCCTCTTGATCACACTCCAATGTTGTCATTCGACTAAGAAGACTAAGAAGCTAAAGCCAAAGCTCAATCCTTCTAACAGATCTACTAGAAAGTTGCTTAGCAAATCAATTGAGCTGCTAAGAAGATGGAAGAAAAGGGGAAGGGATGGAAGGTGAAGTAATTTTAGCCTTAAAATTTAATATGGTTATATGTTAGCAAATAAAGATTCCCGAGCAGAAAGAAGAACAAATTGTACGCCTGAGCTAAAGGACCATTCAAGGTATTCCAAAAGACTAATGATAATGATTACTAAATAGAACTGCCACATGACTTTAGAGTCTCTAATGTGTTCAATACTATCGATCTTAGCCCATACCACCCTGAGGAAGCATAACAAGAAGATTAGCTAGATTTGATCCCAAATTCAAATTAACTAAGAGGGAATGATAGAATTGAACTATAGGATCCCTGACTTGAGTACATGTGTGAGGCCTTTAGAGTTTAATAAGGTGCATTCTTTCTTCCTGACCTACAATAGAGGAATTCAAGCTACTTTTGACTATTGATCTACTGTTACCATTGAGTTGAACTATCCCATACCTATCGTTGATCTTCAAATGCCAACCTAAGAAATGCTTAGTAAATTGTTTTGCTTACTTACCCATTAGCTTGGCCAACCTTGCTCAAGCTACTTAGATAACATCTAAGCTAAGCCCATCCTAATGGAGCTTGTAAGTCAGTTTGGCACTTGCTAACCTGACTGTACTACATTGTCTATTTCTGCAAAAGCCTGCTAATAGTTGCCAGCTACGTATCCAAACTTCTCATGTGATGGAATCTACTGCACGAATCTTCTACTCTTTAATTTCTCTTTTGTACCCTTTTACATTCCTTGTATGATACTTGTTTAGGATAATACTCTTCTTATCTTTTCCTATTTTTAGTAAGTTGCCCTAGACTTTCAAGTATAAATACCCTTGTATTTTGTAGTCGTAATGATCTTTTTGCATTTATTGAATATAATGAATCTTCTTCTTATGAGTTAATTTTAGCTCGCTTACTTGCTTACTCATTCTTATCCTAACCCTTGAGTACTCTTTTTGAACTAACTCATGTATCATATCAAGCTAGTTCAAGAGTCTTTGGTTGTTCTTTGGTGTGTCATATAATTAGAATCGATCGTAGGTTTTGCTTGTTCATCTTATTTCTATGCATTCATCATTCATTTCGAGCTTTTAGTGAGCTCAGATCCATCCCGCAAATACAACGACCTTATTTATCTTTAGCGCAACATATCACTACTTCTACACCATCTGTTCTTAGACTTGGATTTAGGGACAACAATCCTTTGATCTTAGCCCATTTGCAGCTCTAGAGTACCTAAATGAAGACTATTAGGGAATGAGAAAAACTACAGTTCAAGCAGATCGTCCCTTATCCCATACAATAACCAATTAACAAATAAGTTATCAATCATTAATGTGTTATGCATTAAACAACCATATGAATGCAACAGTATACATAGTCACTTGAAAACTATATATAGCCCAAATTTGCACTCTCCGGTCGCCAATGATTGGGGAATAAGTATAAACTCGTCAGCTCTAAGCACCACCACTCCAAGCAAAATTGCCCTCAATGCTATGTCTTATTAATTAATGATAATATATCAAAATACTGCAAGTCCAGCTCAAGCGAGATTTTAATTATATATACTAAAATAACAATTTGATAATACATATAGGCTTGAAAGTGTAGGTAACCCCAAGCTGTTGTATTAGTGAACAAAGTCCCAATCAAAGGAAGGCATTTCCTAATACATAGTAGTTTCCAAAGGTTGGGGCGAGGTTACGGACAAAACATCACTTTCTACCGCGTGATGATGACAACCTTCTTCATATAGTCATACAATGCATGTCCAATTCATGTTTTAGTTTTGATATTCACGAAATAATTTTGTATAGTGACCAAACAAGTTCACAAACACTTGACACAATAAACATATGTGAAATATGATATGAAAAAGACATTGGATTTTCATATGTTAGGGTCTCTTAGCACATCAAAGCAAACAAATACAGTCACATGCAATCCCCAGAATAACCCTACACATTCCGTTTCAAATATTATAATTTAGGTGCAGCTAAATTATAAGCATAAGTAAGTATGGTAATAATAAAGAGTCACCTACTTGTTTATAATACTCAATTGCAATAATCCTCAAGCAAGATATCAACAAAAAGGTCCTCAAGATCAATGTCACTTAAAGGGATAGTAAAAATGGGTATAAGTATTTCGAAGAATTATAACTAAATCTCTATCATATTTTACCAAATTTCCAATTATAACCCAAATTCAATGTTTTAGACATTTTTTATTTGGGTTCTAGTTCTTTGTGTGTCTTAATTGTTATTTATTTAATTTAATTTAATTTTATTGTTATTATTGTTTTTTTTTTCTTTTGAAATTCTTAATTACTTATTTAAGCACTACTCATGATAAGTTAAATTTTCACATGAATCTTTTAATTTGCAGCATGGAGTCTCTATACTACTCTATAATATCATATTTATAACATTGCATACTATCTTCTTGCTTTTCTGATCCAGCTTTTACATTTTCCAATTCAACTTCTAACTTTCGCAATTTAGTTTCTAACTTTTCTAACTAGCTTCTACCTTACATTCTATTCACCTTCTACTTTATAGATGAAGTCACTACTTCTTCTAAAATGATAAACAAGTAAATGAGATACAATATTACATCATTAAGTTAATTGTATGTTGTTGTTACATTATTAGATCCTGATCAATTTAGTAAACTAGACGTCGTGTAACTTTAAATTTTCCTACTAAAGAAAGCTCCTCATACATTTATTATATAGATTAGACTTCCTAACTATTATTTTAAAGTTCATTAGCGAATTGAAATAAATAAATAAATAAATAAATATATATATATATATATAGATATAATTCAATGTCTCAGTTACTAAAGCTATAATATATAAAATACCACTATTATAATTATTAACGAAACAAGCATAGGTTTATATGAATATTCTCAATTATTGCACATGTACAACATATATTGTTATTATTATTATCAATAATATTTCTATATTAACAATGTATTGTTATGTTTATATGGATATACTCAAATGTATATATAGAAGATATTTATATATGAGGCTCACAATATCTCTACCTATTTTATAAAAGATGAATATGGCATATTTTGAAATGAAATTTTTACACCTAAACTTTCTAAAGTTTTATTAATTAGTTTGTAGTCTGTTATTAATATATTTTAATATATGAAATTCTATACACGACATAAAAGACATACATATCAATGATGAGTTAATATTAGAGAATATTCTTAATGTTGTTAGTCATCAAAATCTTCGCATAGGAATTTCCTTTTTCTTTCTAATAAATAACATAATATAAATAATATAATAATTGCAACTGCGATAAAATACGTGATGCATGTTATTACAATGTTGATATTTTTATTTATATATTGTTATATCAATATACATATGTATGTCTTACGTCATCGATATTGACTATAAATACCACAAAAGTATTTAACGTTATTATCAGTTATGTATGATGAAATATTTTAATATTAATGCATTATAATATGACAAATATTTCATATGTATACAATCAACAGTTCATCTTTAATACCACCAGACGTGCCACCCCAATTCGGTTATTGGGAAGGTTCTCCAATTGTAGTTAATCAATTTGATTTAACAAAATAATTATTAATTAATTTCCTTTTACTCTGCTACTAACTAACATAATGTTTATCTTGTAAAAGTGAATTGGGAATGAAACCTCGGTCGTCATCTTCTACAACAGAAAAACGGAGACTACAAATAAACACGGCTCTACTTGGCTATTTGAAGTACTAAGAGGTTCTTATTATCCCAGAGGAAAATTAACTAGATGATTAAAACTTATTTTAAGTTATAAAGTTTATATCAACTGAATCCTTACCACCAAAGTTCCATCTCCATCGTTTGCTTCGTCCTGACACCGCACGGACTCCGTGCTGGACTGTAGAAATCCACCAGTGGTACTCCAGTCACTGCTTCGATCGGTGAAATCTTCCTCCTCTACGTCCTCCTCTGTTATCGGAAACAACCACCACGCAACAACTTGCTCGCTCGAATTTCATCGCCACGGTCTATCTTACGTGAAATGGGGAATGGCCAGCAAAGGATCAGGACAGAGTGATCAGTTTGAAGAGAGAATAAACGCGAATGAGTAGTTAGATGGCTAACTAGGTGGGTCTTGGTAATCGTAACCCCGCTCGTCGAGTTTCGCTGGAGCTCCTTGGCGTCACTCCAAGTGCCCTGTTCTTGTACCCCAAGACAGGGATAAGTTTAATGCACGATTTGGCTCTGAACAACGCTCGATGAAGCAAGAACTTTTCCTTAACTCAGACTTGGTGGTTATAGGCATTATTGTGCTCCGTTGGATCTGTTGTCCGGGCTCTCCCGTTGATACAAAGTGCCCTGATCCTTTGTCTTTCAAAACAGGGGCTGTTCCAAGCGTTGCCGAGATGGAAGAGTGTGACATGTGTAATCAAGACCCAAAGTTTCGCACAGGCACGTGTTAATGAGCTATGAAAATCTCAGCCATGTTCTGCACACACTCGCAACAAATCATGAGAGGAAGTATGTCTGAGAGCTGCGACCAGGCATCCAAGAGATGTCTACACTAGGGGAGCGAGATATTAGCGAGATACGGAGTAGGAAAAAAAAAAAGGGAGGAGAGAGAGATTTTTGAGATGCAGATAATGAGAGATACCGGAGGAAGAGAAGATCACTGAAAGGTATTGCAGCACGAGAGAGAGATTGATGACGAGATGGTGATGACAAGAAAGAGATAGGCTCCAAGATGGGAGGTCATTCTAAATTTGTTTATGGCCACCCTGAGTAAGATATGGTCACCGCAAAGGGCAGGTTTGTTTGCTCTTCATGTATTCCGTAAGATTGTCTTAGAAATTGAGATGAGGTAAGATTATGAAATCATTATTGATACTGCCAGTTACAAGATTATTTATTGAGAAAATTTTTTATTGTTATCATTTATTTATTATTTTTTGTTCTTTTCCTTTTTAAGCTATATATATCCAAACTCACACGTAATGGTTTATCGTGAAGATTTATTTATATGCTTCTCAAATATACTCTCTATAATATAATCCAATGAAATTTTATTTATGGCTTTTATAATTTACTAAATTGGAAAGTTTTGTTTTATAATTTACCAACATGTAAAATCCCATATTTAGGAATTAGCAATTATATTTCATAAATATCTCTTTTTGTTCTACAATCGATTTTAGTTTGCCTATCTAGTTTTATCATATTTAGTCATATCAATCTATTATTTTTTATAAATTGGTCATCATCAATGAAGCTTCTATTAATAGCATAGTGAGGAAGTTTTCATTTGGAACTTTTTAATATGTTATTGTTCATGTATTCTAATACATCGATATAGACACTATAAATTACAACTATATATAGATTAGTTCTTCGAAGAGTTGTTATGCGAAGTACAAAACTAGGGTTTACGCACAAAACACTAGTTAACTAGGTAATTACAAAAATCTTTGGAAGTAATGGCTATATTAAGGAGGAAACATTATTATAGGTTGTGTTGGAAATACTTATATAAGCATGAACTACACTTCGAAATGATACCAATAGATATACCTAAACGTATATATACCCATTTTTAGAGTATGCTAATGAGTAAGGACAATTCTTAAATTATAAATATAATTAACTTACGTGTATAAATTAGCTTGTATATATAACTTGCACTCTTATGTAGTAACAAAAGAAGATATACATACATATATATGTACATACATACATATATATATGCACACACATGTACACTGTACAAATTTCATATAATTGCCAAAAAAAAAAAAAACCTTTTGAAATACACTATCAACATAAGTTTATATATATGTAAGAAGCATATTAGTGCATTTTATATAAAATCTTTTGAAGGTACATCTTATATTTAGATAGTCCTGTATAAATGTCACATCTTACATTTGTTAAGAACAGGTTTACATCATTGACTTCGAAATTTTTTCTATGACATTTGCACCCTAGTCCAACTAAAATCTTCCAAATGTTTTTCATGAGCCATTTTTGTATTCTAATTTTCAACGATATTGAGTAGTATTTTCTATAAAATTATTTTCGTATCCAAAGGTTTTTCTAAATTGACTTATTAATTTTTCGAGAGTTTACAAATAGAGTAGAGATTTATTGGTTGAAAGAGAACTGTGTATTGTGTTGCTGAGTGAAAAGCATGATTAACCCTAAAGTGAATGTGATGGTTAGTGATAATGAAAGTGATGCACTAGGAAGGGGATGCCATGTGGAGTGGACGCCATGTGGAGTAGACCTTGAGGTTAACAGATGAATGGATAGATCGATTTATTGAGCTCTTAGAGAATATGTTAATCATTATGCAAGGAGAAACTAAAGCTTGAATTGATCAAGCTTGCTAAGATGAGGAATGAACTAATGAGGTAGTCCATGAAGAACCCCAAGTTGATTATAGAGTTGGTTAACCTATTAATAAAGTTCAGTGTGGAAGGGAAGTTTACCTAGCTCGCTATGCTTAAGTTAGAGGAGTAAATTGAAGGATTAACAAGAGGGTAGAAATGGGTAAAGAAGGATTAGAAAGTGGTGGCAAAGAGTTTTTTGAGGCCAATGGGGGATTAAAATGAGCCCTACGAGGTGGAAGATATGATGTTTGACCTAATAGAGTTGAGTACCCTACTCGACATGCCTATAGAGGTAGAGTGGAGCAAGCAGCTCGTCAATAAATTGTTCATGATGATACCAATAGGGAGTTAGATGAGGAGGACTATTATGAGGAAGAAGAACATGTCATTAAGATCCTAGAAGCATTGATAATGTTAAATTCCAAATTTCCAGCTCCTCTAGAGGTAGAAGTGTTGACAAGTATTTAGAGTGGGAAGAAAGGGTGGAAAAGTTGTTCAAATGCTATCCATACGTTGAGGAAGATAAAGTTCAACTTGCTGCCTTAGAATTTACTAAGTATGCTAGTATTAGGTGCAAGAAGTTATATATCATACAAAGAAGAGATAGATGAGGAGATGTTAGGACATAAGAAGAAATGAAGAGGATAATGCGTGGAAGGTTCACTCATGATTCTTATTTTCAAGATACATTTTACTAAGCTGCAAGATCTTAGACGAGGGAACCGAACTATTAATAAGTATGTACAAGAATTTCAAATGCTTATGATCTGATGTGATGTGGATGAGATTGAAGTCTATACCATCTCTAGATTTGTCTTTGGCCTAAGGTACGAACTCGGAGACATATTTGAAGTATAACCCTTTGATACTTTTGAAGGTGCTATTAAGGCTATCTAGTGAATACAGAGAAAGAGTCGACCTTATCTAGCCCAACCAATATGACCTATTTACCCAATCCAACCTATTTAAGGAAGTGTTAGGAAGCTTAGTAGCTATACATCGAGCAAGAAGGAAGGATAACCAATAAGAACTAAAGACGTTGGGATGAAGCAAGGAGGAAAAGAGAGAAAGTTTGAAAAGGGACAACCCTTAGAGAGAAAGAGTAGTGAGATCAAGTGCTTCTAATGCAAGGGATTTAGGTACATGGCTGCTCAATGTCCCAATCAACAAACTGTGGTGATCAAGGGAGATGTTCTAACCTTTGAAGCATACAATACCAACGAAGAATTTTGTGAAAGTCGTAGAAGAACTAGAGGATGGATTAAATGTGGAAGTTATAGGAGATGATATTTATCCAGAGGAAGGAGAAATGATAAGATTAGTTATTTGCCGAGCAATAAGCTTAGAACCTAATAAGGAGAATGAGCAATGAGAGAATTTGTTCCATATTACATATAAGGTAAGGGATTAGTTATGTTCATTAATAGTTGATAGTGGGAGTTATACATATGTTGCCTTTACTAGCTTGGTTGAGCAATTACAGTTGCTGACCTCCCTATACCTTAAGCCATATAAGATGCACAAACAAAATGTGAAGGTTTCATTATATGTTTCGCGTCAAGTATTGATTCCTATCTTAATTGGGAGTTATAAGGATGAGATCTTATGTGATGTATTATTGATGTGTGCTTTACACATCCTATTAAGCCAACCTTGGCTCTTTGATCGCAAAATCTTGCATTATGGATTTAAGAACACCTACACATTCGAGAAAGATGACCAAAAGATTACTCTTAATCTAATGACGCTTAGCTAAGAACATAGAAGAATTCACTAACCTACTTCCTAAGGAGTTACCTAAAGGCCTACTCTTATTATGTAGGATAGAATATTGTATTGATTTACAGCTTGAATTCACCCTGCCTAATCAATCGGTTTATATGGTGAATCTTGAACAAGTTACCGAATTTCAAAGGTAGGTATAGGAGCTCATTGAGGGAGGTTACGTTAGAGAAACTTTAAGCTCATGTGTTGCGCTTGTATTGTCAGTGTTGAAAAAGGATAGGATGTAGAGAATATGTGTGGATGGCCTAAGTATCGACAAGATCACCATCGAGTACAGATACTCGATTGTAAGACTAGATGACATGTTAGATGAGCTATATAGAACCTAACTATTCTCAAAGATTGATCTTAAATTTAGATACTATCAATCTACATGAGAATAGGTGATGAATGGAAGATTATCTTCAAAACAAGGCATGGGTCATATGAATGGTTCGTCATACCTTTTGGATTATCAAATGCTCTTAGTATATTTATGAGATTAATGAATCATATGCTGAGGAATTAGGTTGGGAAGTTTGTCATAGTCTATTTTGACGATATCCTAGTATATAGTCCTAACCTATTAAGCGGTATAGATCACCTTGAGTTGTTTTCAAGGTGCTATGAGTTGAGAGGTTATTTAGGAATCTAAAGAAGTATTGTTTCTGGTAGGAAGAGATAGTATTCCTAAGCTATATTATTAATAAAGGAGGCTTAAGGGTTATCGAGCCTAAAATTTTAGTTTTTATATTCCTTAACTCAATCTATATTAAACCCTATACCTAGTTAATGTAGACCCTTGACTAGGAATTAAGGAAAACAGATTTTCAATAAAATTGAAAAGAAATTGGAGTTGCCATCTCATCGAGGTTGGGAAAAATTTTAGATTAAAAACAATTGGGTTGATTAATTTTAACCTAACCATTAGACCACGTGAAAACCAATTTTGAAAATATTTTTTTTTTTTTGAAACCTAGAGATTTTAGATTCAAGGGCTAACTTATTAAACCTTAAATAAGTATCACCTTAACCTTTCAATTTTAGTTTTATTTTTTAAAATACCCTTTTTTTTACATGAAAGAATAATTCTAATTTACAAGGGAGAAAGAAAATAAACTTTATTTACAAAAAAGAAGAAATCAAAAAAATTAAATCTACTTATTTACATAAGGGAAGAAAATTTTTTTTTCCCTATTTTAAGTTGCCTTACGAGTGCTTACATATTTTCTAATAGAGATCGAACTTTCCCTAATTTAGTTCCAAAAACATTAGTGGATTAGTTTATTTTAATTTAAGAAAATAATAAAGTTTACATTTTTATCCATTTTTTTATTTCAAAAAAGTTTTAAAAAGGATCTTAATTTGTTGCTTTTTGAGAAATTCTAGAAATGAGCTAATTTTTTAAAAGAGTTTATTAATGATAGTTTTTATTTTTTATTTTGGAAAATGAGTTTTTCTAGGTGACAAAATCCCTTTATTTATTCATTTTTATTTTTGTAAAATGTTGAGTTATCTTATAAATGTTTTTATGATAATAAAAAGAGTAAAGATATCTACCAAGTTTATTAAGTATGTAGGTAAATAAACAAGTTATAAGAATTTTGTCTTGGTACTGATTTTGAAAATCAGAACCAAATTTAGTGAAAAATTCAGACCCTTGAGTACAGTATTGAAATTTACAAAGCTAAATATTTTGAGAAGTATTTTGGGCTTATACATGTTTGAAGGTTCAGCTCCACTTGTTGGATATATTTGTATAATGTATCCAATACATTCCACAAAGTTGGTTAATTAAATCCATAGTGATTAAGTTAGAATTAAAATATTTATTTTAAGGATAAGCTTGATTGGATATTATATCCTGTGATAGTAGGTAGATATTATTAAAGGCATTTTTGTAAGAGTTTTCACTAGATTATTGAAGGATTATTATCAAGATATATGGAAAATCTTAAGGAATTCAGTTTAGATTTTATTTGTTTTCAAAACAAGAAAGGATAGGGACATATATGAGAAAATATATTGGGATAAGGATAAACTTTATTTTGTTGACATAGATTTTTATCAGATTCAAAGGAGCTGTTATACAAATATTTTTGAAGAATATTTACTCAACTATACCAGACTTGCTGGAATACTTACAAATAAGATAGTAGCAAGATTATTTTAGAAGCTTCAAGATTAAAAAATTTGAAAGTATCAGACATTAAGATTTGCTCCTAAATTTTAGGAGATATTTATTTTAAAAAAGGATTCCATTTTCAAAAATTATATTAGAGAAACATGAGAAGAAACTAAGATAATTGTTCAAGAATACTTACAGATTTCTTTAAATAAAAGAGCAGTAGTACAATGTTCGGATTGATTTCAACTTCTAGTGTGATTTGGCTTCTACATTTTAAGAGATTACATCTATCAACGACTTTTTTAAACCTACCAAGAATTATTTAAGATTCTAAAAAAGAGATGTTGCATTAGAGGATATAAAAAGAAGACAAGTTCAAAATTTTCGAAATAAAGATCATCAAATCAGAGCTGCATATATTTTCTGAAAGCTTGATACTTGAGATAATTCAAAACTATATTCAAAATCTAATTCACATACAATATTGTCTAATCAACTTTTATTTTCTAATTTTATTATGTATTTTATTTGAGAGGATTTTTGTATTATGTCCTCATAGCTTTTATAAATACAATTGTTTGTGCAATAGGCTTTATGTTCAAGAGAGAATCAAATTTATGTAGTCCTATGTATAGGTAAGGATAGCCTAGTGATATAAATAAAAAAGGCTTGTAATTGTTTCTCTCTTAGTAAAACGACACTGATTAAGATTACTAGGTCCCTAGCAGTAGAGCTGAAGGAGTATAGTAGGCATGAGGCTGAAGTACTATAAATCTCTTACTTGATCTTCTTAACCCTACTTTCTCTTTACTTCGTATTTTATTATTGATCATATATTGTTTCACATCTAATTTTGCTTAGATAATCATAGAGTTCATTTTTAATCTTATTTTTCAAAAATATTTTAAATTTTATAATAACCAATTTATCCCCCTTTTTGGTTCTTTTAGGACTTACATAAAAAAAAAAAAAATTCTATTTTAAACTTTAAAAGAAGAGGATAAACAAATATTTCAACAAAAGAAATTATTATTTTTATTTATTTATTCATTTTAACAAAAGGACAAACATTTTTTCTTTTTTTTTTACATTAAAAAATTGAAATCGAAATAAATAAATAAAATAAAAGAAAGAAAAGAAGCAAATGGGTCAAACTAGATAAGCTTGCGTATGCGGATTTGAGTAGAGTAGGTACAGGTCAGACGGTCGGGTCACTCGACCTTATTACGTGCAAGATACATGACTAGTTAAGAGAGGAAACCGGTGGTAGAAAGGGTATGATGGGGGTGGTTTTCTTTGGCATTTCAAGTAGGGAACTTCGCTCTCATATGTATTTTATTAGGGATGTTAGGTGTTGTATAAGTGCCACCGCATTTGGTGGCCATTATGGGTTGTTGGTGCTTAATAACTGGTAATAGTGGTGCTTGAGTTCATAAGGGTGGCTGAGCTTAGGAAGGAAGTTCGAGTTTTGGGTTTTTAGACACTACAAGCATAACTGTTGTGTTAGTTTTGACTAAAGAGGCATAGGGGTAGTGTTCTTAAGCTAGGGTTGCTATTAGGGTTTGTGAAACACTTGGTGGTTCATGGAGATAGCCAAAAAGCATGACTAAGGAAGGGGGTAGATGAGATTAAAAGCTTGTTGCTTGGTGATTCTCATGGATATGCTAGTTCCGCTCGACAATGCTTAAATCAAGAGGAATTTTAGAAGGAGAGAGTAGTGTATTGTGATTGGGGTGTAGAGAGAGAAAGCTCCAACTTGAGATTGTATGGAGTGTTTTGATTGTTTCTTGATATTGGAAATGAAGGTCGAAGCTCCTATTTATACTATCTTGAGCTTAGATAAGATTGGAAATCTTGTGAAAGATCAAATCAGTCATTAAAACTTTAGCTCGGTTGATCTTTGTAAATGGGGAAAAAAACTTGATTTAGGCAATTTTGAATTCAAACGAGGTGATATCCTTGCTGAAAAAAACCGAATAGAAACTTCAATTTCTTCCTCTAATGTTTGGATTTGCTAAATTGATAAAGGAGAGAAACTTGGATTCATATTTTTATTGATCTTTGTTGGCCGATTTAATCACTTAAACGAATGTATTTGGCCAAGTTCTTGGTATCAATGAGAAATACCCCATGTAACCTTCACGATTTCACCAAATTATTGGTGAAATCATGAAGAAAATTGATTTAAACTTAGTGACGAATAAGAGGGTCTAAGGTGAGAAAGGGAAGGAAAATGCTAAGAAAGGATGGAAAAATATTGCTGACATAGTGACACGTGGGTGCTACGTCAACTATGTGGCCTTATAACTGCTTTCCATGTATCATTATGGAAGGAAAATATCCAATAGAAACGTGACATGTGGCCTAAGCTAGACACAAAAGGAAAATGCGCAATGTACATATTGTATAGTTTGAACCTAAGATCTCACACTTAACCTACTTCTCAATCCAAGCCTTTATCCATTAGGCCATTTACCTTATACCTTATTTTGTTATGCAAACATATTAAATAAAAACTCTAAAATTGGCTTGGGCTAAAATTACTTATTGTAAGCCCAAAATGCACCCAACCTCATTTATTATTCTATTTTAATGTTTTATTTTGTCACCTTAAAATTTTTATTTATTCTACTTTCCTAAAAATTCCTAATTCATGTTTTTTAATTTTTAATTTTTTTTGTATTTTTCTAAATTTTATAATTTTTTGTATTTTTTAGTTAGGACCCTCTTATTTCCTACCAAAAAATAAAAATAAAAATAGAGGACAAAAATGGGGTGTCTACCAGTTGCTCCTCTTTGTTAAGAAATTTGAGTAAAATTTTACTATAAAAACAAAATAGACACCATTTTTGCCCTGGGAAGGACTAGACAACGCTTTGATCGGTTAGCTATCCTAAATTTGATCCACTAGGGATTTGGGTGAAGAGAATGGAACACACTTTCATGGGTTATCGATTCAAATGTGTGATTTAAGTGTTTCAAAGGATAATTAAAGCTCCTAGATTCAACTAGGTTAAGAATGACTAAGGTTCCTATTAAATAGGTAAGTTCTTAAAACGAAGGATTACTTAATTTCAAGATTGAGGATAGTCTAAGTTCCTAATTTAAGGATAACTTGGTTCTTAGATAGCTAAAGCTTCTTGACAAGAATAATTAAAGTTCCTATTGAATAGTGAAGTTCCTAAAAAGAAGGATTACTTAGTTTTAGGATTGAAGATAACTTAAGTTCCTAGTTTAGGGATAACTTGGTTCCTAGATAGCTAGAGCTTCTTGATAAGAGTGACAAAGGTTCTTATTGAATAGCCAAGTTCCTAAAAATAAGTATTACTTAGTTTCAGAATTAAGGATAGCTTAAGTTCTTAATTCAAGGATAACTAGGTTCCTATATACTAAAGCTTCCAATTGAGAATAATTGAGGATAGCTTAAGTTCTTAATTCAAGGATAACTAGGTTCCTATATACTAAAGCTTCCAATTGAGAATAATTGAGGTTTCTGTGAAATAACCTAAACTCTTAAAATGGAGGGATTGTTTAGTTTCCACAATTAAAGATAGCTAAAGCTCCTAGTCTAGGGATTGCTAAGGCTCTTGGAGTTTTTAATATTTTTTTCCTAAAAGGAATAACTGAGGACCTTAAGTTCCTAAACTTGAGGATAACTTAGGTTTGCAAAATGGAAAAGATTTCTAAGTTCCTAATCTTAAGGATAACTCAAATATTCACAACTTTTCCAAAGATGGCATGTGACCTAAGGTTAATCTAATGGATGACAAAGGTAAAGTTTCAATTTCTTGAAAACACTTTTTTTTTTTTAAATATCTAAGAAAATCTTGAAAAAAACATATATTTATCCTATGACAACTTGGAAAATTCTTTTTCTCTTTTTTTTTTAAGAGTTGCTAACAGTATGGATTCTTCACAAGTCCTTATAGCTACCAATGGATGATGGGCCCACTCTTTTGTTTTCTTTCCTTGAGGATAATAGATAACTGTGTGATTATCCAACAAACCTTCCTTTTTAAGACATTTCTCGAACCTTTCGAGGCAATAATGCCATTGGGACTTATGATTTCCAAAATGTCTAGGAAATGCTATCTTATAATTGATTGGTTTAGTTAAAGAGGACTTGCTTGAACTCTTAGCTTAACTTTTACTCTTGACTAAAATTCCAAAACTTATAGTTTATCTTGTAAGTGATACACTCTGATCAATCTATTAGGTCTTTTTTGGATTGTAATGTAATAAAGATTTGGTCATTGGTTTAAACAAATAGATAATAATGTATAGGTCTTTTTGAAAGAGTTCATTCATCTAAACTGGATTTACAAGTCAAGAACTTTTTAGGAAAAACTAAAATTGTGTTTGCCCTAATTTCAAAAGCAACTTTTACCAAGGATAAGTTATCTCTTTCAATCGGAAAGGCCTTTAAGGAGGGGTGGAAATGTGGGTAGGCTTTTAGTCTACAAAAGAAGTGGACTTTAGGAGACTTGGTTTTTTTTTTTAACCCCGCTATTTTAGAGTTAGGGATTCTTATTTTGAAGGATGGCCCTTACTTTAGGAATAGGCCTTTTGAGCTACATGCCGTTAGGACTTTGTATTTTGAGCTTGATCTCTTTTTTTAATTTTCTCATTCTTACCCCTTTTCTTCTCTACCTCCTTTCCTTTTTCTTGTTCTCTTTTTCACTTCTTCTTCTTATTTTTCTTTTTATTTTTGACTCAACAAAAAGATGTTCATCCCTTTTTTTGGCTTGTAGTCTTAAAGTGTATGTGGTTTGGGTATATTGTTCAAAATGGAAGACCTTCTTCATCTTGAAGGAAATAAGTTAGCAAAGGTGATAATTACTGTTGAATTGATACAATTGGAGCAAGCACAAATAAGTTTTAACCTTTTCTCCTCATTATTGCTCCAAACCACTTATTTGCCCCATCATGGGTTAGTTCTTTATAGGGTTTAATTTTGAAAATACTTCTTGAATAGGCTTAAACAGGTTGACAAAGGATAACTCGTGTTTAGGATAATGAGAAATAAATGCCTAATATCATTTTGATTAGCATATTAAGTTCAATATGGACTTTCTTTAAGGAATGAGTCTAATAACCTTACATTAATGACACTTAACTCTCAAGGTATGTTTTAGGATTAGTGTTTGGAATATTGTTTGCCTCTTTTCATTGTAAACCTTTTAAATAATGAGATAGAAACAACTTAGTTACACTCATAGCCTTGAAAAATTTACTTAAAACATTTGTTTATTCAATAATATGAACTTTTATTTTCAATTTGCACAATACAAAGAAAAGGCAGGTCTTATGAAGAATGGTTGGAGTGCTTTGGCATTTCAGCTTACATAGAGTTAGATGTTTTAACCCTGCATCAATTAGTTCTTGAATCTTGTTTTTCAACCTCTAGTAAGTATCTGTAGAGTAACCCTTTTGCCCCATATGATAATCACATCGTGCTTTTGAATTTCCACTTCAAGGCTTATATCTAGGTTTAGGAGCTTCATAGTCTAAGACATTTGCATCTTTCAACTAATGAAAGGTCTGAGAGAGAGCGATAGGAATTGGAGTGAAATGTCTTCCCTAGGCCTTCTAGACTTGCATAGGCTTTTGATTGCCACTTAGGTTATTGGACTGGGTTTTGTAGCATATCCCTTGAGACTTATCACATTAATGGCACTCCTTTGTGATAATTCTAGAAGCCCTTTCTTATGTTTTGGCCCCTCTAATCTTCCAGCTCGCAAGGCTACCTCAATTTAGCCCCTTGCCACCACAATACCTGTGAAGTTAAAAGTTGTGTTCCATAAAAGATGACCATAATATGGCTCTAGTATTTGATAAATGCAAATGTTAATTGTTTCTTTAGCAAAGGAGGGATAATTTTAGTTGTCATGTTCCTCCACCTTTGTGCATATTCTATAAAGGACTCATTATTTTTCTTGCTTAATGTGCGTAGGTCCCAAATTGAGGGAGCAGTCTCGGTGTTGAACTTATATTGCTCATATAAAGCCTAAGGCAAGTTTTTCTAGGTATTTATCTAGCTAAGATCGAGCTAGGCGTACCAAGTTAATGGAAGCCCTATCAAACTGTATTGAAATGTTTGTACCATGAGTTAATCATTTTGAACATATGTGCCCATCTTGTGAACGTATAATCTAATGTGTAGTTTTGGGCATCTAATCCCATTGTACTTTTCAAACTTTGGTAGTTTGAATTTTTCTTGGTTGGCCCTAACATCATATGCTGAAAATTCGGTGATCTTAGCCTAGTCAAAACTATCACAACTTCAAGTGCTTTCATTTTCTCGATGATCTATTTAGTCAATTTCCTTACCAACTCTTTGATGCTTTCTTTATCTAGTTTTGAATGGATTGATCTTTTGTTGCCTAGGAAAGTGTAAGTGTTAAGCTTAAAAGTTGGATTGATCTTTTTAAGAGGAGGTGCTTTAACAAATTTCCAATGTCAAGCTTTTGAGTGCTCTTCGTTTGATGGCGTTATGGCTCTGAGTATAACTATGCTATCAACACCATTTTTTCCCATAATTTGTTCTGGTGAGTGAATTCTCAACTTATTGGGTTGGTGTCATCAAGTTGGTTATCATTATTTCCACCATTGGCCATTCCTTTTAAGATTACCTTATAAGAATCCATCCTTGTTAGCAATTCGCAATTTTTTTTTAAATTTCTTCTTGTTCTCTCTCTTTTTTTTTTTGAAAACCTTTAATTTGAAATAAAATAGTGATGTATTTAACATTTACAAATTACTTTATAGAGAAATGAGGCAGTGGAAATATAAGGAGATAAGAAAATGACCATAGGATCTATGAACTATAATCAAAAGGAGACTGCTAAAGAAAAATGTTTATAATCTTGTAGGCATTTAAAAGTGTACCTACAAGAAATACATTATAGTTTATCTTACAAAGGGAAAATTTTATGGGGTACCTATCATGAAGAATTCAATTATTGAGAAGAAAGATAATTAGTTTCTAGCTAGTGAGTGGACATATTTACAAGATTTATTCTAAGATAACTATTTATGGTCGAAGGAGTTTGATGAATTTGAGGAGTTGGGGTATAAACCTATTGCTTAAATGGGAGGAAAGAAACATGAATTTGCAACTTATTATAAATATTTACAAAGAGTGAGAAAATTCTAAAGTTAAAGAACCAGTGATTATTTTAGAAGTTAAAACATGATCTACATATGTAGCCTATGAAAATTGTCTAACTTGAAAGTTAATCGGTCTATCCCATTCCGGAATGATGACAACTACTTAAAAATAAATATTTTACAATTAGAATTGATATGATTATTCTTTTTTAGGTTAATTGCGATTATTTATGAATATGAATTTTAGGAATTAAGACTTAAATAACAAGCATGAATATTTACAAATAAATAAAGGCCACAAAAAAATGTAACATGAAATATGCGGATGCAAATGCAAAGAACCAACTATTAAATAATAATGTGGTGGTATAAAGGGTTTAGGGTTACAACTTTATTGGAATTGCACTATTACAACTAATTTGAAATTACAAGGAAATTGAAAATGTTACATCGAAATGAAATTTACATGGAATTCTACAATTATAGAAATGTAGGGAAACTTTATATGGAAAAGTCCTATTGTTGAGCTTGAATTTTTTGTTTTTCATCCATTTCCCTTAACATAATTTAAATTTAACCCTATGCCTATTTAATTTAAACCCTTGATTAAAGTTAAATGAAATATGGTTTCTTCATTTTGAAAAATATTTTGGAGTTGCTAATTGATTAAACCGAGAAAGGTGATTAAATTAAAGCCAATGAGGCAAATCGATTTTAATTTAGCCACAAGTCTGCGTTTTTGAAAAATTTTCAAAGAAATCATATTTTTTAAGTCCGAGGGTTATTTTGTTAAACCTTAACGGGTGTCACTTTAATCTTTTAAACTTAATTTCATTTTTCAAATACCCTTTTGGCTATAATATCTATTCATAGATAAATGACATCCTATCTACTTACAAGAAATAAGAAATTGAAAAATTATTTACAAAAGGGGAAAAAATAATTTTTCCATGTTTTAAGTCACCACAGAGTTTCTTAGGAGTGCTGATATACTCACTATTGGGAATCAGACTTTCATAGTTTATTTAACAAAAACTTTAAGTGTGTTGGTTTATTTTAATTTTGAAAATTAGTTGACTTTATGTTTCCTAGCCATTTTATTTTATTTAAGGAAAGTACTTAAAAAGGGTCCTAATCTTTGTATATTTTATTTTGGAAAATTCTAAGGAGAAGAGCCTTAAACTTGAAAAAGGGTTTATTAATTTTTTTTTTGAAAAATACAAAATTTTCTAAGTGATAAGAGCACATTTCTCTCTCTCTCTCTCTCCCTCTCTCTCTTTTTGATCTAAACAAACCTAATCTTGGAAAAGTATTTATTATTTTTCTAAAACATATTTTATAAGTGTGAAAGAGGAAAAGAAAAGAAGAAATAAAGAAAAATGATTGAAATTTTTTTTTTAATATTTTGTAGAATGGAAACCTTTTTTTTTTCTTTTCTTGTTTTGCTTTTTTTTTTTTATTTCTTATTATTTTTTTTTATTTTATAAAAATGCTTTCTTTGAAATAAAAACTCTTGAAAACATTTAATAAAAAAATAATTTCTCTTATATATATATATAATTTTTCCATTTTCCTTCAAATTTTTGTTAGGAAAGGAAAAAAATAGTAATTAAGAATGAGAGAGAGAGAGAAAAAAAAATAAAGAAAACGAAAAAAAAAGAATAACCAAACATGAGCATGAGCTAGACTTGGTTTGTTGGATATGTGATGGGAATTAAGCTACGGGATCTCTAACTTGCAGTTGAGCCTAAGGACTAGAGGGGCTGGCATGATGAATACTCATGTTCCAACCAACCCCTACCGAGGTCGAATATTTACTTACTAAGTCACCTCTAATGCTATGTCGTATGATTGCCCTTTATTCTATGGTATGCTGAGTTGATGATTACTCTCTATTACTAAGCCGCTCAATCACTCAGCATTATCCTTATCGAGAAGCCGAAAGAGAGAATCTGGATTGATTAAGCCATCCTTACTCAGACAAACTCATCTATCCGTACATTTTGTTTGCATCTCTTACTGATCCTACCAATGTTGCATCACCATGTGTACGGTATTACATGTAGAATTTGTAGTACTAATTATTATTTTTTTTGTATATTCATTTTTGCTCCTTTGTAATATGTACATTACCCCATTAGGAAATGCCCTTTTTATCTTTTCCCTTTTGGACAAGTTGCCCTAGTTTGTGAGTATAAATATCCCTATACTTGTAGTTATAACAACATCAAATTACCTTCAATACACTTGAGTACTTTCTTCCTTACATAAACACTGCTTGTTTACTCTTAACATCACTCTTATCCTTTCCCTTAAGTAAAGTTAGGTGGCAAGTAACCTCACCGAACCAATTTGTGTGTCATATCGAATTGTGCTGTGCGTCATATCCTTTGGAACTATTCGTGTGTTTTTGCTTACTATTCCATTTGTCTTTGTCACACTTTGTGTAGCTTTTCCTATTAGCCCCTTTTTCGAGCTTTCTACAAGCTTAGACCCATTCAACGACTGGCCTTGTTTGTTCTTAGTCACGGTTCATACCATCTTGGTATCAGAGTAGAGGTTTTGTATGAACTAAAATCAGTTCTTTTTGAATTTCTATTGTGTTTTGTTTTGCCTGTGTGAAACAGATTCACTTATTGAGTTCATTTGATTGCTGTGTTATTAGCTATTCACTTTTTGAAGTGTTTGTTTAAATTCTGAATCTGTAAGGCAAAATGACAAATCCAAATATGAATGTTGGTACTAGTGTTGATAGTGGAGTTGTCCACCATGGGCATCAGTCTTGGAGAACTCCCAAAAGCATTGACGAGAGGCTCGATGAGGTAACTAACCTCTTAGTAGATTTGACTCGAGCTGTTCATGCATTGTCTTACCGACCCATTAAGGCCACGCAAAACACTTCAAAAGCTACTCAACCTGTTAGAGGTTAGAACCCAGCTCAACCATTTCGAGGTGGAGGAGTTAGTGGACGAGTAAGAAGAAGGATAGACATGAGAGAGCTTGATGAGGAGGAAGAAGAGTATTTTGAAGAGGAGCGTGTGTGATTCCCCCGAGCATCCAACTATATGAAGCTTCGGATTTCGAGTTTTAATGGATCTGGGAATATTGACGAGTATCTGGATTGGGAAGAGAAGGTGGAGTGTGTATTTGATTATTACCAGTATGAAGATTACGAGAAAGCGAAGACTGCTGTTATTGAATTTTCTAGATATGCCACCATGTGGTGAAAGAACTTTCAGGCCATGAGAAGGAGAGAGGGGTATCAAGAGATTAATACTTAGCCTGAGATGAAGAGAGTACTCAAAAACAGATTCGTACCGGAAACATATCTTTAAGATACTTTCACTCGGCTTTAGGAGTTGAGATAAGTAGGACAAACTATTGATGAGTATGTTCAGGAATTCCAAATGCTTATGATACGATGTGAAGTGGAGGAACCACCGGTTTGAACAGTCTCAAGATTTGTTAGTGGGTTAAGAGGAGACATCTGAGATATTGTGGAACTCCAGCTATTTGACATGATGGATGAAGCTGTTAGGATTGCCCAGTGTGTAGAGAGGCAAAGCGGAAGTCGAGCAACAACCCAAATGCCGACTAGCCGACCAGGATAGGCAAGTAACAGGATTTTACCGAGTGCCGAGCAGAGCAGAAGGGTTAATGTTAGAGCCAAGTAGAAAAACGGACCTGAAGATGTAATGTTGACCCGAACGTATGAGAAGGGGCAAGGGTCTGGCAGAAAGACCAATCAGATCAAATGCTTCAAGTGCTAAGGGTTCGGATATATATGGTTGCTTAGTGCCTGAATTAAAGGACGATGGTCATTAAGGGAGACATCCTGAAGTTAGACGTAGAGAGTATGGATAAGGAACCCGAGGAGGAAGAGGTTCTTGTTGAGAAGGAGAATGTCGAGAAAGAGTTAATTGAGGAAGACGTGTATACCAAGGACTTTGACCAGCTACTCATGGTTGTTTGATGCACTATGAGCGTAGAACCCTCATGAGAGGAGGTGCAGAGAGAACTTATTTCATATCACCTGTAAGGTGAATGAATAGATGTGTACCCTCATCGTAGATAATGGAAGTTGCACCAATGTGGCATCAACCGACTTAGTCTTAAAATTGAGGTTACCAACTGTTGTACATCCAAAGCCATACAAGTTACACTAGTTGAGTGAGAAGAGAACATTGCACGTCACTGGGCAAATATTACTGCCGATCATTATCAGCAATTACTTCGACTAGATTCTCTACAATGTACTGCCTATGTGCACTTCCTACGTGTTGTTAAGAAGATTGTAGTTGTTTGATAAGAGAGTCATCCACGACGGTTATAGGAATACCTACATACTTGAGAAGGATGATTGAAATATCACGCTAAATTTGATGATGCCGAGAGAAGTTCACAAGTAACAGGTGAAACTTACTCGCAGATTGAAGAAGGCTCTGGTGATGAGTAGAGCCAAGCTCTGAAAGGTCATTAATGTTAATAAGACAACCTTCTTATTGGTTAGGCGACTATTAGAAATAAAGGAGTAGAATGATTTACCACAGGAGGTGAAGGAACTGTTGGATGAATATGTTGACCCGTTTCTAGAATAGCTACTTGAAGGGTTGCCCCTTACTTGAGGCATAAAGCACTGCATTGACTTAGTACCCAGTACTGCACTGCCAAACAAGCCAACTTATCGCATGAATCCCAAGCAAGCTTTTGAGCTTCAACGTTAAGTCAATGAGTTACTAGAAAGAGGATACGTAAGAGAGAGTCTTAGCCCTTATGTTGTGCCTGCACTTCTAGTATCAAAGAAGGATGGAACCTGGTGGATATGTGTTGACAGTTGAGCCGTAAACAAAATCACGAACAAATACAGGTATCTAATCTCGGGGCTAGAAGACATGTTGGATGGATTGAGTGGAGCTAAAATTTTTAGCAAGATTAATCTTAAGTTTAGCTATCATCAAATTCACATGAGGCCAGGAGATGAGTGGAAGACTATGTTCAAGACTCGACATGGACTTTATGAGTGGATGGTCATACCCTTCAGCTTGTTGAATGCCCCGAGCACCTTCATGAGGCTTATGAACCATGTGCTAAGACATCTCATCAAGAAGTGTGTCGTGGTGTACTTTGACGACATCCTGATCTGCAGTGTCAACAGGTTGAGTCACTATGAACACATTAGAGCAGTCTTGGATATTCTCCATACCGAGAGATTATTCGGCAACCTAAAGAAATGTTGTTTTTGCTAGGAGGAAGTGGTATTCTTGGGCTATGTAGTTAGTGGAGGAGGCTTGTGAGTTGATGATGAGAAGATCTGAGCAATTGTTGAATGGCCAATCCTTATTACTTGTGCCGACATGAGAAGTTTCCATGGACTGGCTTCATTTTATTGAAGGTTCATTAGGAACTTTAGTACCCTTGCTACACCCCTTACTGAATTAACGAAGAAAAACATCAACTTCCGATGGGGAGAAAGGGAAGAGAGGAGTTTCACTGAGATAAAGAAGAAGTTGACTTCCACCTCGGTATTAGTGTTTCCCGACTTCAACAAAATTTTTAAGCTAAAGTGCGGCGCGTCAGGCATTGGAATAGGTGCTGTCCTGATGTAGGAAGGCCAACCAATTGCCTTCTATAGTGAGAAGCTCTAAGGACCCCAGTTAAATTACTCCATATATGATGAAGAGCTCTTGACACTAATCTGAGCATTGCAAGTGTGGCAGCATTATCTACTGACGAGAGAATTTGTCATATATACTGACCACTAGTCTCTATGATACCTCCGAAGTCAGGCCAAACTATCCAAGCGGTAAGCGAGATGGGTTGAATTCCTTGAGAGGTTTAATTTTATGATCAAATACAAGCATGGAAAGAGCAACGTAATTACAGATACTCTTTCGAGGAGGCATGTGCTTTTGTTAGAACAGCAGACCAGATTGTTTGGTTTTGCGAGTATCAAAGAATAGTACTCCAAGGATACATACTTTGGACAAATAATTTTGTGATGCGTAAATGGGAGGACAATGGACGAGTATTATGTGGAGGATGGCGACCTGTTCTGAAGGGGGAAACTGTACGTATTGACTTGTTCCCTATAAGAATTATTAATTAGAGAAGCCCATAGCGGTAGACTCTCTGGATACTTTTGAGAAAGGAGGACTTGTGAACTATTGAGTGGTCGATTCTTTTGGTCAAGAATGCGAAGAGATGTGCATCGAGTGGTTGAAAGCTGTGTTGTGTGCAAAAAGGCCAAGTGCCAAGCTAAACAATAAAAAGCAATGCCCCTACCTGTTTCGACGAGGCTGTGGATTGAATTAAGCATGAACTTTGTTCTCGAACTGCCTGGGGAAAAGATTTTGTAATAGTTGTCGTGGATTGGTTTAGTAAGATGGCATACTTCGTGCCCTACACTAAAACTAACGACGCTTCGGCTATTTCTTCTCTTTTCTTATAAGAGGTTGTATAGATACACGGCGTGCCGAAAAGTGTGGTCTTCGACAGGGACTTGAAGTTCTTGAGCCATTTCTGGAGAACCCTATGGCGTCAATTGGGAGCCAAATTACTCTTCAGCACTTCATGTCACCCCCAAATCGATGGCCAAATAGAGGTGGTTAATTGTACTTTGGGTTCATTATTCCGAGCTGTAGTAGGCAAGAACTTGGCTGATTGGGACATTGCCTACCAGTGGTCGAGTTTGCTTATAACTGAACCGTACATGACACCACCAAGTAGACCCCTTTCGAAGTGATCTATGGATTCAATCCCGAGTTGCCCCTTGACTACGCCCCTATACCTGCACTTGCGTAAGAGGACCTTGACGCCTTTGGTAGAGCATAATCCCTTCAGCACATTTATGACATGGTTACTCGACACACCGACCGGGCTGTCAGAAGAATGCGTGAAAAGACCAAGGATCAGTTAACTAAACAATTTTACCGAGAGACTTGGTATGGCTACGCCTCAACAAGGAATGGTTCCTGAACAAAAGGAAGAACAAGTTATCTGCAAGAGCAGAAGGACTTTTTAGAATCCTTTAGAAAATCAGTGACAACACCTATAAGTTGGAGCTACTTGAGGACTATGGGGTTTTCGATGCCTTCAACATTATTAATCTTAGTCCATATCACCCTGACGAAGGACTGAGCGAACATCATTCGGATTTGATCCCAAATCTAAAACAACCCAGAGGGAATGATGGGAATCAAGCTATAGGACCCTGACCTGCAGTCGAGCCCGAGGACTAGAAGGGCTGGCACGATGAATCCTCATGTTCAACCAACCCCTACCGAGGCTGAATACTTACTTACAGAGTCACCTTTAATGCCGTGTCGTATGACTGCCCTTTATTCTGTGGTATGCTGAGTTGATAATTACTCTTTATTGCCAAGCCGACTAATTACTCGACATCATCCTTATCGAGAAGCCAAGAGAGAGAATCCGAACTGATTAAGCCATCCTTGCTCAGACAAGCCCATCTGTCTATACTTTTTGTCCGCATCTCTTACCAACCCTACTAATGTTGCATCGCCATGTGTACAATATCACGTGTAGAATCTATAGCACCAATGATTATTTTCCTTGTATATTCATTTTTCCCTTTTATAACATGTAAATTGCCCCTTTAGGAAATGCCCTTTTTGTCTTTTCCCTTTTGAGCAAGTTACCCTAGTTTGCAGGTATAAATATCCTTGTACTTGCAGTTGTAACAACATTAGATTACCTTCAATACACTTAAGTACTTTCTTTCTTACGTAAACATTGCTTGTTTACTCTCGGCATCACTCTTATCCTTTCCCTTAAGCAAGGTTAGGTGGCGAGTAACCTCATTGGACTAATTTATGCATCATGTCGAATTGTATCATGAGTTCTCGAAAGTTCTTTTGGTGTGTCATATCCTCTAGAGCTGTTCGTGGGTTTTTGCTTACTATTCCATTCGTCTTTATCACTCTTTGTGTACCTTTCCCCATTAGCCCCTTTTTTGAGCTTTCTACAAGCTTGGACTCATCCAGCGATCGGCTTTATTTGTTCTTGGTCATGGTTCGCACCAATGTGAGTGCAGATTGGGTTGGTGAGTCTGAGTTGGGTCCTCGTGACTTACATGTATTCAAGCCACGAGAGCAAGAGAGAGAGAGAGAGAGAGAGAGAGAGAGAGAGAGAGAGAGAGAGAGAGAGGAGGAGGAGGAGGAGGAGGAGGAGGAGGTGATGATGGGGGTCGATTCAAACCGTTTGAAGCATTCAAACGAAGAGGAAATAACGGATTTGTGAATTTTTTATTGGAGAGTAGGTGGTAAATGAAGTGTCATAGTCAAATGGTGGTGTTTAGGTAGTGGTTGGTTTTGGTTGTTGACGGTGGTGGTTGTACACCTCGCGTGGTGGCTTCTAGAGATGAGTGAGTGGTGCGCTCTTGGGTTTTAGGATACTGCGAAGTTGACCATGGTGGTATTTTGAAGTAGTAACCACCTGAGAGTGATGGTTCGAGGAGGGATACGAGGGTTTCAAATCCTAGATAGTTGTCAAAGCTTCTAAGAGTGGTTAAGGACTATGAGGTTAGTGTCTTTAGAGAGCTTGAGTCATGGGGAAACTAAGTGTGGTGTTAGTTTCCTTCGACTAATAAAGTAGTTGAAGGAAATTTAGAGAGAGAGAGAGAGAGAGGGGTCCAACACTTAGAGAGAGAAAGCTTGCATGCATGTGTTTCCGATGTGTTTTAGTGAGAGTTGATGATGGATTTGAGCTCTTTGACCCATTTTTATATTGATTCAAACTTAATATATAGAAGGAAAACATTGAAAACACATTGAATTGAAAAATTAAAGTTTAATGGGTCTTGATATTTTTTCATCCAATCTACTGATTTTAGACAAAATGAGTAGTCAAACATGATTCATGTTACTTGTTTTTGCCTAAAATAATCATTAGAAACTTTAGATTTCATTGTAGTAGCTTGAATCATGGAAGTTACACTTAGAGGAAAATGTGTGTATTAAAACATTTTTGAATTTTCTTGTCTACATTTGACCCATTCAAAGATTGTTTCTAGTTGAGTTCTTGGGTTTGATTTGAAGTACTCCAAGTCTTCTATGCAATTTTATCATTAATTTGATGAAATAGTGAAGAAAAAGGAATAAAAAAGGCCTTGAAAGTAGGCACCCCAAGTAGTTCTTGTGTTGAAATAGTGGGAAATGGAGGGGAAGGGAAGGGAAAAAAAACAAAAAAAAAGATGCTAGCATGGTGCTACATGGGTACCACATTAGCTACATGGTTGAGTGAAAAGTTGCCATGTATCACAACAGATAGGTGGCCTAGAAGCTATTTGATACGTGGCCGTTTGGAATCACAAGATAAAAAAGAAAAAAGGTACAAAGTGCCTTATGTTGGAATTGAATGTAGGACCTCTAACTATTTCCATATGCCAAGATTAAGTGTAGTACCGTTGGACCAGTTGGCTTGTGTTGCATTATTTTGTGTAAACAAAATTTATTTAATCTTATCTACCTAGGCTTAGTTAAAAATAACATAATTGACAAACTCTTAATGTATTACTAGCACATTATTAGTATTATAAACATAATTCTAAACTATTTTTATTCTTGTCATCATCATTTTTTATTTTTTCTCTAATTGTATTTTTCCAATAAAAAGAATAAAAAATTTCTTTACTTTTTCTAATTTTTCAATGTTTTGTACTTTTCTATTTTTTTTTTCTAATTTTTTTTTTGTATTTTTTCTTAATTAGGATCCTTTTCTTTATTTAAAGAAAAACTCTAAAATTACTAGGAGGGTAAAAATGGGGTATCTACAATTGCTTCTCTTTATGGTGAAATTTTAGTAAAACTTTACTATAAAGACAAAATGAGACTCTATGATGCATTTCTAGGGTCGTACATATGGAGAGGCACCACAATAAGCAAGAATAAGGAATTAAAATGGGGCTTTAGCAAATTCGTGAGTTATCTAGCTGGATATAACGCACCAATAAGATCTTACATGACCTACAATTCGTTGGATATGATGCACCGGTCCAAACTAAAGGGTCACTTGCCACTACTCCTTATTAAAGGGAATAGATAAGAGTTGAAGAGTAATGAGAACACTAAGGTTGTTTGAATAATTTGACATTGATTAGTTGATTCCTACATATAAGAAAGTGAGGGTTTATATACCCATCCACTAGGGTTACTTTATATGTATGAAAGGACAAAATGGTATTGTACAATTAAGTTACATAAAATATACTAAAAGGGATAAAAAGGGCAAAGAATATTTAGTATGGAAAAGAAAGAATCATTCTAGAATGTTGTATCAAAAGATACGTATCCCTTGGTGGTTGGACTTTAGGAATATAATACAAGATAGGCGAAAGCAGGATAACGTTTGTAGTTAGGGGCTGACCTTATTTAGAATAGGTCGAGGACCAATTAGTTCTTCTGAAGAGAAGTCAGCTCGATTCAGGGTTGGATGCTTGTGGTCAGATCAAGAGCTCGCCTCGGCTATTCTTAGGATGTCTTCTAGGATAAAGCATCGCTGTTGGACAGGAGCGGATTTGACACAAGTAAGGATCTGATAGTTAGCTTGGCAAGAGACCAGCTTAAGATAGGAATCCCCATCTTGGCTATGGCTTAGAGCTAGTATCCTCCAAGTGAGTCTTTGGAGTCCTCCAACTTGGCTAGTGATCGGCCTAAGGGGTTGATTCCTATCACTCCATTTTTACCTTAGAGGCAAACTTGTGTTGCAATCAACTAGCTATCCTAGGTTCGATCTACTAGGGATTTGGTGAACATTGAAGAATATTTTAAAAGAGAAAGAGAGTGCTTCGAGAATTGGTCAAGACATAAGAGTAGGTTTTTTGAATGGTATAGTGCCCTATGAGCTAACTATAGCCTTAGAAAGTTATGAAGAAAAGGAAGCGCTTTCGAAGTTAGCAAAGCCTTAAAAGTAACATTAAGTGAAGGGTAGTACCCTAAGAGCTGGCAAGAAGACCTTGAGTGAAGGGTAATGTTGTATGAATTGGTAAGAACCCTAAAATGAAACTAAATAATGGGTAATGCCCTATAATCTAACAAGAACCCTAAAATGATACTGAATGGAGGGTAACACTTTATGAGCTGGCAAGAACTCTAAAATGATATTGAATCAAGGGTAGCGCCCTATGAGCTGGCTAAAATTGCAACCTTAAATAGGAAATTGAATTGAAATTTGGTAGTGCTTTCTTAAGCTGACTAACTTAGGCAAGAGCATCTCTAGGGGACTGATAACCTTGAATGGGAACTCAACTTCAAACTTAGTAGTGCTTTCCTAAACTAGCTAACCTAGGTGGGAGTGTCTCCAGGGGATTAACAACCCTGAATGGGAAATCAAATAAAACCTAGTGGTGCTTTCCTAAGTTGACTAACCTAGGCAAGTATGTCTTAAGGGGATTAGTAACCTTGAATGGGAAATTAATTTGAAATCCCATAGTGCTTTCTTAAGCTAACTAATCTAAGTGGAAGCATCTTTAAGGGACTAATAACCCTGAATGGAAAATCGATTTGAAACTTGGTAGAGCCTTCCTAATCTAACAAAATTATGCCGGAGCGTCTTTAGGGAACTAGTAACCCTGAATGGGAAATTGATTTGACACTTGGTAGTGCTTTTCTAAGTTGACTAACTTAGGTGGAAGTGTTTCTAGGGGATTAGTAACCCTAAGCAAGAAATTGGTTTAGAACCTAGTCGTGCTCCTTTAAGATGATAAAACTAGGTGAGAGCGTAACTAAAAGACTAGCAACTCTAAATGAGAATCGATTTTAGAAAACTTGGCCATGCTCTTCTTAGTCGACTAACCTAGGTAAGAGTGCCTCTAAGGTACTAGCAACCTTGAATGGGAAATTGACTTAAAACTTGATAGTACTTTCTTAAGTTGACTAACTTAAGTAAGAACATCTTTAGGGGACTAGCAATCCTAAATGATAAATTGACTTAAAACTTGGTAGTACTTTTCTGAGTTGACTAACCTAAGCAAGAGCATCTTTAGGAGATAGCAACCTTAAACTATAAATTGACTTGAAACTTAGTAATGCTCCTCTAAGTTGACTAACCTAGGCAGAAAGAGCATTTTTTGAGCTTGCTAATCTTGAAAGGTTGGTTGGAAATAAGGAAGAGCCTTATAGGCTGGCTAAGATGTTAAGAGAGATTGGTAAAAGGGAAGCGCCCTACAAGTTACCAAAAACCCTAAGAAAAGTTGATGAAGGGAAGTGCCCTAAGGGCTTGCTAAAACCTTTTGAGAAATTGATGAAGGGGAGTGCCCTACGGGCTTGCTAAAATTTTGAGAGAAATTGATGAAGGGAAGTGTCCTATAGGCTTTCTAAAATCTTAGGAGAAATTGATGAAGGGAAGTGCCTTATGGGTTTGCTAAAAACCTTAATATGTGAAAATAAGTCCATTTTGAGGATTTAAGCAATATGGTACAATTGGAAAGTTAAATTCGCGTTATATTAGACCCTTTGAAGTATTGGAAAGAGTTGGAAATGTGGTGTATAGACTTGCTTTACCCCCAAGTTCATCAAGATATCATGATGTGTTTCATGCATCAATTTTAAGAAAGTTTGTGAAGAATTCAGACTTAGTAGTGGAAATAAAACTAGTAGCTCTACAAAAGGATTATAACGTAGAAGAGTAACCTATTTAGATACTTAACAGGCAAGTTCAGAGACTATGAAACTAAGATGTGGAATATGTGAAGGTTCGTTAGGGAAGTAGCCCTCAAGAATTGACTTGGGAACCAAAGGTAGCGATGTAGAAGAAATACCCATGGTTATTTTAGAAATTAGGTTAGTAAATTCTCATATTTTGATTAATGATAATTGGATAAATGTTGGAGTATTAGATATTGTATTAGGTAGAATGGATAATCAAAGTTTTGAGGACAAAACTTTTTTAAAGGGAGGGTGGAAATGTGAGCCTTGTAAACTTACGAATTGGATTCAAATAGCTTATAGTCTTATGTATAGGAACCTGAGCAAATAATTTAAGGCATATGTGAAAGTTAATCGACTAGGGTAATATTTCACATATTGGTCCTAAGAGTTAGACGATGGTATGTTGTGAGTTTAGAATATTTAAGTATAATAAATAGTAAAATTATAATTAAAAATAGATAATTTTACTAAATTATTTTATATTGTAATTTGCCCCCTATAAACACGTAAATTAGGTACCAAAAAATAATCAAACATTAGAGATAAATTATTTAGATGTAAAAATTATAAAGTGACTTAAAATAATATATAAATATAGTATGTGTATCATGTGTTTAACAATTATATATATTCATATACTCGAAAAATGTTTAAAACACCCTAAACTAAGTATAATTAACTAATTAATTATAAGAAAAATCATAAAAATTGCTAAAAAAAATTAACAAAACATTAGATTCACTTGTGTGAGGTGTAAAAAACTTGTAAGCTAGCTGTTGATGGATTAAAACACCCTTAGGACACTTAGCAACATTAAAAGACTACGGTATATAAGCTTAATTGGACAAAGAAAAGGCCATTTTACAATCTACAACCTAGGAAATATCACTAGCTCTCTCTAGAATGTTGTTTAGCTCCTTAAGATTATAGAAACATTATAATACCAAGAAGAATAGAGTAGAAAAAATTCTAGGAAAAATTAAAAGTGATACTATGCAAATCGAGTGATTCGATGAAACTTAAGTGCAAAGGCTACTTGAGCATGAACCACCACCACCTCTTAACAGTGGAGGCAACAGTAAGGAATGTTGACAAGGTGGTACCTAAANAAAAATTATAAAGTGACCTGCATTTTCTCTCTCTTAATTGCATATATAATAGTATACCTTGAGTATAATTGTTATATATATCTATATACCTGAAAATATTTAAAATACCCCAAAATACTCATAATTAACTAAATAATTGTAGGAAAATAAAAAATAATAATAAATTGATAAAACACCATAATTGCAATGATTTAGGGCGTGAGTTTGGTAAGGGACAACTTTTGAAGGATTAAATCTCCCTTAGGACATATATACATGCAATGAAGATAGGTATATAAGGCAATTTAGAGAGAGAAAATGCCATTCTATAATCTATAAGTTAGGAAATATAACTAGCTTCTTCTAGAATGTTACTTAGTTGTTTAGTAACTTAGGAAAATTACAAGAACGGGAAAATAAAGGAGAAGAAAATTCTGGGAAAAATTAGAACAAATACTGTGCAAACTGAGCAATTTGGTGTAACCTAAGTGTGGAGGCTACTTAGGTGTGAACTGCCACCACCCCCTAACAATGGAGGCAGCGGCAAGGAGTGCCAATAAGGTGGTGGTCGGCATTGGTGGTTGGAAGCCAATTTTTTTGTGAGTCCAATTTTGCATTCAATTTTAGTTAATTTGAAAAAAAAAAAAATATCAAATGAACTCTAAAAGTTATGGAAAAAATTATTCGTACATATTTATATATATACTTTTTATATTGGATGGAAAATTTTTTAAGTGGATAGAATACTTAAGAAATTGAGTAAAATGAATTGATTTTTGAAGTTTAATTGAATACCCTATTGACGTAGTTTTAATGCAAATTTTTTTTTTGGAAAGTCCTTATATCATATATGAATATTGTATGAAGAGTTTTCAGGCAAAAATGATTTTCATAATTTTTAGGCCTTTAAATTAGATAAAAAAAATGCCATTTTCTTGAGGATTTTGTGCATAGAGCTTGATGAAACACATTGTGTCAAGTTTTGAGGTTTACTTGGATCACATTCTATTGTGAAGAATACTCTAGAGTTATGATATGGGCAAGTTGGTGAATATAGGCTTAATGCATTAATAGTTAAGTATGTGAATTTGAGGAATTTAATACTATGATGATTACTTGGTATGATAAACTTGATATATAAACATGATTTAACATTTCTATAATCTAGAATATGATGTTGGATGAGTTATTTCGAGTAAACTTGTAAAATAACCTTGTTAAGACAATTCTTCTAAAGGTTAGTCTGTTAGAAAAGCGAGTTAATTTTTAGTCTAGAGATATAATCAGAGAGTTGTATGATATGAAATACTTGGTCGATATAGCATCCACAGGTTAATTAGATAATTCTTAGTTAGTAAGGCTGTTTTTAGATACTTCTTTAAAGAGTTCCTAGCTAATGAAACTGTTTTCAAATACTTTCATAGAGAGTTTTAGAATAAGAATTGTGTTAACAACTATTGATCAAATACTTGTTTAGAAGGTTTCAAGGCAAAAACTACATTAAGTTTAGTGTTCAAAACCTTATTTAGAGACTTCAGTAATAAGTTAAAACTTAACCCAAGACTTAATAAACCTATCCAATCTATATGTAATACATTAAAAAGTAATCATATACTTTCTAATTAGCAAAAACTAAAATATTTATATTGATTATTTAGGGACTTATGAAGGGATTGAGCATGAGAAGCAGGATCAATTCATGTTAACATCAGTTAAGTTGGGATCGATACTTAATGATATATTGGAGTATCATATTAAGATACTTGGAGAATTATGAATGCTTGTTTGTAGTTGTAGCTAGATTGTTTTGTGTATATGCCATGTGTGTGCTTGTGATACTGATTGATGATTGGGAGTTGAACTCTGAGTGTTGTTTTCTACTTAAATATAGCATGTATTGTATGTATGAACTTAGTTGCTCACCTTATACTCTTGACTAATCTTGAATTGACTAAGATCTAATTTGACATTTAGGATAACTTAATAGGGGTAATGATTAGGTTGTTAGTCTAAATACCAACACTTTGATGAGGATAGCAAAAATGGTCCTTTTTCCATCCTTTGTCAAGCTAAGTGACAAGAAATGGGGTCACAGCAAGGTTGGGAACCATGGTTCAAATATTATCTAGGGAGGAGAGTATCTCCATAGCATAAGCTTGGATTTAGTTTAATTGTGTTGCATTGAAACTTCTCGAAATCTTGGTTAGAGTAGACAAAATTTCTCTAACTTCACAATGAACTAGTTAAACATTGTGGGATGATATATCATTTGCTTGTTAAAATCACATTTAATTGATGATTGAACAACCATGTTTACTAATATACTCTTATGATTTCATCCCTTCTTACTAAGTTAGTTGACCTCACATCCCAATAGATTGTTTTGCAGGTGTGGAGTAGTACCCAAGGATACCTTGTTATAATAATTCGTAAGTTAGCTCTGATGGGCTAGGGATTGAGGAGTTGAAGATTAATGAATGGATTAATGTTCATGTCGTTTTTGCTTTTCTTTTAGGAAGACCTAGGAGGCCATATATTTTTCATTAGATTGCTGATGTATCTATGTTACGAAGTGAGGTCTTTCTATGGAGTTATACAGTACTTTTGAAAGTCTTAAAAACTATAAAACTATGTAAAGGACTTAAACTATCTATAAATATAGAAAACTATATTTTTTAAAGTGTTACTCTATAGGTATTATATATCACAGGTACTCATCTGACTACTTCAAACCTGGTTAGTCGTTGATCGCTTTATATAGACTATACTTACGTTAGTAGCTTAGGAGGACAGCTTCTAACTTATGTTGGTTTACATAGCAGGGCTATTACAACTCCTTGAGTTTAAGGTGTGATAGTTCTGGGTGGTATCAGAGCATGGATCATAAAGAATCGGGCTTTGAAGCATCTAATTAAAATAAACGAGACATTAGGAACATTGAGAGTTAGGGAAAAGTAAGTGGGGCATAAAAGACTTAGACCTGTAAGTGTATATCTAAGTTACCTATGTATAAGAACCTAAATAACATGAAACAAAAAAAATGTAAAAGATAATACTAATCTAACTTGTGTTGTGTTTTACTTACTTTTAGATTCAGAAGCATGGTTACATTTTTGTTGGGAAGGAGATGAATCTCCTATTGATTATCGAGTTCGATTGCAAAATTTGTTATTGGAGTTAGCTGACTAGATGATATTCTACACTATATATGAGATTGTAATTACTTATAAGAGGGGACTATCTTAGAGTATGAGGAATGATTGGAAGATTATAGAGGATAAGTTAGGCCCTTTATATAATAAATACACTACAATTGCAGCTTTTGAGAAGAAATATATGTATGATAAGGGAATTTTATCTATGATGGTCCTAGTATTGTACTTTCCTGATATAGTGGAACCCAATAAAGATTATCTACTTGATTTTGATCAGACCCCTATAGGAACCCTTCATGTACCTAGAGATTATCCACTTGGAATCATAAATTAGCTTCTAAGATTTCCATTGATTGGGAATGTAGGTGTTAAAGTAACCTTGCAATCACATGAGCCTAAACCACCTGTAAAACCCTTGAAAGTCCACTTTAAGTTCAATAGGAAAATGTAAGTGAGAATATAGAAGAGGAGGATCTTGAGGAAGACCCTGAAAAAGATCCGAAATATGATCTAGAAATAGAAATTGCTCGGGTGGAAGTAGAACATGAGATTGAGGAGGAAATTGAAACTAAGGTAGTAGTTGATTACCTCTAATTAGTGCTTCTAAGTTTTAAAATTTATAAACCTATATTCTATCTTTAACTTAGTTTAATAGGAAAATGTACCTATCGTTTTATAGCATGGATGAGTATAGGGTCGTCTTTACTAAGAGCAGGTTTAAACACTAGTACCGATTATTCTTCCTATTAACTAGCAACCCAATTCATCAAATTACAAAAAGATTAAATTATCTAATTTACTAGCTAAACTACACTAATCCACAACAACTTTTATCTAACAGAAATGCTATAGAAACTAGTAACACTACACTGATTAACATCTAGACTTGCTTCACCACTTAGTATGATATTACTAATATACTTTTTATCCTAATACTTGTTATCTACGGGAAATTATAGGTATCTAAACATTCTTCTCAGCACTACTTCCTTCTAATCCTAATTGTGTCTATTAGAATCTCTTTTAAATTAATAGCCAATTCGGATCGCATTAATATCATGTTAATTTATCGATTTCCCTAAGAATGCAACAATTTTCCTAATAATATCTCTATTATCAGGAGTACACTATTCCAATGAATTAGACCTATTCAATAGAATTGTCTCTTGACATATTCTATTGAAATCTAGCCTAAGACAATGTCATGCATTGTATTGTACTTAGATTAATTAAGTTCAATTCACCAAAACTAACAAATATCAAGAACTCACTAATTTACGCACTTATTCATACTAAGTTGATGTAGCAAGTCATAGTTACTACTCATATATGATGAAATAACAAAATGTATCAACAAAATGCAGAAATAACAAAGAAATTAACATAAGACAAGTAGAAAAATATAACCCCATTCTGAATTCCGCCGTAGAAATCTTTACAACAATGAATGATGAATTCCTATCGACTTTCTCGAGTAATTCCGAGAAAAGTACAGTACAACACCTAGAAACTATATTGAAAATGGAAATACAATGGGTACAAAGATGGATGAAATGGTGTAATGTTGGTTAGTGATATGATGTTCTTAATGATGTTTATTTTGATGTAAATTCTATCTTGATCTGGTGTTCTCTCTCTCTCTCTCTTTTTTTTTTCCTAAAAGTTGCGGTATATTTATACTCTTCTTGTTAAAGGATTCAAATATGCCACTTCAAGACATCGCCTAATGTTAAGACATGTTCCATGTATTGGTTTGTATAAAAAAGTTGAAAAAAAAAATAATTGTGTCCACTCCCATCACGCTTGTGACTCGGGGAGTGATAGTCTTAGAAAACAGGATTCTACATCAATTATGGCCATAACAATGGATGTGAACTCCTCGTGGTTTCATTACATCTCATCATGCTAGTAATTAAGGGCATAATCACCCTCCTGCTAGACAATTATGGTTGTGATTGACAAGGGGATCATCAAAACTTCCTCAATTACGCCCGCGATGAAGGGTGTGATCAATGCTAGCCAATGGAATTTTTCTTCATTACGCTCGTGATTAAGTGAATCTTGGTTCTATTTTAGGGTTTTTTTCTCCTTACTGCCGTAATTGCCTCAAAAGTCATTATTCTTGTGTAAATTTTATCCCCTTACTCATAATTCATCTAAAATTAATACATTACACAATTAAGTACCGAAACTTAAGAATTAAATTACAATTAAGAACAATTTATGCCTAAATATGCCTTGAAAGTGTAGAGTATTTCACTCTTATCAAACTTCCCCATACTTAAGCTTTGCTTGTCCTCAAGCAGACACTAAAAAACAATCAATTGCACATTTGACAAAGCATTTCCAATGGATTAACTTTGTGCTTAAAACATTGTGTTCTTAGAACCCAAAAACCAATATTTTAAGACTAATCAAAGTAAAACACACTTCACCCTTACTATTTAATGATAGCTTCTAAAGGTACAAAATTAACACAAAGTTAAATAAATCAAACGAAAATTGATTATAAAGACCCTTCAATTACTTATTAAGAACACTAATCTAAAATAAAAGTACATTGCATCCATTATCCTCCTGTATTTCTACTTCTTTTATTGAATCTCTCCAAGGACAATTTACACATTACATTTTCAATTTTCTCCGATTTTTTTTCTCTTCTCTTTTTTTTTTTCTTTTTGTTTTTGAATGATTAAAGATTAGTAGCGAAGTCAGACTTTACTCTTCTAAGGGACTAAATCCCACCCTTACTAACTTGGTTATAAGGATAAAGATTAACAGTAAAGTCAGACTTCACTTTTCTAAGGGACCAAAGCCTGTCTTTACTAACTCAATCCTTATAAATTCTTATTGTAAAGTTATAAAGACAAAAATTAGCAACGGTGTCAAACTTCGCTTTTCTAAGGGACTAAAGCCTACCCTTACTAACTTAGTCCTTAAATACTTAAATTTACTCTATTTTGAAGAGATTCTTAAGAAGCATCAATAAGTGAATCATTTCATTTGCCCTTTTCATTCAAGATTAAATGAACTCGAAAAGTAATTGAAAAGTAGATATACTACTTAGTAAGTTTAGAAGCGTAACCAATGAACTGTGAGCTAAAGACTCCAATTCACTTTTAACCTCTAAATTCATTCATTATATAGCAAGTAAGTTTGCTTCACTTAGATTTGATCTCACAATATTGATCATGTAGTCTAAGTCCACAAGAAGTAGTTAAGCACAAAATTGATTGCTACTATGCCGAATTGATAACCTACTTAGTAAACTCATAACTTTAAAGCAAAGAGCTTAAGTAATAGACTTTTGATAAACAGGGTTTAACCTTCCCCACACTTAGTGAGAGACATTATCCTCAATGTTTAAGGAAAGCAAACATAGAAAAGAAACAACTATAAAGATGAAAAATAATAAACAACAAGAACTGGACTTCCCTAAGATACGAAGTTTGACCATTTCACTAAGCTGTGAACCATTAGATAGTACATCCTTCATACACCATGACAATTTGAATAACAAAAGAGACACCTAACCATTAAGGCAAAACAAAAACAAAATACAACAAACATATAACATGAGAGTCTCCAGTAATAGTACATTAGCGAGGTTAAGCTCTTAACCAGATAAGGATTCTAAAAATAACAAAATAAAACAAAAGAAAGAAAACAAGTTAGTCATCCTCAGCATCCATCTCTTCATCGGAGCCATCTTCCTCCTCCTCGAATGACCCTTCTTTACTCTTATTCCCAGCTCCTTGTCTTATTGCTTCTTGTTAGGTTCCATGCATGTCCTCTTCATCATCACTGTCTTTCTCTTCTGACCCTTCCTCCTCATTACCAGAGTCTTTTTCTCTTGACTCTTCATCTCCTTCTTCTTCTTATGGAGCACTTACTGTCAGGACCCTAAAGGGGACCTAGTAGGATTACCTAAAATTTCCATAACATGTATGCACCCATGATATGAAAACCGTCTTGCAAGTCAGAGATTGCAAGACTCTAAATAATAAATCACTAAGATTAATGATTTTTAAGTAATTAATTTATTATAACATGACATAATATATAATTATAAATAACTATGGATATTCGGTATCCCACAGTTTCTCAGAACCGCAAAGAATCGGTATCCCCTACCAAATAATAAGACAGGATATACTAGCATTATGGTAAGATTTAATAAATAAATATTTTCTATAAAGGATGTCTATGTATCATCTAAAAAGTACTCAGCTATTTCTAATACTAATGTACATATCTTCATCTCGCACTCAGCACTCGAGACATATCCCAATCCCATCGTATGTAAACCTGTAAAGAAAACTAAGGGGGAATGAGCATAAAACGGCTCAGTGAGTTCATTCCTCACCACTACCGGTCAAGCAAGTTTTAACACATTATTATCACATATGCAAGCAAGCTATCTACATACATAATGAATGCAGGCGTGATGAATGCAAGCAACACATCCATAGGAGTCCGGAACTATGGAAGGTATAGAATTACGTCGTCCACACTTCGATTATCCCCTATACTTACCCGCACAGGGCACCTCAGCTTACCCGCAGAGGCTACCTAGGGGCACCACCCCACTAGGCAAAACTCGATTATTACCCTAGCCGAGAAAAGAGTTTCAATCCAAATAGGGGGAGTCCGAACTAGGACTATCCACCCTCCAAGGCCCCTCGGGCACAAACATGCGAGCTCTCTCACAACCAAAAATAACTAAGGCCTTTCAGGCACAATAAAGCAAGTCCTCTCACTATCAAGTGGAGAACCCATGCTAGCTTTGCCTTAACATTAAAAATACTATTTATGGCTTCACAAGCCCTTACAGCGATCATGCAAAAATTTGTTTAAGGTTAGAAAAGCTTTTGCCAAAAATACTTTTCTTAAGATTTTTGCAAGGTTAGCACTCTCCATTCATACCTTTACCAAGTTATAGACATGCGACGAGTAGAACCGGTTATTTAGGTCAGACATTTATATTTATCAACTCAAAAGGGTGATCACACAGATGATGGCATACAAACAGAACAGTCATTTAAACATACAAGCAATAGCAAACAACAAAACATCATACAAATAACACACACAAGCAAGTAGTAGGTCATCAGAACTCCCTCACCTGGATTATTGCTCATTCTCTAAGCCTTTCAGGTTTCCAGGACTCAACATCGAACGCCTAAATCAAAATGGTAGACCTTATAAGTGTTTTGAGAATTTAGACTCCTTAGTCAACTAAAAGTCTATTGTCATTTATCTAGTTTCCTCCAATATAACCCGAGTATAGTATGTATAGGGCTACCATGCTCCATGAGATTAATAGTAGCTATTTTCTTATATTAGTAAGGTATGAGGCTTCCGTTATGTATTTTGTAATTTTTTTGTTCTGATTCTGATATTTGCAAACTTATAGTCGTTTTTCATCGTTTTCGGACGCACGTTCACACAGTGATATCCGTTTTGGACGTTAAGACTCGTGTTTTACGATATGAACTAAATTTAGAGAAATTTTAACTATGAAAACTTAATTGCTCTTATTACTTATATTTATATCTTTTATTTATACTTAATGAGTTAGTTAACCCTTAAATCCTTATACTTAGAGGATTTTACTTTACTATTACTAATTCATGTACTTAATTAAGTATGATCCAATTTAGAAAGTGTATTAGGGTTTACTAATTTAAGATCCTAATTATGATACACTCTTCTTCTTTTCTTAGTTTATAATCTATGTTTATGTCATTCTTACATCATCATTTGCTTAGGTCATTGCTTATGTCATCATATGCTTACCTCATCACTCACCTCATCATTTAATTACCTAAGCTTCACCTCATGCTTATGTCATGTCTTAATGTCTTATGTATACTTTAATTAAACTACTATATACATATACCTTTACTATACTTATATGTATACTAGTATACTTAAACATATACTTATACATGTACTTATACTTATACCGTATTTATACATGTATACTTACTCATATACCTATACGGTTGGATACGTATTTTTATACAAAAATTCGTTTGCCTAATCTTTTCCTTAAGAAAAGCTTCCTAATTCCATTCTTTTGTATTTTTATGTATGTATTTAGTGTAGTATACACATATATAGCTATATATGGTCTTAATTCAAGTTATGTACATGATAAATACTCATGTACAAAGGTTTACATACATGTATTCTTTTAGTATTCCCTTATGTGCACATACTTATAAGCATATACTCATGTCTTCCTTTCTTCTTCTTCATAATTCCTAATTCCTACACTTAAAGATGGGAACTTTGCTCCCTCTTCTTCAAGACAAAACTAAACACATAGCTACTTATCTAATCTACCTAATTAACTAACTAATGAATAACATAAACCAACATAAAGTAAGTTAAGTACATACCTTTAGATGTGTTGAATTTAAGGAGGCAAAAGTGAAGAAATGAAAGTGAAAGGAGGAGATGAAGCTCACGGCAATGGTGGAGAATTTTTGTTTTGTTTCTTTTGTTTGATTTTCATAATGGAAGACAACAAGTGGTGGGGCCTAGAAGGGAGAATTGTGGACGGCAATAATTGTGAGAAAGAGAGAAAGAAAAATCAAAAGGAAAAGGAAAGAAAGCCATCATTAAGGAAGAGATATTTTTTCTTATCTCTTAAGATCTTTGACTTTTCAAAGTGTTGACTTTGGTCAACATGTGTTGACTTGGTCAACATGTGTTGATTTGGTCAACTCTCCTTAAGCTTATGCAATTTTGTGTACATAATGTAGAGATTAAGGGAAACTAAGAGAAAAATGAAGGAAATGAGGTATTTGATGAATTGATTAATAAACATAGTTAATGAGATCTTACTTTAGGTCTTTATAGCTTATATATCTCATTTGATAAACTACTTTGGATAACAAGTGCAAAAAGTACTAATTTGGGTATTAAAGTTCACTACATATAACCTAATCTTCAACTATAACCCTAACTCTAAGTGAGACTATCCTAATCACATACTTAAGGGATAAATATATTCTGTGACTCATTATCTTAGTTTCTAATGGATTACTTGAGGATTCAAATCATATAAGCATAAATGAGGGTCATCTCTAACCTTTTACTAATGATTTGGCAAAATATGAGCATTATATTATCAATTAGGGTTTTAGGATTTACAATGATGAATTAGTGCTTTCATATCCTTAAAGTTATGGTTTTAGGGTTCTTATTACTTTAGGGCACAATCTCTAATGTTTTTACACATTTAGGGTTTCATATATTCTTACGCGATTAAACCTTCGATTGTCATCTTAGGGTTTTGATGAGGTTCAAGGTTTTAAGGTCTTCGTATAAGGTTAAGGGTTCAATTGATGATTTAAGGTTTTTCGTATCCACTTTAGGTTTTGGATTGAGATTTTATTGGTTTTAAATCTCATTGGCTCTTTTGAGTTTAGAAAGTCAGCTACAGTTTGGACGTTTGTTTCTATACTTAGAAAGCTAAATTCGTGGGGTTTACACTTACTAGTGGGGTAACCCAAGGTTGACTAGGACCCACATCCTCTTGGGTATGAGGATGAGAGAAACAAGAGGGAATGGCTGCTCCCACTTTTATGGTGACGTTCTTCAAAAGCTTAATAATTTCATTCTGAGTCTCTCTAATCTTAGCCACTTCAATTTCTAATCTCTTCAAATTACTAATTGAGAAGCTTGATGTGGATGGCACGAAATTTGGAGCACTAGAGTCCTCAATATCTAAATCAAGATCTAAGACTACCCCACAAATTAAAACGGGTTCTTGGTAGTGGTTCTGGATCAACATAAGAGTCTCTTGGCCTATCGCTAGTAGGTTACAACCTCAAATTCTTGAGGATTCTCATAATCATTCCTCCAACAAAAATACCCTTGCTTTTATCAAATGTTTGCCGATGAATTCCAAATGCGATTAGGATTCCCACATTCATCGGATACCCCTTAAGTACACTGTACAAGGGTAGTAAATCATGTTCCCTTACTGCCCTAAGGCTCTCATGCTTCTGATTCATCATCTTAACAAGAATGTAGTGGAAGACTTGAGCACTAATCTTCTTCAAAGTTGAAGCCTTAGACTTGCTCACCTTGAAACTATTCTCATTGGAGATTTCTCTCCAAAACTCATTCACTGAAGTTCGCCGAGGAAGGCTTACTAGCAAATCGACACACTCATCATCCTCAAGCTCAACCTGGGTATACAACCCCACCATACGTACAATGGTTAACATATCGAAGGTCTAAGTTCGTTTAAATGCAAAGAACTCTACCTCATTATTCATTTTTGAGCCAATATACTCGTACTTGATCTTGAATGATGAGAGGAAAGCCAATGTTGTTTGTTTATAAGTCTTCTCCTAAACCATGAATAGTTTTAGCCATGGCTCATTTCCCAACAATCTCTGCATGGCTATCTTGAAGCTATACTCCCCCAATACATACTAGTTTATGACATAATGTCGCTTGATGATCTTCTTGGAGGTAAATGCCTTAAATCTCTCTTTCTACTTAGCAGTCATACCGGCTGGTAGAGCGACTGCCTTAGTTGAACTTACTGCATCAAATCGTTTGGGAGGAGGAGAAGGAGAATGATTAGCCCTCGATCTCTTATGCTGAGAACTGTTTGATTTTTTAGGTACCATATGCAAACATTAATGTTAGTTTAAGAGAAACAAACTCATGTATAATTTAAGTACAAATCAGACTAAACATAGCTATTCCAACTTCCTTCAACTTACAAACATAAAGTATCTATGGACTAATCATGATCAATCCTAACCTATTGTCAAGCACACATTACACAAGTGAACTCATAATGACTCAACTTGTAACCTGAACTTCAATTAAGGATTAGTATCTCCCTTCAACTATACAACACTCTACTTCATAACACTAACACATAAACATAATACAATTCCTAATTGTCTTACAACACTTCAACATATAGAAAAACAACTAGCAACATAATCTTACATAACACTTAATCACTACAATGTGACGAAATCATCAAATTAGGCTCAATTTGCAAAAATCCCCAATTTGATAATTATCAATACGAATTAGGGTTTAAGCTTGGTATTCTAAATTCCAACACAAAGTCATGCAAATCAAAGTCTAATTAAGATACAAACATAACTATTAGTACGATAACAATACTTTTACAAAGTATAGTACAAATACATATAAACTTTAAAGTTACATGCAACAAATCATTGTAAATATAGAGAAACTAAAGAAAAAAGAGGAAGATCATACCTTAGAAGAGTGTAATTAGGATGAGAATGATTGTGCAAGTGTTAGAAATGGTTGGATTAGGGGTTGATGTGAAGAAAATGATGAGGGTTTTTCTTAAGAAATAGACGTGGGGAGTGTTATCACAGGGTGGAGTTTTGAAATGTGTGAGAAATGAGGAGAGAGAGAAGGAAATTTCTTATATAGTAGGATGTCAGAGATTGGTTATGGTCATGACATAATGCATGATGCCTCTTTTCGAGCTTGATCACAGGCGTGATGACTCTTGTGATTAGCGTTATGCCCAAAATTTATTATCTATCATGGCCTACAACTTAGACTAGTCATGGGCATGAATGAACCGGTGACTAGCATTGTAATCCTTTTATCATGAGTAATTCATTTTGTCATGGCCATGATTGAAATGTGAAATTTCCCAAGGAAGTGATCATGGTTGTGATGGATAGGTGGGTTAGCCTTATTAATTTATCACAGCTGTGATTGACTCCGTAATAGATGTTATGCTTGAAAAATTAAATTCTTACCTTTTATCACGGTCGTGATGCAGTATTGACCTTCCATCCTCCATCTATGTCCCTACACTTTGTGAAATTCTTCTCTTCCTTTTTTTTTTATCGCCATGACTTTCACTCGATGTTTCCTTTCTTTTTGCATCAAACTATAGACAAATACACTTAAAACAAACCAAACAAATAATAAGAAAAACAACCAACAAGTTAACTAAACAACATCAAAACAATGAATCGATCACAAGAGTAAAGTTAGTTAAAGGACACATGCTTATTTAATGTCTCAAGCTCGATGTTCCTAGAGAATTTAGCTTCATTCCTTGAATGGGAGAAGTTTTAACTCCTACCTACCTTCATTCCAATCAACTTCTCCATGGTATAACTTTAATAGCTGCCTATTAACCTTAAATGTCCCTTTTTTCTGAATGCTCGACTTCCACCATCCTAAATGGAAACACTTTCTTTACTAAAAATGGACCTGACCACCTAGACTTAAGTTTTCCAAGAAATAGCTTAAGCCTAAAATTATACAAATGTATTGGATCACCTTCCTTGAATTGCTTGGAGTGCTTAATCTTAGAATCATGAAAATGTTTAGCTCGCTCCTTATGCATTCGATTGTTCACATAAGCTATCCAATACCACTCATCCAATAGAGCTAGAAATGCCCAAGTTTACCAGTTGCTTCATAATCCAAATTTGCTGTCTTTAAAACCCAATAAGCCCTATGCTCAATCTCCATTGGTAAATGGTAAACCTTACCATAAACCACTTGATAAGATGTAGTACCTAATAGAGTTTTATAAGCATTTCATTATGCTCATAAAGTGTCATCTAGCTTATCAACTCAATCTTTTTTGTTGTGTGTTACGATCTTCTCCAAAATTCTTTTTAAATCCCTATTAGATACTTCCACTTAGCTACTTGTTTGTAGATGGTATGGAGTGGCCACCCTCTAGTATACCCCATATCTCTTAAGGACTCGTTCAATCTAATTGTTGCAAAAGTGGGTTCCTTTATCACTAATCAATGCTCGGGGTGCCCTAAATCTGAAAAATAACTTTCTTAAGAATCTTGCTACCACCCTAGCATCATTCATTAGTAAAGCTTGAGCTTCAACCCACTTTGACACATAGTCTACTACGACTAAAATGTACTTATTGCCATAAGAACTAAGGAGTGGTCTTATGAAGTCTATTCCCCAAACGTCAAAGATTTCACATTCTAAGATTTATTTCTATGGCATTTCATCCCTCTTGGAGACATTCCCAATTCTTTAACACCTATCACAAGCTACAACATAATCATAAGCGTCCCAAAATATACTTAGCCAATAGAAACCAGCCTCCAACACTGTCTAAGCTGTTCTATTTGCGCTATAGTGACTACTTGTTGGTCTACTATAGCAATGAAACAAGGTCTTTTGTCCTTCTTCATGTGATACATAGCGTCAGATAATTTGATTAGTACACACTCTAAAAAGAAAAGGATCTTCCCAGAAGTAATGCTTTAACTTTGAGAAAAACTTCTTCTTCTTATGGTGATCCAAGTCTTGAAGTAGAACCTTCCTTACCATATAGTTTGTTATATCAGTGAACCATGGAATGTTATGGGTCTTAACTATGCAAAGATCAAACAAGCTTTCTTTTGGAAATTTATCATTAATGTCATTCTCATTCAATTCCTCTAGATGTGGATTATCAAACCTAGACGAGTGATTTACAACTAAATTTTTAGCCCCCTTCTTGTCCCTTATTTCCAAATCAAACTCTTGAAGCAAAATTACCCAATGGATCAACCATTGTTTTGCATTAGATTTAGATAGAAGGTACCTTAAAGTTAAGTGACTGGTGTAGACAATTACTTTCAAGAGAATGAGGTAGGGTCGAAACTTATCAAAGGCAAAGATAGTTGGTGACAATTCCTTCTCAATTATGGTGTAATTTGCTTGTGCTAAAGTGAGTGTCTTGCTAGCATAATGTATTGGCTGAAAGTATTAGTCTTTTCTCTACACCAATACCACTCCTACTATTGAATCACTTGTATCACCCATTAATTCAAATGGCATAGTCCAATTTGGCACTACCATGATAGGAACATTGGTCAATTTTTCCTTCATAACATTAAAATCCTCCAAAAAACTGGCGTTAAAATCAAATGGCATACCCTTCTTAAGGAGCTTTATCAATGGCCTAACTATCTTAGAGAAGTCCTTAATAAAATGTTGCTAGAATCCAACATGTCCTAAGAAGCTTCTCATAGCCTTCACAGATGATGGTGGTGGCAACTTTGATATCACTTTTATCTTAGCTATATCGACCTCAATGCTCTTATTTGATATTTTGTGTCCTAACACAATGCTTTGTTATACCATAACATGGCAGTTCTCCTAATTGAGCACCAAATTTGTCTCACATCTCTGCAGCACCCTTTTCAAATTTGCAAGGCATCCATCAAATGTATCACCAAACACAGAACAATCATCCATAAAGACTTCCATTACATCCTCTACTAAATCCTTAAAAATAGCTATCAAGCAACATTAGAAAGTGGCTGGTGCGTTACATAATCCAAACGACATTCTATGATATGTAAAATTACCATAGGGGCAAGTAAAGGTAATCTTCTCCTGGTCTTCCAGAGCTATCGGAGTTTGAAAATAACTGAACATCCTATCTAGGAAATAGTAGTACTCATGACCAGCCCACCTCTCCAACATTTGATCAATGAAAAGTAGTGGGAAGTGGAATTTCCTTGTGGTATCATTAAGTTTCCTATAATCAATGCACACTCTCCAACTAGTCATAGTGTGCATTGGTATCAATTCATTCCTCTCATTTGGTACTACTGTCATGCTGCCCTTCTTTAGAATTACTTGAATCAAACTCACCCATGGGTTATTTGAAATCGGGTAGATGAGCCTTGCATCCATTAACTTCACTACCTTTTTCTTAACTACTTCCTTTATGTTAGGATTCAACCTCCTTTGAGGTTGAACCACCAATTTAAATTCATCTTCCATTACAATTTTGTGGGTGCAAAAGGTGGGACTAATTCCCTTGATGTCCAATATCTTCCATGCAATTGCCCTCTTATGTTCTTTTAAGACAAATAAAAGTTTCTCTTTTTGGCAAGAGTTTAGCTCGGATGATATGATTACCAGCAGCTTAGAATCCTTAGACAAAAAGGCATACTTTAGGTAAGTGGGCATTGTTTCATTTCTAAGTCGGGGGGCTCCTTAACTAATGGCTTCAATTAAGTAATATAACTCTGGTTAATCTCCTCAACCCTGAAATCCTTTACTTGTGCAGCACACACCTCTAACTTAGCAATCACTTCTTTTACCTCCTCAACTCCATCTAACTCATTTCCTCTTGTCAAGCATGACTTCAAAGGATCCTCACTTAAAACATCCTGTAAAAACTCAACAACAGTGAAATCAAAAGAATCAATAGCAAAGCATTCATCATCACTACTCATTGATTTCTTGAAGACGTCGGGCATTCTAATCACCATCTCCTCACTTCCAACTTAAAGGATCAACTTCCCATCCTTGACATCAATTACAGCACCTGTAGTTGCCAAGAATGATCTTCCCAAAATGAGTGGAACCTTGATGCCCTTGTCTATGTCCAACACTACAAAATCTGTAGGAAAAATAAAGTCATGTACCTTTACTAAAACATCTTCTACAACTCCTCTTAGAAACCACATGAATCTATCTACCAAATGGATGCTCATTCTTGTGCTTTTTAGCTCTCCTAAATTCAATATATTGAATAAACTATAAGGCATCAGATTGATGTTGGCTCCAAGATTTGCCAATGCCCTCTTTACCAGAAGGTCTCCTATCAAACATGGAATGGTGAAACTACTAGGATCTTTAAGTTTCCTAAGCAACTTGTTTAACAAAACTGCAGAGCACTCTTAAACCAAGATAATAGTGGAAAGTTCCTTTAATTTCATCTTGTTGGAAAGGAGCTCCTTCAAGAATTTTGCGTACTTAGGCATTTGACCCAAGGATTCCACCAAAGGAAGGTTGATGTGCAACTATTTGAAGAGCTCCAAAAACTTCTTATAATGTTCATCATCTTTGTCCTTCCTTAGTTTAGAGGGGTATGGCAAAGGTAGCTTATACTCTTTTGGCGCTACTGGTAGGACTTTCTCTTCTAATGATGCATTACTCACTGCTTACTCCTTAACCCCTGCCTCAACTTCTTTCCACTTATCCTAGATCCTCTCTAGAGTTTGTAATTCCTTACTACTTCCAAGAGTCACAACCTTAAAATGCTCCTTAGGTTTTGTCTCAGTATTACCCGGTAGCAACTTAGGAGCTCTTTTAGACAACATCTGAGAAATCTGCTTAAGCTGATTCTCTAAGTTATGTATTGATGCCCCTTGATTTCTTAAGGCTACTTTTGTAGCTTGATGGTGATTCTCAGAGGTCTTGATGTACTGCGCTAACATCTCCTTAATGGACATTGGCTTATTCTGAGGAGGTGATATTTGTCACTAAAATCCAGGAGGTTACATGTTAAAGCTTTAACTGGTGTTGTTGTCCCATTTGAAATTAGGATGATTCCTCCAACCCAGATTATACGTGTTATTGAAAGGATCATTTCTTGGTTTGATCGAGTTCCCCATGTAGTTGTTCGCCTTTGTTTAGAGCTTCTGAGTTTTACAATTTATAAACCTATATTCTATTCTTAACTCGGTTTGATAGGTAAGTGTACCTATCGTTTTATAGCATGGATAAGTATAGGGTCGTCCCCATTAGGAAAATGACTTAAATACTAGTACTTAATAATCTTCCTATTATCTAGCAATCAAATTATCAAGTAATCGATTATTAAGACTCTAATTTGTTAAATAAACTACACTAATCCACAAACTAATGTAATTAATACAATGATTACAAAAAAAATTAAGAAAAGAATACACTTAACATACAGGCTTGCTTCACCACTTAGCATAATCTTACCAAAATACTTTTTATCCTAATACTTGTTAATTGTGGAAAATTATAGTATATAAGCATTCTTCTTAGAACTACTTACTTCTAATCTTAATTATATTTATTGGAATCTCTTTCTAATTAACAGCCAACTAAGATCGCATTAATGTCATATTAATGTATCGATTTCTCTAAGGATACACCAACTTTCTTAATAATATCTCTATTATTAGGAGTAAGTTATTCCAATGAACTAGATCTATTCAATAGAATTGTCTCTTGACATATTCTATTGAAATCCATCTTAAGTTAATTTTGTGCACTACACCGTACTTAGATTCATTAAATGCCATTCATTGGAATTAACAAATGTCAGGAAATTACTTTTTCATGCACTTGATCATACTAAGTGATGTAGCAAGCCCTAACGGACTACTCACATATGATAAAACAATGACACAAACTAATAGGAAACATAATTAAACTGAAATAAAACAAGGAATAAGTTAAAAGTAAAAGTCCTTTTTTATTTCATTGAAGAAGTCTGATGAATACATGAACAACGAATTCCCGTTGTCTCTCTCGAGTAATTCCAGGAAAGTACAATACAACACTTAGAAAACTATACAGAAGACAAATGGAAAAAATACAAACTGGGTACAAGGATGGGTGAATGGATGTGTTGTGAGTAGGTGATGTGTTGTTCTTGATGGTGTTCAAAGATCCTTTCTCTTGATTAGTTGTGGTATTTTTATATTCTCTTCGTTAAAGGACTTGAATCTACCTCTTTACGGCACCACTTGACATTTTCTATGTATTGGTTCACGTGAAAAGGTTGAAAAGAATAGTTGTGCCCCTTTTATCAAGCTCATGACTCGGGGCGTAATAGTCTCGAATGATAATATTTTCCACAAATCATGGTCATTATTGAGGCTGTGAAACCCTTGTTGCCTAATTATACCTCATCATGCCCGTGATTGGGAGCATAATCATCCTCTTGCTATTCAATCATAGCTATGATTGACAGGGGGATTGGAAAAACTTTCTTGATCACGGCCATGATTGAGGACGTGACCAGAGCTGGATTTTTCATTGCTTCATTATCACGCTTGTGATTTATACTACTTCACCAATTTCTTCCCCTCACAACCATAATTGACTAGAAAGTTGTTAGTCTTGTGTATAATTTATCCCCTTGCTTATGATTTACCTAAAATCAATATTTTATACAATTAAGTACCCAAAACTTAAGAATTAAATTATAATTATGATCAATTCTATGCTTAAACTTGCTTTGAAAGTGTAAAGTAATTTACACTTATCAAACTTCCCTACACTTAACCTTTGCTTGTCCTCAAGCAAACACTCAAAATAATTAATTGCATATTTAACAAAACATCCATAGTGGCTTAACTTTGTGCATATCCCATTGTGTTCTTATAATACAAAAGCAATATTCTAAGACTAATCAAATTAAAACACAATTCACCCTTACTATTTAACAAAATTTTTCAAAGTTCTAAAGTTAATCATAGAGCCAAATAGATCAACGAAAAATTGGTCATACCTCATCTACTTCCTTAAGTGTATAAAAACCTTTCAATTACTTCCTAAAAAACACTAATCTAGAAGAAAAGTATATTGCATCCATCTTTCCCTTGTATTTCTACTTCTTTTATTTAATCTCTCTAATATGACTTACATATTGCATTCACCTTTTTCTTCTTCATTCTTTTTATTTTTTTTTTAACACATAAGAATACCAAAGATCAGCAATGGAGTCAAACTTCGCTCTTCTGAGGGACCGAAGCCCGCCCTTACTAACTTAGTTATAAGGTTAAAGTTAAACAGTAGAGTTAGACTTCACTCTTTTGAGAGACCGAAACCTACCCTTACTAACTTGGTTATAAGGTCAAAGTTCAGCAGCGGAGTCATACTTTACTCTTCTAAGGGATTAAAGCCTGCTCTTACTAACTTAATCCTTATAAATTCTTATTATAAAGCTATAAAGACAAAAATTAGTAGCGGGGTTAGACTTTGCTCTTTTGAGGGACCAAAGCCTACCTTTACTAATTTAGTCCTCAAACACTTCAATTTATTCTAATTTAAAGAGATTCTCAAGAAGTATCAACAAGTGAATTACTTCATTTTCCCTTTTCATTCAAGATTAAATGATCTCTCAAAAGTAATTGAAAAGTAGATATACGACTTAGAAAATTTAGAAGTATAACCAATTAGCTTTTAACTAAAGACTACGATTTACTTCTAACCCCTAAACTCATTCATTAAATAACAAGTAAGTGTGATTCATTGAGATTTTATCCCATAATCTTGATCATATAAACTAAGTCCACAAAAAGTGAGTAAGGTACAAAATTAACTACTATTTTGTCAAATCCACAATCCATTAAGTTAATTCATAACTTGAAACAAACTAACTTAAGTGGAAGATTTTTGATAAACATAATTTATCCTTTCCCCACACTTAATGAGAGACATTGTCCTCAATGTCGGAAGGAAGTAAATAGAGAATAGGCATAGAATTTGAATAATGAGAAAAATGAAAAATAAGAAACAACAACAATTAGCCTTCCTTGAAACACGAAGTTTAAGCAATTCATTTTATTCGTAAATGATCAAAGAGTACAGCTTCCAAGACCGGGACAACTTGAACAATGAAAGACATCTGACTATCAAGACAAGACAAAAAGAAAAAGAAAACGACAATCTCATGATATGAGAGTCTCCATAAAAAATACATTAGGAATGGTAAGCTCTCAAAGAATTAATCATCCTAAAATAACAAAATACATCAAAAGGAAACAAAGAAAACAAAATAAAAGAAAAACAAACAAGTTAGTCATCATCGGCATCGATCTCCTCATCCGAACTGTCTTCACCTTCCTTAGATGACTCTTCCTCACTCTCACCACCATCACCTTGTCCAGCTGATGCATACTGAGTTTCGTTAGTTTCTTGGTCATCATCATTATTTGCCTCATCTGAATCATCCTCGTCACCACTTGAGTCTTCCTCTTTAGACTCTTCATTGCTTGCTTTTTCTTCTTGGGAAGCTTAGATTCTTAGGGAAATCAAAGGTTGACTAAGACCAGCGTCCTCCTGGGTTTGAGGACGAGAGAAACAATAAAGTATAGCCGCTCCTACTTTGGTGGCTATATTCTTCAAGAGCTTGAAAATCCCCTTTTGAGTTTCCTAAATTTTAGCCACTTCGATTTTTAATCTCTTTAGATTCCTGACTGAGAAGCTAGAAGTTGATGGTGCACAATCAGGAGCTCCAGGGTCTTCGATATCCAAATCAGGATCTGAGACTCTTGTGATGCCCTATTGATTAAAAGGGGCTCTTAGAAGTGGTTTAGGATCATCACAAGAGTCGCTCGACCTGTTACTTATAGGCTACAACCTCAAATTCCTTAGAATCTTAGTGATTAGCCCCCCTACGAATATACTTTTACTCTTATCAAAAGTTTGTTGGCGAAGTCCAAATGCAGTTAAGATGCCCACATTTACCAGAAACCCCTTCAACACCCTATATAAAGGTAATAAATCATGCTCTCCCACTACTCTAGGGCTCTTGTGCTTCCCATGGATCGTCCTACTAAAATATAATGGAAGACTCAAGTACTGGTCTTCTTTAAAGTAGAAGCTTCTGATTTACTCACCCTAAAGTTGCTTTCATTGGAGATTTCTCTCCAAAATTCAGTTATTGAGGTTCTACGGGGCGGGCTCATGGGTAAATAAACAAATTTCTCATCTTCAAGCTTAGCGCGGGAATACAATATCATTACTCATACGAATGTCAACATGTCAAAGGTGTAAGTCCTTTCAAATGCAAAGAACTCCAGCTCATTATTCATCTTAGAGTTGATATATTTGTACTTAATCTTGAAGGATGAGAGAAAAGCCAAAGTTGTTTGCTAATATGTATTTTCTTGAACTGTAAACAACTTTAGCCACAGTCCATTTCTTAACAACCGTTGTAGGGCTATCTTTAAGCCATGCTCCCCCAGTACGTCTCAATCCACTACACAATGTCTCTTAATAAGCTTCTTCATGATGAATTCCTTGAATTTGTCTTTTTGCTCTTCAGTCATACCAGTTGGTGGAGCAACCAAGCAACTAGAACTTGCTGTGTTGGAATGTCTGGGAGGAGGAGAAGGAGACTGATCAACCTTTGGTCTCTTTTGTTGAGAAGTAGTTGAACGTTTCAGTGCCATCTACAAATATCAATTGTTAGTTCAAACTTCAAGCACACTTCAATTTAAGTAAACCCAATTCAACTTCTTATTACTTATGAACATAACGCATCTATTAACTAATCATGATCAACCCTATCCAACTTCTACGCACTCACTACAAATGAATTCAACATGACTCAACTTAGAGCCATAACATCAACTAAAGATGAATGTCTTCCCTAGACTAAACATACTAAATGTAACATTATTACACATAGGCACAACACTTCAATCGTATAGAAAAGCAAATAGCAATACAATTCTACAAAACATATAAGGACTATGACTAGACAAATTCATCAACTTAGGCTCAAATTGCAGTAATCCTCAATTCTAACATTATCCATAGGAATTAAGGTTTTATTTTGAATAAGTAACTTCCATTACAAATTCATGCAAATCCAAAGTCTAAGGATGATACAAACATACTACAATTACTATAACAACACTTTCACAAATCATAGCAAACATATATAGATAAACCCTAAAGTTACATGAAAGGAAGCACTATACACATAAAGAAAAATGAAAGAAAAAGAGGGAAATCATACCTTAGAAGAGTGTTATTGTGATAAGAATGATCATGCAAGTGTTAGAATGGGGTTGGATTAAGGATTTATGTGACAAAGATGATGCGGGTTTCTCGTAAGGAACAGATGTGGAGAGTGTTATCATAGGGTAGAATTTTGAAATGTGAGAAATGAGGAGAGAGAGAAAGAAATCTCTTATATAGTGGGGTGACAGGAATATGATCACCACCATGACTTAGGCTGTGATCCCTTTTTCAGCTTGTTCACGGGTGTAATGAGTCCTATGATAAGTTCGGTGCTCAATATTTTTAAACCATCACAACCTTCTCCCTTTTATAGTCACGAGCATGATAATACCTGTGACTAGTATTGTAGCCTTAGATTTCACAATTATCTCATTAGATCATGGCTCTGATGACGTGAAAAACTCCTAGAGTATTCATTACGGCTATGATTGAGGTATGAACTCTTGCAAGGAATTAATCATGGTCGTGATGGATAGGTGAATTAGCCCTGTTAATTTATCACAACTGTGATTGATCTCGTAATGGATGCTTTACTTGAAAAATTCAAATACTTCCTTTATCACGGATGAGATGCGTATTGGGCTTCCAATTTCCATCCACGTCCCCACGCTTTATGAATTCTTCTCTTCTCTATGAATTGCCATAACTTTCACTCTATGATCTCTTTCTTTATGCATGAAACTATAAACAAAACACTTAAAACAATCCAAACTACTAACAATAGCAACAATTAATTAAAATTAAAACTCAACAATTCTCAAAGTATTAAAAAAAAAAATGAAATTGAAAGTCTAATAAATAAAAAAAAAAACATGCTTGTTTAACATCTCAAGCTCGATGTTCCCAGAGTATACAACTTCATTCCTTGAATTGGAGAAAACTCCTCCTTTCCTTCTTTCCAATTCACCTCACCATGGTATATTTTCAATCGTTGACCATTAACCTTGAATGTCCCCTTTTCCGAGTGTTCAACCTCCACCGCTCCAAATGGAAATACCTTTTTCACTAAAAATGGACCTGACCACTTAGACTTAAGTTTTCCAGGAAATAACTTAAGTCTAGAATTGCACAATAGTATTGAATCGCCCTCATCGAATTGCTTGGGGTGCTTAATCCTTGAATCATGAAAATGTTTAGCTCACTCCTTATACATTGATTGTTCTAATAAGCTATCCAACAACATTGATCCAATTCATTAAGTTGGAAATGCCTAAGTTTACTGGCTACTTCATAATCCGAATTTGTTGTCTTTAAAGCCCAATAAGCCTTATGCTCAATCTCTACCAGTAAATGGCAGGCCTTACTACACATTAATCAATAAGGAGTAATACTTAATGGTGTCTTGTAAGTAGTTCAGTATGCCCATAAAGCATCATCTAGCTTATCAGCCCAATCTTTTCTGTTATGTGTTACAGTCTTCTCCAAAACCCTTTTTAAGTCCCTGTTAGATACCTTCACTTGGCCACTTGTTTGTGGATGGTAAGAAGTGGCCATCCTATGGTGTACCCTATATTTATTAAGGATTTGTTCAATCTAGTTGTTGCAAAAGTGGGTTCCTCTATCACTAATCAATGCTCAGGGTACTTTAAACCTAGAAAATAACATTCTCAAAAATTTTGGTACTACCTTAGCATCATTTGTTAGTAAAGCTTGAGCTTCAACTCACTTTGACACATAATTGACTGCAACTAGAATGTACTTATTACCATATGAACTCGGGAATGGTCACATGAAGTCTATTCCCCAAACATTAAAGACTTCACATTCTAATATATAATTATGTGGCATTTCATCCTTCTTAGAAATATTCCTAAATCTTTGATACCTATCGTAAGTTGTAACGTAACAATGAGTGTCCTAAACTATACTTGGCCAGTAAAAACCAGCCTCCAACACTTTCTAAGCTATTCTGTTTATGCTATAGTGACCACCCGTTAGTCCATTATAGCAATGGAACAAAATTTTCTATCCTTCTTCATTTGATATACAGCATCGGATAATCTGATAAGTACACACTCAAAAAAGAAAAGGATCTTCCTAAAAGTAACGTTTTAACTCCTAGAAAAACTTCTTTTTCTTATAGTGATCCAAATCTCACAATAAAACCTTCCCAACTAAATAATTTACTATATCTGCAAATCATAGAATGTTATGGGTTGTTACTGTGCAAAGGGAAAACTAGCTTTCTTCAGGAAATTTATCATTAATGTCATCCTCATCCAATTCTTCCAGATGTGGATTATCTAACCTAGACAAATGGTTTGCAGCCAAATTTCTGCTCCCCTTCTTGTCCCTTATTTTTAAATCAAATTTTTATTACAACAGTACCCAACAGATCAACTGAGGTTTTGCATCAAATTTAGATAAAAGGTATCTTAAAGCTGAGTGATCGGTGTAAACAATCACTTTTGAGAGAATCGGATAGGGCTGAAATTTGTCAAAAGCAAAGATAATCATTAACAATTCTTTCTTAGTTGTGGTGTAATTCGATTGAGTAGGAGTGAGTGTCTTGCTAGCATAATGTATCAATTGAAAGTGTTGGTATTTTCTTTGCCCCAATACCGCTCCTATTGCTAAGTTACTTGCATTACACATTAATTCAAACAGCATGGTCCAGTCAAGAACTACCATAATAGGAGCATTGGTCAATTTTTCTTTCAAAACATTAAAAGCCTCTAAACAATTGGTGTTAAAATCAAACGGTACGCCCTTTTCAAGGAGCTTTGTCAATGGCATCACTATTTTAGAGAAGTCCTTAATAAATCGCCGATAAAATCCAGCATGTCCTAAAAAGCTTCTTACAGCCATCACAGATGATGGTTGTGGTAACCTTAATATCACTTCTATCTTAGCCTTATCTACCTTGATGCCTTTGTTTAATATATTATGTCCTAACACAATGCCTTGTTGTACCAGAAAATGGCACTTCTACTAGTTGAGAACTAAGTTCATCTCTTCGCTCCTCCGTAGTACCCCTTTTAAATTTGCAAGGCATCCATCAAATGTATTACCAAATACGAAAAAATCATCCATAAAGACTTCCATCACATCTTCTACTAAATCCCCAAAAATAGCCATCATATAATGCTGAAAAGTAGCAGGTACATTACACAGTCCAAACGACATTCTACTATATGCAAAAATACCATAGGGGTAAGTAAAGGTAGTCTTCTCTTGGTCTTCTGGAGCTATTGGAATTTGAAAATAACTAGACATACCATCTAGGAAACAATAGTATTCATGACTTGCTAATCTCTTCAACATTTGATCAATAAAGGGTAATGGGAAGTGGTCTTTCCTTGTGGGGTCATTGAGTTTCCTGAAATTAATGCATACTTTCCAACTAATCACAGTATTCATCGGTATCAGTTCATTCTCCTTGTTTGGCACTACCGTCATGTTGCCCTTCTTTGGAACTACTTGAACTGGACTTACCCATGGACTATTTGATATTGGATAGATAAGTCCTACATCCATCAGCTTCACTACCTCTTTCTTAACGACTTCCTTCATGTTAGGATTTGGCCTCCTTTAAGGTTGCACTACCGATTTACATCCATCCTCCATCAAAATTTTATGTGTACAAAAGGAGGGACTAATTCCCTAGATGTTTGATATCTTCCATGTAATTGCCTTCTTATGTTCTTTTAGAATTGATAAAAGTTTCTCTTTTTAGTAAGAATCTAGCCTTGATGATATGATCACTGGTAGCTTAGAATCTTCAGATAGAAAAGCATATTCTAAATAAGTGGGCAATTGTTTCATTTCTAAGTCAAGGGGCTCCTCAACCGAAGGCTTTATACGAGTAATCAAACTCCTGTTAATCTCTTCAATCCTGAAATTCTTCACTTATGTACTACATACCTCCAACTGAGTGATCATCTCTTTCACTTCTTTGACTTCATCTACCTCATTTGCTTTTGTCAAGCATGACTCTAAAGGATCCTTACCTAAGATATCCTGCAAAAAGTCAAAAACGGTAAAGTCAAGCGAATCAATAGCAAAGCATTCACCCTTACTGCACATTGATTTTCGGAAGACGTTAGGCATTTTGATCACCATTTCCTCGTTTTCGAGCTGAAGGACCAACTTCCCACCTTAACATCAATCATAGCACTCGCAGTTGCCAAGAATGGTCTTCCCAATATAAGTGGAACCTCAATATCTTCGTCCATATCTAATGCTATGAAATCTGCAGGAAAAATAAAGTCATGTACCTTAACCAATACATCTTCCACTTGGGAACTACATGGATTTGTCTACTAACTAGATGCTCATTCAAGTACTTTTGGGCTCCCTTAAATTCAATCTCTTGAACAAACTATAGGGCATCAAATTGATGTTGGCTCCAAGATTTGCCAACGCCTTCTTTACTGGAAGGTCTCCTATCAAACAAAGGATAATAAAGCTACTAGGATCCTTGAGTTTCCTAGGTAACTTGTTCATAAGAATTGTAGAGCATTCTCCACCTAAGATAACAATAGAAAGTTCCTCCAATTTCCTCTTGTTGGAAAGAAGCTCCTTCAAAAATTTTGCATGCTTAGCCATTTGGCCTAAAGCTTCCACCAAAGGAAGGTTGACGTGTAACTGCTTGAAGAGTTCCAAAAACTTCTTATAATGCTCATCATCCTTATCTTCCCTTAGTCTAAAAGGGTATGGCAAATGTGGCTTATATTCTTTTGGCACTATGGGTAGGACTTGCTCTTCTGGTGATCCATTATTCACTGGCTGATCCCTATTCGTGGTCTCAACTTCTTTTCCACTATCTTGGATCCTCATAGAAGTTTGCAACTCCTTGCCACTTTTAAGAGTCATAGCTAGGAACTCTTTCGGATAACATCTTAGAAATCTACCTAAGCTGATTTTCTAAGTTATGTATTGAGGCTCCTTGATTTCTTAAGGCTATTTCTATGGCTTGGTAGCGATTTTCAGAGGCCTTGATGTATTGAGCCAACATTTCCTCAATAGACATTGGTTTACCTTAAGGAGGTAGTAGTTGTCTTTGAAATCCAAGAGGTTGCATATTAGAACTCTGATCGGTGTTGCTGCCCCATCGGAAATTTGGATGATTTCTCCAACCCGAGTTATAGGTGTTGCTGAAAGGATCATTCTTAGGTTTGATCAGGTTCCCCATGTAGTTGACCTCTTCCTCATGATCTATCTTCGAAGTGTTAGCCAACTCTAAATTTGAAAGTACCAAAGCCTTGTTTTGACCCATTGTGAGGCTATCCAGCTTCCTTGTCAACATATCCACCTTATGTGCTAAAGCAAAAGTGGCATCCAATTCATGTTTTCCTACTAGCTTTCTTTCTCTTCCTGTTATAGATGACTATTGATAATGATTATTGGCCATGTCTTCAAACAATTGAATGCATTGCTTAGGTGACTTATGGTTCAAGCGTCTTCCAACAGCTGCATCAATGAGTTGCTTGGTGGTGTAGTTCAGTCCACTATATAATGTTTGAACTTGATGCCAATCCGGAAGGCCATGACGAGGACACTTTCTTAACTACTCCTTCCACCTCTCCCATGCTTCATATATAGTCTCTGAATCCATTTGATTGAAAGAAGAAATATTTGCTCTTAGCTTAACTATCCTTAAGGGTGGAAAGTATTTTCTCATAAACAATTTTGCCATTTCTTTTCAAGTATTAATGGAGTTTCATAGCATAAAGTTGAGCCATTACTTTGCATTGGACCTTAGTGAAAACAGAAATAGCCTAAGTCTGATAGCATCCTTAGAAACTCTACATAGCTTAAATGTGTCACATATCTCTAAGAACTACTACAAATGGTTGTTGAGGTCTTCGTCATTGAACTCATCAAACTGAACACATTGTTGGATCATTTGAATGATACTCGGCTTGATTTCAAATGTATTGGCTTGAACTCTAGGTTAAGCTATATTAGTACTAGCCCCATCTAGGTTAGGCCTACAATAATCCAACATTATCTTGAGAGCCACAAGCGAATTTACTCCTGGCTCGTTTCTCACTTGTACTACATTCTGATTTCCATGAAGATATGGGTCCAAATTCAATGGTGGATCACCTTAGATACCATCTTCCAGATTCAAGAACTAATTTCTAACTAGTGGCTCGGCGTTTTGATTTGGGTTATTCATTTTGGGTCTCAACGGTTCTCGTACTCTTACTTCTTTACTAGTTGATACTTACTTCTCAAAATACTCTCAAACTTTCTTTAAGTTACTTCTAAGTGTTCTTTCATGTTCAGGATTGAAGTCAACTAAATCAGTTGTGCTGCTTCAGGTCATAAATTGCAATTCAGCAAATAATCAAATATGAGCACAAGTATTTTGACTAAACTATTAGCAATTATAAAAGAAAAACAAATGTTAGAAGAACATGAATGCTAATGTTCCTAATGATGATGCCGATTCTCCCTAACAACGCGCCAAAAACTTGATTGCCTCTATTTAGAGCTTTCGAGCTTTACAATTTATAAACCTATATTCTATCCTTAACTCAATTCGAGAAGCAAGTGTACCTATTGTTTTATAGCATGGATGAGTATAGGGTTGTCTCCACTGGGAAAATGACTCAAACACTAGTACTTAATAATCTTCCTATTATCTAGCGATCAAATTTATCAAGCGATAGATTATTAAGACTCTAATTTGTTAACTAAACTACACTAATCCGCAAACTAATGTAATTAATACAATGATTATGAGAACAATTACGAAAAAAATACACTTAACATGCAAACTTGCTTCACCACTTAGCATAATCTTACCAAAATACTTTTTATCCTAATAATTGTTAACTACGAAAAATTACAGTATATAAGCATTTTTCTCGGAACTACTTCTAATCTTAATTGTATCTATTGGAATCTCTTCCTAATTAACATTCAACTAAGATCGCATTAATGTCGTGTTAATGTATTGATTAACTTAAGGATGCGACAACTTTCTTAATAATATCTCTATTATCAGGAGTATGTTATTCCAATGAATTAGATCTATTCAATAGAATTGTCTCTTGACATAGTCTATTGAAATCCGTCCTAGGCCAATGTTATGTACTGCACTATACTTAGATTCATTAAATGCCATTCATTGGAATTAACAAACATCAGGAAATTACTTTTTCATGTACTTGATCATACTAAGTAATGTAGTAAGCATGATTGTCAAAATCATGATTTTATTGTTCATTTAACACATAAGCTTATAGAATTGTACATAAAAGTTCATAATTTTATCAAAAGTCTACACATAAATGATTTTATCTTCATTTTAACTAAGAAAAAAATTAGAAAATCATAAACTCATAGAATTGTACTTTTGACTCGTGATTTTAACAACTATGGTAGCAAGCCCTAACGGACTATTCACATATGATAAAATAATAACATAAACTAATAGGAAACATAATTAAATAGAAATAAAACATGGAATAAGTTAAAAGTAAAAACCCCTTTTTATTCCACTGAAGAAGTTTGACAAATACACAAACAACAAATTCTCGTCATCTCTCTTAATTAATTTTAGGAAAGTACAGTACAACACTTAGAAAACTATATAGAAGACAAATGGAAAAAATACAAACTGGGTACAAGGATGGGTGAATGGATGTGTTGTGAGTAGGTGATGTATTGTTCTTGATGATATTCAAAGATCTTTTCTCTTGATTAGTTGCGGTATTTTTATATTCTCCTATCAAAGGACTCGAATCTACTTCTTCACACCACCACTTGACATTTTCTACGTACTAGTTCGTGTGAAAAGGTTGAAATGAACAATTGTATCCCTTTCATCATGCTTGTAACTTGGGATGTGATAGTCTTGGAAGATAATATTTTTCACCAATCACAGCCGTTATTGAGGTCATGAAATGCTCGTTATCTAATTACACCTCATCATGCCTACGATTGGGAGTGTAATCATCCCCCTGTTATTCAATCACGATTGAGTTTGACAAAACTTCCTTAATTAAAACCGTGATTGAGGACGTAACTAGGGTTGGATTCTTCATTGCTTCATTATGACGCCCGTGATTTATACTACTTCACCAATTTCTTCCCCTCACGGCCGTGACTGACTAGAAAGTTATTGTTCTTGTGTATAATTCATCCCCTTGCTCATGATGTACCTGAAATCAATATTTTATACAATCAAGTACCCAAAACTTAAGAATTAAATCATAATTATGATCAATTTTATGCTTAAACATGCCTTGAAAGTGTAAAGTAATTTACACTTATCAGAAGTCAACCTCTTCCACTTGATCAATCTTTGATAAACTAGCCATCTCAGAATCTGAAACTACCAAAGCTTTGCTCTGATCCATTGTAAGACTATCAAGTTTCCTTATCAACACCTTTACCTTATGTGATAGAGCGGAAGTGACATCCAACTCATGTTTTCCCATTAACCTTCTTTCTCTTCCTCTTACAGGTGACCATTGATAATGGTTATTGGGCATATCTTCAAATAATTGAATACATTGCTCTGGTGACTTATGATTTAGGATTCCTCCAACAGTTGCATCAATAAGCTACTTAGTTATATGGCTCAAACCATTGTAGATGGTTTGAACTTGGTGCCAATCTGGAAGCCCATGATGGGGGCACTTCCTTAATAAATCCTTCCATCTGTCCTATGCTTCATATAGAGTCTTTGAATCCATCTAACCAAAAGAAGAGATATTCGCCCTTAACTTAGCCATTCTTGAGGGTAGGAAGTATTTTCTCATGAATAGCATGGCCATCTCTTGCGAAGTATTGATGGAATTTCTTGGCATAGAGTTGAGTCATTGCTTGGCATTAGATCTCAACGAAAATGGAAATAGCTTGAGGCGGATAACGTCCTCTGAAACTCGACCTATCTTAAAGGTGTCACAAATCTCTAAGAATTGCTATAAATGGTTGTTGGGGTCTTCATCACTGAACCCATGAAACTGAAAATTGTTGTAAATGGTTGTTGGGGTCTTCATCACTGAACCCATTAAACTGAACACATTGTTGGATCATCTGAATGATACTTGGCTTGATCTAAAAAACATTGGCTTGAACTTTAGGCTGAGCAATGCTAATACTAGCTCCTTCTAGGTTGGGCTTACAATAATCTAACATTGTCCTTGGAGCCACAGGTGGATTTACTCCTAGCTCGTTTCTCGCTTGTACTACATTCCAATTTTCATTAAGATGTGGGTCCAAATTCAATGGCACATCTTTAGATACCATCTTTTGGATTCAAGAATTGGTTTTCTAATGGTGGCTTGATTTTTTGATTTTGATTATTCATTTTGGATGACTTGAATGACTCTATTCTGATTCTCAACGGTTCTCATGTTCTTACTTCCTTATTACTGGATGCTTGCTTCTCAAAATACTATCAAACTTTCTTCAAGTTACTTTTGAGTGTTCCCTTGGGTTTTGGATCGACGTCAGCTAAATTAGTTGTGCTGCTCCAGGTCATAAACTACAAATCAGCAAATAAGTCGATATGAGCACAGAGATTTCAATTAAACTAATAACAAATATAAAAGAAAACAAATGCTAGAAGAATAGGAATCCTAATTTTCCTAATGATGATGTTGTATCCCGGGCAATGATGCCAAAAACTTAATTGCCTCTAATTAGAGTTTCCAAGTTTTAAAATTTATAAACCTGTATTCTATCTTAAACTTAGCTCAATAGGCAAGTGTACTTGTCATTTTATATTATGGCTGAGTATAGGGTCGTCTCTACTGGGAATAGGTTCAAACACTAGTACTAATTATTCTTCCTAGTAACTAGTAACCCAATTTATCAAATGACAAAAAGATTAAATTATCTAATTTATTAGCTAAACTACACTAATCCACAACAACTTTTATCCAACACAAATGCTACAGAAACTATTAACACTATAATGATTAACATCCAGATTTGCTTCACCACTTAGTATGATATTACTAATACACTTTTTATCCTAATACTTGCTATCTACAAGAAATTATAGGTATGTAAGTATTTTTCTTAAAACTACTTACTTCTAATCTTAATTGTGTCTATTAGAATCTCTTTTGAATTAACAGCCAATTCGGATTGCATTAATGTCATGTTAATTCATCAATTTCTCTAAGAATGCAGTAACTTTCCTAATAATGTCTCTATTATCAGGAGTAAATTGTTCCAACGAATCAAATCTATTCAATAGAATTGTCTCTCGACATATTTTATTGGAATCTAGCCTAAGATAATGTCGTGCATTATACTATACTTAGATTAATTAAGTTCAATTCACCAGAACTAACAAATATTATGAACTCACTAATTTACGTACTTATTCATACCAAGTTGATGTAGCAAGTCCTAATTATTACTCATACATGATGAAATAACAAAATGTAGAAATAACAAAGAAATTAACATAAGACAAGTAGAAAAATACAAACCCATTTTGAATTCCATTGTATAAATCTTTACAACAACTAATGATGAATTCCAGTTAACTCTCTCGAGTAATTCCGGGAAAAGTACGGTATAACACTTAGAAACTATACTGAAAATGGAAATACAATGGGTACAAAGATGGATGAAATGGTATGATGTTGGTTAGTGATATTATCGAGCCTGTTTTTCATTTTCTTTTATTAATTTCCCCATTTCCGATTAATACTAAACTTTAACCTGTTTAATATTAATCCTTGACTAAAGAAATTGGGAAATTCTGGTTTTCTTTAAAAAAAAATTTTGGAGTCGCCACTCGATCGAAGTTGGGAAAAAGAAAAAAAATCGTAATCAATTGGGTGGATTGATTACGATTTGGCTACCGGTCTTTGATTTTAATTTGAATGAAGAACTAGAGGATTCCGAGTTCGAGGATTAACTTATTAAACCTTAACAAGTACTACTATTTATTTACCGAAATTATGATTATTTTTCTAATTATAATATTTTTAAAGAAAAAAATAAATAAATAAAATCAAAGGAAAAAAAAAACCTAAGTTTCTACAGTTTTTATTGTTGCTCTGAAGGTGCCTATGTACCTGCTAGCCGGGATTAGACGACTGTAATTCTTTTAAAAAAACTTTAGTGTGATGGTTGATTTTAATTTTGAAAATTGACTAGATTTATATTTTAATTAATTCAGTTTATTTTTTTTTTAAATAAAGGGGTCGTAACTCTTGAGTAGTAAAGAAAACTCTCTAAAACGTCCTAAAATTTTTAAAAGGTTTTTTTTTAATTAATTTTTATTTAAAAATTTTCTACGTGATGAATCATTAAAAAAACCTAATCCTTTTTTTTTTTTTAAAAAAAAAATCCTAATCCTAACAACCCCTAAACTAACATATATATAGGTATACATCTATATTGGAAACACTTACTGGAATCAATACTTAATCTATAAGAAAACTAATACTAAAAAACACCTAAGTTAATATATATGCGTGTATATCTATATTTTCATTATTAAAGAATTATCTACCTAAATAAATTAACAACATCAGAAAATAAACTTGATATAAAAACTACTATTAAAAGTTCCCTAAACTAATATGCTCATATATGTATATATACCACGTTACATAACTAAAGAACTAATAATAATAATAATATAATAGCAAAATAATAATAATTAAAGTTTAAAAAAAAATGAAAAACAACAAACCTGAATTAGTATTCGGTTGTGCTGTGCTGCTCGGTGTTGTCGTTGGTGATCTGTAGCTAATCAAAATTGGCGATGCTTAAAGAAGCAAATTTATACATAGCTGTGTGTGTGTTGGAGCAGCGGTTGACAGAGCGGCAGTGGACATCGAGTTGGTTGATTGTGGGCCATGGATGCATACGTGAGGATGAATTGTGATTGCTGAATCTTTCCTGAAGCTATGACTGTGTGTTGTGAGCGTCGTTGTGCATGAGTGTGGTGAGTCGGCGTGCTTAGGCGAGGAAGACGGAGTGGTGCTGCCGTCAGTATATTGCAATAGGGACCATTAGTGAGGAGCTTTGTAGTTGCCTATGAGCTGTGTGTGACCTTGATCAGCGACATGCTGCTAGGCTTGGACACGTAAAGCAGATTAGTGCTGTGGTGGTCGAAGCAGTGAGTTGTGAGTGTTCTTTGCGTGTTGGCTGTACACTACTTAGGGAGTATGTGCTATCGTGCATTGCAATGGCTTCTGTAGTAACTATGGATGAACTGTGAAGTTTGTTTGTGAGTGATCAAGTGGTGTTAGGGGTTTGTTGCAGTTGTTGATCACGAGTTGTGAATGCGACTGGTCTGTTCAACGTATATGTTGTTCGAGTGTTGGCTTGGTTATTGATAGTGTAGTGGCGTGAACAGGGGCTTGTCGTTGGCGTGACATGTATTTATAAACCCGAAACAAATCATATCGAATCGTATCCATTGTATTTGATTTGATAAAATTAAACTAGATCCGAATTATTTGTATTAATTTAGATCCGATTTAATAAAATCAAACTAAATTCAAATCTTTTATAATGATTCAAAT
>JAMXBB010000002.1:57416654-57476450 GCA_024138015.1 Lumnitzera littorea
AAACCCTAAATGTGTAAAAACATTAGAGATGGTGCCTTAAAGTAATAAGAACCCTAAAACCATAACTTTAAGGATATAAAAGCACTAATTCACCATGATATACCCTAAAACCCTAATTGATAATATAATGCTTATATTTTGCCAAATCATTAGTAAAAGGTTAGAGATGACCCTTAATTATGCATAAATATTTAGAATGCTTAAATGATCCCTTAGAAACTAAGATAATGAATCATAGATTACATTTATGTCTTAAGTATATGATTAGGATAGTCTCACTTAGAGTTAAGGGTATAGTTGGAGATTAGGTTAAATGTAGTAAACCTTAATAACTTAAATGACATTTTTCATCTTAATTACACTAAGTAGTTTACCAAATGATGTTTATAGGTTATAAATACTCAAAGTAAGATCTCATCATCTACTCTTACTAATCAATTAATCAAATACCTCATTTCTTCTCATTTCCTTCATTTTTCCCTTAATTTCCCTTAATTACTACATTATGTGTACAAAATTACATAAGTTTAAGGAATGTTGACCAAGATAATGCATGTTGACCAAAGTCAAAATGTTGACCAAGTCAACACATGTTGACTAAAGTCAACACTTTGAAAAGTCAACAAAAGTGTCTCTTTCATTAAGAAAAAAATATCTTCTTCTCATGATTTCCTTTCTTTTCTTTTCCTTTTGCATTTCTTTTTCCTTCTTCTCTTAAATTGCCGTCCATGCATCTCCCCTTGTAGACCCCACCATTCTCCTTCTTCCATAAGCAAAACAAATCAAAAGAAACAAAACAAAACAAAACAAAACAAAACAAAATTTGCCCTCCATTGCCGTGAGCTTTCCCCTTCCCTTTCACTTTCATTTCTTCACTTTTGCCTCCTTAAATTCAACACATCTAAAGGTATGTACTTAACTTACTTTATGTTGGTTTATGTTATTCATTAGTTAGTTAATTAGGTAGATTAGATAAGTAGTTAGGTGTTAGTGTTATCTTGAAGAAGAGGGAACAAAGTTCCTATCTTTAAATATAGAAATCTAGGAATTATGAAGAAGAAGAAAGATATGCATGTGTACATGTCTTTGAGTAGGTATACATAAGGGTATGCTAGAGATATACATGTATAAATACCTTTATACATAAGTTTTCATTATGTACATAACCTCAATTTGGACATCTACTAACTATACATACATATGCCATGTTAAATATACCCTTAAAATACAAGAAGAATGAAATTGTGAAGGTTTCTTAAGAGGGTAAATAAGGCATACGAATTTGTGTATAAAAATACGTATATGACCGTATAGGTATATGAGTGGGAATACATGTATAAATACGATATAAGTATATGTAGATGTATAAGTATATGTATGTATAAGGTATATGTACATAAGTATAAGTATAAGGCATATGTACATAAGTATAAGTAAAGGACAAATGTACATAAGACATGTACATATGACATAAGCATAAGGTAATGCTTATGTAATTAAATGATGAGGTGAGTGATGAGGTAAGCACATGATGACATAAGCCATGACATAAGCAATGACATAAGCAAATGATGATGTAAGCATGACATAAGCATGGATTATAAACTAAGAAAAGAAGAAGAGAGTAACATAATTAGGATCCTAAATTAGTAAACCCTAATACACTTTCTAAATTGGATCATACTTAATTAAGTACATGAATTAGTAATAGTAAAGTAAAATCCTCTAAGTATAAGGATTTAAGGGTTAACTAACTCATTAAGTATAAATAAAAGATATAAATATAAGTAATAAGAGCAATTAAGTTTTCATAGTTAAAATTTCTCTAAATTTAGCCCATATCATAAAACACGGGTCTTAATGTCCAAAACAGACATTACCGTGTGAACATGCGTCCGAAAACGATGGAAAACGATGAAAAACGACGGAAAACGATGAAAAACGACTATAAGTTCGCAAATATCGGAATCAGAACAAAAAAAAAAAATTACAAAATACATATAGGGAGCCTCATACCTTACTAATATAAGAAAATAGTTATTATTAATCTCATGGAGTATGGTAACCCTATACACACTATACTCGGGTTATATTGGAGGAAACTAGATAAACTACAATAGACTTTTAGTTGACTAAGGAGTCTGAATTCTCAGAACACTTATAAGGTTTACCATTTTGATTTAGGCGTTCGATATCGAGTCTTGGAAACCCCAAAGGCTTGGAGAATGAGCAATAATCCAGGTGAGGGAATTTTGATGACCTGCTACTTGCTTGTGCGTGTTATTTGTATGATGTCTTGTTGTTTGCTATTACTTGAATGTTTGAATGACTGTTTTGTTTGTATGCCATCATCTGTGTGATCATCTTTTTAAATTGATAGATATAAATGTCTGACCCAAATAACTGGTTCTACTCGTTGCATGTCTATGACTTGGTAAAGGTATGAATGGAGAGTGCTAGCCTTGCAAAAATCTTAAGAAAAGTATTTTTGGCAAAAGCTTTTCTAACCTTAAACAAATTTTCGCATGATCACTGTAAGGGCTTGTAGAGCCATAAATAGTATTTTTAATGTTAAGGCAAAGCTAGCATGGGTTCTCCATTTGATAGCGAGAGGACTCACTTTATTGTGCTTGGAAGGCCTTGGTTATTTTTGGTTGCGAGAGGACTCGCATGTTTGTGCCCAAGGGGCCTTGGAGGGTGGATAGTCCTAGTTCGGACTCCCCCTATTTGGATTGAAACTCTTTTCTCGGCTAGGGTAATAGTTGAGTTTTGCCTAGTGGGGTGGTGCCCCTAGGTAGCCTCTGCGGGTAAGCTGAGGTGCCCTGTGTGGGTAAGTACAGGGGATAATCGAAGTGTGGACGACGTAATTCTACACCTTCCATAGTTCCGGACTCCTATGGATGTGTTGCTTGTATTCATCACGCCTGCATTCATCACGCCTGCATTCATTATGTATGTAGATAGCTTACTTGCATGTGTGATAATAATGTGTGAAAACTTGCTTGACCGGTAGTGGTGAGGAATGAACTCACTGAGCTGTTTTATGCTCATTCCCCCTTAGTTTTCTTTGCAGGTTTACATACGATGGGATTGGGATATGTCTCGAGTGCTAAGTACGAGATGAAGATATGTACATTAGTATTAGAGGTAGCTGAGTACTTTTTAGATGATACATAGACATTCTTTGTAGAAAATATTTATTTATTAAATCTTACTATAATGCGAGTATATCCTGTCTTATTATTTGGTAGGGGATACCGATTCTCTGCGGTTCTGAGAAACTGTGGGATAACGGATACCCATAGTTATTTATATTTATATTTTATAGTAAATTGATTACTTATTCTACAGTAAATTGATTACTTAAAAATTAGTAACCTTAGTGATTAATTATTTAGAGTCTTACAATCTCTGACTTGCAAGGCGGTTTTCATATCATGGGTGCACACATGTTATGGAAATTTTAGGTAATCCTACTAGGCCCCCTTTAGGGTCCTGACAAATACAATCTTTCTTCATCACGCCCGTGATTGAGTGAATCTTGGTTCTACTTTAAGGTTTTCTTATCTTCATGGTCGTAATTGCCTTAAAAGTCATTGTTCTTATGTAAATTTCATCTCCTTGCTCGTGATTCATCTGAAATTAATACATTACATAATTAAGTACCAAAACTTAAGAATTGAATCACAACTATGAAGAATTTATGTCTAAAGCATAGAGTATTTCACTCTTATCAGTAGCTAATTCTAGAGATCAAGTAGGAATTCAAATAGAAGCTAATGAAGGATAAGAAGTGAACCAAGTTGGAGAACCTGAGTTGGTGAATGAAGGTGGTGAGGATGTATAAGAAGTTATATATGTTCTTAAGATACCTGAATGTATAGTGGTAAGTTCTGACTCATAAGTAAGAAACGAAAATACGGAGTTAAATGCTTATGAAGATCGGTTTCCTTTAGAAGGTGTTACAGCATTGGATGAATCAAATGGATGGAGTGAATAGAAGTTTAACTACTTTCAGAATTTGCGGATTGTGTGGTTTATATTATGTATTTTGTTATCTAAATGTTTTGGCCTTTTTTTTTTTATGTAAATAGTATTTTGGAATTGTAAATATATTTTTGTACTTGAGGCAAGAAGGATGTATCTAGAACTTATGTATTAGGAAGTCCTGATGTAATTTTTGCTTATATAGTTATGTTTATATGTAACCAATGATGTAAAAAGTTCAATTTGAATGCAATTATTTGATGTAAAGTAAAATTATGAAGTAGTTTATTCCTTCTATAAAAGTTCTAGTTATATTGTATACTGTTGAGTTGTAAAGTTGTATCAAGACAAGCTAATAATGTAGTATGTGTACTCTTGAGTTTTATGTAGCCATGTGTTACCCCTTTCCCAGCGATCCGTATCATCTTGGTATCAAAACTTAGCTATGTTTAAGTCTTTGTTACTTTGTACTTTGAGTAACTTGTTACAAGTGTTGTGAAAGCTGTTTATCGTTGTTGTGAGTGTTTGGAAAGTGTTTAGTGCTAAAGAAATTTAGTGCTCTATTTTCCCCTATTTTTTGCTCGCAAAACAGAGTACCAAGTGTTCGAGTGGTTTATTGTGTATTGGTTGTAATAGCTGTTGGTATGTTAGGCATTGTTTTGTTGTAGTTTATAGGAGGAAATTTTGAGTTGTGTTTCAATTGTTAATCTCTTGTAATAGACAACAATGTCCGATTCCAGTGTTCAAGAAACTCTAGGTAACCAAGAGAATTGTGCTTAGAATGGCCAAGATTAATAAGGAAGTTTCATACCTTAGTCTATGAATGATTGATTAAATAAACTTACAAACCTAGTGGTTAGTCTAGTGATTGCCATAAATGAAGATAGACAATGAGCTAGAAATGATCCTCATAGAGGATGAGCTAATGAATAGCTTGAGAGAGGCAACAACCACTATGGCCGAGTTAATGCCTTGGTTCGACCACATTGAGCTGGAGGAGTAAACAGAGTTGTTGGACACAGACTAGTGTTAGATGAGATCGAAGAAGAGGACGAGGAAGTAGGTGATGAAGCGGAGGAGAGGAATATCTGAGCTCCTAGAGTGGAAGGGTTAAGGATGCATATCTCTAGTTTTTCTAGGAGTGGTGATGCTGAGGACTACTTAGATAGGATAAATAAGATTGAAAAGTAGTTTGAGTGTCAAGAAGTACTTAATAATGCTAAGGTCATACTTGCTATGTTGGAATTTACTAGCTTTGCTACCTTATGGTGGAAAAACTTGCAAACTACCAATAGAAGAAAAGGAGAACGTAAAATTAGGCATTGGGATGAAGATTTATTTCAAGCTATTATTTGCAGGACACATTCAAAAGGTTACAGAAGTTGAGGCAAGGAGGATCAAGTGTTGATGCATACGTAAAGGAGTTTTAGATGTCAATGATCCATTGCGAAGTTGTTGAGCCTAAAGATTGAATTGTATCTCGATTCTTTAATGGGTTAAAGTACAAGATTGGAGATGTTCTAGAGACAATGGATATTAGTTTGCTTGATGAAGCTATTCGAGTTTCCTAGATAATCGAGAGATGCTGAACAGGAAATTTCCATGATCTTATCAATCGACTCACCACTAATTGACTTGTTTTGAGTAGACCTGTGTGATTGGAACCAAGCAAAGTTACCTAGGTTTGACCTGTTCAAATTACCCAAGTAGAAGAGAAAGAGATCTCAAGGAAGTTTGAGAAAGGATAGAGCTCAAGAAGAAAGACGAGTGAAATTAAGTACTTCAAATGTTAAGGGTTTGGACACATGGTCACTCAATGTTCGAATAGAAGAACCATGGTGATTTAAGGAGAGATGTCGACGATTGAGGTAGATAATATTGATGAGAAGGTGGAAGAGCTGAAAAAGATGGGACAAATTGAGCTGTTCGAGGAGGAGGAGATCATTTATATTGAGGAAGGTAATTTTACGCCCACAACCATGATATTAAGGAGAGCTATGAGTATAAGTCCTATGCTAGAGGACAAGTAACGAGAGAATTTGTTCTACATCGGCTGTAAGGTAAATGGGTCATTCTATGCATTGATTGTTAATAGTAGCTACACCAATGTAGCACCCACATCTATGGTCTAATAGTTGAAGTTGCCGACCAAGCCTTACCCTAAGCCTTATAAATTGTACTGACTCAATGATAAAGGAGCCCTCTAAGTAAATAAACAAGTGACTGTGTCGACTAGTATTGGAAACTATTGAGATAAAGTGCTCTGTGATGTGTTACCCATGAGTGTATCATATATTCTTCTTGGATGACTGTGGATGTTTGACTAGAATGTGGTATATGATGGATTGAAGAACACATGTTCCTTAGAGTACGGGGGCAAGATGATAAAGTTGAACCCAATGACTGCAGAATAAGTTAAAAATATGCAAACTCAACTAAGTTGAGTCTTGAAGAAAGAGGCTCTAGTAATGACTTGAGTCGAGCTAAAAAGAGAGATGAAGATTGAAGAGCCAACCTATTTGTTGATCATAAGGTTGCTTGAGATGAGAGGATCAGAGGAGGAACTACTACCTACCGAGGTAAAGTCCTTATTAGGTGAGTTTGTTAACCTGTTCCTAGGTGAATTGCTAGAAGGATTGCCTCCCATCTGAGTCATTGAGCATGCGAGAGACTTGCAGCCAGGAGTTGCTCTACCAAACAAGCTTACCAATAGGCTAAATCCTGGACAAGCTACTGAGCAGCAGAGGTAAGTAGATGAGCTAAATAAGAGAAGGTATGTATGAGAGTCCCTAAGCCCATGTATTCTATTAGCTCTATTGGTGCCAAAGAAAGATGGGACATGGCAGGATGTGTGTGGATAGCTGAGCAATCAATTGCATTACTATTAAATACAAGTATCCTATACTAAGCCTTAATGACATGCTTAATGAATTGAATGGAGTAAGAGTATTCTCTAAGATTGATCTCAAATCTAGATACCATTAGATTCGAATGCGAGAAGTAGATGAGTGGAAAACCGCTTTCAAGACACATAATAGATTATACGAATGGCTTGTAATGCCTTTTGGACTACTAAACTCATCGAGTACATTCATGAGATTAATGAACCATGTGCTTCGAGAACTGATGGGTAAATTTGTGTTGGTATACTTTGATGGTATTCTAGTTTACATGTCTAACTTGGAGACTTACAATAAGTACCTATGAGTAGTTTTTTTTTTAAAACTCCAAGTTGAGGAGCTTTATGCCCATCTAAAGAAATGTGACTTCTACTAACCTGAAATAATTTTTTTTAGGATTTGTTATGTGTGGTGTTGGTATATGAGTTGATGAGGAGAAGGTAAGAGCAATTACCGAATGGCTTGCATTGACCTACTCAACTGATGCGCGAAGCTTCCAGGGCCTAGCATCATTTTATCAACAATTTCTAAGGAATTTTAGTACTATTGTAGCCCCGCTTATTGAGCTGTTAAGGAAGAATGTCAAGTTCAAGTGAGGAGAGAAGGAGCAAAACAGTTTTAAGGAGGTGAAGATGAAGTTAACCACTACCCTCGTCTTAGCTCTATCGAACTTTAACAAAGTATTTGAAGTGGAGTGTGATGCATTCGGACTAGGCATAGGTGCTATGCTGATGCAGGAGGGCCGACCTATTGCCTACTTTATTGAAAAGCTTAGAAGAGCTATAATCAACTACTTTGTGTATGGCAAGTGGTTTTACTCTTTGATTCTAGCTTTGATTGTCTAGTAAAATTACCTATTACTTAAAGAATTCATAATCTACACTGATCATGAATCCTTGAGATATCTGAAGAGCCAGCCTAAGTTGTCCTAGAGACAAGTCAAGTGGGTAGAATTCATGGAGGGATTTTCTTATGCCGTGAAGTACAAGAACAACAAGAACAATGTAGTGGCCGATGCCCTATCAAAATGGCATTCCAACCGAGCTGTAGATTGGGTTACTTGGTTTCTCTATGATTAAGGATTTATATGATGAGGATCCACATTTTGGTTTGATCTATGCTAGATGTGAAGAAAGTCGAACACTTTATCATAGGGAAGACGGATACTTATTCAAAAAGAGGAGATTACGTATCCCAACGTATTCCACATGAGAACTACTAATATGCAAGGCACATGTTGGAGGATTATTTAGATATTTTGGTAAGCACCGAACTCATAAGGTATTATCTTCTAGATTCTTTCGAGCCAAGGCTGATGAGAGATGTCTAAGCCGTACTGGAAAGATGTACCACCTACAGAAGGGTAATAAGTCGAGCCAAGCAAGGGTAATATTTACATTTGCAGATCCTAACCAAACCATGGTTCAAGCTAAGTATGGACTCTATGTTAGGATTGCCGAAGACATTCTGAGGGAAGGACTCCATCATGATGGTTGTAGATCGATTTAGCAAGATGACACACTTTGTACCTTGTTCCAAAACTAATAATGCTTTGACTATCTCTTTTCTTTTCTTGTAGGAGGTTATCAAGCTCCATGTAGCGCCTAGGACCATTATTTCAAACCAGAATACAAAGTTCATGAGCCAATTTTGGAGAACACTATGGAGGTGAATGGGAACCCAACTATTGTTTAGGAGGTTTTGCCATTCACAGAAAGATGGATAGACCAAGGCTGTCAATAGGATAGTGGGAACTCTACTTCGAGTTACTATTGATTGGAACATGACTGATTGAGATCAATGCCTATCTATGATTGAGTTTGTCTACAATAGGACTACCCACAGCACCACGAGCATGTCACCATTTGAGATCACCTATGGATTTAACGCTGAGCTTCTACTGGATCAAGTACCCTTTCTAAGCTAGAATGAAGATCAATTAGCTATAGAGAGATTCGAGGCTATTAAAGCCATGTACTAAATGTTCATAAAACAACTGAGCCAAACTGCTACCAAGCTTAAGAGACAAGGTAAAGGACAAAAGAACAAAGAATTTTAGCTTAGTGATTTGGTATGGATCCACCTTAGGAAAGATTGATTTCCAAGTTTGAGGAAGAGCAAGTTATCTCCTAGGGTTGATGGACCATTTAAAGTACTTAAAAGGATCGATCCTAACGCCTACAAGATTGAATTACCTGGAGACTATGGGGTCTTAGACTCCTTTAACATCGCTAACCTCCATCCATATATCCTTAAAGATAAGTAACAATCAACCGAGGCAGATTTGATCCCAAATCTCAAACAGTCCAAAGGCAATAATAAGGATCACAAACCAATTACTCAATCCCAAGCTTAAGGACTCACTTATATGGTTTGTCAAGTTGTCTAAGGAGAGTTGAGTTTTGAAGAACGATGCATTCTCCAATCCAACCTATCAAATTACTCTACTCTCTATCTCATTAAAGAAACTCAAAAGGTGCCTGACTTGCTGTTGAGTTGACCCCTCCTCAACATATAGTCCAAGGTTAAGCATTGAACCCGCCTACTATCAACCTGATGCAACACCAAGGTTGAGTTGACCCGATCTTGAGCTGATTAGCTGAAGACTACTAGACAATGGGCTAACCCCCTAAACCAATCCTTCCTCAATCTGAAACATCTAAGCATTTAACCCTGACCTGATCTACTTAAAACCTATTCTACTCAGCAAATAGCATCTTGGGGACTATAGAATGGATAGTTAACATACGCCCCATTTTTTGACATCTATATTGTCTTTTTGTAACTGAATATCCTTTTTTGCTCATTTACAACTTTACCCTTGTAAACTATGTATCTTTTTTTTTTTCCAGTAGGAATCCTTTTTGTAAATTATATATACCTAGAACTTGCTCTAATTGGGCCAAATAAATACTTACAAAATGTAATGGTTACAATAATCAATCAATCAAAATAGTAACATTGAACTTTCAGACATACTTTCCTTTCATGAGCTAAGTATTCTTTGCTTGCTCTTGTTTACTCTTATCTAGATTATTGTGAGCATGAATTGGTGGTGAGTACCCTTAGAGCACACTTGTGTATCATATCAAGTGCAACTTGAGCTTGTATGAGGCGTTGGTGAGTCATGTCCATCGTTAGTGCATGAGGACTCTTGTTTAAGCCTCGACTTCTATTTATATTTTAGACCATCTTACGGTTCGAACCTACCCTTGGCTCACGTGATATTGGTAGTTATGTGTCACCCCTTTCCCACTGATTCGTATCATCTGGTGTCTTAGCACTTAGATTGCCTTTAGCTGCAACATCAATGGTTTGACATTTGGAATAATTGAGCCTATTGTAAAATGCTTGGATTTGCATCCAATAGGGTAGTCTATGATGTGTACACCTTCTCAATAATTCCTTAAATCTATCTTAAGTGTCATAAAGAGTTTCATCATCAAATTAAACAAAAGAAGAAATATTATTCCTAATTTTCACCGTCCTTAAGGGTGAGAAGTATTTTCTTAAGAAATTTTCTATTAATGATTCTTGAGTAGTGATTAAGCCCCTAGGTAACGAATTAAGCCAAAGTTTAGCCTTGTGTGATAGGGAGAATGGGAATAACCTTAACCTTACCGTATCATCTGAGACACCTTTAATTTTGAACATGTTGTAGATTTCTAAGAAGTTTGAAATGTGGGTGTTGGGGTCCTCGTTAGCTAACCCTTTGAACTTATTGGATTATCTAGGTGATGTTGGGTTGAATTTGGAAATTAGTCAAGATTACAGCTCTTACGATGCTGCACTCAGTTCTAGTAACCCTTGGCTTTGCGAATTCCATTAATGTTTTGTTGGCTTCACCATTGTTGTTGTTTCTATTGATTAAGGCCATGTCTTCTTGCTTACTTTCTAAATTTTCTGACTCCTTGAATCTAAGTGGCAAGCTTTGATCCACAGTGTTGTAATTTCTTCTAAGAAGATGTCACACTATTATCTCAATTTTTGGGTCAAAGTCTACCAAATTCCTATTGCTACTTCTTGTCATAAGTTACAAAGAATTAAGAGTTAGCAATATAATAGAAAGAGATGATATCAAAATAAATAAGGAAAACATATATTACAATTATGTTAAGGTTATTGAATAAATCTAGGGTTATGCTATTTTCCTAAATTAAACTACTCTATTTTTTGCTACTTATGAACAACGCTAAAAACTTGATGAGGCGTATATCGCTTTAATGGGTAAGTGCACCTAGTCAAGTTATAGTATAGATTAACATGAATTTTGAGATTGAATGTCAATCCCATAAGAAACCAGTTATATGAGCATATCTAATTATTTTTAGCAAATATATCCATTCAGATTATTCAATTACCTAACTTATAATAATAAAAGATTTGATAGAATAATCTGAAGACAAAAAATAAAAATTACAATAGAATAAGATAATAAACTAAAGATAGAGAAACTAGATAAAGACAATTAATTAATAATGGAATAACAAAATAATTAAACAACTAAAGAGCTAAATAAAAATTAACATCAATTAATTAATAAAAATAAAGACATGCTTTGCCCTTTAAATCACCTCGACCATCGATAGGATAGTCACATGCTTCCTCTACCTTCACTAACCTTTGGTGTTCAAAATGACTAAGTTAGCTTGAAATAGCAACTTAGCTTGATTTAGTTGGAATGGAGCATTTTGCCTCTACTTCTCCACTCTCTAGGCAATCTTGATATCTTTTTTTAGAGCATAGAATCTTTGGACCTCTACTACATTGTGGAGTTCATATTGCTGAGCTCATACTTAGGTCCATAAATGTATCTTTAAATAGTGCGAGCTTCTAGTTCATCAACATTAGCTCGAATCATTAGCATCTAGAACTTTTTGCTATAGTCATCAATAGATTGGTTACCTTAATGGAGTTTTTGCAACATTGCAAAAGTGTCCATCACATAGGACTTAGGGATAAATCTGCCTCTCAACAATTTCTTCATGTCTTTCTAAATGCATATACCATGTCAATTGTCCCTCCTCCTGGCTACATTTAGATTTTTCCTCTACATGGTAGCATAACCAGACAATTCAAGGGTAGTTAGATGGACCTTGACATGCTTAGCATATTGATAACAATCAAGCACTTTCTTAACCTTTTTCCTTCTTACTTTAGCCACTCATTTGCATCTCCACCACTTGAAAAGGTCAGAATGTGGATTTTAACCTTGTTAAGTCCTTGAGGAGCTTAGCGTTCTTGTGCTTCCCCTTTAGAAAATTCTTCTTTGTCATCTTCCTTAACCTCCTCATCCACTTATGCAATCTCATCCAATGCAAGCCTTTGCCTAGTAAGTATGTCTACTCCTCTAGATTAGGCATTTCGAGCAAGGTGATTAGGTCAGCCATCGTAGCCACAATCTTTATCTTATTGTTCCTCAACTTGTCCTTAGTTCTATGTGTCTCTAGGTTGCTGACTATTATTTTCCATAACAGTAATTAAGCTCTCAACTAGGTCAATAAGCTTATTAAGCCTGTCTTCTAGGGACCTTAGAGTATTGCTCCCTAACTGGCCCTAACCATGAGCTTCGCTCTCATTGTCTCCGATAGTACCTCAAATGCTTGAATCTAACATTTTCACTTTACAAAAACCATTTTCTTAGTTGAGACAAACTTCAAGGCTATAAACCCTACTCTAAAATTACTACCAATAGCTACTTTACTAAACTCAGTAACAATAACCTTCAAAACCATAACCATACTACACCACACTCCAATAGCTAATAGCTACACCCTTAATACAGTAAACTCACTCACTTTGTTTCCAATGTCGAAAATAAGGGACAACAAAGCAATTACTGGCAATTACACTCACAGCTACGAACCACTACCTTATTACTTCATGACTCACTCCTCAACCACAGGGATACTATAACCACTTACTTACTACTCCAATACACCACTTACTAACACTACAGTAATTGCGGATAGTATATAGTAGCCACTAACAGAAAACACAAACAAGAACTTCATTGCAACTTCACATACTTCCTCAATCAAACCATGCTCTAATACTAGTGAAGTTGATGCATATCGGGGTTAAATACATAAGAGTGCATCACAATTAAACAAGGATGTCGAGCTTGGTTTTTTCCTCTTAGTTTTTATATTTTGAAAATGTTTTTGGAGTCGCCATCTAATTGGAGTCAAGAAAATGAGTTAAATTATAACCAATTGGGTGAATTGGTTATAATTTAGCTACTGGTCTTCTCGATTAAAACAATTTTGTAAACGGTTTTAAGAACAAGAGAAACAAGTCTAAAGGTTAGGATTTTTAAACCTTTACGAGTACCATCAACTTTCCAGTTTTAACTTTAATTTTAAAAATCACCTTTCAAAAGACTACTCTATAGAGCAAAACTCAATTATTGGTTAATGAATTGAATAGTTTAAGTAGTTTAAACTAAAATTGGAAAAATAGTTTTTTTTTTTTGTTTTTTATCATCACCCTGTAGGCAACTACGTACTTACTATTTGAGATCAGATGTACGTAGTTCTTTTATTTGAAAAAAAAAACTTTAGGTGGGTAGGTTGCTTTTAAAAAAAAGTGGCCAAGTTTACGTTTTTAAATTGGTTTGAGTTTACTTAAAGAAATTTTCTAAAAATGGATTCTAATTAAGCCTTCTTGAAATTCTTAAAAAAAAAAAGGGCCTCAATTTTTTAAAAGGATGATTTACGTTTTTGTTTATTTGGAAATTTTGATTTTCTAAGTGGCAAAATCCTTTTTATTATTTGATTTGTTTAATTTATTTTATTTTCTATGTTCATTCTTTTATTTTATATTCATTATCATTGTCCTTTTTATTTTTTCTTATTTAAGCTTTAACCAAAAATGGGTAAATAAAAGTAATAAAAAAAAAACTAAGCTATTTTACCTTTTTTTTCCTCTTTTTTTGTTTTTTTTTTTGTTTTTTTACATTTACATTTACATTGACAATGAAATAAATAAAAAAATAAATAAATAAATGAAAATAAAAAGAGTAAACAATAACAACAATCTGGATTGGAGGAGGGTTAGACCAAGGAGAGGTGAATGGGTCAGGTTGGAGTGTAGGTTGAATCTTGGATCTGGGTTGCGCTTTAACGTTTCCAATAGCAGAGGCGACAGAAGGTGATTCTAGACAATACAAGCACCAAATGATGTGGGAAAGGGGATTTTTATGAATATTTGATTGGGATTTTGGGGGGGTGGGGGTGGTAGACACGATGCCATGGCATTAGGGTGGTGTTTAGAGGTGGTCGAATGAAGGGCCGACAGAGGTGGTGGTGGCTCAGCCACGTATTAGTTGCTAAGGGTGGATGGATAGTTGGGTCTTGGGTTTTTAGCCACCATGAAGCCAATCATGGTGGCGGTTTTAAGGGAGAGTAGCTATAAAGAGAGGATCAAAGAGAGAGAGAGGTCGAGGAAGGGAAAGAGAGGGTTCGTGAGTGATTGTGTGTGTTGAAACAAAGTCTTAGACCCCCTCTTTATACTTAAAATTACTCAATTAAGTTTGGAAAATTGAAAATCAAAATGAACGTAAATTTTTGAAATTTCAGTTTTTTTTTTTAGATTTTCAAACCCCATTTAATTTTTGCAGAGACCGAATCTGGACGTTTTTGCTTGTAATAATTCATAGTGCTCTACGCCATCTTCGTGATTTCACCATTAATTTGGTGAAATCATGAAGAAAAAAGAGTCGAAAATGGGCTTAAAGTAAGGACATTGGGCAAAATTTGCAGGAGAATTAGAGGGAATTGGAGAGAAAGAGAAGGAAAGGGGAAGAAGGGGTGTTAACTTAGCGTTGACATGGTGCTACATCAGCCATGCTATCCAGTGGCTACGTGCCACATGTCTCACTATGACATGTGGCAGTTGATGTGAGATGGTGGATGACACGTGTACACTATGTGTTTGCCACATGGCTTGATACGTGGAGTGCTACATTAGCTTGGTCCAGTTGTTGAAAGTCACGTGTCAAGATACATGGCACAATGAGATCCTAACATATGGTGGTGTAGTGTAGATGATGTGGTAGTGTATCTTTTGAAAAAAAAAATAAATAAAAGACTTTACATGCCTTTACTAAGATTCAAAANTATATATATGTATGTATGTATACTTCCTTTACCAAAATCAAATTATATATTTAAAATCCCAAGTCTAGCGGTATGGTGGCCTTTGTAATCCACAAACACACACCTTAAGTAGAAGCCACAAGACTCGGCCCCTCGCTGACGGTTAGCGTCTCCCAACGACTAGTAAGCCATTAGCTTAGGATAGAGACTCAATATATATGATGATATAGCTAATACCCAATCCTACAGGAAACTCGTATTCCTGTGAGTCCCTTCCCATCTTCTACGTGAAGCGGCAGTTGGTGTTATCCGTATACAATATGGGGAATGCATGATTCATTTTGATTTCTTAATCGTATAAGTGATTAACTCGATTTTCAAGGTGATCAAACAATTTCATTCCATACAATTCACATGTATATATTAGTACAAACAATTCCCATTATTATATATATAATTAACAAGTCATCACATTCATCCATAAATTCATACACATGCATCTCCCATATCCCACAAGCATCCAAATTTATATATATATAAGTTTAGGTACATCTATTCTACAAGCAAAATCAAGTAAAGAGTCATCGGGAATTTATTCACTCTACCATGTGAATCAATCAAAGTAATTCGAAGGAAAGTTGTCTCCGTACACGATATCCCCTGGTTATTGAAATAATATTTATAAGGGATTGAAATAAACTTAGAAAGCTAAGTAAGTTTTCTTTAAGTTATACTCTTAATTAGTTTTCGTAATTTTTCCCAGTTTTTACTTAAAGTTCAATCGCATATAACTTTTTCGTTTTAAATTTGATTTTTATGATCTTATAGTCAATCTTCATCGTTTTCAAGTGTACTTTAATGTGGTGAGGTTAGATTTTTGAAATGAGGCATACAATTCTATCCATGGGTCAGAACAGTAGCGTTCCTCATGTGTTGAGTGCTTTTGGGCCTTGTATGGTAAATGGGCTTTTTGATAACTTGAGGAATCCTTTGGGCTTGGTCTTAAGATTTTATCCTAAGCTTAAAATACTCCTTGAGATTAGATTTACAACTTTGATTTATATTCGTAAGGCTAACAACGACTTCATGGGCCCTTTAATGGGCTTAAGTTGTCAAATGGGCTTGTTTTTTGTTCAAACTAATGTTAGTGACTTTGGTGGGCTTATGGGGCCTTAGGTGGATTTCTTACGGGCTTAAAAACATCCTCTCTTGATGTTTTAAGGTGCTGGACAGAATTTTATTGAAGGCCTAACTTAGAGTTTTAGGCTCGTTTTGAGAGTTTTAGGCTCAGTTTTGAGTGTTAGGCTTTGTATACTTACCATACTTGTTTTGGTTGATCTTTTCACTTTGTTCATTTATTTTTATCATATTTTTAAGCGTCTTTTTCCCACGTTCCAAATTTGTTCGTGATGGTTCCAAGGGGTCCTCACTTGGTTTTTCAACTTGTTTCATCATTTCCTTAAGTTTAGGTGGTAGATTATGCACTTAAACTACTTGTTTCCAAATCTTAACTTAACTTTTCTTCCACAAGATGATTCTTTAACTCATGTTCCACATAAAGAAAAAGAAGATCTTACATTTAATACAACTTCCATATCATAGCTCATATCATACAAAGTTAGTTTCTTCATAAAACTTTATGTGATGAATTTTTCCTTAACTTAAGTCTAGATTTGAGCATGTTTAACTTAATGAAAACAAAATCAACATCCAAATGACTATGCAACCCTTACGTCCATCATGCTCATCCTCCATTCAAGTTTTTGTTTCAAGACTTTCTCAACTTAAAATCTTCCATTCAAAGTGTTGAACAAGTGTCTTTACAAAATACCAACTTTACATGCTCATGTTTCAACTTTATGTAAGGGTTTCATGAGTTTGTTTCTTAAAACGGTTTTTGGTGTTATAACAACCTAAACCTTACTTATATCTTTAAGAAATCAAAGTCTCCTAACATAAATACTAACCCACTAATTAGAAGAAGTACTTACTCATCCTTAAATCAAAATATGGTGGTTGTGCACAAAGGTTCCACTTAAGCTCTTAACTTTGCTTCCTCTTTTACAACCTTTTGGAACTTGAATCGTTTGGTCTTTTAGAATGGGGTTTATGGAAGGTTCTAATGGTCTTAAAAGGTCTTAGATGGTGAAATAAAATGACATAAGAACAAGAGGAGAAGTTGTAGTGAGTGAAGTTGGAAAAATGGAAGAAAAGTTGATTTTGTGGGGTAAGGTGGTTTCTCCCTTTTATGTTTGTTTCAAAGAAGCGAAAGAAGATGTGAAAGTGAAATTGAAAGTGAGAGAAGTAAGGGAAGGAGTGGCCGGTTTGAATGGAGAGAGAATGAGTGTTTAAAATGTCTTAAAAGTGTTGTCTTGTAGCTTACACAAAAGTCAACAATTGCAACTATTGACGATGTAAGCATTAAGGGGTGAATAGTGATGTGTAAGAGAAAGTGATTGATGGTTGAATGACAAGTGCATGACCCCCCTTTCTTCCTTGTCCAAATCTGCCATTTAAAGTCTTTTTGGGCCATGGAGTGTTCTTGTCTCATTTAATGAAGTTAGGCATATGAAATCTTATGAAAAATTATCCATATGTAGTATAAGTGAAGGGGTGATAAGGAAAATGTCTTATCACTAAATTTTGATAAGTTATCAATTGATAAATGATTCCAACTCTCAATTGATAAGTTATCTAAAGTGAATGGTTGATCTACTTATTGAAGTGTAAGGCTTAGGCATGAAAATAAGGGCATGGTCTTATAGAAAATTGTTTTTAGGTTTTCATCTCGCATTGTTTTGTAATTTATGATTTGATTTTTATAAAATTGTGAAATTTTCTAAAGTTGAATGAAATTATTTAAATTAAATTATTGATTAATTACTTAGGGTTAAAATTCCTTAATTATTTTAGGGTTTAGGGTTTTAAGTAACTTTAGAGCTTGCAGTTTTTCAAGCTTAGGTTTTATCGACAATTGGCTTTTGAATTGTAAAAATTTAATTCGTTTCTAAATATAAACTTAAGTTTTTGGTTTAATTGATCTTTGGGAACGTTCGGAAAGTACTCTTAATCAAGTCTTAGGCCCATTAAAAGTAAGGTTTACATCTAAGACTACACAAAATGGGGGAAAAGACAAAAGAGAAAAATATAAGTAATATACATATAAGATTCCTAGTACATGCTAAAATGGTAAAAATGACAAAGAATAAAATAGAATTTGTTAGTGAAAGTTCATGGGATCATGAGTCGGACGAACATGTGTCAGCCTTTGCATGAATGCTCTAACAAAAAGAGAAAGGAAAGATGTTTGACTACTCCTATAAAATGAAGAACTTGGTAACTAGGATAGCTTAGAATCCAAGGACAACTTAGCATGGAACAAGGAAAAGTGTTGGATGGATCAACCGACCTGATTTAGGTAAGGTTGGATAGGCATGTTGATTAACTCAGCATTTGGTGTCAATGACTTCATTGAGTAGAGTTGAGTTATCTAATGACCTTAGTATTATCGACCTCTCTTGAAGCACGTCCGAGAACATCCTGACCATAACCATTGTTTGACATTCAAGTTAGGTAAAGTGCAAGTGTAGGAAGCCTTAGATGTTGATGGAATCTTTTTCCTTCAATGGCTCTTGAGCTAGTACATGTTAGGTTACCCCTTGCAAACCTCTAGCTCAGCTTTTAGTGATTAAACCATTGAGTTGATTCCTATCGATTGTTCTACTAATTCATCTAGCTCAGCAAGGCATGAAAATAACTTGGTTACCATTTCTAACTTATTTCCCCATGAACAGATAGAATACCTATCCTCTTGCCTACCAAACTTGCCAGTTACGGACCTACCATAACTTAGCTACACATGAGTGCCTTACCTTTGTACTGAATCTATCCTAAAGTACTATGCCAACCTAATCACAACATACGTCCTTTTCTTTTTTGGAATACTGTTATTCCTTTATGTATTTTTCTATTGTTGCCTTTTTTTGAATGTTTAGGGTAAATACAATTTATTTTACCTTTATGTAATTTCCATGTTGCCTTGGTTATCCTAGGATCCCTCTATAAAAGTTCCATGTTGATGTAAGCCGTATGATTATCTGATTATTAAATGAATATTCCCCCCATTTCTTGAGAGAATACTTTCTCCAAGTTGCATAATCTTTTACACAGTCTTGTTGGTAGCTTGAGATTCATAGTGAGTGGAACTTGGATTCTTAGCTTGTGAGTCATATCAAGGGAGGACCAATTGTATTGTGCTCTCCAATGAGTCATATCTATAGAGTAGCTTCATGTGGCTACTACATTCAAACCTTCTCCATCAATCTATTCTTCCATATCTTACTGTGGTAAGATGTAGCAATGACTTAGCTTTAAGGTACACAATGCTCTTTGGTTGATTTCAGGTGCTTTAAGTCCCTCTTAGGCTTCACAAATACTAATGCGAAACTTGATTCCTTTCATCCATCCCGAGTTGCAAATGATTTGTCCTAGAATCCTAGAGTTACTTTGACCTACAAAAAGAAAGATGCAAACTCCATATAAACAAACTTTTGTTCCCCTCCTTTAGTTTGCCCATAAGAATCTCTCTCTTAATCTCTTTGGGGCTCATTAAGGTTAAAACAATTTGCTTTCTATCCTTAACAAAAATAACAACATTTTTAAACCCATCATACGCAACCTATGTCATATATTCAAGGTCTACCTAAAAGAATATAAGCAACCTCTATAACTACAACATCATATAATAAGTCATCCATAAAATCCCTAATCCGATGTGGAACTCTAACCTACTTATTAACATATAGCTACCCTTCTCTCCAAATTAATGCAAAGTATAAGGTTGTAAATGTGATGTCATTTTCAATCTTAAAGCATGAGCAAAAGCTATAAAAGCTACATTTATGCAACTACCATTATCAATCACCATAGAACATACCTTATTACTTGCCAAGCATTGAGTAAAGAATAAGTTAGTTCTCTAAACTATAGATGTTGGTTACTCAAGTGCCTTGCAATGATTAATTATAGATAACATCATTTACTCTAAGTCACTATGATGCTAGGTTCTAACATGAGTTCCTCATTTGCTTCATAATATGGCATTTGTGTTTTAGTGTATGCTTATTCCTATGTTCCATATCTACTTCAATTGAATTTACTATTTGAACTTGTATTCTAGATTTTACATTGATGAAAAGATTATTGTTGAATAAGAATTCAAACAATTAGCTTAAAACAATGATCGATTGATATAGGCATATGATCGAATATGGGAAAAGAGGTCAATGGATCTTTCTTTTCAATCTAATTCTTCCATCTAACTTATTCATGTATTTGTATTACCACTTAATTATGGTGTTTTATATTGATTTGCAATCCATGTTCCTACATACTCTTGAAGTCAACTCTATCAATTTTAATTCAATCCATATCATATGAGTTCAACCAATTCATGAGTCCTAATTTTACTCTTATTTGATTCCATCAATCCCTTTACTTATAGATTTAATTTGATTAATTCATTGATTCTATTTGTCTACGCTACATTGTTGTTACAAAGTTTCATTAAAATTATAGAGTCACAAAAACCGTAAATTCTTATAATCTTCAATTATTGGAATGACAAGTAATAACAATTATGAATCTAAATTTCAATCTCTTGTTCATATAATTAAGAATTTAAAATTTAAGATTACTTGGTTGATAGAGGTTTTTCGTCCTTTTTCTCCTTTTCTCATTGTCTACAACGCAATAAGATAACACTTATTAAAGTGAGTAATAGAGAAGGTTTGTTTCTTAACTATAAAGCTAGGGTTATATTTGATTCAATATTATAAGATTGACACTACTTCATATTTTATTCTTTTATAAGTATCGACCTTTCTTTATAGGCCTTCTAGGCTAGCACTTTTAGGAACTGAATATGATAGACCTAGATACAATATAACATGATTTAAAAGGGTTAGTGTTTAAAAAGAATTGACACAAGATATGAATGAGTCAAACCCATTTAGATACATCTAAATTTGTATCTAGGTTCGTGATAGGGATCAAGGATTGATTACAAGCACTTGAGCTTAAAGGCTCTCTTAAGTGGTCCATTGAGCTATTCGAGGTGAGTTACGCACCGAGGAGTAGTGTTTACCCCAATCCAATCTGCCGAGCTACTTTGCTCTCTATGCTATCCAAGATGTTGCTGAGGTGATCAACCAACATGTCGAGCCAAACCCTCCACTAAACCATAGTCTAAGCACCAATTCCGAGTACATCAATCTTTACTATGCCAAGGTTGAGTAGAACTGTCAAGAGCTAACCATCCGAGGCCAACCCAATGTGAGCCATCCTTGAACCAACCACAGTCCAGCCCCTTTTGACGCCAAACAGGCCTAAATAGAGGCCTACCCCTGCTCGGGCCATAATACCGTTAGAATCATAGTAAAAATACGTGTGTACTGTCCTATATTGACATTTGTACTGTCCTTTCTGATAAAGGATGTTCACGTTCCTTCTTTTGCATGATTTCATATTTTCTTTATAAATTATTCTCTTTTGTTTTTAGCAAATAAGGACCATTCTTTTGTAATTTCTATAACTTAGGATTTGCCTTTAAGGGATGATATAAATATCGTCATATTGTAAAAGTTGAGGATCAAAATACAAAGAATATACTAAACTTTTCACTCTCTTGAGCTAAGTACTCCTCTTACTCTTAAGCTAATAGTGAGTGACTTTCGGCCATACTTATGAATCATATCAAGTGTGACCTAAGCTCGTGTGAGGCGTAGGTGTATCATATCCTTCATCAGTGCACGGGAACCCCCTACTCAACTTTCGACTATCATTTACTTTTCAAGCCATCATGCAGCTTAGACTTACCCCCTTTGGTTACGTGTGATATCGGGTTTGTGTATTCATCCACGAGTCTGTATCCTATTGGTATCAAAGCTTGGCTACGTTCGGAGCTCGATTATACTTTTGTGTTCTTTTAATAGTTTGTTACTGCTCTCGTATGATAGTGATTCTATTGTTAGCTTTGAAGTTTAGTAGTGAGAAGTGTTTTGTACTCTATTTTCCCCTATTTTTGATACGCCAAAACATAGTGTGGTTGACTGTGTGTTTGTTGAGAAATTGTTATTATGAAATAAACATCAATGTCGGATTCAAGTGTACAAGAAACTTTGAGAAACCAAGAAAGTGGTACTCGACATGGTTAAGAACAGGAAGGAAGCTTCTCACCTCAATTCATAAGTGATCGTTTGGATAGGCTTACTGACTTGGTAGCTAGTTTAGTGATCGTTATACAAGAAGATAGATAGCGTGCTAGAAATAGCCCCATTCAGGAACGTAAGCAACAACAATGAGGCAATGGCCAATTTGGCTGAGCTAATGCCCCAACTTGACCACCCCAAGCTAAAGGAGTTGGTAGGGATGTTAGACGTAGGTTGGCGCTTGAAGAGATTGAGGAAAAAGTGGAGATGATGATGTAGAAGAGTACTACAGGGCTGAAGAAAGAATTGTGTAGGCCCCTAGAGTCGAAGGACTCAGGATACGTATCTCAAGTTTTTCTGGAAGTGGTGATGCCAAAGACTACCTAGATTAGACAGACAAGATTGAAAAGTGGTTTAAATGCCACGAAAATGCCAGAAAATGCAAAGGTTAGGCTAGCTGTGTTGGAGTTCACTAGTTATGTTGCTTTGTAGTGGAAGAACTTACAAGCTATTAGGAGAAGGGAACGAGAATGAGAGATTAAGAGTTCAAATGATATGAAGAGAGTCGTGCGGAGAAGGTTTATGTCAAGCTATTCTTTGTAGGATGCCTTCAAGAGACTGTAAGAACTGAGACAAGGAGCATCGAGTGTGGAGCTTAAGTTAAAGAATTCCAAATGCTAATGATTTGATGCAAAGTTGTAGAGCCAAAAGACTGAACTATGTCTCGATTCATTGGTGGATTGAAGAATGAGATTGGGGATGTTCTGGAAACCCTGGACGTTCGAATGCTCAATGATGCAATTCGAGCCGCCTAGATGATAGAAAGGCATCGAACAGGAAGATTTTGACCACCCATTAACCGTCTTGGCAGTAGTCGACTTGTTCTGACTAGACCAATGTAAGTAGAACCGAGCAAGGTCACTGAGACCCAACCTTCTCAACTACTTAAGCAGTGGAGAAGGAACCTTCGAGGAAGTTTGACAAGGACCAGAGTTCAGGAAGGAAGACGAGTGAGATCAAGTGTTTCAAATGTTAAGGATTTGGACACATGGCCACTCAGTGTCTGAATAGGTGAACAATGGTGATTAGAGGCGAGGCGCCGACCATAGAGGTTGATAGTATAGATGAAGAAGTAGAGGAGCTAAAGACAAGTTGAGCTATTTGATGAGGAAGTCATCTACAGCGAAGAAGGTAACTTCATGCCAACCGCTCTAGTATTGAAGAAGACGATGAGTGTCATTCTTGTACCCGAAGATGAACAAAGAGAAAATCCCTTCCATATTAGGTGCAAGGTGAATGAATCACTATGTACACTAATTGTTGATAGTAGTAGTTGCACTAATGCAATCTTTGCATTTATGGTCCAGTAGCTGAAATTGCCGACTATGCCTCATCTATCTAAAACCTTACAAGCTTCATTTGCTCAATGATAAGGGAGCTTTACAAGTGAACAAATAGGTATTTATGCCAATCTGTATAGGCAAGTATCGAGATGAAGTACTTTGTGACGTGCTGCCCATGAGTGTATCCCACCTTCTACTTGGACAACCGTGGATGTTTGATCGAGCAGTTATATATGACGGCAGGAAGAACACATGTTCTATGGAGCATGAAGGGAGAAGGTTGAAATTAAGTCCCATGACTACTAAGCAGGTAAAAATCATGCAGTCCTAATTTAGTCGAACCTTGAAGAAGGAGGCTTCAATATTGAATCAAGCCGAACTAAAAAGAGAAATGGAGTTGGAGGGACTAACCTATTTGCTTGTCAAGAAGCTTCTGGAGATGAGATTTGGGGGAGAAGAGTTGCCGACTAAGGTAAAAACCCTACTGAAGGACTTTGCCAACCTGTTTCCGAAGGAGCTACTGGAGGGTCTACCCCCAATCTGAGGCATCGAGCATGTAATTGACCTACATCTAGGGGCTACCCTGCTAAACAAGGTAGCCTATAGGTTAAGCCTTGAATAGCTTGTCGAGTTATAGAGGTAAGTAGATGACTTCATGAAGAAAGGGTATGTGCGCGAGTCCCTGAGCCCATGTGCTGTGCCGGCCCTATTAGTATCGAAGAAGGATGGTTCTTAGAGAATGTGTATGGATAGTCGAGCGATCAACCTAATCACCATCAAGTATAGGTATCCCATACCCGGGCTTAATGATATGCTAGATGAGTTAAGCGGAGTAAGAGTGTTCTCTAAGATCGACCTTAAAGCTGGCTACCGTCAGAGTCAAATTTGTAAAGGTGATGAGTGAAAGACTGCATTCAAGATACGACATGGTTTATATGAATGGCTTGTAATGCCATTTGGACTATCCAATGCGCCGAGTACATTTATGCAACTTATGAATTACGTGCTCCAAGAGTTATTGGGAAGGTTTGTTGTGGTTTATTTTGACCACATTCTAGTATACAATCTCGACTCAGAGACTTACCAAGAGTACCTTCAATAAGTGTTTGCAAAACTTCGAGCTAAACAGCTCTAGGCCAATCTGAAGAAGTGTGATTTTAGTTGATTTGAGGCGATCTTCTTGGGATTTGTTGTGAGCGAAGGTAGCATCCGAGTTGATTAGGAGAAGATAAGAGCGATTATAGAATGGCTCGAGCTGTTACCACAGCCTGGCATCATTTCAATCACCAATTCATAAAGAATTTCAGTATGATTGTGGCCCCACCCATTGAATTCTCAAAGAAGAATGTTGAATTTAGATGGGGTGAGAAAGAGAGGAGGAGTTTTGAAGATGTAAAGGAGAAGCTAACTACAGCCCCCGTCTTAGCTTTGTCGAGCTTCGACAAGGTATTTGAGGTAGAGTATGATGCGTCCGGACTAGGCATAAGTGATATGATGATGCAAGAAGTCTGACCTATTGCCTACTTTAGCGAGAAACTTCGAGGAGCCACACTTAACTATTCCCTCTATGACAAGGAGTTTTACCCCCTAATCAGAGCCCTAATGGTATGGTAATATTACTTGTTACCTAAGGAATTTGTGATCTATACCGATCATAAGTCCTTAAGATATTTAAAGAGCCAATCAAAGTTGTCCCGAAGACACGCCAAGTGGGTTGAGTTCATGGAGGGTTTTTCTTATGTTATAAAATACAAGAACAGAAAGAACAATATAGTAGCCAATGCCCTATCGAGATGACATACCCTCCTGACCGAACTGTAGATGAAATTACTTGGTTTTTCAACCATCAAGAATTTATATGCCGAGGACCCACACTTTGGTCCTATCTACGTTTGTTGTAAGGAAGGACGGACATTGGACAACTATCATAGGGAGGACGGATACTTATTTAGGAAGAGGAGGCTATGTATCCCGACCTATTCTATGTGTGATCTGCTAGTGTACGAGATGCATGGAGGGGGATTGACAGGATACTTTGGCCAACGCCGAACTTATGAGGTATTATCCTCTAGATTCTTTTGGCCGAAAATGAAGAGAGATGTCTAATCCATGCCGGAAAGATGTGCGACCTGTCGAAAAGCGAAGAGTTGAGCCGAGCAAGGACACTACCAACCCTTGCTGATCTCAACCAAACTATGGTTCGAGTTGAGTATGGACTCTATGTTAAGATTACCGAAGACGTCCCGAGGGAAGGACTCTATCATAGTGGTTGTGGATCGATTTAGCAAGATGGCATATTTTGTACCCTGTTCCAAGACTAATGATGCTTCGACTATCTCTTTTCTTTTCTTATAAGAGGTGATTAAGCTTTACAGCGTGCCTAGAACCATAGTTTCGAATCAAAACCCCAAGTTCATGAGCCATTTTTGGAGGAGACTAGCAAACAAATTATTGTTAAGCATGTCCTACCATCTATAGACCGATGGGCAGACTGAAGTTGTCAACCAAACTGTAGGAACTTTGTTACTGGTTGCTATCGGATGAAACATGGGCGATTGGGATCTGTATCTGCTAATCATTGAATTCGCCTACAATCGAATTGCCCACAGCATCACAAGCATGTCTCCATTTGAAAGTCACCTACGGGTTCAACCTCAAGCTCCCATTGGACTAAGCACCCCAACCGAGAATTGATGATGATGACCGGCTAACCATTGAGAAAGTTGAAGCCATTAAAACCATGCACTAGAAGATTGTAGAGCAATTGGGTGGAGCTACTATTAAGCTTGAGAAGTGAAGTTGAGGATAGAAGAAGAGAGAATTTTGATCAGGCGATTTGGTCTGGATACACCTTAGCAAGGAACAATTCCTAAACTTAAGGAAGAGCAAATTGTCTCCCAGAACCGATGGACCTTTTAGAGTGCTTGAAAAGATTAAGCATAACGCCTATAGGATTGAATTACTCAAAGGATATGGAGTCTCAGACTTTTTCAACATTGCCAACCTCCAACCTTATACTCCCGAAGACAATCAAACTAGACTCGATCCAAATTTGACCCCAAATCTTAAACAACCCAAAAGGGATGATAGGGATCAAAGACCGATTACACACTCTTGAGCCCGAGGGCTCTCTTAGGTGGTCTGCTGAGCTGTCCAAGGTGAGTTAAGCGCTGAGGAGTAGTGTTTAACCCAGTCTAATCTGCCGAGCTACTTTGCTCTCCATGCTATCCAAGATGTTGCTAAGGTGATCAACCAGCATGCCGAGCTGAACCCTCCACTAAACCATAGTCTAAGCACTAATTCTGAGTACAGTAATCTCTACTGTGCCGAGGTTGAGCAGAACTGTCAAGAGTCGACCATCCGAGGCCAACCCAATGTGAGCTATCCCTGAACCAACCACAGTCCAACCCCTTCTAATGCCGAACAAGCTTAAATAGAGGCCCACCATTGCTCAAACCACAATATTATTAGAATCACAGTAAAAACGTATGCGTACTATCCTTTACTGACATTTGTACTATCCTTTCTGATAAAAGATATTAATGTCCTTTCTTTTGCACAATTTCATATTTTTTTTTTTTTGTAAATTATTCTCTTTTGTTTTTAGCAAATAAAAATCATTCTTTTATAATTTCTGTAACTTAAGATCTGCCTTAAAGAGATGATATAAATATCGTCATATTGTAAAAGTTGAGCATTAGAATACAGAGAATATACTGAACTTTTCACTCTCTTGAGTTAAGTATTCTTCTTACTCTTGAGCTACTCTTATCTAGCCTTTTTTAGCATGGATTAGTAGCGAGTGACCTTTGGCTATATTTGTGCATCATATCAAGTGTAACTTGAGCTCATGTAATGCATAGGTATGTTACATCTTTTGTCGGTGTACGAGAACCCCTTGCTCAACTTTTGACTATCGTTTACTTTTTAAGTCATCTTGCGGCTTAGACCTACCCCCTTTGATTATGCATGATATCGAGTTCATGTGTTTGTCCACTAGTTCGTATCAGTTTGTTTTTAGGTTCTAGACTCATTTAAATAAATAGGTCTCGTAAATAGGTTCGGGTCCAACCCGCAAACCAGTTTAATATTAGTAATAATATTTTCTCATTTATACTTTTCCTCCCTAATAATAATGACTCAAAAGATAGGGTTTTACTTTTACACAATTTGTAACTTTGCTTTTTAAGTTTTTCTCCTATAGGTTACCCTTACGTTCTTTGATCCTTCACTCACTAGTTCTTACCGTAATTTTAGTTCTTCTTCTATTAGTGCATTGATCACAAATTGAGAAGGTTGTAGCTATTCTTCGAGTACCTGTCCACAAGCAACTTGACCCAAACAACATGGATATGTCTTCAAGTAGTATCCGAGTAGAGCCTAGACGTATTCGAATTTATAGGTAGAGACTTTAGTTATCATTCATTGGTGTGAGTCCTTTAACATTTTAGGGGACGTGCAGTTGAAGTTGGAAAATATAATTGCTCTGGCCCTCTCTTTTTCCCTTTTTCTTTCTTTTTCTTTTTTTTTTCAAATCTAGATTTGTGTGATGCCAAAGTGTGATTTCCTTATTGAAACCCTTCAAGTACTAATCCTTAGATGAATCCAAGCACTTCTAAGTTCTTCTTTTTTCCTACTTTGCTCTAACTTTGTATTTCTTGATTGAGAATCGATTTTTACTTCCTAAAACTGATAGGAAAATGAATCTTTCAAACTTTAAAAATCATCATTGGACCAACCGATGTGTACATCAGATATTGTTCTTAAAAAATGCTCTTTGCCGTTTGTAAAGCACTCTCACTAGTCAACAGTGCCACCACTACTACTCCTCTATAAAGGAATAGTTATAAAATATATGTTTCCTTTAATTTAATTCTTATATTGTTGATTGTTTTTCATTTAGATATGAATTGTTTACATTTATTTAATTTTATTCTTTCATAACACATGGATTCACCTATAGAAGATCCATTCGACTTTGACGAGATGGAGGTGCTAGGATCAGATGAAGATGATGATGTTGTTGAAGTTGAACCTTTAACATCAACTATTGATTCTAGACGACAAAGAAAACTTATATATGAGGTATGAGATTATTTACCTCATGCTTTTGAGAAACAACCAGATGGAAAAATGGTTGCAAAAGCTATATGTAATTCATGTAGGACTAAGATAAAATGTGATAGTAAGTTCAAAACAAGAAATTTAAAGAGGCATGTAAAAAGATGTCGTAAATGTAATACTCGAGATGTTGGTCAAATGTTATTGTCTACAGACATGAAACTTGGTAAAAGATTTGATCTTGAGAAATTTCGTGAGTTATTAGTTATTGTAGTTGTTAAGCATGAACTACCATTTTAATTTGTGGAGTTTGGTGGAATGAGAACATTGTTTAAGCATTTAAATGAGAATGTGGTGTACATATCTAGGAATACTTGTAAGGTCAATTTGATGAAAATATTTAAGAGGGAAAGAACTAGAGTTAAGGATATGCTTTTGCAATATCCTAGTAGAATTTGCTTGACATTTGATTTGTGGACATTGATGGATATATATATTTGTAACTGCACATTTTATTGATAAAAATTGGGTCTTGCAAAAGAGGATTTTGAGCTTTGCATATATGCTACCTCCATATATAGGTGTTGCATTGATTGAAAGAGCAATGAATTTGCTTACCAACTAAGGTATAAAAAGTAAAGTATTTTGTGTGACTTTAGATAATGTTTCAGCTAATGATCTTTTTATGAGTTTATTAAAGACACAATTAAATATGCAAGGTAGACTATTGGCATCAGGTCCTTATTTTCATATTAGATATTGTGCACACATTCTTTATTTAATTGTTCAAAAAGGTTTAAAGGAGATTGATGGTGCTATAGATAAGGTGAGGGAAAGCGTAAAGTATGTGAAAGGGTTTCAAACAAGAAAGATAAAGTTTGCTGAATGTGTAAGTTTGTTGTATTTATCTAAAGATAAAGGTTTAAGATAAGATGTCTCAACTCGATGGAACTCTACATATCTTATGCTTGAGAATGTAGTTTATTATAAAAGCGCGTTTTGTCACTTAGAGTTAAGTGATTTGAATTATAAGCATTGTTCTTCTTTGAAAGAGTGGGAAAAGATTGAGAAAATGAGCAAATTTTTGAAGTGTTTCTATGATATTACCTGTCAATTTTCTAGAACAAAGTATCATACTGCCAACTTATACTTTCCGTTGGTTTTTAGGGCATATAGAGCATTGAAAAATAATATAAGTGGAAGTGAAGCGTATTTGAGAGACATGGTAAGTAGGATGTTTCTAAATTTTGAAAAGTATTGGCATGAGTTCAATTTGATTTTGGTAATTGCTGTTACATTATGCCCATGATACAAATTTGATTTTGTCGAGTAGAGTTATCTAAGGATTTATGGAGATGACTTAAATGAGTTTATAAAAGTTAAAAGAGCATTATTCTCTCTATTCAATGAATATATAAAGAAAGATGGTCCAATTTCAAATCAAGATGTAGGTATTAGCAAATCAAAAGGCAAAGAATGTATAAATGATGAATGGGGTGACAACTTATAGGTAACTTTATTTTTTATGGTCGTATGAATATTTCTACTCTTTTAAAGTTAATTTTATTTCATATGATGCTTACAATATTTTACCTTGTATAGGAATTTTAATCTTTTAAAAGCATGCAAATCTTTAAAAGTACTACTAGATATAAATTAGAGTTATATTTAGATGAGGAGCAACATATGATGGTCGAATTAGATGTGTTAAGTTATTGAAAAACCAATTAATTTCGATATCCTCAAGTTGCAAGAATGGTACATGATCTCTTAAGCATACCAATTTCCACAATAGCTTCAGAATCAACATTTAGTACTAGAGGTCAAATCCTTGATCAACATTATAGCTCATTAAAGCCAGAAACTGTAGAAGCTTTTTTATATACAAAGGATTGGCTCTATAGAAAAAAAGATAGTAAACTAATCTGTTCTTTGTGAATGTTCAACATAATACATATTATTCATAAGATTCCTTTTATTTTTTTTCATATGCAGATTCATTGAAAATTTCTCTTGAAGATTTGATAGAGAATATCATAAATTTAGAAATAAACACTAGTAGTAAGCTTCCTTTAAGCCACGATACTAGTTAATTTACTGATATTAGCTTCTTTTTCTTCTTCTTTTTTTTTTTTTTTTGGCCTAGGATGTTCATAGCAACTCTATGGATAGTTGGAATACTAGCCTTATTGGGTGGATATGTAGTAAGACTTGGATATGTTTGTGATCAGAGAGCATTAATTTTTAAGTGACTTGTATATTACTTTCATACTTTTAGCTATTGAAAATGTGATATTTTAGAGTCCAAATTAGATACTTGCAGTCTAATTTTAGAGTTTAATATAGATATTATATCTTTATATTATTTATTATTCTAACGACCACCAATAAAATAGTAAATCATCAAATTATCCAATTAGTAACTTTTGATAAATATGTGCTATATACAATCAATAAATTTTAATAAATACATACAATTATGATAGGAGATAAATGAATCCAACTTGAATATAAGACATGGTAAGTCATAGATTGAAATTTTTATACATAATTAATAAATAGATCGTGTCACGAATTAAAAGTTTTTGAATACGAACCTGTTTAAATGTAGAAACTAGATACGACATGACATGATAGACTCGAATTACCAACCCTAAGGCCTTCATTAAATTACAATATTACATACCCTTCTTTTCAAATTATTTTTGGAGTCATTTCATTTCAAAACGAAGCTGAAAATAGTTTATTTAAATTATCGCAGAACGGCTGAAAAAAGATTCAGCTCGAGGAAGGTCGTTTTCTACGCTTCGGGGCCAAAAAAAAAAAAAGAAAAAAAAAAAGATACCAACAAGAAAGTTCTAGAGGCTTCGAGCTAACATCAAGATCCAAAGCGTCATGAGACAGATCCTGGGCTCCTGGCTAATCCATATTTGCCACCCATCCAATCCACACAAGCATTCGATTTTTTAGCGGCTATTGGAATAAACTAAATTACCTAATTCATAAAAAGTCAATAACAAAACATTGCCACGAAATACAAGATCTATCACATATGAACAAATTTATGCCTCACCATTTTATCTATCAGATAAAGGTTTACAAAATCGCACCACAAATACTACAGACAATTGCAACACTATACATTTCAGGAAATTCTAGAGTAACTAACCTGGTACAGCGCTTGCACGCTATCTATCCATAGTCCCCTTTGTGTACAACTATATCACTTTTGTAATTAAAGTATGGGTAACAATAAGCATGAGAGTAAAAAAGAAGAAAAGGCGGAAAAAAGATACAAAAAGGATTAACTCTTCCTTCTTTTTTGGCACAAAGCCAGGTTGAAATTTATACACATTATGCCTGTGCAGAGAATCTTCCTGTGGATAGCACGTACCCTATCTCCGTGTTGACGGAATGATCAACATGCGGCTGTGAAGAGCACATGTTGAAAGAACCTTTTCAAGAATCACTCCAACCGTCTGAATCATCTTCATCACTGTCAGCCAACACCTGTGATAAACATAAATCGCAGTTAATTCATTGCAAACGGGGCAGAAGTTTTTCAATTACCCACAGCCACACGTGTGATAGAGAGAGAGAGAGACCTGTCGCATAGCATTAGCTTTTTCCAGGATAGCAGTAACTGTCAGATTTGTTCTAGGACCCTGCATGCTTGGCCTTGTAAGGAGGGCAGGTTTCAAGTTGAATGACTGCCAAAAGAGGAAAGTTGCTTTGTGATAAATGATGAGGGGGAGAGAGAGAGAGAGAGAGAGAGAGTGTGCTTCTCTCCGAAGGTGTGGAAATGATCATCATTGCAAAACAAGAAGCCAAAACAAGAATATACATTTGTGCAACCTGGGTCACGGATTCAATCTATTATTCTGGTCAGTTCATATATTCTCCAATGAATTGCGATCAATATTTCGAGAAAATTATGCTCAAAGAAATGGAAGGCTAGTTCCTACACAGCTTGGAAAACATTGTTTACACAGTCATGCTCAGATCTCCACATAATTGTCTATGGTCTCTGGCTCAACCTAGGTATCATTCATGACCTAACTATCAACCAAAAGGAAACAAAATTCTATCCAGGATATCCCAACAAATGTTGCATTGGCATCAATTAAAGCTTCATCTATCATGTATGTATCTCTACTACTAAATGTACAAATTGACATCAACAATAGCTGTCACATAAATCCATATTCATATCTCCTAGTTCTTCAACCAGTTAATTTATGGAAGTATTTTCTACCAAAGAGTACGAGGATTCTGACCAAAAAAGAGGGGGATAAGTATATTTGGAGTCTTATGATTCTTTACTTTTTAAGTGAGCCATTTAAATGCTTTGTTTTTTTATCATACCATTTAAGTCCTTCGTGTATAGTTATACATCATTGAAGGTACTAAGAAAAGGACTTAATTAGTGTAACAAGACAAACATAAAGGATTTAAATGACTCCAGATCAAAATACAGAGGACTTCTAGCATAATAAAAAGAACAAACAGAAAAAAATAAAAAACAGAAAGAGTGTTCAACTTTTAAAGTGTCATTTCTGTTGGAAAAATAGCTTAATTTCTAGCAATAAGTCGCTATCACTTAAAGTAGCCAATTTTTACACAAAGGGATCTCAATCATATCACTCTCAAAACAAACTATGGATGTGGAGTTCTAAATGATGTTGTCACTTAAAGTTGCATAAATGTCATGCTATGCGTGACCTCAAAAGAGCCATACATGAATAACACTTACAAGTAGGACTTAGAGAAAAATAGTTAAAAAGAGGAACAAGTAGTCTCAATAACTTGTGACAGGTGGGGGAGTTGTGGCGCATTAACCTCACCATTCTTAGTTAAGTAGTGACTTGTTCTTTGTTTGAGCACTGCTTTAACCCTTGAGAACAAAGATTTCACAAGATAACATTGTTTCTTTAGTCTCTAAAGCTTCTAAAGAGTTGAAAAGATCAATTGGGATTGAATTTGAATTGAACTGAGATCAATGAAAATATTATAATATAATTTATATTTATGTATAAAATAATAAAAAATACCAACTTTATTGAGAATTGAAAGTTAATATCTTTTTACAATCTATTTTTTTTGTTTTTCTTTAATCTATATTTATTTTTTAGCAAATTAATGTATTTTATAGAAAATAATATTTTAACCAGAGTTACAGTCAATGAGAGTTAAATAACCGACTCAAACTGGTTTTATAAAAGGATCAAGTCTAACCGAGTTGGATCGGGAGAGTCAACTTGATTTTGACAACGCAAATATTTATAAACTCTCAAACTTGATTACATCCATCATCTCATACTTGGATTGGTTTTATGAAGGGAATAAGTCCAACTGGGTTGGACTGAGAGAGTCAACTTGATTTTGACAACGCTAATACTCATAAACTCTCGAGCTTGATAATGTCCATCTTCTTATGTTAATAATCGAGGGTTGAGATTAAGATTTACTAATAAACTCTAAATTACATATATTTTATTTAGTGATTTTTCATGATTTTTATCTAAATTTTGAGTTTATTTTTAGATAATAATATTTAATCAAATAAAATTTTGTTTTTTAGGTTTTCAAACAATCTATGAAAGAAAACAAGAAAATAGAAATAAGTTTTATTTAATTCAGATTTACAATAAGTAAATTATAAAAGTTGAAATATTGACATAACCAAACAATATGATTGTATTGTTTCCAAGCGAATTTATAGTTAATTTTCTTATATCATAGCCAATAACACAACCCAATTTAAAAATAAAAATAAATAAATAAAAGAAGATGAGAAGGAATAGCATTGAGTGACATGACCGTATGTCCCTAATCATAAATTTAATCCACTTATTACAATTTAATAGGTATACTTACTTGACATGACCGTGTCCCTAATCATAAATTTAATCCACTTATTACAATTTAATAGGTGCACTTACTTAATATCATTTATTCATTTCAAAGTTACCTTCATGAGCATGCTATGGGCTCAAAGCTAGTAGCTGACCTTATCGTAGGAGCCTGCTTAAGAGGAGCTAAGAGCAAATAAACCAATTCAATGATTCCTATTTGAATCTCACCAAGTCAAAATTTCCTAAATCATCCCAATTTATACGGATTGGATTCCTTAAATCTTATCACTTAGTATAAGAAGTCAAATTCATACAAATAATAGGCTTAACTCAGTAATTAATACAACAATTTTTAACCCTCTAAGAAAAAAAAGGGGGGGTGGGGGGAAGGAGGGGAGGGGTGGTACAAAAATTCATTAACAAGGATGGGAGAGGGCACTTTCATGCCTCCCTCTTATTATTGACGTAAGAGTAAATGTGGGGAGGTCTTGGTTCTGGGAGGGATCCTCTAATAAGGACACTCCCTGTGTATTTTTTTATTATTTTTTTTCCAGCTTTGAACTTGTTAGAGCTCTTGTCGCTTCAAACTTGGCTCTTACGGATGCACAAGTTCTGTCCATTGAATTTTTAAACAGCTATATTATTTTTTTATTTTTCTTTTCTTTTGTTTTTCTATCTCCTATAAGTATGTGAATATATGGAACTCTCAAAAATTTTTAAAACAAAGCTAGAGAAACTCTCTTGAGAGACCTTAAAATAAAGTGGAGAGGACCTTAAAGAGGAGAATCACTTAAGATGCTTATATGACACTCTAATGACCTCCAGGGATAGATTTGCCCTAACAAACATTAATCTCTGTTTCTATTTATTGATAGAATATACAAATATAAAATTTAAATTAAAATGCTTTATAATTTAACTCATAGCTTTTCTATGGAAACAATAAATCTAACCTTTGTTCGTATTTGCTCCAGCAGTGAATCTCTCTCTTCTACTTTTGGTCCAATTTCAGGCCGAATCATTTCAGAAACCTTTCTCAACTGAATCAGAAATGTTATGTGAATTAGACAGGACAAGATAACATGAATTGCCCGACAAGATAATAACAATAAATGCAAGTAAACTGTATCTGAGAACCTTACCTTGCTTCTGTCATGAGCAGCGACAGCTTCTATGAGTGGTTTTGGTGGACGGGGAATATTGTTGATTAAACTTCCATTAATTTTTCCAGCATCACTTTCCAGGAGGGATTCTTTAGTCGTGGAACATGAATCTTCATCATTTGTAAGTAGCAAATTTTGCTTAAGATGCTCATCTTGTATCAGCAATGATAAGCCAGATGCAACATGACTCTCACCGTCCACTTCTAGATTTTTGGAAATATGCTGCTGATCTACCACCATTGTAGCTGATGGTGCTGGTGAATCAACAGGGACAGAAACTGGCTGTGGAGATACCTGATCCCGCATAAAGTTTCTTTCTTCATCAGCAAGTGTTGGTGACACTGCATTTGTGCCAAACTGTATACTCTGTCTGCCAGAATCTAGTGTGAGCGCAGATTGCTCCATGATTGTTGTAGGCTCTGCTGAAGACTCCATTGACAATTTTGCACCTCGCATTGTAGAATCATTATTCAAAACAGAGGAATCAACATCTGGTGCTTTTGAAGGCAGCAAACATTCATTTGATAAATCATCTTTTGTACTCTCTGAAACATGCTGCAGCTTCTCTTCTTCTCCATCTGTAATGGCTGAGAATGCTCCACCAGATTGCATTACTTCTCTGTCTGAGACCTGGGAATCAGCTGGAGTGTTAACATAAGCAACAAATGAAGATTTTGATGGAAATGCATGCAGGCCATTCTTGCTTGAGTTCTCCTGGGAAGATAGGAAAGAATGGTGAAGCTCTCCATCTGTCCACTTAACATAAGGTAAAGTTGGCAGTGGTGGCTCATTTTCTGGGGCGACTTCATTAGCATTAGGACAGAACTCTATGCCTTGAATATTAGTACTCAATGAAATCATGGTTTGATCAATGCTCTCTTTATCTGGGCCTTCTGAATGTGCAGATAGTATTAAGGATTTTGATGAAGAACTCTGGGGTGACTTGTCTTCTGGGGTGACTTCATTAACATCAGGACAGAACTCTGTGCCTTGAATATTAGTACTCATTGGAATCATGGATTGATCAATGCTATCTTTATCTGGGCCTTCTGAATGTGCAGATAGTATTAAAGAGTTTGATGAAGAACTTTGACATGGTTGATCATGTACAAAAGATAAAGCAAAGGAATCATCATGCTTCTGTTGAACCATGCCATTCAAGAAAGGTTGAGAATGAAGAGCAAACAACTTAGCAGTGTCTTCATCTGTGGGCAGAAGCTCTACATCATGGACCTGGAGTACCTCAGCAGGTTGAGCTTTCAGTGTGGGAGTACCACCTTCATCTTTACACAAAATTTTCATTTCTGATTCAGCACCCTCAAGCTTGTTGGACTTTTCCAAATGAGCTTCACGCTCTGCATTACATATTTTAGATTTTGACATAGCATCTTCTCTGCTTGTTTCAGTCTCATTTGAAGGTTCTACTTCAAAATCATTGCCTGGCTTTGAATCTGCTGGGGCTTCCATGATATTGTCCTTACATAATATAGTCTGTGAATGTTCCACCAAAGAAGTATTTTGCATATCAATATCTTCTATGGGCTGTTCCATGGAAGCATGGAGAGAGTTGAATCCAACACAAGCAACTTCTGACTCATCTACTTTTTCTGTCATCTCTATCTTCTCAATGCATTCTGAAGAAGCTGCTCCATTCTCTGAAAATTCTTTCTCAGGTAAAGATCTTTTGTTAGAAGCAAATTCTTCTATCTGAATAGAAGAGGACATCATATCTGCAGGTGGCAAAATGTTGTCAACAGGATCAACAGTGAGTGTTGCAGGACCAATTTTAGGTAAAACTCTTCCCGCTACAAAGTCATCTACATATTCATTCACATGCTCCTCCTGACTTTGAGTGTGAGACTGCAATTCAAGAGGAACAGATTCACTTCCCACTGTTTCTGTATTTTGGGTGAATTTTATATCCTCAGGCTGCACAATTTCAGAGGGCTCTCCCAACTCAACTTTCCTTTCATGTTGAGCAATGAAATCTTGCAGGTTCACATTATCTAGTGGAATTCCATATGCTATATTGGATGGTTGCTGCTCTAAGAAATTGTTTTGTTGCATATCTAACCCCACTGTTAGGCCTTCTGGGATCATTTCTCCAGCTGTCAAATCATCATCAACTTCAGCAGGAGCAGCAACAAAAGTCTTATTGGAATCACATGCAAGAGAGGCAGGAGTATTCTCAAGAGATGATGTAAGGTCCAAATTCTCGATTTGTTCAGGTAAGGCTGAGAAGTTAAGCTGCTCTTTGGCGGAGTGTATGCTGGGAACTGGGTAATCAATATTAGTGCCCCCTGAACTTTCATTATTTACATGAATGATATCAGATACTTTCTCCAAATGATCCTCACTATTCTTTCTTTCAGAAGCCAACTCCATTATGTCTGATGAATGCTGCACATCATCTAAGTTATCTATTGACTTCTGTGTCACACCTGCATGTGAAACTGAATTGTAAGCATGTTCAATATTCTTTCTTTCAGAAACCAGCTCCGTTATGTCTGATAAAAGCTGCACATCATCTAAACCATCTATTGACTTTTGTGTCACACCTTCACCTGGAACTAAATTGAAAGTATGTCCAATGGTCCTACGATCTTCTCTGGCTTCATCAATTTGATAAGTTCCTGGAACAAACTTGGCATCATCTAAAAGTACTTCATCTGCTCGTGTTTTTGCCAATAAATCTGATTCAGAAACTGAAGGCTGAAGTTTTGATAGTTCTCCCTCTGTGACCAAATCATCCTTTATACCTGAATCCTCCTCTGATCTATCATGCATCCCATTTTCAGACTCGTGAAGATCAGTTTCAAGATAATGAATAGCCTTAGCAATTCCATCATTATCAGATGGAAGGTTCTCTGTTGAATTGCTCTGATTATCAGAGAAGGAAAAATTGGAACTTCCTTTTCTAAAGTAACTGTTTCCATCATCTGAAACTGAACAGCCCACTGATTGCGTATCCGAAAATTGAGCTTGAAGTTCCAGCTGGTCATCATTTGCATCAAAATCTTTCCCATGTTTTCTGACATTTACAAAGCCCTTATCAGCTCTTCTCCAATATTCATTGTCTGTATCTGTTTCAGATTCAATTGTAGCAAGTGCATCCATGTAATTTTCCACCTCACTAGTCAATTCATCAGAATGGCACCCATCTACACTACTCCCTGTCTTAACTTCTTCAAAAGATTTTATATTGTCAACCTCACAAAGCAGAGGACTTTTATCTGTTTCTTCTCTAAAGGCTGTTTCAAAATGCTCCTCCACTATATCATGAATGGCATCACCACCAAGTTCATACTCTGATGGTCTTGGAGATAGTTCTTTTCTACCTGGTGATGAAGTGATATTTTGTTCTGATAAATTTTTAACAGGAACTGAGGCACTCACTTCCAGGACATCATTACCTGCTTCAGTGGTATGATCAGGAATCCATGGTAAAGGTTGAGGAGCAACAGAAACTTCATGCACTGTCTTACTATCTGGTGAAAAAGACTCCACAAAGTCCTCCATGTAACTTCTCCCATTCCTTGAATCAAATGGAGATTCATTTAACTGCCTTTTTTTCAACTTCACAATCCTCGCAGGGTCATTATACCTATTCTCAATACTCTCCACCAGAAATAATTGATGAAGTCTGTATGATGGAAAGGGAAAAATCAGTCCCTGTCTATGAAAAACAAAACGAAAAACATGTGGAATTGCAATAGAAGGTGGAATACATAAAAGATGCTGGAAAGAAAATACAAATCTTACTTAGCATGTGATGCTGCTGTAATATCTGGAGTTTCTCCATTTCTCCCATTCAGACCTTTCCTCTATAAGATCCCAAAAGGGAAGGACAAGAGGGAGGAAAAAAAAAAAAAAATCATTAAGCTTATGACATGCAACACCTGCCTTGATCTATATATGCTTCTACCATTTCAATAGCATAAATTGATACATCTAGCACAGTAAGCCACCTTGTCAGCTGACTGTCCAGATATGATGATATCATTTTCCAACTTGAGCAACTTATGGATAAAATATATCGTCAACTGGAACAATTGTTTAGGCATTAAATGCTTCTGCATGCCCTAAGCATGTGGGACCAAAAAAACTAGCATTTGAGTACATCAAAGTGACGACGGTTGGTAAGCAACTACAAGCAAATAACAGCTTTTTCCTAAGAGGTTAAGAGCACATAACTGACCCTTCACATATAATTGTTTAGTCAATCAGTTTATGAGGAGAAATATTTACAATTTAATTGTATCCAAGGAACAGAAAGCATTCAAAATAATGAGACAATATCATGCTTGTGGATAGGATATCAAACAAGCAGTGGTAAAATTTATCGAATCAGATAAAGCATAATATGGTGATTTTTTTTTTTTTTTGGATAAATTATATGATGATTTAGTACCCTTAATTTCCGGATTTTCTTTTCCCTCTGGACCTCATCAATTGGAGCTTCTGTTTTAAAGATTGAGGGATCAGTGTAACGTTTCAGGCAAGCCCCAGCCCCTGCAACATCAAACCTGTCATTGAAAAAAAAAAAAAAAATTCATTATAGCTTTTTTATGCTATGAACAGGATGCATCAGATCCATGTAATTGGTTCCTCATCATGACTATCATACTTGTCCAGAAGAAATAATCGTGGAGGACCACGGCATTCTTCATAAGAGTCCATGACAAATCGAGGCAAGTCTCCCCCAGAAATCAGATTTTGTTTTGTGTGCAGGTTAGGATGCCAGTCAACACCTACAATGTATATAACCATAGTATAAATAGCCATCAATAAACCTGCTTATACACTATTTCACACCCTGTCAGCTTTTAGCAATCATCTCTAAATTCAAAAAGTAAGTGAACATGTCAACACTTATCACAATGTACATTGATATAAATTAGCACATAGCAGACAACATACCTTTCTAGGAATATAGGTGGCAAAGTAAAACAAAGGCATCCCTTCCAACAATGTGGAGTAAGATTTTGAAACAAGAATCAAAGATGATCAACCCACATTACATATCTAGCTACTAAAAAGCATAGTGAATATTGTTGTGAAGTTAAATAGGAAAATTACAGTGGGCACTTCTCTATGTGCCAAGTGAAAATTGTTATTAATAGACTACAAAAAGGAATAGCCCACCCTTGGGCCAAAAACAAACCAGAAAAGAATAATTGCATTTGGAACCATCTCCATGGCATGTATTATATCCTGAAAAGGCTCAGGAGAGAACTGCTGCAATGATACTTAAAAGGCATGTTCTATTACACTAAAAAACCAACTTCAAACAACTCAAATATAGTTTGTGACCTTTCTTAGGACTTAGGAATGACATCAGGATCTCTCAAATAGTCATTATGAGATAAGCAGCTATTCAATCATTACAAGAACTTCTAATGTACAACAACAGCAGAAGCAAAAACAACAACAAAAAGAACAGAAAATAGAAAGAAAGAAAAAACCCCACCTTTCTAAGCAAAATGAGGAAAGTTCAATCAAGTGGAAAGCTCACATCTACTAGTCATTACCAGTGGAAAGTGACTTACCCTCCTTGGAAAGTAATAAAAGCAATGAATTTAGGTGTTTTGAAATGGCGATGTTGAATAAATTGAACAGGTGCTAATGAACACTGTTTGAAATTGCTTTATTGAATAAAGAGTTTGTTTCAGCTATCTTCACAAATTCGTTCTCTGATCTCTGAAAATTTCATCTCAAAACACCTATATTACAACTCACCAGCAAAAAATAAATTCAAAAGAGAAAAGAAGTTTAATTTTACAAGCAAGGAGCACATATTTTATTTATGGTAGAAATGAACTATGACAAATACAACAGAAAAGCAGAAAGGCAAGGATCTGGAAAAGTGAAGTCAATGATGAGATAAAGGATAGCTATTTTTAGTTGCTTCCCTTGAAATTTTAGTATATTAAAATTTCTAAATAAAAGAATAGACCAAATGGATGTTAAATGCATTTTTTCCAGGAAAACAAAGTGTTATATAACCAAAATGCTAATAGACAAACATGCTACTTCAATAAGTAGAGGCCAGGATATGGTACTAATTCAACTCCGAATCAAAACAAAAAAGAGTTGTGGGATTTTTCCAAAGAAAATTCATAGGCAGCTAGTCAACCTGTGAAGTAGCATCTTTGGACCAGCAATAGCTTGGTGAGTCTTGAGGGCTCAAACTATGTCATTAAAGGAATTGGAAATTTCCCCACTGGAATGATAATATTCATATCTTTTCTATGTATGGAAGCATTCTGATTAGTCTAAAATAACAACTTAATGTCAATCAGGCACCTTTGGATGCAAAATTGCTTCACATCCCTCCTCAGAGTTATAACATCTCAAAAGTCAAGATTTAATTATTAAGTAATGAAAGGGAAGAATGATCCTTAAATCATGAAATGATATTCATTTTCTTGTATGCTACATGTTCAACAACTTAGACATATAGGTTCAATTCCATTTTCCTTTTCCTTCTAAAAATGTTCTCATCTGTATCAAATGCCTTTTTCTATACCTCTTCAAAAGTTAACTGACAAAATATCTCATTTTGCAGTTTCCAACCAAAGCAACCACAAAGACCAGTGTTCCTCTATGCCCTTAGTGCTCTACATTACAGCATAGTTGGTAGGTTCATGCCTTCAATCAACTGAGGTGATCCAATGCATGTGTCTAATTAATTAAAAAAAATCCAGCACAGAATTCATTACAAGAACATAAAAAATATGGTGCCATATACAAGATTTTTCTGCAGCAAACACTCTCCTTAATTTCCAACAAGTTGAGCAGCAGTTCCTTAAAGACCCAGCAAACCTTGTTACATTTATATTATTATGAACTTAACAGTTAATTTTAGATTCAAAAGAATAGCACAGATATTTCATTATGTGTTTAAAGTACATGAGAAGCAGATACCATTACAATTCACTAGCTATAGCTGAAAGTTGGAAATATGCAATGCAGCATTTTGTGGTTCCTGCCAAATATGTCTATAAAATTTTGTTATGGTTGCATTAACATTTAGATAGGGAAGTGCAAACAAGGAAAATATTCATACTTTAATGGAATAATCCAAAATTAGCTTCATTGGTGTGATCTCACCTGTATTGGAAATAGACGGTAGTGGGTTTGTTTGGGTCAGCAATATCTTCTCAATTTGAGGAAATTCAGATTCTAGCTGTTGCACACGCACCATGAGACCATGGCCTCTTGCAGCTGTGGCCAAAACTTCTTCATGCAAGTCGTGAAATATCTCAGCAGCGAATCTTGATCCACAAAAAATTAACAAATTGCAGTATCACATTAGAATTTGAAGAAAGAATGCAACAGCAATAAGGATAACTTCAAGTGAAAGAGTTAATGCAAATCATGGTGCCACCATGATTAATGATGCTCTGCTTAAGGAATTTGTGTCAGCAATTATTAAACCAAGATGAGACGAATGGATGATATTGCAGATCAGCACAAGGGATATTCTACTAAGAGCATCTGGGCTCAAAAATAAGCAAATGCAGAAGTCAGCATGCATCACAGCAATTAATTCAGAAGCATGTCTGCCAAAGGAAGGGCATGATGCTCATATGCTTAAAGAAAGGTGTTAGACTTTGTCCAACAGATTGGTGAGTGAAGGTCTAAATATGCTAGAATAGGTGAGAAAAATCTCCGCATGGATCACCTGTTAATTAGTAAACTAAATGACAATGAGTATCCCCATTTAGCAAGTAAAATCCCAGATTTCAACAGACAGTTCAGCTGAGGAACAGCTACAGATTTGGTAATTGCAGTGATTCCAGAATCTAGATACATAATGTTTCCATTTATAGTCGATATAGAAAAGAATCGACCTCTCTATATTTTTCAACCGGTCAACAAATGCAATGAGATGACAATTCCTAATCGCAATTCAGTTTGCTCCTGAACTATATTCAATTGGATCAAAGAAACAAGACACTGGAATTTCACAACTAAACTAGAAATCAAGCAACACTTAAAGAAAGCAAACATTTAAATTTCCAACTCCAATTAGGACAATGTATTCTCATCACAATTAAGAGTAAATCCGCCATCCCAATTGAGTTCAAAACTTCAAAATTTTACAAACTAAAAAACTCCAAAATTTTACAAACTTAAAAATGGATTAATCTATTTGGCCAAAAAAAAAAAAAAAATGGACTAATCTAACTATAGACAGAAGTACTTAGAATTTCATCAATTATTCACAAATTCATAACGTGAAGCACAATTGAAGGGAGAAAAAGAGAGAGACAGACTCAGCAAGGTCACCGAGCTGGCGAAGAACACCGACTAGACCGGCCATGGCGACGCCTTCCAAGAGAGCTTCTGGATCATCCTTATCGGCAGCTCGGTAGAGCTCCGGATCGGCCAGGCCGTACTCATTCCTTATCTGGAACTTCACAAGCGGCATTTTCAGTTTGAGTTCTTCCCTCAATTCACAACTCGAAAACCCTAATTGAGTGAATTCGTTGAGTTGCTCTGAATCTAACAATGTCTCCTTGCAATTGCAATGACAAGGTCTTCGGGTATGGAGCTTCACATTTGGCTGTTAAAATATGAATAATAAAATAAAATAAAGAGGTAACGAACGAGTAATGAATGAAGCCAATGAATATGCAGTAGTCAGCCCTTCAACTTCACACAGGAAAGGTATGGAAGAGAGAGAGAGTAGAGAAGTAGAGTAGGGGTGTTGGAAAATTCATGCTTTTCCTAACTTCAAGTTTTCTTTTCTTTTTGTTTTTGCTTTTTATTAGGCGGACATATTTTATGAAATATGAGTGATAATCACTCCTAAAAAGGAGTTGTATGACCCCAGTCCCTATTGTATTAGATATATTTATTGTTTATATATATTATATATAACGTGTAAGATAGGTCAAGAAGAATGCGCTATAAGTAAAAGTTTTCCTATTTTTCTCATTGAATCTACCAATATCTCAATAATATCAATGGCCTGTTAAATTTGAATCAGTTTATATTATTAAATCAAAACATTATTATATTTTCAAACCTATTTTTATTTAATGATACGGATACTGATTTTTCAACTTAATTTTTTCCTTTCTAAAATTGTATTATGATATAGTTGAGAAAAAAAATTATTACAAAGTTTTTAAAGGATACAATACATAGAATATTAATCAGTTCTATCTTATTTAACATGGATGTGAATCCCCAAATTATGAAAGGAAAAGAAAAAAAGTACAGAATAAAAACAGTGGCCACTTTTATTGGATTTTTGTTAAAGTCTGTACAAGCAAGCAACATCTTGGCTACTGTACTAAGAAAAAGCTAAAATTTTGTGGATATTTGTTTTCCTTACAAGCAATATACACAAGTGGTAAAATATACTGATTTAGCTCTTTATTGCTTACCAAGTTTCATTATCTCAAAAAAGTTGTACAACAGTTGGTGAAAAAATAAAATAAAATATGTGGTAAGAGGACATTTTGCAAGTAATGTTAATATTTATTATTCACACACACGTATATGGTTGTGCAATGAAAAACATAAAAGTAAACAGTATTTTTTACTATGCAACAATTCCAATAAAAGATACATAAAATTAAATCGAGATTTTAAACAATTAGTTATATTAAAATCGTGTTTATTTATGATGTAGTCTGTGTGGTTTTTATTCTTTTACCTCTACAATCATTCCTATAATTACACCAATTATCGTTTGTACTATAGTCAAATTTATCTAGTGTTTTTTAACGATGAATACCATCCATTCGTTTAATGACATACAAATATTCATATCACTGCACCAAATCTAGGTATTTCAATAGAGTAAAAAGTGTAATAAACCGGCCATATGGGAAGCGCGTATCGTGGCGCTTGTGCTGCAGTTCTTCTGAATCAATAATCTCTCTTTCTTTGTGCTGTTTTTAGCTGTAATTATTAATAATTGTATTTGAAGGTATGAAAAATCAGGTGGTTTGGCTTACGTTGCAGGTTTTGTGGTCCCCTTCTCACATTCCCTAAATTAATAATTGTATTTGAAGGTATGAAAAATCAGGTGGTTTGGTTTACGTTGCAGGTTATGTGGTCCCCTTCTCACATTCCCTAGATTTGCCTCCGCATCAAACCATTTCAACCAACGCAACCCACATATTTATATGGTAGAGTTTTTCATTTGCCTACCATATGTGAACATTTTTCTTTTACTTATATAATTCGTATTATCTTATAACTTAAAAATATTAATTGTTAGTTAATTTTGATCATTTCGACAAAAAAGAAAAAAGAAACACTAAAACAAGACTCAAAACCTTGGTTAGACCTAAATTATTGGCTTTACAAGTTTTATTTGAAAAACATATCCTTTTGTGTAAGTTATGTGAATCTAGAATTGTTGCATTTTGCATGTGTACAACTTTTCACATTATGTTTCAGTCATTAATTTTGAAAGATTATAATTTTTCTAAAAGCCACTTTATTTCTTAGAAAACCTCAATGCTAATAGCCACATAAAATATTAATATGCTATATTTTTATATGATTAAGTACTATTATTTACCTTATAACAATTTATAGACAGATTATTAACATGCTAAAATTATAATAATCTTTTGAGTAAATGTATGGTTGATCGGATTGTTTTGGAGTTTTTAGTCATCAAAATAGATCATGATTAAAACTAATAAAGAAGTTAATGTTTTTTTTCTTTTTCAACTTTTCTATATAATAGAACTTTATGATCTCAACCATTATTCCATTAGTATATCAGTATTTATATCATTATGGTACACTAGACTTAGCAAAATTAATAAGATATAAAACAACAAATATTATAGAAATGGCATAAATTAAAACACCATCGTTACCAGTGAGAATCTCCTAAATATAAGTTAAAGTAAAGTTTCCTACAAAGAACCAAGGGGAATGATAATGAAACCTCCAAGATAACTTTTTCTTTTTTTTTTTTTTAATATTTTTACAAGACATCAGTGTCTAAGAAGAAATAGCTAGTGCAATCATGTGACAAAACCTACATGATAACGTAAAGTCATTTTCATGATTTAAATAATCGAGCTCATTGATTCTTAATGGTTTAAGAATTGAGCATATCAAACGAGTGGATCCTACTGTTAGTTGTGCAAAATAGTTCACAAAACGTGATATGGAATTGTTGCCCCTATTTATTTGCACATGAAATTGGGAGTAAATCAAATAATTAATAAATGGTTGGTTATATTTTAAGTTATTAATAAAATCATATTACATTTTCAAATTTATAAATTAGGAATACTTATAATTTGGGAATATGGATAAACTTAAAATAAGTGCTCAAACAATTTTAGCACGTTTCATACCTAATATGATTTCATGTTAAATGTGGGAAAAAGTGAAAGAATTAAAATTAAAGCTGTTGGTTGTAGTTGGACCAACTTCAAGTGATATAGCTAATACGATTTTGATGAAGATTAGGCATGATAGGCATGATTGGCTCCTTACATCCTTGTGTGTATGTCCATAAGTGCCTTTTGATGCTCAACTCGGTAAGGAGGACTATAAGAAAGAAAGGAGGAGTTACTGGCATCTAAGGCCTTTTAGGAAAATTCTAAGAGGTCATGGAAGCATAGGGAGAAGAGTGGTTAGTTTTGATGTGGGAATTGAATCTAGAATCTCCTTACTTGTCGACTTCCTTAAACTATTTATAGTGTAAGGTAGTAAAACCACTTGGACACATGTCAACCTAAGATTCATCTGTACCAACTATTGGCAAAGGACATGCATTATAGAACTGATAGGGTAGCTTTGGGAGTTGGTCAACTATTATTATATTGGCAATTACGTTTGTGATTTGCAAGTCTAACATTTTTAGAGCATGTCAGGTGTGCTAGCTATACAACATATGTCGGGTAGTAATTAATGAGCTAGAATGGGATGTCAACAATAGGGACAAAAGAGGGAGCGAAGAGGTAGCTAGGGTGGTATGAGTATGTTGTGAGCAATGAGTCGGGTATTAAGGAGCTCACGATGCTAGAGGTATCATCGCCTGTAGTATTCAAACCTAGCAAAAGAAGGCTTCTTCATACTTTGAGCTCGATTGGTCCATTGATAGAGTCCTTACACGTTAAATGAGAATTCTGACTTTGGGCTTGCTATGGCACTTACTTAAGTCCTTAGGATAGGTGTTTGATAGGTTACTTCTCATGAGGCTCAGGGATGGTCGAGGTATTAAAGTAAGTTGGAACACATGGAGAGAAAGAGGGTAGGATGTTTGGGGGGGTAGGGGTTGTGGAGCTGATGGGCCTTCTATGGCCTCCATTAAAACTATGTCTCAAGTTGAGCGAGAATTAAGTATCAACAAAAGCTTTTATTATTTCATTCTTGAAACTTTCTAATGACATTCTCAAAATATTTGGAAGATGGTTTAATGATTTAATATCGTAAGAGGATTTAAGACTACTACAAGCCATAAAAATGTATAAGGAGAAATCTTAGAAAAAAATGTCAAGATGTTAAAATCCATGATGGTATATGGAAAACTACAACAAAAATTGTTTGACATTAGTGAATAATCGTATAGGAATTCGGAGTCTCTTTAATCCTATATCAAAAATTAGGTTTCAAATGGATATTTATGATTTTAGGAAAAATTCCAATTTTGATATTTTGAAACTATTCTCAGAGAGTAAGGTATTTATTTACAATTTGTACTCTTAAGACATACAAAGAGATGTACTATAATACCCTTGTGACTACCTTATAAAATTCTTAATTATATAATATTTTTAACTTAACACATATTTAAAGTTGATGTCTATTTAGGAAACTTTAAAGCACATTACAACTTTTATTTCCTTACCATATATGATTTTCTTTAGAAATACTATTATTAATCATAGTCTCTCGACTCTCAATTTTTTTTTTGTTTTTACTTACTTTTTGTTTATTGCCTCTCATTTTCTTTTTGTTGCCTCTAGTTTCTTTTTACCACCATCAATTTCTCTTAACTTCAATGATCTCAACTCATTTTTTTTCCCATACTTTGCTATTATTACTTAAGGTTCCATCTTTTTTTTTTTTTTTCTATGATTGTAAATATCCATCACTTTACTATTAAACTAGATTAGCTTATTTTTTAGTAAGTTGATACTAGTTTTTGTTTAATATAAATCACTATGATTAAATTGTTTTCTTCTGAAAAAAATCTATATATTATCATGGTCTTAGTACGACTCTTATTCAAGTATCAATTATATAATCAATTTGAATGTTGAAGGCAAGTTGTTTGTTTAATTTAGTTATACATAGTAATTACATAATTAATCATTCTAAAGTTTTGTTATGATTTTAGGGTATCATGTGTTTCATAAATTTTATAAGGTACTAATTCCAAGTTGATTCCTACATGTTATAAGTAGGTTTTTGGTCCAAGATTTATAAAACGGTACTTATAATATGGGGTTTAGGTAAAAACCCCATATTCCATCTACCTTGTGCACATTTTCCCTAATTAGAGACAAATAGTATTATGAGTAGAGGATTCATATATGAGGAAACATTTAAAAATAGTAGCAATAAAACACCAAAATATCTAATGGGAAATTGATTCATCTCTTTAATAAAATAGGGTATGAATTGTCCTTTTTAAGTAGAAATAGCTACATAGATATTATAAAAATGATTTTCTTTTTTTAAAAAAAAAAAAACTACAAACAACTTCATATGAATGAGGATATAAATATTGATAAAAGCACGAAAAAAAAAAACATAAAATATATGCAAAGGGCTAAAAATATATTTTGGGGTTTAAATGCAATGATGGCATGGATTTGACTATTTTAGCTAAATGACAAGGATTAGAGAGATAGATAGGGGTAGGCATAGCTCGGTTCAATATGATTCATCCTTACCAAACCAAACTATATAATACCATTCAAGTTTTTCCTCCTTATAAATTTGAACCTAACCATACATTCGATTCCTAACTTATTCAAACCAAAGATAAATAGCTTAATCTTTTTAGAATAACGGTTTGAATTGTAATTGCAAATTTACCTTCTACAGTGTATTATGATTTACATGTACTCTAAAATATCAAACTAGGAAACAATTTTCATTTCTTTTCTAAGCTACGTATTGTAAGCTTCATAGTTTCACATAGTTTTTTCGAGTAAGTAATTTAGGACATATGTAAAAGTAGGCCAATAGATACGATATTTCACTTGTGAATTCTAGGAGTTAGACGATGGCATGTTGTGAGCTCAAACTATAGAAACATAATAAAATAATATTATTACAGTTAAAAAATAGATAATTTTACTAAATTATATTATATTGTAATTTATCCACTATAAACGCGTGATTTAGATAACAAAAATTAATGAAACTTTAGGGATCAATTATTTAAGTACTAAAATTATAAAATGACATAAAATAATATATAAATATGGTTTGTGTACCTTAGGTGTGATTATTATATACAATTATATACCCGAAAATGCCTAAAATACTCAAAATTATATAAAACTAACTTAAAATAATTAGAAAAATAGCCAAAATTATAACAAAATGGTAAGGATAGTAGATTTTGGTGGCCTTAGGCATATTAAGTTCTTGGACAAGTGTTGTTTGAGAAACATCACATGAGGACACCTAATTAAACTTCAAAGGGAAGGTCTTTAAAGCTTAGAGAGAGAGAAAGTACTCATTCTCAACTATACAATTCTTAGAAAATTCTTGAATGCTCCTTATAAGTTCTTTAAGATGTTTGGGTTATAAAAATCAGAGAAGTTAATAAAAGTTGAAAGAAGAAATTGGAGAAAAATAAAAAGAAGAACCCACGTAAACTGAGCACCATCATGGAGCTAGGGTAGAAAAGCAATCTAGGACTAAACCACCACCACCCAACAATGGTGGTAGCGCCTAACTAGGCTAACAAGGAAGAGGTGGCCACTAGTAGCTGGATGACCAACTTTTGGTGAACCTTGATTTTCTATACTTTCCAAAAATACTAAATTACTTCTGAAAATTCTAGAAAGATTTATTTTGAAATATTTTTATATGTACTTTTCAAGAAAAATATTAGGTCGTACAGTTTTTAAGTGAGTATATGGTCTTCTTAATAAATTGTGTGAAACCAATCAATTTTTAGAGTTATTTTAAATAACCCTAATATTGTTGCTTTGAAGCCAATTTTTTTTCTAGAACCTCCTTATATTGCATATATGGATTCTATGAAAAGATCTTGGCCAAAAATATTTTCTATAATTTTTAGTAATTTTTGGGCTCCTTAAGTTAGTGAAAAATTCTCTATTTGGGTGATTTTATATAATTAGCTTTGAGGAAATCAATTTGTACTAATTCTAGAGTTCATATGAGTTATGTTCTCCTATAGGATATGATCTAGAGTTAAGGGGGTTGAAGTAAAGTTAAACCACACACTTACCACTAAGTATGGGTTTCATGCACTAAAGTTGAAAAGTAAGGGTTTGGAAGTTTTGGTAATATGGTGTTAATGAGTTAGATGAACCTATTAAATGATAATGTACTAACAAGTGTATAATCAGAAACATGATGATGGAATGAGTCTCTTGAAATAAACTTGTAATTGGATATGTTTAGAGGGTTCTTCAGATAGTTGATATGGTAAAAGAGTGACTTAAAATCTTGGTATAAATGCTTAACCAAAAGGTTAACTTATAAAAGAATCTTGAATATGATAATGTTAAGGTCTTGGTTAGGACAATGTTTAGTAAAGAAGCATGGTTATGATAACTTCAAAGACATGTTCAGAAGATTAGTGGATGAAAGAACTTTAACTCTAAATATGTTGGAGCCTCGTTTAAGGAGCTATTTGGTAAAAGAAAGGTGATTGTATTAAGTTTAGAGATTTGACTAGAGGGTTGGCTAGTTTAGAAGGCTTAGATTAAATCATTTTAGAGACATCTTCAAAGGGTTGGTCTATAAAGAGGGGACTTAATCTCTAGTTTAGAGAATTGATTAGAAAGTTGGAAGGGACTTAACTATACCCCCATTGAAGACTTGTTTAGGAAATCTTTGGCAAAGGAAATGTAGATGAAAGGGCTTCAGGGACTTGATTTGAGAATCGAATGGTGTTGAATGCTTAAAGGGAATGACTTTAGAGGTTTGTCTAGAGAGGTACATCAAATTTGAAGTATAATTGGGATAATTTTAAAGACTTGGTTAAAAGATTACTAGTTTAACAGCACTCATTTAGAGATCTTATCAAAAGGTTCTAAGACCAAAACTTGGTATTAAGCAAGCTTCTAGAATCTTGATTAGGGACTTCAATAATAAGTAGGAACTCGATATAAAGCTTATGCAACTTGCTAAAGATAAGTTTTAACCACACTTAAATTATTAAAATGGACTTACTTACTTTACATTTAATAAAACTAAAATGATTATATTGTATATTTTAGGGAGAGCAATTAAAGCAGACGAAAACAACTATTAGTACTCTTGGGCATCATATGTCTAAGTAAGTGGGATCAGTACTTTACCACACATTGAAGTATTATTAAGGATACTTAGAGGCTTTAGTATATGTCTTGGTTGTGATTATAAGTTAGTTACCTATGTATATGCAATGTATGCGCTTGAATAATGTTTTACTATTTGGAGTGCTGGATCTTATGTATTGGTTACTTTATGATGTTGCTTGATTGAATTGTTTGAAATTGTTTGATCCCCCCCAAAGCAATCTAAGTAAAACTCGGCTTAACTTCTAATTGAATATACATTGCAACCTATTAGGGGAATGACTAGGATTCTTGGGCTAAACACAAACCCTTTGATTAGTATAGCAGAATTGGTCCTTTCCCTACGCTTAGATAAACTAAGTGATAGGAAAGAAGGTTGCAGTAAAATTGGGGACAGTGGATCCAAGGAAGTTTCAAGAGGAGTGTGTTTCTCCATTGCATAAGCCCCAATTTGGTTCTAATTCATGAAGTGTACAGTTTCAAAATCCTTAAAACCCAAATTAGAGTGGGCACAGTTTCTCTGATTTCATGACGATTAGCAATGTTGTGAAATAGTATTTGCTTCAACATGCATTGCATATAATTAACCTTGCTTGAAAACCCTAGTTGCTTTGTATCAAATATGTGCTATTGTCTTTGTCTCACTTATTGAGCAAGTTGTCGCCCATTCCCTTATAGTTGTTTTATAGGTTTCCTAGTAGATATACTAGTATTACTCCAAGTTTCAAAAGTGTAAAGAACGAGTTTGGAGAGTAAGATTCAAGACTGGTTGATTAGATTTCTATTTTATTTATTGACTTTACTAACTTTTAGGAAAACTACTACGGTCTCTTCAGGTAACCTTTTAGATTTCAATTATTGATACATGTACTATGTTTTATAAACTTGTGGATTTTTATAAATCTTTATTATGTCGTTTTTCTAAGGTTATTTATAAAACTTCATTTCTTTTCAAGCGTTTATACCACAAAAACTCCTTCAAAAACTATTTTTAGAAAATTATACCATAAGTCGATACTAAACAGATACTAAATTAGATGACTCAAAGTTGTGGAGCGGTAAAGGCTTGGTGATAGGAATTAGGCTATTAGGCCTTTGACCTGCAATCGAGCCCGAGGATTGGAAGGGCTAGTAAGGTGAATCCTCCTACTTCAGCCGACTCGTACCGAAGCTAATTATCTCTTTGCTGAATCACTTTGTATACCGTATCGAATGACTACTTATCTCTCTAAAGTATGTTGAATTGTAGATTGCCGAGACAACAGCTAGAATATTTATGAGTACTCACTCATATTCAAGCTAACCAAATACTTGGCTTTACCCTTGCTGAGGTACCAAGAGAGAGACCCTAGATCGATTGTTTGCCACCTATGCTTGGACCAACAATCTGATCATACTTTTTTGTCCACATCTTCTAATGGCCTCGCCAATGTATCTCTACTACGTGTATAGAACTACGTGTAGCATTTACCACACTAATTATTACTTTTCTTAAATATTCATTTTTATCCTCTTATATTCTTATACATTACTTCTTTAGAGTAATACCTTTTTTGCTTTTTTCCTTTTAGGTAAGTTGCCTTAAACTTTCGAGTATAAATACCCTTTGTATTTGTAGCTGTAAATATCAGATTATCATCAATACAACTGATTATTCTTCCTTTCGTAAACACTTTTTTTTACTCTCATTTCACTCTTATCTTAACCCCTAAGTAAGGCTAAGTGACGAGTAACCTTACCGAACCATCTCATACATCATATCGAGTTGTACCGTGAGTCCTCAGAAGTTCCATTGGTGCATCATATCCTTTGGAGCTGTTTGTGGGTTTTACTTACTTTTTATTCATATTCCGTTCTTTCGCACATTGCCCATCACTCCTCCTTCAAGCTTTTAGTAAGCTTGGACTCGTCTAGCGACTAACCTTGTCTATTCTTGGTCACGGTACGTATCATTTTAGTATTAGAGTAAAGGTTTTTGCTTGAGTTGTAGTTATTTTGAAGTTCTGTCTGTACTCTATTTTATATGTGTGAAACATAGCAAGTTATGGTGTTCGTTTAATTGTTGTCTTTGCTAGTTATTAAATTTTTGGTTTGTAGAAGTGTTTATTAAAACATCTAATCAAAGAGTTTAAGATTTGAATCTTTTGGAGAAAATGTCAAACCCGAGTATTAATGTTAGTGCTATGGATGACAGTAATGGTGTTGTCCATTATGGCCGACAGTCTCAAGGAATCCCTAGGAGCATCGACAAGAGACTCAAAGAGGTGGCTAATCTCTTAGTGGATTTAACCTGAGTTGTTCATATGTTAGCTTACCAACCTATTGAAGCCACGCTTAACACCCCATAAGTTACTTAACTTACGAGAGATTTAAACTTAGCTTGATAACTTCGAGGTGAAGGAGTTAGCGAACGAATGAAGAGAAGGATTGACTTAAGAGACATGGGTGAAGAGGACAAGGAAGAGTATTATGAAGAAGAAGAGTGAGCTTGAGCACCCAGAGCTTCTGACTATGTGAAGCTTTGGATTTTGAGCTTTAATAGATCTAAGAGTGTAGATGAATACTTAGAATGGGAAGAGAAAGTGGAGCATGTGTTTGACTATTACCAATATAAGGATTACGAGAAAGTGAGAACTGCTACTGTTCAGTTCTCCGAATATACTGTCATGTGGTGGAAGAATTTCTAGGTCGTAAGGAAACGAGAAGGATATAGAGAGATTAATACTTGACTTGAGATAAAGAGAATACTCAAAAACATATTTGTGTTGGATACTTATTTGCAGGACACTTTTACTCAGTTTTAGGAGCTAAGGTAAGGAGGCCAAACTGTTGATGAGTATGTCCAAGAATTTCAAATGCTTATGATTTTCTGTGAAGTGCAGGAACCACTAGCATAAACAGCCTCTAGGTTCCTTATTGGATTGAGAGATGACATTCGAGATACTATGGAACTCAAACGATTTACTACAATAGATGAAGCCATTAGAGCAGCCTAACGAGTAGAGAGGTAAAAAAGAAGCCAAGTACTGATTAGACTGCTGACTAGATAACTAGGATGGGGAAGTCACTAAGCTTAGTCAAGTACCGAGCTGATATAAAGGGTAGATGTTCGAGCAGAGCAAAAGGGTTAACCTAACAGTGATGTGCCAACACAAACTTATGCGAAAGGGCAAGGATCTAGTAAGAAAATGAGCTAGATCAAGTGCTTCAAGTGCTAAGGTTTCAGATTGCTCAATGCTTGAAACAAAGAACTATGGTCATCAAGGAAGACGTCTTGAAGTTGGAAGTGGAGAATACTAATGAGGAACCTAAGGAGGAAGGCACTGTCGAGAAAGAAGTTTCTCAGGAAAGTGAACTCATTGAAGAGGACTCATTTGTTGAGGACTTAGATCAGTTGATCATGGTTATCCGACGTATAATGAACATGGAACACTTATGCAAGGAGGAGTAGAGAGAGAATTTATTTCATACCACCTGTAAGGTGAGCGATCAAGTGTGTACCCTTATTATGGATAGTGGTAGCTACACCAATGTGGCGTCAGCTAATCTGATCATAAAATTGAAATTGCTGACTGTAGCACATTTGAGGCCATACAAGTTGCATTAGTTGAGTAAGAAGGGAGCACTACATGTTACTTAGCAAGTACTACTCTTGATCACTATTGAAAATTACTTTGACCAAATTCTCTATGACATACTTCCTATGTGCACTTCCTACGTGTTGCTAGGCAGATCGTAGTTGTTTGACAGGAGAGTTATCCATGATGAATACCGGAACATGTATACGTTCGAGAAGGATGATAGGAAGATTACGCTGAACTTGATGTCATTGAGTGAAGTTAATAAATTGTAAGCCAAACTTGCTTGCGAATCAAAGAAAACTCTGATAATGAGTAGAGCTAAGCTCCAAAAGGCCCTCAAAGTTGATGTGTTAACCTTTATGTTGGTTAGGCTTTTGTTAGAATTGAAGGAGCAAGGTGAACTACCCCTAGAGGTGAGAGCGTTGCTGGATGAATATTTCAATCTATTCCCAGAACATTTACTTAAGGGGTTGTCCTTAGTTTGAGGCATAAAACACTGCATTGATTTAATACTTGCTACCGCCTTGCTAAATAAGCCAGCTTATCGGATGAGTCCCTAACAGGCTTCTAAGCTCCAATAGTAAGTCAATGAATTACTAAAGAGAGGGTATGTTAAGGAAAGTCTTAGCCCTTGTATTGTACCAATGCTTTTAGTACCGAAAAAGGATGGGACTCGACAAATGTATGTTGATAGTCGAGTTGTGAACAAGATTATGATCAAATACAGATATCCTATCTCGAGGTTAAAAGACATGTTGGATGAATTGAGCAAAGCTAAGATCTTTAGCAAGATTGATCTAAAGTTTGGCTACTATCAAGTTTGCATGAGGTTAGGAGATGAGTGAAAAACTGTGTTCAAAACTTAACATAGACTTTATGAGTAGATGGTCATGCCATTTGGTTTGTCGAGTGCCCCGAGCACTTTTATGAGACTAATGAACCATGTGTTGAGAGATCTAATGGGGAAGTGTGTCATGGTATATTTTGACGACATCGTTGTGTACAGTATTGACATGTCGAGTTACTGTGAACATCTACGAGTTGTACTGAATATCCTCCGTGTCAAGAGATTATTCAGCAACCTTAAGAAGTGTTGTTTTTTCTAGGAGGAAGTGGTATTCTTAAGTTATGTAGTAAGCGAAGGAGGCCTATGAGTGGATGACAAGAAGATTCGAGCAATCGTCGAGTAACTGACCTTAACTACTTATGCTGAAGTAAGAAGTTTCCATAGACTGGCTTCCTTCTATAGAAGATTTATCAGGAATTTCAATACCTTCGTTGTACCCCTTATTTGATGAGGAAGAACATTGACTTTCAATAGGAAGAAAAGGAGGAGAGAAGTTTTGTTGAGATAAAGGAAAGGTTGACCTCCACCCTTGTATTAGTTTTATCTAACTTCGAGAAAATATTTGACTTGGAATGTGATGCATCGAGCATTGGAATAAGTGTTGTCCTAATGTAGGAAGGTCGACCAATTGCCTACCACAATGAGAAGCTCAGAGGACCTCAGCTAAATTATTTTGTGTATGACAAAGAACTCTCGGCATTGATTTAAGTACTACAAGTATGGCAGCATTATCTATTACCGAGAGAATTTGTCATCTATACTGACCATAAGTCCCTAAGGTACTTCTAAAGTCAAACCAAGTTGTTGAAGTGGCAGGTAAGGTGGGTTAAATTTCTCAAAGGATTTAATTTTATAATAAAGTACAAACAAGGAAAGAGCAACGTGGTTGCAGATGCTCTTTTGAGAAGGTATGTACTCTTGAATGAATTGCAAACTAGATTGTTTGGGTTTGTGAGAATTAAAGAATAGTATTCTAGGGATCCACACTGTATTGATGGAAGGATCGTAGATGAGTATTATGTGGAAGAAGGATACTTGTTCTAAGGAGGGAAATTGTACGTGCCAACCTATTCACTAAGGGAATTACTAATTAGGAAAGCCTATAGTGGAGGACTCTTTGGGCATTTTGGGGAAAGAAGGACTTATAAACTGTTGATTGGTCGTTTCTTCTAACCGAGAATGAGACAAGATGTGTACCGAGTTGTTGAAAGTTGTGCTGCATACAAGAAGGCTAAATGTCGAGCCGAGCAAGGGAAAGCAATGCCTTTTGCTATTCTGACAAAATCATGGATTGAGTTGAACATGGACTTTATTCTCGTATTACTACGAACTACTCGAAGCAAAGATTTTGTAATGTCATCATAGATAGGTTCAACAAGATGGCATACTTTGTGCCTTTGTGCCCTGCTTTAAAACTAATGATACTTTGGTTATTACTTCTCTTTTCTTGTAAGAAATTGTTTGGTTACACGACATGCCAAGAAGCATGGTATCAGACAAAGATCCAAAGTTCTTAAGCCATTTTTAGAGAACTCTTTGGCGATGGATGGGGACCAAACTTCTATTTAGCACTTCCTATCACACCCAAATGGATGGCCAAACAGAAATAGTCAATCATACTTTGGGATTGCTGCTTCTAGTTATGGTAGGTAAGAACTTAGTTAATTGGGACGTTTGCTTACCAGTGGTCGAATTCACTTACACTTGAACAATACATAATACCACCAAGTAGACTCCCTTTGAGGTTGTCTATGGTTTCAATCTTAAGTTGCTACTTGATCATACCCCTGTGGCTGAATCTGAGCAAGAAGACCCTGGTAAGAGAGCTTGAGTACAGTCCCTTTAGCATATCTACAACAAAGTCACTCGGAAAATCAACCAAGCTATTAGAAGAATATGTGAGAAGGCTAAGGGTAAGACAGTTAAGCAATTTTAGTTAGGAGACTTGGTGTGGCTGCATCCTAGCAAGAACAGGTTTTCAAGTAAAAGGAGAAATAAGCTATTTGTAAAAGCTGAAGGACCTTTTAGAATCCTTTAAAAGATCAATGACAATGCCTATAGGTTGGAGCTACCTAAAAACTATGAGGTTTCTAACACCTTCAACATTGCTGACCTTAATCCATATCACCTTGATGGAGAGCCGATTGAAGACCATTCGAATTTGATCCCAAATCCAAATCAATTCGGAAGGAATGATAGGAATCAAGCTACTAGGCCTTTGACCCGTAGCCAAGCCCAAGATTGGAAGGACTGGTAAGGTAGATCCTCCTACACTAGTCAACTCCTACTGAAGCTGAGTATCTCTTTGCCAATTTACTCCATATGCTAAGTTGAATGACTGCCCATCTCTTTGAAATATTCCAAATTGTAGATTACCAAGACATCAGCTAGAACATTCACGAGTACTCACTCACATTCGAGCTGACCAAATACTCGGCCTCACCCTTATCGAGGTACTAAGAGAGAGACCCTAGACTGATCCTTAGCCACCCCTGCTCGGACTAGCAATTTGATCATACTCTTTTGTTCACATCTTCCAATGTATCTTCGTTCCGTGTATAGGACCATGTGTAGTATCTACCATATTAATAATTACTTTTCTTGAATATTCATTTTTACTCTCTTGTATTCTTGTACATTATTTCTTTAAAGCAATACTCTTTTTGTCTTTTCCTTTTTAGGTAAGTTGTCCTAAATTTTCGGGTATAAATACCTCTTGTATTTGTAGTTGTAAATATCAGATTATCATCAATATAATCGATTATTCTTCCTTTCGTAAACACTTTTGTTTACTTTCATTTTACTCTTATCCTAACCCTTATGCAAGGTTAGGTAGTGAGTAACCTCATCGAACCATCTCGTGTATCATATCGAGTTGTGTCATGAGTCCGCGAAAGTTCCATTGGTATGTCATATCCTTTGGAGCTGTTCATGGGTTTTGCTTACTTTTCATTTACTTTTAGTTCTTTTTTACATTCCCCATCACTCTTCCTTTAAGCTTTTGGTAAGCTTAAACCCATTCAGCAACTGGCCTTGTCTGTTCTTAGTCATGGTACATACACTAGGTGTATACTATACCTATGTTAATGACCTAAGTGGCCAATTTCTAGCTTAGGTTAGTTTACATAACGATATTGTTACAACTCCCTGTCACGCCCCGAAGCGGCAGAGTCGTAACAGCCCCGCCGTGTAAACCACCCTAAGATAGAAGTTGGCCTCACAACCGCTATCCTAGACCTGATCTACACAAGGCGTCCACAACTAA